>JAMXDD010000005.1:24236046-25437710 GCA_024733475.1 Syzygium grande
CATCTTCTACCTACCAAGCTATCTATATCAACATATTCTTGACTATCGAAACTCGATGCACCGCTTATTGTCCTTTCACTACCAGAAACAATGTCGGCATCAGAATCTGCTCGTGATGAGGATCCCTTTGCATCACCGGCAAGAAGCTGGGCTAAAACCTCGTCCTCATTCTTTGACGTAACTCTTGAACTTCCTGTGATTTTCAAAAGAACTAACTATCATAACCTGCATATCGACCACTGGAATCTAGGCTAGTCATCCCAGAGCAAGTCAATTTTCCTGAAATAATCTGTTTTCAGCTTCATCTTCAAAGCACCTATCAAAGATTTGAAGTCTCTATCTATTTTGTAGCAATAGCAGATTAGCAGTAGTTTTATCAGCAAAGGTAGTAATGCAGCAACTGTACAAGTGAATCGCACAACCACAACTATTGGCATAGCCACTATGGTGGCTACAAGAAAGCTGATTGGTTGTTACCACCGTTACTCAATGCATGGTGGGTGCTCACATATATTACTTATATTATATATTGTGTGCGTGCATGTTTTCGCTGCATCGTTGCATATAAGACTGTGAGGACAATGGTTGCCCGGGCGTTTAGGAATCCTTATAAGGCTTAAAGGTCTCAGGCTTGAGTGTCATGGTCGTAATCCCTCTATTCAGCTATGGTGAGAAACAGGTCTAGCTTCCTCAAATAGTCAACTGTGCAGTCCGGCAATAATCAGAACACCATATTTCTATGAGTACTATGTTCTAAGTTAGCTTGTGCCTGACAGACCCTTTTCGTGTTTAGTTCTATTTAGTGGGACAAAAACACCTGCATAATAAAAATTAAAAGAACACAGGAGACTGAACTTAACGGGAAAGGAAGGAGGCAAACTGGAGCAGACATGCAACATTTCATTCTGTTATGTCAATAGCTTTAGCAAGGAGACTTCAGCCATGAACAGTAGATAACAGGAAGCAGTAACAAATTAAAGAGCAAAATCAGAAGGCAATTAATGAAATAGCAGACCAAACAGGTTAAACAGACATTGTGCGACCAGACTTCACTCTGCGTCCCGAAACAGTACAAGTGTCAAAGCTAGTTGCTGACCCCTAAACCATCAGACGCTTGAGGGCATTGAAAGCAGCCAAAGCCCAGCATGTCACTCAGAACCATGGCATACACACTTGTTAAAGGTGGATCGAGAGCGAGTTCGAAAAGCCAATACCGCACGAAACGAGACTCGGCCAACAGTACCTTTCCCGGCTTTGCTCCTGTGGCCGTGCCGCAGCTCGAACCTCGCGGCCTCCTCCAGCTTCTTACACGGGTCGCAAATTCGAACGGGCGAGTCGCCTTGCCCCCTCAGGACCATCCTCTGCAGCGTGCAGCCGTTGCAGAACAAGCCCCCGCATCGACGGCAATGATGCTGCGATACCCCGAAACACACAAACGTCACCCCATCATCCGAAACCGCAAAAACGGACCAGAATTCACACGCACGCAAGCTCGACGAAACGCCAGACACTCGGCCAGATCAAACACGACCCGCGATCAAAAATCAAGAAACGACCGTCGGAGGCCAGAGGAGAGGGAGAGAGAGAGAGAGACGACGCGACCTTGCGATTGATGAAGGTGAATTGGGAGGAACAACCCTGGCAATGCGAAGCGTCGACCACCCAGTTGCTCCCCCGCAGCGACGGCCTCGCCGGCAACCCGATCTTCTCCAACATCCTCTTCCCCCCCCCCCTTCCTTTCTTGTTTCCCCGGGAAAGAAAATCAGGGTCGCGATCAAGAATCGGACGAAGATCGCTCCATGGCAGGAGGAAGATCAAGAAAGTTTCCAAGATCGGATCGTCCGGAGAGTCAATGGAGAGGGAAGGTGAAAGTGTGGAAATTGCGAAGAAGTCGATTTCGTCTGCACTGCGATTTCTGCAACGTCGTACTTGCCTCCGACCTTCGAGTTCGGACTACATCTGTTGATCGGTGCGGCAGGAGTTGGGCGGGCTTGGGCTGCAAATTTGAGGTCCCGGGGAGATGTCGGGCCGGGCTCCGACGAAGGCGCAACTTGTCCTAAGTCCGGCCAGGCCCGGATGTCCTAAACTTGTAAGATAAAAGATACCATAAATGGCATAAATTTCGTGGAGTGCTAATTTAAATCTCCTTATTTTCAAATCGATTACTTAAGTATCATAGTTCTGGAAACGTTCGCTTGACTCAAGTGGATGCGGTATATTATGACATTTAAGTGATCGATTAAATAGTTATGACATTTAAGTAAATATCGTGTAAAAGTTACGAGATTCACATCAGATTGAATGGAAAATTTTGCCATTCCATATTGTCAGACAAATCAACCACCAATGTGTCCAAACTCAAACCATATCACTAATTTATCACTACTTTGCTAATATACTCCTAGGTCGCGTTTGGATGTCCAGAAAATGATAGAATAAGATAAAAAGTGAGGAGATTTATCAAATCCTTTGCCCTTTTTTAAACAATGACGGCAAATAATCTAGAATTAGATTTAATAAATAATAAGAATTAAATAAATAACTTTGAAAAAGAGAAAACCCTTAGCTATTTGTTTTTTTTTGGTGCAAATAACCTAGCTATTTATCGGTTACACAAGACAACCACCGCCTGTGGTGGTCGTCACTTCTAACAACAGCCTCCACGGTGGGGGTGGCTTGACCGCAGTGACCACCTCGATCGAGAACAGGTCCGGCTTGCGAGCCCATGAGGGATGGACCCAAAAGTGACAGAACATGGGGTGGTCGTCGTTACCGCCGGCACCGGGTGCGACCACTACTTCGGGGTTGCCGAAGCAAGGAGACCACCGCTGGTTGGTCGCCTTGCGGTACTCCGCCGCGGCCATATCTGTCCACAGCTGACCACCGCACACACGCAATGGAGAGCGAAACTCTCAGGCAACCACTCGTCTAGTGGTCACCAAAGAGTAGCGACCACGGGCGGTGTTGATAGTGGCGCCAACCGAGGCGTGTTGCCAAATACGCCGCCCTACAAATCCCCACCGCCCTCATCAATGCCCCCACCATCTCTCCCCAAGAAAAGAGAGAGCAATGGTGGCAGAACCGAGAGCAAAAGGGTCTATTGTCGACGAAGGGGTGGTAGTAGCAATACTTGCATTGGCCTATTTTAAAAGTAGCGGTGATCGGTTCTCAATTCAATGTGATCCCATTCAGGAATCAAGAACCGGACCACTTGGTTTGGGACCAGACTGACCGGTCCGATTTGAAGGCGTTCCAACGGAATCTGTGGACCACGAAGAACTGAGAAATGAGGGATAGAGTCATAATTGTACATGTTCCTCTGTCCGCGATTTAGAGGATATCAATGCTAAAATTTTAATTTAAGAGAAAGAGTTCTCTAATTTATATAAGGTGCAATTAATAATAAAGAAGCAAAAGATCATGGAACTACTTAATTGTCTGATTTGCCTTGAAGCACTCCAAAAGCACCTTCAATTTCATTCGAGAAAAAAGAAAGAAGAGAAAATATGGGGGGAGGGAAACAAATGACTTTGCATCTCAAAAGGAACTCCATTTAACCCAACAACAAAAACCAGTAACATATCAGCCAGACTCAGATCAACAGAGACTCGCTTCCTTAATCAGCATCGAGCCTCTCTCTCTCACATTATGGTGCAGAATCTGGTGACCAACCGACCGGCGACCTCAATGGCAGCCAAGCAAAAGCCCTGGACAAACACAAAAGCGCACGCAAAGCAGTCATTAGGGACAGCGTCACACACATAGTAAAAGCTCCTGGAGCAATAATAGTAAAAGTTTAACAGAGTTTAAGGCAGATGTTCTGTAATTAACTCCGCATTTTCAGGAAGGAAGAGATAAAAAAAGAAGAAGAAGAAGCAGAACTTGCCGTGAATATTGCACGGCCAAGATTGGCCGGGACGATCTCGCGGGACGTGCAGTTATAAGCATCGGTTGCCGGTTGCCGAAACTGAAGACAAACAAAACAATGCGTTCCTTAGAAACAACGAAGCTGACTATTTTCGGCTATCAACCAACTATTGTTGTAGAAAATTTGACAATTGCAGATGCATCAATTGACTACTTCGTTCGTTACCTTGTTTCTTTCTTCTTTCAGCTCTCCCCTCTTGTCGTGGAGCAACACGAGGTTGTCCAAGAAGTGATCGTGCGAGTGCACGTACTTGCCGCGGGAGAAGCAACTGGTACAGAGATTGAACGTCCCCGATTCGTCGGCATCGTCGAAGCACTTCACGCACGTGAAGAATATCCCCAGCACGAGGCGTTCGCACCTGTTGCACAGGGGCCTGGCGCTCGTGACAATGTAGAAGAACGCGATGGCCTCGTCGAAGCTGAGCTTCCCGGTGCAGCTCGTGTTCAGCTGCCTGAAGAAATGAGGGTTGCTCATCCTCACGTAGCCCTTCACCTTCGCAAAGCAAAGAAACTCCGAGAGGCACACGACACCGTCCCGGTCGTGGTCCATCTCGGCGACGAAGTCCCACGCTATTCACTTCACGTTCTCTGCAGCCGCGTCTAAGTAGGGCTTCGCGGTGTGCTGCAGCTCTTCCATTTTTTCACCTGAACCAAGCACGGTTTCGGTTGACGAAAGAAACACCTGCATGCAAAACTATGCAACAAGTCATGCATAAGCAAGAAGAATACCCAGCACTGAAGAGAGAGAGAGAGAGAGAGAGAGAGAGAGAGAGACTCACCTTGCTTGTGAGAAAGAGAGCAAGTTGTGGTTTATCTCCCAGATGACAGCATAGAATGAGCAAGAGAATGGGTTGAATGGGCTTTTATAAGGAAGGAAATCTACAGTCAGAGAGAGAGAGAGAGAGGGGAATACAGGAGGTGTTTTGGTGGCTGCTTCGAGTTCTTCAATCTTCGATTTGATTGTCCTATGTTTCCAACCACTTGACACCAGGAACGAGAAAATATTGGGTGATCCCGGACCGTTAAGTCAGTGTGGTCCCCGACCACTCACGAGGCGCCATGTGGTCCACGTAGCGCAGGTGGGGCCGGCAGGCTGGAACCCGTTTTTTCGACAAAAAATTAATTTTCTTCAGTCGCCGCTTTCTGTTTTAGTAGTTTTTGTTTGCTCTTCGTTTGTTCCTGGGTTTTGGTGATGGTTGGATTTGAAAGGTGCGCTTCCTTGTGGTTTGCGAGTGGCGTGGGATCTCTGGTTGGGTTGCGTCGGCGATTCTGATCTTGGCCTGAGATGAGCTGGCCGTTATGCTGCGCTGCGGCTGGCGCTTGCATGGCCCCCGGGTTCCGGTTCGGGCTCGATTCGCGCGGAGCGAAGAACCCTAGAGATTTTCGCGCCTCGCCTGCTCAGGTGCGTCCCGGCGGAATTCCGCCGCCGCCGCGTGCGGCCTCGCTTTCTTTTGCTCTGGCGCCCGCGTGTTCGGTTTGTGGGACGGGGCGCGCGCCTGAACAACGTCGCTCGGCCCAGATCCGTCTGTTTCGTTTAAAATTTCGGTGCGTCCCCCCGCCGCTGGTCCGGGCCTCCGTGCTCTTCCTCGGGCCCCCGCGCTGTAATTCGGGAAGTCGTCAGGCCTCGATTGGCTTTTGTGATCTGGTCCCGTGCCCGCCCGCCTTGCGTCTTGGGGTTCTCGGTTCGATTGGATTGAGAGAATGCGCGGACATTGCTGCCGCATTTGCGACGCCGGGGGCGCGGCATTTGGCTGGACTTGTCTGGGTCGGCTTTGTTTTCGGCGGTGTTGTTGCGGCGCCGTGGCTTTGGTCCTGGCGGTCAAAGATCCTTGCTTTCTTGCTGCTGCTGTTTTTTTTTTTTTTTTTTTGTGTGTGTGGGCGTTTGAGATGGAGCTTGGAAAGGTGGGAATTGTTCTGCTTTTCTTTATTGTTCGTGTGGGTGTGAATGCTGCATGCTGTGGAGGACGGTTGTATTGAATGTGGGGGCATTAAGGATGCTGCTTGTTTTTTTTTTATCTATTTATAGAAACAATGTTATGATGCTGAGGCTACATCTTGATTTGTTCAATACATTTATTGGTTCGCAATGTAGTTTACAGTTCTTTGTCGTCCCATGGATTCTGCCAGACTAACTGTGACTAACCTGTGAATTTAGCCCATGGAGTGTCCTGTTTGCAAATCGTTTGGATCTTTGAAACATTTGACCTCATATGTGCTTTGCATATATTCTGTTTGCCTCTTGCGTCCCTCCCCTATTTGTAGTTGGCTGAATGAAGCTCATGACATAGAGTCCTCAATCTGATCTCGGTGCCCTGTAGGGTTTTATGTTCTTTCACAGTTCATGCTCTAGGCTCTTTACATCTGGGTTTGGTTATCACTTTGCAGGTACAGAAAGGTGATATTTGAAGCCATCTTCTCCTGACCATAAAAGTATAAGCACTAGTGAGCAGGTAAATGGATGTAGCCATATATGGCTTGCTATGTTCGACATGTTATCTTCAATTCTAGTTTATAGATTCATAGGTCTTGGTTATGTTTTAGGTTTCTAAGGTACAATTTTTTTCCTATTTGCTTTACTGCATTCTTTGCCCATCATGTGTTAATGATATTGCTTATTTGATACTCAACCTATTAAGGTTTGATGGCATCTCATAAAGGGACATTTGTGGCAAAGTGGACCGAGCCTTTAACCAATATTTTTGTAAGTTTATTGGTTGAAGAGGTAAAAAAGGGTAATAGGACCACAACTACCTACAACAAAACAGGATGGAATAACATTCATTCCGAATTTGTCAAAAAGACAGGGCTAGAATACAATGTTGTTCAATTGAAGAACAAGGTAAACAAACTGAAGACAAATTTAGTAGTTTCAAAAAGCTACTTGGACAGTCTGGATTTGGGTGGGATGAAATCAAAAACACAGTTCTTGTGGAGGATCCAAGTATATGGGATTCTCACATTCAGGTATCACTTTACTTGGGTCCGTTTGTTCATATGTGGATGTGACTTTTATAAATGTACTAACATATTTTTTTTTTATTCACAGGAAAATAAAGAATGGGCTAAATTCAGGGGTTGATGGGTTTCCTCGATATCGTGAACTATGCATCGTGTTTGGTGATACATGTGCTCTTTGGGGATTTTATAGCTGGAAATAAAGAAGATGCGGAATCGATGGAGGTGTCAATGAAGGTGTCAATGACAACACTTGGTAACCGACTTTGCTGATTTGGAGCAAGCTGGTTTCTATGACAACTATAATGAAAGCCCTCTCGGTCTTGGAGCCTTTAGCAACGTGAGACAAGCTGAAGAAATCAATGAACCTGAGCCTACCCCAAAGTGAGAAGCATAACTTGAATAGGACTCCAAATGCCAAGAGAAGAAAGAGCAACTCATGCAGTGTTAGTGATACCTGTGAAGCCATTCGGGATGTAATGAAGTTGAGGGCGGACCTACTTACAAGTAGCTCTGTGACTTCACGTGGCTCATCACCTAGTGACCCATACTCCATAGCAGTTTTGTTATTGGCGTTTTAAAAGAGATGCCTGGCATGAATCCGAATCTTTATAGCAAAGTGTGAACCATGCATGCCGGAATGCCATATGGAGGAGGCTTTCATCTTATCCCCCGGCCCGAGACTTTGTCTTATTGAGTCTCTTTAAATAGATGGCAATGTGTATTGTTATGAACTGCTGTTTGTTTAAATTTCATGACCAATGATGTTTCCTTTAAACTATAAATTATGACCACATTATTCTGTGGCAATTTTATATGATTATGAGACTCGTGCTTTGTTTGTTGTTCTTATATTCTTCTTTCATGTGTTGTATAGGTAATATGGAAGGCGGTCAAAGTAGTGAGAATAATAGTCGGTGGCGTCGGTTGAATCGGTTGAATCGAGTTGAATATGACTTTCTTGAGCTTGATTTTGAAATATTAATAGCATGGTGGTTTATTGCTACAATAGATATGTCTATCGTTACAAGAGAACCTATTAGGGACAGTATATTATCAGGACCTGAATGGATGAGAGAAATTCTTTATGGACATTCAGATAGGGTGTATGAAGCATTTAGAATGCAGAGACATGTCTTTATCAACTTGTGTGATTTGTTGAAGGCAAGAGGTTGGTTGGAAGATAGTCGATATATTAGAGTTGATGAACAAGTTGGGATTTTTTTATCAATGATTTGTCACAAGAACACCAATAGAGTTTTGTGTGAGAGATTCCAACATTCAGGATAAACTATCAGCAAATACTTCAATTTAGTGTTGAAAGCAGTTCTCAAGTTGGGACAAGAGATTATCACACCGCCTTCTTTTGATGTTGTTCCAGAGGAGATTCTCATAAATCCTAAGCTTGAACCTTACTTTAAGGTAGAATAAACTTGTATGACACTACTCATATATTCCTTTACATTGTTGTTGTTATTTTTATTGATGAACTTATGAAATAGTTACTTTTTAAATGACAGGGCTGCGTGGGGGCTATTGATGGTACTCATGTTCATGCTTCCGTACCTGTATCAAAGCAAATCCCTTTTAGAGGCAGAAAAGGAACTACCACTCAAAACGTGCTGTGTATTTGTTCATTTGATATGAGATTTACATTTGTATATGCTGGTTGGGAAGGATCGGCTAATGATTGTCGGGTGCTCTCAGCAAGCAATGGCAAATCCTAAACTTGTAATTTCCTCGACCACCGCCAGGTACTTATGTGTTTAATGAAAAAAAAGTAATGTTATTGACGATTAAATTTTCTTATAGGAAAATAATTCAGCTAATGTTAGTTGAATATCATGACCAATTCATAAATTGTCTTGTAGGAAAATATTACGTGGTAGACTACGGTTATGCATCCGCTCCGGGTTTCTAACTCCTTTTAAAGGTGAGCGATATCATCCGAAGGACTATAGAGGTGGTGATAGGCAACCAAGAACGGCTAGAAAATTGTTCAACCATAAACATTCTTTACTAAGGAACATTATTGAGAGATCATTTGCAGTACTCAAAAATCGCTTCTTCATTTTGAGACATATGCCTTCATTTGCAATTAAAAGCAAGCACATATAGTCATTGCATGTTGTACTATTCATAACTATATATTGATGAAGACAAAAGAGATAAGAACTTTGAGCTTTTGGAGATCCAGAGCATCCATATGAACCATCGGACAATGACACTATGGATGATCGTCGACCGAGGAAGGAGTCGAGATGAGCGTGTAGGAAAACTATTGCCAACAAAATGGCGAGGATCGTCATATGGCGAGATTCCATGACTTTGTTTTTTAATATTCATAATGTACTTTGTTAGTTATATTAGAAATTTCAAATTTTCATTGTTGTAATATGATATTTGAGGTTTCCAATGATTCAATGATCTATGTTTTCCCACATGTTCGACAAAAACAAGCAAGTTGACGCTTGAACATCGGCGTTTGGTTTTCCTCTAGCGAAAGAACTACAAAACAAGCAAGTTATATTAGGACAGAATTAACTCATGATGATTTTTTACGGTGGTAAAGGAAATAATTTTCTTTTGTCTCATTATGATCATACAAGGAACAGCTCATGATGATCATACAAGGAGAGGTAAAGGAAAGGATCATCTTTCTTTGTCTCCGCCTTTACAATAAACTTGAACACCTCACACCATTCTCCAATCCAAGAAATTCAACCACTTTTTGTAACAAAATTATATAACTCTTCAAATCTATCGTGGAAAATTGACAAAAAAATTATAGTTTTTCTCAAACGAATTTTTTGTCCCGGGAGAAAAAATTTTTACACTTTAACAAACGAATTTCTATTCCGGAATAGAAATTTCATCTTTGTTATCAAACGCCTTTCTCAAATCAAAAATCATCCCCGGAGAAGAAATTGATTTTTCAATTTACGCCAGAAATTTTGCCCGGGAGTAGAAATGTTATCATGCACGCCCTAAGAATCTACAACCCCTTCATCAGCCAGTAGACACATTAAACGGGTGGGTCGGGTCGGGGTTTGGGTCGGGTCATAAATGGTCCGATCCAAATTGATCCATTAACCCGTTATGACCCATTTATTCATAGTGTAAATATCTTGACCCATACCCGACCGGGACCCATACCCCGACCCAATCCATACCCGACGCGACCCATATTACTAAAATACTTTTATATTTAACCTAATTTAGGAATGCTTGTTTCTTATGATTTTTTTTTCAAATTATACTACTAAAACATTTTATGCAATACAAAGCTAGTGAAAAAATTTTATAATTTTTTTAAAATTGAGGTTATTTTTGTTTCTGAAAAAATGCGACATTTTTAGAAAATATTTTCATAAAGTCATTATTCAAAAAAATAAAAAATTAATATTATTTTTATTTTTTTAAATTGAATTTTTAATTATTTTTAATTTTAATTTTTTTTTTTTTTGATTTTTGGCCGATCGCCCGGCCGTCGTGGCCGGCAACCGACTAAGTGAGGGCGAGCTTGCGGTTCGGTGGCTCGTTCTCGCCGATCTAACAAGGCGAGGCCTCATGACCATTGGCGAGGTTAGAGCCTCACCACCAAATCGGTGGTTGCGGACCTCGCCGGGATCGGACAAGCCTCGAGGTCGGCTGGAATCGAGCGAGCTCGAGGCTCGCCCGGATCGGCGAGGCTCGAGCCTCGCCGAGGCCGGCGACCTCGAGCCGCCGGCTTCCGGGAGGCTCGAGCCTCGCCTCCCGAGGCCGGGCGACCTCGAGCTTCACCGGCTTCCCATGAGGTCATCCCACCCTAGTGGCGGTTGCGATGGCCGACCACCGGGCGGAATAAAAAAAAAAAAAAAAAAAAGAAAGAAGAAAAAAAAAAAAAAAAAATAAAAGAAAAAGAAAAAAAAATTAAATTTCGATTTTTTAAAACATTTTTGTAAAGAAGAAGAATGTAATGTGTGGATGGGTCTAGTAGGTGGGTTGGACATGGGTTCCAAACTTAACCCATTTAGACCCATTTATTTTTAAGTTTTAAAATTTAAAGCCCATTTAAGGTTGACTCTTTAAAATTAAAGTGACCCATATATGATCCATTTATTTTTAAATGGGTCATATATGGGTTTAAGACCCATTTTGACACCTCTAATCGTTGTCTCTCCCTCTCTCTTTTCATTAATGTGGGGTCACCTCTTTCTCCCTCCTTCTCTATTCCCCCCTCTCTTCTCACACATGAAGCCCCCATTCTCTCTATCTTTTTTTAAAAATCGCTCCCGCTTTGAGAACAAAGCCACCCGCTTATCGGTCCCAACCTCGACCATCGCGCCCGCCCGCCCTAATAACGGTGGGTCCCCAGCTTTGACATGGCCCACCTCTGCCCACCCAAGAGCAAGCTGGATCGAGCTCTAACCACCGTCGCCTCTAACCTCCACAAATCACCTCCGCCCGCTTAAAATGCGAGTCCAGGAAACTTTGACCGTTGTAGCCGACCTCATACGTCACCTCCCCCGGCCAAGCGGTGGTCCAGGAAACCCTGGCCTTGATGCGCCTCGATCTCGCCATCGCCTTTGCACATCCGCCCGGTCCGACCTCGCCATACTTCGGCCTGCCCAAAGTAGTTGGGTCGAGCTCATTGTCGTCGCGCCTCCAACCTCGCCATTGCCTGCGCCTGCCCGATCCCGACCTTACCGCCTTCGCCTCACATCCCACCCAGGCGGTAGGTCCGAGCTCCGACCTGCTGCTCGCCTGCGCCTCAGCTCCCGGTCTTGACCTCCGCATCGCCTCTGCCCACCAGAACATTTGGGTCACGAGCCTTGATAGGTAAATTAAGCCTCCGATCTCTACTATGGCCTCCACCGTCCAAAGGCGACTAGGTCCTAACTCGACCAGCTGTTGCCTCTGCCGGGCCGCCGATCCCTACCTCGTTGTTGCCTCCGCCCAGAACAAATAGGTCTGAGAGCTCGACAATTTGCGCCTCAACCTTCGTTATTAAGCGCCCCAACCCAGCCAAGACAACTAAGTCTCGGGGCTAAATTGCCGTATGGAACCTCCGCCGTCGCCTCTGTCATTTTGCGGTCACGACCCAGCCCGACGCTTGCTGTCGGTCCGGACCTCCATATCGCGCCCAGCCTCCTCCTCCTCCCTTGATCCGACCTCCACAAATACGCCTCGGCTCGCCCAGTAGTCGGGTCTCGAGCTCTGACCACCATTGCCAGCTCACCCAAAAGCAATTGGGTCTCTCGAGCTGGTAAGCATACCAAAGGCATGGTCATATATTCAGTTAATTGATTGTACTGCACAATCGAAGCCCGTTTATCCTTCAGGAAAACAAGTTGGGAAATTTTTAGGAAAAAAATTACATCCTTCTGGTGGCTCTTAAATTCTCCTCGCAGAGCTTCTCTAGAAGATTCTATCAATTATATGACTAAATTCGGGCCAAAAGAACTTATGCAGTGTTGACTTATATGTTAATGTGAAGAGATTAAGTTGTATTTTGCTTCGTTGTCCATGTCAATGGATGCATACCATGCATCAACAAATATGATGAATAAGCTGTGAAATAAGTTGAAAGATAGCTTCTATCTTGATTAGTTTACAAGATGATGTATGAGCTTATTGATGTGATGGTTGAATGAAAAGGATGAATGGGGATCAATTGTGGTTTCGGTAAGACTGCATGCTGTAGGCTGCTTCTCCATAAAAGCTAGCCTTCTAAAATTAGTGAAATTGATTTCCATGGAAGATTTGAGCTGGCATTAATAAGAGTTTCTACATCTTTGCAGCAGCAGAAATTTAAGAAAATTAGGTGTGGAAATTGGGAGGTTATTTTTTTTATCAAAAGAACAACAACTTTATGCTGCCACTGATGCATTTGCTTCTTGACATCTATATCAGGTAGTAAATCTGTTTCTTTAAAATTGGATCACCACTCTCATGGTTACTTTTCTTTACTTGGTTGAGAAGCAAGTTGGAAATGCCTCTATAATCTTATGCATGGGAGTGCTGATTCAAATGAAACGAAATATTTAGCAGGTCAATTAGGGTTGAGGATAAAAGAACTCTTGAATATGCTTTATATCAAGAGACGTATTTGGATTGCAATTTTGTTATATTCTAAGGATAGTTGTTTATATATGGTGTATTTAGCACATCTCCGGGATCTCAATCGTAACACTTAAAGGCATTTTATGTTTTTTCTCGATATAAACAAAGTCAGATTCCTTGCAATTATCTTTAGGTTCAACTTCAACACAAGTACTTTTAAAAGCTTTTAACTCTTTATAACTTGGTGCATGGTCATAGTTTGATCCACAGATATCTTCATTAAATTTCATGCTTCAGCTAACTTGTAGACTAGAAAAACGGTACTTTATTATCACGAGTAGGAGGTCTCTAAGTTGATGAAGTCGCCATGATAGCGCCATGATGCAGCTGATCTATTGCGGGTAATGGCAACCAAAAGTCCCAATGTAGACTCCACAAAGCTTTAACATTTTTAGGCTGATTCCTTAAGTATTTCTTCCAACTTGTAACATTTTTAGATTGATTCCATAAGTCAAAGTTGAAGGGTAAGATATGATAGGTTGATCAACTTTGTTATCTTTGTCAGCAATTTGTTGGGACCAGTGGTTTTCTAAGGTAGCTTTAGCATTTTCCGTTAATCTTTTGATATATTTGAGCTAAGATATGAGATAATTAGTTTGAGTAGAATGGGGCATTCGCATGTTTAGATGCATCCTTTGCAAATCATGCTACTCATCATTTGGTCATTGATTCTATTAGCTTATCAAAAGATGCATGCTTGTGTCATATGATGTTTCATTCAGGTTGATTCTTCAAATTGGGATCTTTCTTATTTTAGGTAGTCTACAACGATGTTTATATGCTTGATACTAGAATGAAGTGGAAAGTACCGCCTCTTATGCCAAAACCCAACTCCCACATAGAATTTTCTTGGGTGATTGTAAACAATTCCATTATCATCACGGGAGGTGCCACTGAGAAGCATCCAATAAACAAGATGATGATACTAGTCAAGGAGGTTTTCCAGTTTGATTTGGACTCACTGGTACGATTTCTTCTATCTCATTGAATATGAAAGATTGATGATGCATGCAGGTGAAAAACCTTTTCCTATCCAAAGATCGACGAAAAGTAGAAAAAGATTCACTATTTGAAGTATATTCTAATGCAGTACTTAATGTTCTAGTACTTTTGCACTTGTATGGTGATACATTTGTGGACTGTGATGCTTTGTGGCATAAATGGATGGTGATCAGGAAGATTCCTTACCGCGTCAAAACTGCAATCGTAGGCTTTTGGGATGACCGGTTGTACTTTACATCGGGGCAGCGGGATCGAGGGCCAAATAATCCACAACCTAAGATGGTCATTGGAGACATGTGGAGAACCAAATTGAGATTGTGATGCGAGTTGCGTGAAGTCAACCCTTTGAAGCATTGTCTTAGCTTAGATTTTTTTTTCTTCTTTTGCACACACATTTTCTCTAGGCTAGGTATTTATAGCATTTCTTCAACTCCAAGTCATTCTGTTGAGTTGATGCCGATTTTGGCACATCATTTTGATCTTAGTAGTGTTAGGGAAAACAGAAGCTATAGGAAGACTCAGAATTAAGTTTGTGAAATTATTTGAAACAAGCAAATTTTCTGGCATTAAGTCTACAGAAATTCATTCTGCATCTTTACACACACACACACACACACACACACTCTCTCTCTCTCTCTCTCTCTCTCTCTCTCTCTCTCTCTCTCTCTCTCTCTCTCTTACTCTCTCTCTTCTTTCTAGCTTATCATTATCATCATCCGTGATATAAGACAAACTCAGGCCATCTTGGGTAGCCACTAGATACCAAACTTATTCCATCATCTTCCTCTAAATCGAGTATGGCATCACCAAAGGCAAATGCTTAACAAAAATAGAAACAAATTCCATCAGGAATCCACATACCATGATTGGTAAAGCATGGATAATGCCATGCTGGATTCTTCTTAGGACAATTCAGTGGCTAAGATCTTTCCAACCAAATTTTCATTACAGCACTCAAAGACAGACTGCAACCAACGTCACCAAGTTTGAATACTGAACAGATCCACAATATGAAATTGAAGAACTAGATTTGGGATTATACTGAAGACAAAGCTTGGGACCCAACTGCTTTTGGGCGGGCGGAGGCGATGGCGAAGGTCGAGACCGGTGGGCAGAGGTGGAGGTGATGGTGGTCAGAGCTCAGGGACCCAACTGCTCTTGGGCGAGCGGAGGCGACGGCGGTCCGAGCTCGGGACCCAGCTGCTCTTCCAAGGCTAACGATATACAATCGGATCGCGGTGATTCTACACAACCAAAGTGCACGACTAATTGGCCAACCAGAACGTGACCAGGGGACGATCGCGATCTATGAGATTAGTGATGAAATTTTTCATCCTCTCTTAAAAAGATGGATTTGGTTTACCGTCATGACTCGGATCGGACAACCCTAGGTCGACACGATCGCGTAACCCCTAAAATTTCTCATCCTCTCAAAGAGTGAGAGACCCCGGAAACCCTAAATTGAGCGTAACCCCTAAACGTTATTTTGGTCACGAAATTGAGACCGGACCCGGGACCCGGACGTGTCGATTTTCGAGGATCGTGTGTTGTTTTGCAAGGCTAATGTCATTTTAGGGTGGTCACGATATTTGGAGTTATTACGGTTGAAAAATGGAATTTCGCCTAGAAGTGAAAAATTACTATTTTGCCCTCAAGACTTTGAAGCCGATTTTCAAGGACATAAGTGACTATTTTGCGTGCCAACACCATTTTTGAGTGGCCACGTACATTTGGGATTGGTAACGGGTGAAAAATGAAATTTTGACTCGAGATCGAAAAAATGACCATTTTGCCTCTAGGCCATTTTTTATTTCGAATTTTGGGGATTAAACTAAGGTATTAATTAAATTTGGATAAGCATCAATTATTGCACCATTTAACCACTTTGCCCTTGCATTATTGGATAAGATTTATTGTGAGCCCTTGGATGAGGGGCATTTTAGTCAAAATTGATGGATTTTGGACACGTGGAACCCACTAGCCACCCTATTTGATTAGGTTTGACCCTGTCTCTCTCCTCATTTTCCTTCTCCCTTTCTCCCGCCATCTCCTCCTCCACGATTGTCCTCCTCCCCCGCCAGGTCTTCCTTCGACCAAGTCTGTTGGATTGCCACCACCATCGCTCGTCGGAGCTGGTCGGGCGGGCCGCCGCCACCGTCCAGCCCTCGCCGTCACCATCATCCTCTCGACCCCATCCTCTCTCTCCCTCTCCTCTCTCTTTCCCCGCTCTCTCTCTCTCGGTCCCAAGGACGCCTTGGCCGCCGGAGAGCTCCGCCCGCCGCTGCCGTGCACCGTCGTTGGTGCCGCCACCTCAACTCTCACTACCTCACCTACCCACTCCCCCTCGCCACCTTCGCCGCCCGTCACGGTTCGGCCAAAGGACCGCTGCCCGACGCCGCGCACCGCCGCTCGCCGAACGCCGCCACCGGTTCCACCGTTCACCGATGATCAATCGTCGCTTCCTTGTCGCCGTGATTAAGAATTTGGTGAGTGTACCTCCCAAATCAGGACTAGGATTGATAGTGTATTTTTTTGGACAAGGTTGAGTATGTTAGTGTGTATTAAGAAAGATTTGGGAACCTATTGGTGGAATTGACATTGGAATAAATTTGGTGGATTCATGAGATTTGTTTGAGGACAAATTGTGGTCTCGGAATGGCTGATTTGGGGACTAATCAAAGAAGGATTATCGGATCGTAATAAGCAGATTTGGAATTGATTGGGGAAAAATTGTCGGAATTGCCCGGGGTGATTGGCTGCTGATTGAATTGTGATTTATTATGATCAATTATGAGGGATTTTGTAATATACCATGTCGCGTGCTCGCGTGGCCAAATTGAGCGGATTGTGATTGGCTAATTTGAATGTTGAATTGTACATTGTATATTGGGCATACAAGATTAGTTGGCCCAAGTAAGCATGTTGCTTGTGATTTGAGCACGATGTGGTGATATCAATTTGACTAAGTGCCTAAATTATGTTTGATGCTCATGATGCATTGTGATGCATGGCATGATCATGCATTGTGTGTGCCTAGTGTGAGGCATATGATGAAATTGTGCGAGAATGCGTGCTCTATGAGCATGTGATCACCTAATTATGCCCGGATGCGTTTTACGCGGGGTTCAAATAATAATAATCTGGCTGTGTGTATATGTAATCATAATTTCGCTCCGATATGTGTTACGCGGGTGTGCCGTCCTCATGCACTTTGAAGCGGGATGATGCCCTTGACGTCCGGATGATGACTAACCTGATGCATTTTACGCTGGCTCGTTCGTAAGGATATTAGTGTTGCGCCTCATGCACTTTATAGCGTGCTAGAGACACCGGGCCTGGGGCGTTTTTCGCTGGTCACGGAGTGTTGTGTTTAAGAAGGAGACCTGATGCGTTTTTATGCGGGTCGTATTAAATGACAAATTAAGCATTTGCCAGTGTGCTAGTGTGGGCTAGTGAGCCGAGACATGAATGTGGCATGAGGATAGCATATGCATGCATAAGAATGCATGGACGGTGTGTGAGTGTGTGAGACTCGGTGAATGACGCGTGCGATATGAACACCGATGAGCGTGAGCATGCGCACAATGTATGTATGAATAGCGACGGCGTATGTGAATTGATCACTATATTAAGATGCTTAACCCGCACGGTCAGCCGTAAGTAATCCGGGGCCCGGTCCAGTCGGAGGATAATTGCGATTTATATTGCTATGTTGGTTGTGATATGCTTGTCAAGAGGATGCATGTTAGCCTAGCCTAAGTTTAGAGGTTATACTTGCTGAGATTCGTCTCATTATTGTACAAACCTATGTGAGATATTATTTAGTATTATTTGTGAATGTGGGAGAGTCATACTATCATACCGAGGAGTATGTGGCCTGGTGCTATAGAGGAGCCGATGGAGTGACTGGACCCCTCTCAGGACTTTTGATGTTCCTTTGGATGAGAACGACGTGATGATTCCGCAGATGGTGGATGGTGAAATTCTAGACCCTCCATCTCCACCGGATTGGAGCATTCAGACTAGACCTGCAGACGGACCCTCCGCTATGGACGAGGAGGATAAGGAGCCCGAGGTGATGTATGCTCATCCAGAGCCCTTAGGCCATCCGGACGAGGTTGAGCCGGAAGCTATGGAGTTAAACCCAAGCAGGGACGGAGAAGTAGCTGAACTAGGATCGATGTGGAGATAGGTTCGTATAAGGAGTTAGGTTGGTACCTCGATCCGAGTTAGAGATGGATTTGGAAGATGAGTAGGCAGCACCTCGGGTCATGGAGTTGGAGAGTCAAGATCTAGTGAGGCAAAGTCCAAGGAGTCGCCGATGATCTCACAGAGTCCTCGATCCGGGCCCGGAGCCCTAGGGTTATCTCGAACCATAGCTAGCAAATGGGGCTGGTGACTTTTGACCGTAATCCTCTTTCTGAGTTTAGTTTGACCTCCCTAGCCACTTATCCTTTTTCGCCATAGTGGTTATTGACTGTCTTAGAGTTGGTTTGTATTTTCTTTGGTTGTAAATGAATATTGTAAAAAGAAGTTTTCAATAGTAATATAAAGTATGTATATATTTTTAGCTGTGTTGATTATATGTTTGGTTATCCTTGGCTCATATTTATATCGTCGAGTTTTTATTTATTGCTTCCACTTGTGCTTTGCTCTTTGCTTGGGCGTTGGGTCGGCAAATGCTTCCCTAGGACGTCGCACATGTGACATCTTGAAATTTCGTAATAATAAATAAGTGACGGGGAATTTTCTATGGTCGAGAATGATACGGGGATTATAAAGCCAAAAACTACTTAAGTTGGTATTTGTACGGACACATAGAGATTTTCATCAAATCATATTTTTTGCGAAGTGTGGATTTAGAAACGAAATCGTTCCGAGTTCAACGTGTTTAATATTTTAAACGTTATCACGTCACGCTAGTCGTGAGTGCAATATTAGTGGGGATTATTATTATTGATTAATTTTGGTAAAGTAAAGTTAGCCTTTTTCTATTTGATCTTTAAGGAAAGGGGATGAAATATTCTTATGAAAATATCTTCTGGACTCTCCTATTTCCTCACGTGAGCATTGAAGAGGAAGCTTGACCGAAAGCCACCTGGCCCTTAAGTCATCTTCTGCCCAACTAGACACCTAGCCTAAGTAATGATTTTCCTTGGCCATCACTTCTTCTTTGATCTCTCACACGTGGCCATGATGGAAGGAGAAAATGCCACCTGTGAGTGCATTGAATTTACCCATCCCTTTGTATACTTCTCAGTTTCATCTTCGCCCTGGTAATGACCAAGATAATTTCACTCAAACTAACATTCTCTCCTTCACTTTTTACTCTCACTATCACCGATCGAGAATTTCCGAGAGAGTTTTAACCTTTGGGATGTTCAGATTCTGCACCGGGTAAGTAAAAACTCTAGGTTTAAGCTAAGTAAATCTACTTGGTACTTGCAACTTGATTGCTTGAGAAAGGTTATTTTGATGTGCAATAGTAAGGTTGTGATGATGGTTAAATCTGTTTTTGCTGGTTCTATGCACGTTCAAATGGATGTGTTTTGTTTCCTTAAAGTATGGCCAAAATCGGCAAAGCGAAAACAATTAAATCGGAACGAGTAAGTGTAATTTTTAGGTGATTGTTGGATTCTTATTATTGGTTTATGTATGTTTAAAAATTGGTAGAAAATCGTTTTTGCTCAAAATGATGATTATGTTTGTTTTGATACTCAAAGGGATGATTTTGTTTATTTTTGAAACTAGGCAGACTTTAATCCTCAAAATTTGGTTTTGTGTACCTTGAAACTGCTAAGACTTTGTTATCAAAATCTGATTCTCATGTACATTTGAACCTGCTTCGGACTTTACTATCAAAATTTGGTTCTGTCTACTTTTGAAAGATATTCAGAATTTAACTTCATACTTTACCTTCAAACTTTACTTGAGACTTTACTTTCGGACTTTACCTTGATTTAACATTCGGACTTTGCGAGTTCGGACTCTACTTTTAAAATTGCTTAGACTTTGCCGCTCGGATTTTACTGTTCAAAATTTACTATTCAGACTTCATTTGCTTAAAATTTACTGTTCAAATTTATTGTTTAAAATTTACTGTGCTCAGATTCAATCGTTCAAAATTTACATGTTCGGACTTCATTTGTTCGGGTTTTACTATTCGGACTTACTTATAAAACCGATTCTCTTTCTTGCTCAAAACCAACCAACGAATCAATCTACTTACGAATCAATTAAACCACGAGTCCGAACTCGCTTCGAGTCCGAACACCTTTTTAGTCCCGAACCCGGTTCTAAGTCTAAACACCTTTTTGAGTCTGAATCCGGTTCTGAGTCTGAATCAACTTGCTTCTAATGACTCGAATTTGCTTCGAACCCAAATTGCTTATGAGCCGAGTTGCTACTGAGTTTGAAATGTATTGTTTCATGTTTAAATTGCTCGGATGATGCATTACATGGCTTTAAAGTACAAAAACCACGATAGCTCGGTATGGGACGGGCCAAAGCGGACTTTTGCATACAAAAAAAAAATTGATTGTCATGACTTGCATGAGAATAATATTAATTCCGTCGCTCATTTAGTGGTGTGTGACGATGCCCCGTGTGTCGGGATGCCCCGTAGGTCGGGATGCCCCGGGAGTGTTTCGGGATGCCTCGGGAGTCGAGATGCCTCGTTGGTCGGGATGCCCCGGGTGTGTGCCGGGATGCCTCGGAGTTGGGATGCCCCGAGAGTGTTCGAGAAGATAAAGTAATGAACTTAATCGCATGAGCATAAATGTTTTACCTCATGCTTGCGTCTGAGTGGAAATGTCATGATATGTTGCATTATTCAGATTTTGCGGCACATCCATATGGAAAATGTATAACTTGCATTCAAGTTTTATGCATATCATTTGCTATGCATGCGTATGTGTTTATGCCGATGAAGTGATAAGCTGATTTCCCTAACTTAAAACTAGAGATTTCATTTACTAGGCTTCGCCTCATATCACTATTTTTCAGACATGTAGGAATGGACAAACCCTACTACCGATGCTTGCTGGTTTTTCTCTAAATACTATGAATGCCAAGACGTTGATATGTTTGCCCGAGGGCGGATATAGTTTGTACAAGATGTATATCTACTATATGGGTTGATGCGGGACAAAGGTTGATCTGAAGGTGACGGCATCTACAACTTGTTGTAAGGTTTACTTTTGACCTACCCATTTTGGATGTTTGTTCTTTGTGATTTTAGAGTAAATGGTAGCATGGAAATAGGCAACCGGGCAAAGGCGACGGCAGGCTCGAGACCGATCGGAGGGCGACGACGATCAGAGCTCGGACCTAACTGTTCTTGGGTGGGCGGAGGTCGGAGGTGACGGCGGAGGTCGAAGGCAACGGCGGTCAAAGATCGGGACCTAACTACTCTTAGGCGAGCGGAGGTCGGAGGCGACAGTGGTCAGAGCTCGGGACCCAGCTGCTCTTGGGCTGGCGGAGGCAATGGCAGAGATTAGGACCGGTGGGCAGAGGCAACGGCGGAGGTTGGGACTAGCGGGCGGGCGGCTTGCTCTCGGACGGGAGCGATTTTTGAAAAAGCAGACAAAGAATGTGGGGCTTCGTGCGTGAGAAGAGAGGGGGAGCGCTAAGAAGATAGAGAACGAGAGAAAAGGGGGAGGCCCCACATTAATGAAGAGAGAGAGAGAGAGGGGAGAGACTGCTGATGAACGGGGGGTGTAGGTCCTTGGCGTGCAGAGGAGGGGTGCAGGGCTAAAGGGAAAGAAAATCAATTTTTTGTGAAAAGAACCGGTTCCGACTCGCCGACCCCAGTCGCGCCACGTGGACCACGTGAACCCTCGTGAGTAGTCCGGGACCACACTAACTTGGCAGTCTAGGACCACCCGATATTTTCTCGGAACTAAGAGACGATGAGACTCCTGGGTTCTCTCTCTCTCTTATTTTCAACTTCGATTGAACCTTTCTTTTTTCCTTTTGCTGTCATAACATCTATATATATATAATTATAATTATAAACTTTAGGATAAGTGACACACAAACAAACAGTCAATGAACTTGAATTAATGGAAAAATAACATTGAATATCTTCAAATAGTCCTTGAATTAAGATGATCATGTACAAAAAATCTAGGGACCCAATTTTAAAAAAATAAAAGTTCAGGAACGACATGAGTTAAAATTCGGGAATTTTATTGAATAAATTTAAAATTCAGGGACTACGTTGCATATTTGTCCAAAGATCAGGGACCATCTCTTCAAGGATTATCTTTGTCATTATCCCTAAACTTTATCATTCAATGCGCTTCGTTAACGAGAGATATTTAAACAAAAAAAATAATTACTAGTCTTTAAACCTTAGCTCTTGAGAATAGCAAAAAGTTGAGTTAATTTTATATTATTCTGAATAATGGAAAGTCACCAACAAAGAACCTAAATTAACTTCGTTTATCATACTAAATTATATGAAAAATATAATTAAATAATGAAAGGAAACTGAGGTATTAATTAAAAGAATATGTTAATGTAAATCAAGACAAGCCAACTTTTTTTTATATATAGTAAGCCAAATGGGAAAATAAAAACACAGTAAAAGATAGGAAAAGCACATTAACATTGCTCATGAATTCTTAAACGAATTTGCCTGGCCGGTCTCAACAATGGGTGGCGACTAGCCACGGGCGATGAGGGCCCTCGCTCAAATCTGGGCGAGTGCGACCCTTGCTTGTGATGGCTGGGGACTAACCCCAACCAAAAAGGAAAACAAAAGGAACAAAAGAAAAGATAGAAAAGGAAAGGAACAATGGAAAAAATCTAGAAATTTAAAAAAGAAATTGTTGAAATCATATACGTCGACTCTAGTCGTGTCATATAAAACGGCTAGCGACCACGTTAGCGATTTTCGATCAAAATTGACCGAATGAACTACATTGAAAAATCATCAAAAGATTTAGGACTAAATTGATCATATTTAAATAAAAACTAACAATCCAATCTAAATAGAATCTGACAAGGTAAACTTAATTGAGAAAAAAAAATTGACCAAATTAGAAAGTTTAGGACTAAATTGGCCCGATGTACCATATATTTATAACTTTTTGGATAATTATCCCGATTAAGTTTACCTTGTCAATTATCTATTTAGACTTGGAATCACAATATTGATTTGCTTGAATCTTGATGGAGCATTTAATTGTGGAGAGAAGAATTTCGAAAAGGACAACGCTAGACTTGCTAAGATTGATTTAAAAATCGGTTTATTAAGCAATATGTGAAACAATGATAGACCCATAAAGTGTTGGTCATATTTAAGAATTAATAACAGTCTGACGTCGTTTAATATACTTTCTCTATAAACCGATCTTAGTAAATCTACCAAGTTTCTTTTGGAAACGAGGAGATACGAGGAGAAGTGCCCAAGGTGAAAGATCCAGTTTCTAGAAAAAAATAACAGCATACGCGTGATTAATTTTTTTTTTGGCTTTTCTAGCATAACAATTTCTGGGCTACTGTTAGAATAACGGCATGTTGTGAGCCACAATTTATCGAAGGAATGAACCCCACGATAATTTCTAATTATTTATTTTTTATTTTTTTATGTGGTCCAAAATAAACTGTTACTCTCGTAGTAGGTTAAGGACTATTATATAAGCATTTCCTTTTCTTTTTTTTAACTTTTGCCTCAAATTATATTTAAGAATTAATTGTGTTTGGTTGACATAATTGGAATGAAATGAGATGCCCATTTCTTCCAATCATCTCTTTAGCTGGCAACATTGGAATGCCGATTCCTTCGCTTAAACGAATGGTGATTCTTCTATCTCCATTCCATTCTCTTCTCTTTCTTTAATCCAAAATTTCAAAAAAAATAAAATAAAATTATGTAACTGAAAAAATACGAATTATTATATATCAATTATTAATTGGTATAATCAAAATATAAAACATGGTGATGTACCTATTCCTATATTTAACAAATAAAATATAATCGAATAGTTTAATAAAGTCATCGATGTTTTCGGAATATATTTTCCGACTAATGGTAAGTTATAGTTGACAAATTATAATGACAGAATAATGTGATTAGCATTGACAATTCTAAACTATGTGTTAAGAAATTTCAATTGAATATTGAGTAATTACTAATTCTCAATTATTATAGTGTTAATGCAAGTACACAGTCAATTATTTTTATTAAAAAAATCTCATTCAATTCGATTTCCAATATATTTTTCTCAAAACCAAACGCAAGATCCTCATTTCATTCGCTCCCACTGTTTAATATAGGGATAGTCATTCCATTCCATTCCATTCCATTTCCATTCATATTCCTTATTTCATTTCATTTCGTCGTACCGAACGCAACATAAAAAGTGTGTTCTGTCATATCGAGTAATTTAATTAGAGAGGTGACATATTGTTTTTCTTTTATGATCGTGGGAAACCACGCATTATCCATTTTTGCGCCGGTCACGACTCACGACATATAAACTGCACGCCAGGGTACATGAGGATGCCCACCGCTGCACCCAGTAGGTCCGAGTCGAGCACACAATGATGAATTCGAACTCCACGTCCAAAAATGAGATGGAAGTAGCACCATCTCTCGTGCATCGGCTCGACTCTTTTATATATCCAGGAATAAGTTTTGATCATAGGTCCCACAACATAAGATAACCCGATGTTTGGTGACCGTCTAAAATAAGATGGAGCATATAGACCGCGGAGAGGGCGACTCCATGGCTATCGCCGTTTCTTGGTGACGACAGCGACGATGGCATGGATGTGGTCCTCAGGCAATTAGCGCGCGATCGATTGTCACCGACGCAAACTCTCTAATTTTTATTGATTAATCTGGGATGTTCATGTCCGATTTTAAGATAGATCTTCTTCCAGAGGAGGAGTTGAATTCAAGAATGACGCGAGCTCTCTTACCTTGTTCTAATCTATCCAACATATGAATTTGCGGCAGATGTTGATAGGGAAATGAATGAGTAAGACGGTCACGAAAATTGGCAATTTTTCTTTTTTTTTTGCATCGACTTCTAAATTGTCCAAGATCTGTTTACAATCGAAACAAACGGTGCCCATGAAAAAAATCATGGTAAAATTATCATCACGTAATGATCATTTACACAACCCGAATGGACATGATTGAGATAACCCTCTCAAACGAAGGTGGAACTAACCGGAGACGCGCTCCGCCGGCGGCGCCTGGCGGCCCTCTTCTTCCTCGGGCTCGCGTCGCCCCCGCAAACGATGGAGCATTCGCAACCGCATACGTTGCTAAAGCACGAGAACAACCCTTTTCCAGCTTCGCCCTCGGTGTGCCGCCTCGCGCGCCTGCTGCCGTTCCCCCCGCCGCCGCCGCCGCTGCCTTTTACGCTTGGCCCGTAGCTCGTGTACTCGCTGCGGTCGTATATGGTCGGGAGCTCCATCCGCCACCGCTCGAGCTTCGATTGCAAGCCCTCCACGCTCTCGCTCAGGCTCCACCCCCCGACCGCCGAGTTCTCGGTCTCGTCCACCACCTTGAACATCCTCTCCTTCGCCGCCGCGGCCGCCACTTCCGAAGGCGACGGCCCCAGATCGGACTCGGTGATGCACAACTCGCCCGGCTTCGACTTCCCGCCGGCCTTTTGGTTGGCCCCCGGATCCGAGGGTTTGGCATCTTTCTTCTCAGGTTTTGCCCCTTTGACCCCGACCTCCGACCCGCTAGCGACCGTGCTCGTCTTCGCGCTTCTACCCTTGAAGATCGAATGCCCTAGACTCGAACCGTTGACCATGGAGCTGGGCAATGAGATTGACCCTTTCTTCTTCCCTGGGGTGGAAGAGTCGTTCTCTGACGCGTTGATGATAGAATGCGGTCTCTCGCGGAAGGACACCTTTCGATTCAGCGTCTTCGCTTGCCTCGGAACTTGCATCGAACTCGTGTCGCTCTTGGTACGCCGGAGCTCGGGCTTCGCGACGACGGTAGAGATCTGCAGCTGCTGCTGTTGTTTCTGATGTTGTTGAGGAGGCCTGTTGATTGGGTTGTTGCGATCGTTCACGAGGACTTGCTTGCCCAATAGGTCTTGAAAACCGACCGCGGAGGCGCTGAGCTGGGTGTACAGCGGCATGCTCCGCATGGAGCTGTCGAGCAGCGCGACGCCGACGTTCAATATCCCCTGCGGGCGCCCCGAGGGCCGGCGCACCTGCAGCGCCACGAAGCGCATGCCGATGTGCTGCTGGTGGCGGAAGGGCCGGGACGGCGGCGGGAGGAGGTTGCTGACGAGGACCCGTATCGTCCCCACGCGCACGTCCTTGAACCAATGGCCGGCGTAGATCTCGATCATCACCGCGGAGGTGTCGCACCGGAGGAAATCCTCGTCGACCCGGAACACGAACTTGTCGTTCCACGTGGGGTTGCACCGGCCGTGGGTGTCCACGCGGGTGGAGAGCTTCCGGTCCGGGTGCACCCACGCGACCGCGTACGTCCGCATGGAGCGGCTCACCGGCGCGAGGTCCTGCGCCGAGATGATGTTGACCTCCAGCAGCTGGAACGGGTTGAGGATGATCGAGGACATCGTCGCCGCGCCCCGCCGGCACCGTGCGAGAATGGGCCCCCCCCCGCCCGCCCGTTCCGTCTGTCTCTACCACGTCGTCGTCACCGCCGAGGAGAAGGCGACGTCGAGGCTAACGTCCAGCTCTGTCATGGCGCTCGAAGGAAGGGGCATCGCGCGCATATAAAACGGGGAGCGAAATCGATGGTGGTCATTGGTTATATTTGCTCGACAGCAGGCTGTGTACAGGTCACGAGCGAGCTCTTCACGAGCGCCTAAGTTGGTTTTAGACAGAGAGGCTAGGCTAAAGCTAAGGTGGCTAAATTTAAACCCGCCTTCTCTTCCTTTTGTTGTTTCTGACTTTGTTAAAAGAAAATATTTGGCTCTTGTTGCGGTTGCGTAGTTAGGTAGTTTCTGTCCGAAATTTGTTGGATAGTAATGTTATGGCTCTACTTGATTGGCCACCAAAAAAAAAAAGAATCTCGAAAATATTTTCGAGATAATTTCTCAACATATATATATATGATCTCGAAACTTTCTATGGACACGTATCTCTACTTTTATGGTGCTACGTGATATATTGCATGCATATGATATATATATGTGTGCGCGCACGCAAGAGCGCACGTACATGTTTATTTTTTTTTCCTGATTTTCATTATGACCATATTCATGTCGGTTAAAATGACGTGTACGATAGTGACAATGGCGTTTGGTTTTATACACGTAGCTATTCTCCCTTTTTCCTATCGCCATGTAAATCTCGCTCCTTTCGACCCCCCACCGTTAAAAAAGAAAAACTCGAATTGTTATAGTATTTGGTAAATTTTGAAGAGTCGTCATATCAAATATACGGGTAATTTCACAGATAGTTGGCCAAACGATTAAATGTGTCTCGGACTCGACGGAGCCAATGTAAAATATCTTATTTGCATAAAAATATGAAAAAGTTGATAAAGTGGAATTAATAGAATTCCTTACTATCAATAAATTTGATGATAATTGTTAAACAAAGGGAAAAGTGTCGTAAAGGTCATAAACCTATTGTATTTGTGCAAATTTAGTCTTAAACCTTTTTCTCGGCATAGTATCAAAAAAAAAAAAATTTTGATGATAATTGTTAAACAAAGGGAAAAGTGCCATAAAGGTCATAAACCTATAATATTGGTATCAATTTAGCCTTAAACCTTTTGGCATAGTATCAATTCAAGCATTCAGGGTAATTTTGATCTGAAAATGCTGACGTAGAAGTTATGTAACCCACGGTATTTAACAAATAAATTTAAATAATATTTTAATATTTTTCAATATTTTTATACTTTTTTTATTTTTCTCTCTTCCTTCTTTTGTCGGTGACCAACCACCGGCCACAGGTGATGACCAACAGCCAGCCGTGGCCTTGCCTCACCAGATCCGGTGAGGGGAGCCCCCGCCTGACTAGTCGATGGTGACCCTTGCCCAAGCGAGGCTAGCCCACCCAGCCATCGCCTATGGCTGATGCCTAGTGGCCCGCCATCAACAAAAGGAGGAAGAAAAAATATTAAAATATCGTTAAAAATTATTCATATCTGCACCAGCGATGCCACGTAGGTAAGCCGGCGTTCATGTTAGTAATATCCAATCAAAATTAGCCAAAAAGATGGAATTTGGCACTATATCAAAATGTTTAAGACTAAATTGATACAAAAAAATATTTATAATTAAATTTACACTAATGCAATATGTTTATGACTTTTCCGACACTTTTCCTGTTAAACCAACGTTCCTGGCAACAAAATCAATTTGTTTGAATTGCCTAATTTAATTAGACTTACTCCAAAAAAAAAAAAAATAGTAGGAGGCTGGCCCGAAAAGGAATTTTTCCGGGTCGGGTTGGACATGGATCCGACAAAAGTGCACGGGTGGGTGGGTCTTGAAGTCAACTCATGCGTCGCTTCGCTCATGCAATCTTGTGACGTTGACTTTGAAAACTTAATTGCCCACTCGCTTTAATGGATTGCAAACGCACCGGCCTCGCTCCAACTATAAATCACATTTCTCTCCTTTTCTTCTTTCACTTTCTTTCTTTTTCCTTTTTTCTTTCCTCTCCAATATTTACACACTATTTTCTTTAAATTGTACATGTCAATATCAGTCGTCACATAAGATGACCGAAATCACACACTCACGTCGATGGTTTTTGCTAAAATTGACCGGATGGATTTAATTGGCACGAATGCAAATTGACACAATTAATATGTTTAGGACTGAAATGGCACTAATGTAATATGCTTGGGACTTTTTTTGACACTTTACCCCCCATTCACCATTCACATATCCTTAAAAACCATCGACTATACTTTTACTAAATGAAATGACCGCTCAACTTTCTTGAAAAGATTATTCAGTTTCTTTCGTAAATGACCCATTCGTGATCGTGCACGCCCCTTAACACGAGTTGAGGGACATGATTTTGACTTATGATGAATTTGTGTGCACAAGAAGTAGACCGAATAGCGAGGGTCCAAATGCAAGGGAGACATCCGTCATCCAATATCAAAAGAACCCATACTACATGAAATTGTTATTTGACATGGATTTCATGTTATTCTTCCGGAACTTCTCTTCAATGCTGAATGTGGTTGTCGAACCAATATAATCCTTTCGTTAAAAGTGCCAACACCATTAACCAACGTGCTCATAATTTTCATTAACTTAACGTCATAATTTTCTATCGTGCTAGCATACATGTGGCTTACATATGATTTCCACGTCATGTGTCTCTCACGCTCTCATTATTGCATCCCAAAGAAAAGGGGAAAAAGGTATCATTGGCCTAATAAACGCTATTGTGGCAATCCACATTAAAAAATGCACATGACGTGGCGATATACTTAACGGAAGAATACCTGATACTTTTCATTTGGGAAAGATCATCAAGAGAAAGTCAAGTCTGAACTTATCAACATATCCAAGTGGATTTATCTTCGCTCAAAAGTTTGAACCAATAAGTTATGGACCAATTAGAATACATTAACTGCTCTATACCACGTTAATTCTTCGATGTGAGATTTCTCTAATATAATTCATATGTGCATCCTAATAAGAGAGACGGTTAATAAATGCTACATTAATATATATAATTTATGGGTAATTTGGTCAACTAGCCTAAAATGTTTATTTTAGTAATAAGAAAAAGAAGAAGCATGAGACTACTCATAAGGAAAATTATATTATAACTAGTAATTATTATAATGATATGGATCTCTATTTAGCACCGCCACACAGCATCTTTGAAGTCAAAACAACTTCTTGTGACGGTTAACACGCTCTCTCTCTCTCCCTCTCACATCTATCTCCATCCCAAGCTTCCCTGCAGCCCGCCGCCGACCTCCGTCCCAGCCACCGTCTCTCAGCCGAGCTGAAGCCGGAGGTCGCCGGCCGACGAGCTCCGTACAAGGTTTTGCAGGTACATTGGGCAGAGTGCCAGGCCCGTCAACGGCAACTCGAGATGCTGCCATCGGTCCCTTCGTTCTCGGTGTTCGTGTCGACCGACGACGAGGCCACCGACCACCGCCGCCCGGAGGAGGATGATTCGGGGGCCGGCGAGGCGCTCCGGAGGACCGCGACGGTCGCGGGCGGCGTACCGGCCGTCGCCAGCGGGGAGTTCAGCTTCGGGGAGAAGGCGATGGGGTTGATCCAGGACGTGGAGGAGGGGGACGGCGAGGACGGCGGCGGCGGCGGCGGCGGCGGCGGCGGCGGCGGCGGCGGCGGCGACGCGGGAGGGAGGGGGGGGGGGGTGGGGTGGAGGAACGACTCGAGCGGAGGCGGCGGCGTCGAGCACGAGCCGGCGAGCCCGCCGATGTATCTCGCCGCCGGCCTCGGAATCGGGAATGCCCATTTCCGCGGCGGATCGAATGGCGGTCTCGGGTTGAATCTGCCGGAGTTCGACGGCGCGGGCGACGCGGAGGAATTTTACGAGAGGATGGTGAATGAGTTTCCGTGCCATCCCGTGTTCTTGAGGCACTATGCTCAGGTTTTGCAGGTTTGGTTTGGCTTGTTTTCGTGTATGCGTGAGTTTCTAGTTTTGGTTCCTGAACATCATGTGTTTGATACGAAAAGATCCATCTGTCTATCGTATGTAGTGTGATGTTCTTACTTTGCTGTTGCTTGTTCTCTATGTTGTTTTCTGCATCTTCAGCATTTCCTGAGCTCCCTATCTATCGCCTGCGCATCTAACTGAACAATGCTGGACTCGGATCGCATTGTTACACCGGCAGGGATCTGGGCGATAGGAATTCTTGATTCTCTTAAATCCTTCATGCCCCGATTGATTTAATGATGCTCGTTAATGAATGTCTTTCACCTTTTGCAATGATGAAGAACGGACATTCCTTTTGGAAATCAGATTCCTTGACTCGTTTCCGGTAAAACAGAGAACCTGAGATATATCTTGGAAAGGTCTCTTTAGGTTGAAACTAAGGCAGATATGTTTAGTCCATGATTAATTGTTCCGAAACTTATTCCAGAAAGGATAGAGGTATAGACAATTGAGTTGTGCTTTATCTAAAAGCCCATATTTTTGTGTGGTCATCGTCCATCTACGGGCTTGTCACTGATACCTCTTTTACATAATCGAAAATTTTACTCACAGTCAAAGGGGGATCTTCATGGAGCAGAGGATTACTACTATCGTGCTACACTAGCCGACCCTGATGATGGTGAGATTTTGGCGCAGTATGCTAAAATAGTTTGGGAGCTCTATCATGATAAAGAGAGAGCTTTAAGCTATTATGAGCGTGCAGCTCAAGCCGCTGCAAACGATAGGTATGTATATTCTATGTCGGAAAACAAACTAATGTGACACCACAAACATCTTCCGTTCACTTGGATTTAGTTCTTGGCTCTGAAGAAGGGAACTGGTAGAAAACCTTAGCAATTACTTTCTTTTTTTTGTTGGGATTGGGGCAAAGTATTACCTGACTTGCAGTTTGTGCCTGAAAACTTTTTGTTTAGATATTAGCCTGTGGTGAAGATCCACGGGCTCTCTGCAGTATATATTTTGGTCACAACAGTTTTCTGTTTGCTTGTTTCAGCCATGTCCTAGCAGCATATGCTGGTTTCCTCTGGGAGTTAGAGAATGAGAATGTAACAGATGGAGTACAAGAAAATCACCTCCAGGTGCTCCTTATCCTTTATACATCCTTATCTCTTCCGTATTTATAAAACTAAGTCTAAAAGGTGTATTTAATGAGAAGCAGGGAATTTTGGACAAGAAAGAAGTTTCAACTTCCAAGAAAGGCGGTTGGAATTCCTGCAACCAGGTTTGACATTGCTAATTTTACTGCAACTGGTATCGATGGGGAGAATATTGAAGAGAATTATAAACAGATGATTGAGGAAGATCCATCCAACCCTTTGATTTTGAAAATTTATGCTCAGTTCTTATATCAGGTAATAGAGAAACTTGCGTGCCTTATTCTTCTTTGACTTTTGTTCATCTCTGATTCTCAATACTATTTAAGAGGATCATGTTAATTTACTTGTCATGATTACTATGATATAGCTCGATTGTGCAGACCTTGGCACCATATCAAGTTGATGGACATAGTGTTATTTGCAGCCACCTGTTGAAACAAGAATCTCAAATATGTCATGCACAAATTTATACCCAATAGATATTTTGTCCATTTGTTTTGTGTAGTCTCATCCACACTTATTCGGTTGTTTAATGTACAGGTGAAGCAAGATCTCAAAGGAGCTGAGGAGTACTATTCACGTGCTATTCTCGCTGATCCAACGGAAGGTGAAGCATTGGTAATGTATGCTAAGCTGGTTTGGCAACTTCACCGTGACCATGATAAGGCATTGTCTTATTTTGAACGAGCTATTCAAGCAACCCCTACGGACAGGTGAGCTTTTTGTTTGAACTTTTCCCTAAATTCTATTTAGATAAGCATCAAATGTCAAGAGTTCTGTTATTCTATCATCACTCATGGTCCCAAGTGGGTGGCCATTGGCCATGGAGGACCCTGTTGCATCATCTTCATAAGGGTAGGTGCTCCTTTAGTCATTTTTAGGGAAATCAGTGAGCATAAAAAACAAAAAGCACGTCAGATACTTCAATTTTGATGAAACTCGGCAGTGCACTTTTTGTGATTGTTCATGTAACGTTAATTTTCTATTGATGGTTGTAGTAAGTTGTGACAAGTCTACGACTAGAAATGCTAGGAGGAAAATTCGGTGTTCGACCAAAACTTATGTTTGCTAGAAACCATACGGCGACTTTGTTTGTTTACTTTAACTATTCTTGCTTCTCTTCATCATTATGCTAATAATCGCTGCTTGTGCTTATTGAAGTAGCAAGAGTTCTTGGAATCATCTTGCTGCGAAACGTGACCTGGATTTTTTTCTCTCTTGCGAAACGTGACCTGGATTTTTTGCTCTCTTTTTCTGCAGCCATATTCTTGCTGCATATGCTAGTTTCCTTTGGGAGACGGAGAGCAATGTCGAAAATGGGAATGACTCCGTCCTCCCCAATACCGTTTCTCTACCAGAAGCTATTAGTTCTGCAAGTGTTTAACTTGCAACTTACCTAGTCAACATAGACCTTAGAAAACCATCCATTTCAGATGATGCTTTTGTTTCTGCTCATAATTTCAGCGGTGGTACATAAGGAGATGGATTATTGAGAGGTCATGATGAGGAAGGAGCCACCTAAGTCCACCGAGTTGAAATCAATAAGTGCCGTCTGCCGCCGGAAGTTGAATAAGTCGAAAATATCGAATAACGTATACAAATACACATGTATGAGTATGTATTATGTTTACGAATAAGTCAGAATAAACGGGGTTCGCATTAGCTGTCGAGGAAGGGACCGAAATCAGTCATGGGATGTAGTTGGGTAATGCAACGAAATGTGCTTGCCTCTCGTACCATTTAGACTTGGCATATTGACATTGTAATTGTGTAATGTTTCGTTGGATGGACCCTGCTGCAAAGGAGGACAATTGATCCTGCTGAGCAGCTTGGAAACCTTTTTTTTTCGCCTCATTTCCAAATTTCCGTTGTTTGGATACTTCTAATAGGAGGTATCCACTGACGTCGGGTAGTTCCTCTTGGAAGAGGCTCACTAGTCCTTTAAGCTGGCGAGCTAGACTTTGTCAACTCTCGATTCTTGTTAAAAATGAACAATAGCCCCCAGAAATTTCTCCTTAATTCATTTTTAAGCATCCAGATAATTATAAAAGTGAGGGAAACAAGGCCCTGCAGTGAGCATTTGGGCATAGAAGGTTCCATGCACGGCCGGAGAACGTTCCCCGCAAGCATCCCTCCTGACGATGTCCACACAACAGCCAACCGCTAATCAGTGTTTCACCGGAGAAGAAGATTAATCAACAAGCGTAAAGTTTCTCTTTACATACTCCAAGCATGAAAACGGTAGATCCAAAATGCGCTCCACCTCGATCGACCTCGAGATCAGCCTGTCTACAATGCCGTTCCTACTTGACAACCCAGTGTCTACCCTTAAGTTCTTGCGCGCTACCAAGGTTGAATTACACACCCAAGGAACTGAAACTACAAATGCCAACCCCGAGCACTTGCTATGAGCATGATGAGAACTTCCCTGTCCGACTAGCACATCCTTGTAAGCTCGAGAAATGCTAGAAACATGCTTCCCCATCGGCCAAAGCTGTTGAAGCACGGACGGAGCAGACCCATCTGGACTCAGCAAATCAGCATCCGAATGAAGGTTCACCACGACAGTTCCGTGCTCCGAGTGCAGCTGGTTGCTGAGAGCTCCAAGGAAAGGGGAATCTGGGTCCCAGAGCTTACGAGGGAAAATATCATCACCATCATAGGCATCGATGAAAACCAAGTCGTAGAGTTTCTTGTTTTCCAGGACAAACTTCTCAGCATCGGACTCCAAGAGGTGAAGCCTTTCATGAACACCTTTCCACATTACTTCATCCATGAGATCAGGTTTCGAGATGGCACGATCGCCTGAGGGAGTTAGGACCGAGAAAGCAGGAAACCCCATTGCCTGAATGGAGGCTGAGATGACCAGGGGGTCAATTTCGACTATGTCAATGATGGCACCTGGAAAAATATGGCCGCACCGATAAAGATCAGGGCCACTAGCTCTCTTTGAATGCTGTTAGGATCATTTTACAGGCAAATAACAAGCACATGCTAGACATTTTTCATGAAAAAAAGAAGAAAGCAATAGCAGCTATTCAATACATGCCATTAGCATTAACAGCAATCAATGGCACACACGTTGGTACCTTAAGTATAAATCGGTAAAAACTCTATGCTCTCTGAAATGATTGGTCTCCTCACTTTTGTCTGTCGTGTTATTTCCCTCTTTCTTTTCCCTATTTCTACTTCTTTCTTCTCTAATTTTGTTTTCTTCTTGTAGGCAACACAGAGATCAATTTTTAAGGGACTCAAGATGCATTTCGACATCGGACCAACACATAAGGTCATGGTAAGATTTACAATTCTTGCATATGAACTCATTTCATCAGCTCGAAAAAAAAAATTACGGACACTAAAATAAATGGAAAAGAACTATTACCTTGAATTTTATTGGCCAGAAACAATGGTAAGCTACCTCCACCATGCCCAATGCACAAAATATTCATAGGTTTATTCCCGCGTACAACATCCCCAAGATCGAAATCAGAAGATGCTAATGTTGCCAACCCAGCTGATACCATGCTTTTGAGATCTGCAAGATGATACAAAATTGGCATATGTGAGATGTATTCCAAGTTAAACATATACATATTGTGCAATATAGACTAGCCGAACAACAAATAAATAAGGGCTCCCCAGAATTATCTCACACGGTAGAATTGATACATATTGCATCATGAAACTGAATCAGGTATCACATTTAAAGGAACAACCAAGACCAAAATCTCCAGCAATTTGAAAGAAAATTTCAAATTTGGAGGCTCACATGGTAGAAGTAATGTTGAACATGATGCAATTTGAAAGGAAAAAGTCAGATTCACATGCTAGACCTATGACTGTTATCACAATTTTTTAATGAAGGGAAGAAAGAAGGACACGAGTAAACATCAGGGAAACAAAATGCACACAAACTGGAGAGATCTCAACCAATATGAGCCAATTTACATCCATGTGGGCACCAAACAAAAACACGCGCCGACTGCAAAAGCTTGTGAATTAACATTGCTTGTGGTGACCGCAGCATAGGTATATTATCAGTTCCGCAAAGGGGTTCCAGGTCATTATTAGTACTAGAAAGGGAGGCTGTGCTACGCATGGGTATTCCATTCTACAACCCAGGATCTCTATTTCTTCTTCAAGAAGTAAAGCATCACAGTCTCTACTTAATTGTCCATTATTTCATTTTCTATGTTATTTCCTCATTTCCTTTATTATTTGAACTCCACATATTTCGTTATTGGACTCTAATTCTAGTGTTTTGTTCAATATAAGCTTTATGAAACCAAAACCAAGAATCTATGTTTTCAATTCTACTTTCTATTAACATTTTCTTATTCTACTTAACTTTCTTGTGGTATTCACATGTAAATTTTCTAAGCAAGGTTTATGACAAAAAAATTATACGTTAGAGAACAGGTAAAAACAATGAATTGTAACAGGACGGAACAGCCAGCATGGTGACTCAAATATATATCTTTTTCTTTTGGGCCAAACGGTCATAGAAATAGTTAGACTTTAAGAATTGAGACAGAAACCAAGGAAAGTAACCAATGCTTTAGGAAAGATAACAGTAGGGGAAACCGAGCAAGGAAGAAGTGAGAAGCTTTACATGGAACAGCCAGGCAATTTGCTTGCTGCATGAAGCGTACCGAGTGGGGTTCCGATTCCCGGTAAGTAGCCATAATCTTGACAGTGCTTTGACGAGTATCATCATTAAACCGGAGTACACGCCACTGATATCCCAGTACCCTAAAACGTTCATTAGGATCAGATCCGGGGTACATGTCTGCATACCTTTGCAGGAGCCAATTCTCCACCGAAGACCAGTAAACAACATTCTGCGAAGATTAAACTAGAATGCTCCGATGAACAAATCAATCTACACCATAAAGTTAATTTGGAGTTTGCAACCTCAAAAGCAAGCAAGAAACACATCGAAGAACGAACAGACCGAAGAACGAGAAGCGAATAGTCGATCGGGAGGCCGCTAAGAAAACCAAACAAGCGCTCGGGTGTTGCATAAACCGACCGAATTGGGCAACCGAAAGACATCTCCAGCGAGAAAAAAAGACGACTCGGGTCACCAATTTACGAACATCGGGTGTAGCTGGGGCCCATTCATAATCTCCCCCTCTAGACCGAGAAAGATTGCGAAGCACACGAAACGATTAAGGATGAATTGCCTCTTCTTAGGGTATCAGAATAAGCGATGGTCCTTACAACAATGTAGACCTACACTAAAGTTTGAATCTTGATTGAGAACATGGACGATACACTACAACGCTATGCAGAGAGATTGTAGAAAGTGAATGAAGTCGATCAACTCATCCTCGGCGATTGTTCTAAGACAATCCAGGCGATACACTGAAAGCAAAACGAAACAAAAACAAGGCACCGGCAACAGAACTGCGGCTCTTCTAGAGAGAGAGAGAGAGAGGGACTAACGGGTCGAGAAGAAGGGAAGGCGACGACGGAGACGACGCCGTTGCCGCGGTCGGAAGCCGCGCGGAGGACGGTGTCGCCGCCGCCGCCGCCGCCGGGCGCGGTGGGCCCCCACCACTCGGAAGAGTATGACCAGTCGCCCTCGTCGTCGACGCGGCGCCGCGTGGCGGTGCCGAACCTCCGGGCGCGAAACGCGCCGGCCGATCGAGCCCCGCGCCACATCCCGGCGGCGCGGCGGGGCGGCGCGGGGGGCGCTGCGGGGCGGGGGCTTTTCCAAAAACCCTCTACGCGATGGAGCGCGAGGTGGCGAGGTGGCGAGCTGAGTCGAGCGGAGCCGGCTCGAGCACGAGCGGGATTTTGTCGAGGTTTGCGTACTTTGGGTCGACGGGTGGAGAACCTCGAGCTCGAGAAGTGACGAGGTCGAAACGCGCGCGTGCAAAAGAAAACATGACCAAAACTTTACCTTATCCGAGTAATCTGAGATTGGATATCCGCTGATTCTGCTGGCTAGAATCTGCCCACGTCAGCTCTCCTAGCTTCAAGCTTGTTACGCTCCCTCCCTCCCTCCACCACTAGTCTCCACAGCGCTGCCTCAACTCTCTCTCTCCCTCTGCCTTTAAACTGAAAAAAACCGCCGCCGCCGCCGCCGCCGCCGCCGTCGTCACCGGCTCCATGGCCGCCGCAGCCGCCATGAGCTCCGCCTTCTCCTCCTCCATCAACGCCCCCAAGTGCTGCCTCCACTCCGCCGCCTCTCCCTCCTCCTGCCCGCCTCAGCAGCTGAGGCTCCCCTCACCATCACCGTCGCCACCATCACCACCGTCGAACCTGCCCCATCTGGGCGACGCTCCATCGGTCCGCATCGCCCCGCTCAGACGCCGCGCCGGCCTGAGGATATCGGCTGCCGTGGCCCAGGAGGAGGCGGCCGCCCCCGCTGCCGCGGAAGTGGAAAAGGAGGAGGAGGAGGAGGAGGAGGTGAAGGAGGGAGAGGGGGCTGAGGGCGTGACTGTGAATACCAAGCTCTACTTTGGGAATTTGCCCTACAACGTGGACAGTGCACAGTTGGCCGGTATAATTCAGGACTATGGAAGCCCGGAGCTTGTCGAGGTGTGTTGACCGTGTGATCTTCCCGCTCCCGGTTGTGATCTGATCACTGGTCTTAATGTTCAACTAGAGAAATCGAGCGCGATACCGAATATTGTGTAGGATCATTGTGACTAAGGTCGTGAACAGAGTTGATTACGGCGCTCAGTTGGTGTGGAAAGTTGGTGCTTTTCTTAAGGAGGATCCAACGTGGGCTTCGCCGTTTATTACTATATGGTCGGTAGTGTTTTACTAAGAAAGAGTCTAGGCAATGCTTACTTGCAATCCGGGGTTTGTCTCTCTCACCCGCACGCGCGCATGAGTGCTCGCGTGCATGTTATAGCTCTAGAGCCGTTTGGGCTACTAGCTCGTCCTAGGTAATCGAAGCAGCTTGGGCACGTTATCGGTTTGAACAAGCATCACTGTTTAAGTGTGAACTGCATTTTGCTGACTTTTGTTGCATTTTCTATGTTAAGGTCCTGATGTTTTCAACTATGATTTCTATAAATGGAACTAGATAAATAAAAGCTGAATTGTAAAAAAGGGAAAAAAAAAAAAAAGGAAAACCTGGCTAATGTAGATTATCAGAAACACGGTATGATGAAGAACCTTGTCGCACTTGTACATGGTGCAGCATTATCAAAGAGGATGTGGGTGAATCTCCAAAGTAGGCTGGATGATGGATTGTGAAGTCTGTATGGTGTACGATGGTTCGCACTACAAATGCACGCTCATTTTCCCTTTAGCTTAACACAGTACAGATGTACCCTAACGAATGAACATGATGTATTCTGAGTCTGAGTCTAGCCAAAGTACCAAAATCTTTCTGACATTCACCTTGCATACCAAGTCACTCTCGCTCTCTCTTTGCTTTTCCAGACGTGGGTTAATATTTGGCAAATCCTTAGCCATCCTCAGGATTTATCTCTTCTCATTACCGAAGACAAAGTCGGGTCATGTTGGTTAGCTAGCAATCTGTTTCAATTACCAGCTTGTAATAAAGATCTGCCCCTACAAATTCCTATGAGTACCATTAGAAGTGAGATTGTCAAGGCTTGCTCTGATGGGATATTCCTTCGCCAGGATGCTGACAATCAGTAGTGAGAAAAGAACCTGTACTGTTCAGCGCACCAGGGATCTCCCCCTTGTTTTGAAAAACTTCATCAGTTTGGAAAGTAGAGTGGCTTTTTCGGTTTTCTCTTTGTTAATTGCATTTTGCTGATCTAGAATAAATTAATGTCGAAAATCTAGCCACTCAACAGAAAATACATCAAATGTACCTCATGATGTATGAAGAGTGCTTGAAGTTTCTTTTGCAGTCAATTTGCCTTAAAGTTAATTCGATTGTGGTTCTTCTTCTTAACTCTTCATGTTCCCCGATGATCTTCGTAGGTTCTTTATGACAGAGACACTGGAAGAAGCAGAGGCTTCGCTTTTGTGACAATGAGCAGCATTGAAGATTGTAATGCAGTTATCCAAAACCTCGATGGAAGTGTGAGTTGGCTTATCTTTGTCTATTTCCGAGTATGCGCAGCTCTGAAAAGCTAATACAATAGATAAGACAACATTGGTTTTCTGTACTATTTCATCATGCTAAATGATGTCCTTCCTTTTCCTGTTTAGAATTGTATGATGAGGTCCTTCCAGTTCAGGAACTGAATTCCAAGACTGACCCGATCTCCACGTTTCAGGAATACATGGGACGGACCCTGAGGGTGAACTTCTCAGACAAACCTAAACCCAAAGAGCCTTTATACCCCGAAACTGATTACAAGCTTTTTGTCGGAAACTTGTCCTGGTCTGTGACTTCTGAAAGTTTAACAAAAGCTTTTCAAGAATACGGGAACGTAGTTGGAGCAAGAGTACTGTACGATGGCGAGACAGGGAGGTCGCGCGGTTATGGTTTTGTGTCCTACTCGACAAAATCAGAGATGGAAACTGCTATTGAATCTCTTAACGGAGTGGTAACACTTTGCTATACCCCCCGTTTCTTTCGAGAATAAGACAGATACGTTTGCTGAGCACTTTTGCTAACTGCTTCATGATTCATCTTCTTCCTTATTTTTTTTTTCCCCTCTTTTGAGCTGTTACCAGGAGCTAGAGGGGCGCCCTATGAGAGTAAGTCTAGCTGAAGGAAAGCGGACATAAAGCAAAAATTAAGTCAATGTTTGGGAACTTGGGAAAAGATTGATGACCACGGCACGGGAGAAGCAACAGAAGATATTTACTTTGAATGATCCCTTGTACAATTTGCACAGCAATCCCTTGTTTGCTTCTTTGCAATAATTTGCTCTCACCTTTGTATTCTGCCTTTCCTACTCAATGTTCTTGCTGGAAGATTTCAGTGTACAACATTGGCTGGTGGCTACAATCATTCTAATGTGGCTTCAATAAATGCATTACTCAAATTTTCGGCTTCAAATAACATGGCACCTGAATTAATTTGTATTGTAGCGGATGTGAGGTGCTTCAGAGAGCTAAAAGTCGAGTGAAGTCTGGAAAGAGGTGAATCTCTGTGCCATTGACATCCTGCCATTTCTTTTGAGACTTTGATTTGTGTATAAATTGACAAGAACTGGTCCCTGTGCAATTCGATATGATTACCTCTATGAATCGAGCGGGCTTGTTTCCAGACCGAAAGAACAAATTCACTTGTCATCTCAGAATCATAACTGTTGCTTCAAAGTTTGTCTTTAAATTTTATGCAATCAGTACTGCATCCTATTCTCTTCTATAAGGCAGGTGCATGAAGTAGAAGCAATGGTTTTTGCTGTGATTCCAGTGGTGGATATGCGATTATCTATCATGAAAAAGCCAGAAGCTCGGTTGCTCTATTGTCAAGCAACATAAGATTAGATGATTTGATGAACCTTATTTGTATTTTCTGTACGTTGCGCGATTTTTGTTCTCTAAGGATTACCACACCAACAGATTCTCGTTAGAGAAGACAGAAGGCACATTTATCATCACTATCCATTTAGAAAAAATTGATTAGCATTATGCAGCACTGGCGTAATTCATTCCTAAGGATGTGTTTCCTTCAGAAAATTCCGAATCGGTTTCTCCTCTCAATGAATTACAGACACTTACCTCAAATTACCAAATATCTCTGCAAGTACAGACGCCATTGAGAAATCGATGGTATCTATTCACATCCCTGACAATGATCTCCCTCTCCTCAGCTCTGCTTATGTACTTAAACACCTCGTGACAATCCTTACAGATTCTCAGATTCTTCACAATCCTCAACGCCTTGTGTGGCGGCGAAACACCATTCAACAGCCCAAAAGCCACCGCCAGTTTCTCACTGTGATACCAAAGTGCTTCCTTCTTCTCCTTCTCTCCCAACTCATGCGATATCACCTTCCACACCGGCACATACCCTAAACTCTCGATCTTCTCCATCAATTCCATCAGCTTCGAGTAGACCTCTTCTGTTCTCTCATGTTTTCTATCTCCTGACATGAAGACATGGACTTCACCTCTCACTTCGATCCAGCTCATACCACCTTCCTTTTTCACCCTCCTATCCTTCATCCTTTTACGAACTTCAGCAACCTCATTATATCGTCCCGAAGATGACAATATATTCGCAACAATCACATAAGCTGAGTCGTCATTTGGGTCAAGCTCCAGTAACTGCTCCGCCGCCGAGCGAGCCATGTCAACATCACTGTGGTGTCCACAAGCAATTAGTAACGAACGCCACACTGCAGCGTCGGGCTCAAATGGCATGGTCATCGCAAGCCTCTTGGCTTCCTCCAATTTCCCAGCATTTCCCATAGCAGTAACTAGACAAGTGTAATGTTCTAATCTCGGTTCTAGTGCATACTCCAGTCTCATCCGGGTTAGCCAATTTTCAGTCTCCACCACTAAACCGGCATTGCAACATGCTGTCAGGATAGCGAGGAAGCTATACTCATCAGGAACAAGTCCCCGAGCCTCCATTTCATGGAAAAGCTTGACCGCCGACTCCACATCACCTTGTTGGGCATAGCTAGACATCATAGCATTCCATCCGATGTCATTCATCACTGCCACGTTCTCATCAAACACGCATCTCGCGTCCGAAATAAGTCCGGCCTTCCCATACCCATCAATCAAAGCGCTCGCCACAACCACATTATTATCAAGCCCAGTGACTACTGCATGAGCATGGATGATGGCACACTGCTCCAACGCAGCCAACTCCGAAGCCGCGCGCAGCGCCCCCGAAACACTGTGCACTGTCGACCCTATATCACAACATTGCATATCAGCAAACGCCGACAACGCATCGATAGGCCGGGAACTTTGCGCCAACCCAACAACGACAGCAGAGTAACAAACCTCATCTCTCTCAGGAATTTCGTGGAACACCTTGAGCGCGCTACCCGCCAACCGACACTTAGCGTAGAAACTGATGAGGGCAGACCCAGAAAACGGCTCGTTGGCAAAACCAAGCTTCAGGGACAAGGAATGGAGGGAGAGACCAAAGGGTACGCACAAAAGGGTCGTGCAGGTCCTGAGGAGGGAAGCGACGGTGCGCTGGTTGGGCAGAGCCGAGCGGCGGAGCATGGACACGAAGTGCCGCAGGGAAAGGAGGGAGTCGGCGTGCGCCGAGATGAGGGACGTCCAGGACACGACGTTCGGGGACGGGATCTGAGCGAAGACGCGATGGGCGTAAGACGAAAGATTGGACCTTGAGTACAGGGTGATGAGCTGGTTGCAGAGGAAGCGATCCTGGTGAGACCATGATTTCAGAGCTCGAGCGTGGGTTATGCGGGGGTCGGTGTTCGGTGGTACCGACAACGTTGATCTGTCGACGTCGGATGAGTCGTTCATGTTCGGTTTGTGCCAACTTCTGAGGAGTTCTCATCTGGAGGGAGAGAGCAAACGCAGAGAGATTTAAGGCTTAACGCCAGTCGTTTTAACAAGTGCAAACGAAAGATAAAAATGGCGCTGGAAGCCTCTGAGATTTTGGACATTCTATATGTCTGTGAGTCTCTTTTTTATTCAATTGGATCCTATTTGGATGTCGTTCATACTCTCCATCGATAAAAAGGCATGGGATTTCACCCCCAGTGAGCGAGCAAGGGTCCAGAGGCTGCTCCAGCAAGTTCGTAAGGGGGCAGCGACCGTGCGATGCCGAAGGATTTTATAGTTTAAGCCAATATTTTATTGATAGTTTGGGTTTGAGCCAATGAATAGCTACTAAAGTAACATAGACGTAAAATGTACTAATTATAGTGATAATTATTCGGAAGTAGTACCGCGAAGGAAGGGTGAAAGAACTCCCATCGAGGAGTGAAAGCTCCCAAGTAGTGGGAGAAGACTACTAGGACTCTGACCGCGTGTCTATTGAAGAATGAGTCGGCGACTCCGACTCATAGACAGTGGCTTAGTTAAGGGAACCTACCGAAGTCATAGCGAAAGCAAGTCTTCATAGGGTAATTGTCACTGCTTATGGACCCAAACCTGGGTGATCTATCCATGACCAGGATGAAGCTTGGGTGAAACTAAGTGGAAGTTCGAATCAACTGATGTTGAAGAATTAGTGGATGAGTTATAGTTAGGGGTGGAATGCCACTCGAACCTAGAGTTAACTAGTTCTCCCTTAAATGCGTTGAGGCGCAGTAGTTGACCGGATATTTAGGGGTAAAGCACTATTTCGGTACGGCCCGCGAGAGCGGTACCAAATCGAGGCAAACCCCGAATACTAGATATGACCTCCGTATAATAGGGGTCAAGGTCGGCCAGTGAGACGATGGAGGATAAGCTTTATTGTCGAGAGGGAAACAACTCGGATCACTAGCTACTGAGATGTAACCTTAGTTTAAGAGGGAATCAGAATAAATTATTATGTCTCGATTTCTCTTTCTCGCTTTTACTCTCTATTTCATCATATTTGTACTCCCAATCCTAACGGGTCCTACTATCTCTGTTCTCTTCAAAGAAAACACTTTCAAGATTAGTTTGACTCTACAATAGAATTTTGAATTGGCAATAGGATAAGTTTACGATCAGGATCGTGTTTTCCTCTGACCACCCTTTTGATTGATATGAGGCCCGAGAGCCAGCCCACCAGCGAATTGTCCTCGCAAGAAATTGGCGGCATGCGAGGAAAATGGCGGGCGAGGGGTAGGGATCTCGGAGGCACGGGAGAGGTAATAGCCCTCGACTTACTTGCTAGTTGCACACATGCTCACCCCTAGAAGACATGCCTTATTAGTTCTATTTGAGATTAGATGTGGACTAGATTCAAGCACGCACCCCACTTACTTTCAATGTTTCACAATTTGTAATCGCCGCAAATTAAATCTTGACAAAATGAATTTTTCGTTCTAATTTCCGCGATTAGTTTTCTTTTGAAATGGAGGACGTTGATAGATGGCTTAATCAAGACACAAAACATACTTTTAATTTGAATAGAAAGATAGATGGGATTGTCTCGTGATTTCGGGATCGGAATGTTGGTGAAGGGCATTTCATTAGAGAGTAGACTGACACCACTACTTTGATAAATAAATTTATGTTACACCTTCGAAAAACTTTTAAGGTAAAAACTTAATAACGTACAAGGCGGATCCTAATTTGATTCTATCTACTGACAGCTCTCATCACACCTTTATGCGAATAGGAACGGTTTGAACTTGACAATGAGGAGTGGTGAGACCAAATACTGCACCAAACCTACGTTGGCATGTAATGTTGATTGACTTGGACATAGACCCGTCAAACGGGTGGGCCAGGGTCGAGTTTGGTTCGGGTCGAAAATGCCCGGCCCAAATAGACACATCGTTTTGACCCAAATTTAAACAATGCAAATCTGGTAACTTATACTCGACCCAATCAATATCGCTAAAATACTTTCATATTTAACTCAATATAAGAAAACTCGTACTCAAACTGAGATGAGATTAGAGGGTGAGTGATCGCGAAATCAAGTGAGGGCAAGAGAGTCATGAAAGTGAGTTGATTTTAAGTAAGTCGTAAATTCATTTATTACCCATTCAACATCCATATTATATTTAATCCCATTTTATAATCTATTTACTAAATATAGCTAACTCATATAATAACTCTGCTCATGGATTAAGAAATGAGTTTTATGACTCATTTTGATAGAATTACTTAAATGTCTCGTCACTCGACATTAGACAACGATTGATCGATGGACGCATCCCAATCCCACGAATATTCAGAATAGTGGACGGGAGAATTTTCTGGCACATGCAGAGTATGAGACTGTCGTCCTTCAACGACATATGGCAACCAGAACGACAATGAAGCTGACTACAGTTCCAAAATTCGGGCACATTTTGACCTTCTGGTGGACCTTCCGTTCTTGCTTTCAAGTGACGAGACCCTACCAAGAATTTTGAACATATGGACCCGATGCAATCGCAATTATTAATTACGTGAGATCCAACGTGTGGAGCCCACATGAATAACGGCTAGAATAGACCCGGGTGAATCCGGTCCGGACAAGAATTTACCGCTCGATTGATAAGGGATCAAGTGAAATTCTACCGACTCTCTTCGTCGATTTGCAATCTCAAGAGGCAAAATTTGGATTATAAAGTAAAGGGTCGAGTAAGGAAGGCACCATCTCAAGAATATGCACATAAGAATTTTTGGCAATTTGCACATTCGTAACTTTTAGTGTTCACAAAGGACACGTGTTACCGTTTATCCGAAACAATCATTACGTGATATGTATTGTCATTTAAAAAAAATAAATGAGACTCGTTTATAGGGTATGCAAAATTGATTTGGTAAATCAAAATGTCATGTTTCGTCTTAAGTGCTTAAAAATTCTTGCATAATGATTTACATGTACATGTGAAGATTAATCTAACCTGAAACGTTTAGATAAAAAGAATGAATAATTGAAGACTCAACCCGTTTAGGTATTCGAATCCTCGACATAGAACTCTCCAAAGGCGGTATTTTAGTCCCTTCTTAAATTAAATGGTCATAATTTCTAAATGGGAAAAAACACGGTACCACACGCAAGATCAAGTGGGGAAAATTCTCCAAAAAAATCATAAACTTATTACACTTTTACCAATTTAGTTCCAAATATTTTAATTGTGTCAATTGAGTCATAAACATTTTTCACATTTTGCCAATTGATTTCATTTAACCAATTTTTTCCATAAATCATTAACGTGGACACGTGACACAATCAACCGGGGCTGACATGGACAATTTATAATAATTTTTAATATTTAAAATTTTTATTAATTTTTCTCCTTTTTTTTCTCTTCTCTTCTCTTTTCCTTCTTTACTTTTTTCTTTTTTCTATCCGCTGGCCATCATCGAGCCTTGTCGATGGCCGGTGAAGGGAAAAAAGAAAAAAAGACAGAAAAAAAAAAAAAAAAAAAAAAAAGAAAAATATAAAGAAGGAAAAGAGAAGAAAACAAAAAAAAGGGAAAAAAATTAATACAAAATTCGAAAAATTATTGAAATTGTCCATTAAAATTAATCATGTCCTCTAGTAGAAGTTGCAAAAAATGAAAACTCGCATTATTCCCGAGAGATTTCAATCTTTGAGAACACCTAGGTTTCTATAAACAAGAATACACTGTTTGCCCATGTTAAAGTACTGCAAGAACAATGAGCTCGACAGACAATGTAACGTAGGATCAATGAGCTCGACAGACAATCGTCGATTAATTAAAAAAAAACCTGTGCTTGCATAAGCATTCCAAGCAAAATTTATGTAGATTTATCATTTATGTAGCTTAGGACTTACCCTGTACTTGTATTCGAAGGCAACCTCTTTGGAATTCCAAAACGAAGTATGGTGAAAGTAAAAAGTAAAAGTAAAATTATAAAAAAAAAAAGTGGGGAAAAAAGAATTGCAAAGGCTAAAGGACAAATTGGAGAGACGAGCCATGTGGCGTAGGCAATGGGCCTCCTTTTTTTTTTTTTTTTTTTTTTTTTTACTTTGGGTTTTACTCTTCCAATAAACCCAAGTTGCTTTGTTCAATTTGGCTTTCGATTCGTCGTTTAATACAATGCTGTCCTTTTCATGTCAACATTTATCTGACTGTCCAAAGAATCACGCAAAGTACGCTTTTTTTTTGTATAAAAGTTATTGAATACTTTTCCGACTTTCTAGTGGCAAAATACTTTGTCGCTCTAGCTTTTGAAAAATTCAAAAGTTATTTTTTTTAAATTGAATTTTGAACGGTAATGTTTAATACATTTTTCATAAATTCGAGGGTGTCTAACATCATGTGAATCAAAATTACACGCCGGAGCAAATGTATAAGAGAAAAGAAAAAGTTGAAACGGATAATTCCAAGCAGATTCGTCGAGGATGATTAAGCGGGCGAAAAACCAGTTATTCTAAAACAAAAGTAATGCCTTTTTTATTAGCTAAACCTTAATTACGCGACCGCAAATTTTGAAAGAGATCGCGCAAACAGGAGACCGCCTATTTATACATGAATTTTATCAAATAGCGTTTTGATCAAATAGAGAAACTTTCGACTTTCAAAGCAATAGTTTTGCACAATAATGCCTTTAAATAATAATGCCTTGGGAAACTCCAATTTTTTCTATTACGATATTATATATCTTGAAAGTACGTGCAGGAGAATGCCCTTTGGCTGGCATTGCGAATGCCGATAAAGCACGAAACGCAAAAGAAAGCGAAGTCGCCGGCCAAGCGAGAGGTCAAAGCAAAAGCAAAACCCTGTTTCCTAGAGAGTCAAGCCAAAGGAATTTGGCTCTATACTATGAAATGGGATTGATTGGAACAATGTGAATAACGAGCGGTCCAAACACAGTTGGATTTGGGAATTCTCGACAGGTGAATAAGCGGCATTTACGCCCGTTAACGAGCTTTAAGGACATCGTGCGGCGCGCCCCGTGAACGACGCGGTTGCCAGTTTGCTGTTGCTACTAACTGCCTTTGACCTTCACCCCAAAAACGTCTTCCCGAACCCGAACCCTTGATTGAGGATTTGGACCATCCGTTTCAATTATGCAGACCACACATAATCGACAGTCTCCACCTCTAATTATGCAAATGTGTATGATAAGATGCTAACATTGTGGTGTGGCTATAAGCAGTAGGTCCATCCGTTTCAATTATGCAGACCACACATAAGCGACAATTTTTACCTCTAATTATGCAAGTGTGTATGATAAGATGCTAACATTGTGGTGTGGCTATAATAAGCAGTAGGTCTCACCAATGCCGGCAACGATGACAACGCGATTTTTTGCCTAGAGGCGATTGAGTCAAACTTGATATCAACATTTTGTTGAAAGGGGGAGAGTGACTAATCAATTGCAAACTAGGATTTTGTGTTGTTAATTTAATCTGGCCCGCTGAGCTTATACGGCATGTAATATTCATCTTACCCTAAATTAAGAGAATCCCCCGTCTTAGCACAAGATACCCCAAATTAGTAGAACAATTTGGCCAACCAAACAAGGATGAATGAGATGGGCAAAAACATCAAGTATAGAAGCAGGATTTCACCAGATAGAACAACATATTACCAACTAGGAACATCATATGATGTGAGTTTTCCAAATGACGAATTTACAAAGAGGGGACAATGTCCTGTCTGACCGGTCCGGCGGGCCAGATCCGATCCATGGGAACCCTAGTCCAAACAACAAATTCATGTGATTTGAATTAAAGGCTAAGAAATAGCAGCTGCAAAAATCCACAACCTGATGTCCCAAAACTGATTCCCAGCCACAACACAAGCAGAACAATTTTGCACCTAAGCAGTGTCCTGTAGAGACAGAGACAGAGACAGAGACAGATAGAGAGGCAATGCCAATGGAGACATATGGCCTCTATCGATTTCAATATAACACAGGGCAGACACCCATTTCTCCACAGCATCTCTCTCATCCATCCATCAATGACAATTGACAAACAAACATTCATTCCTAATCCTACACCATGTAGAGTCTTCTTGTGCTTTTTTTTTTTCACCTTTGTGAAAAAATTGAAGTACTACTTCCAAGCCGCTCTTTCTCTTCAACGCTCCCATTCAGTCCCTAATAGTAAGCACAGGTTCTTCTCCTCATGTTTCACCTGCCAACGCCATTTGACACCCTCCATTCTGTAACATCTCCACCACCCACCTTCCCAAAAAAAATAGTCCATTCTCTTCTCTCCTTGAAAATGAAGAACCATAAAACAAAGAATTCGCCTCAAAATTTTCCCTTTGCCTCTTTCTTCAACCCCTAGGTCACTGCCACTAAAAATCTGCAGAAAGAAAAAGAAAACCCACATTTTGAGACAATCTCACAAACAAAGAAAAGTCGCTGAAAAATGATTAGAGAGAGAGAGAGAGAGAGAGAGAGAGAGAGAGAGGAGCCAATTTAGGTTAGCTTTTGTTAAACATACCATCATGTTTCTTCAGCAGACCCCTGGCAAACAGCAAGCAAATGACCAGAAATCCAACCCCAGCAGCCCCTCCTAATATAATAGCCACTGTCTTCCCTGTGTTTGACCCTGACCCTACCACCGTTCCATTAAAACTTTAGCACTAATCCTCAAACAAACATGTTAAAAAGACGGAAAGCTCAGAACACTATCTTGAGGGATAACAAAAAGCTATGAACTTTACACAACTACAACAAATTTCATAGCAAAAAAATTCCAAGAAAAACACACGACTTGTCCTGTTTTTTTATCCCCACATTGTACAGCAGAAACTCAGTGTGGCCAAGGGATTTAGTGTATATATGTTCTAAATCATTCTCTCCCACATTACCTGATGAAGAAGACGAAGACGAGGAGGAGGAGGAGGAGGAGGAGGAGGAGGTCGACCTCATGGGAACCCCATTTGGGTAGTAACTATAGCTCACGAAGCACTTGTGCAGGTAAATCTGCCCTGAGATGGAGCTCCCACATTCCACCTGAGCCCTCTGGACAGCACTCTTCACACAATCGCCACAGTCGGAGTCCCCAACATCCCCCTCACACTGACCCAACGCATACATCGCCTGGTAGCTCGTAGTGTAGAACCCGTGACCCGATACCACGCCGTCCTCCAGCGCCGAGAAAGCCGTGTCCCTCTTCTCCTGGAACCCCGCCCCTGCATTTGCATTCACATATCAAATTCGGGTCATGAATTCTTATCAGTTCAGGTCGTTTACTAGAACATAATAACTTGGCTAAAAGAAATAGCTTGACATTTCCTATATTAACATTACACGGCACAGCGTTTTCACACTTGATTACAACAGAACAATCGTAACATCGTAAAAACATCACATTTTAAGACATGCCCTATTCCATTTTCCATGGACATGTGTCAAGATTCTGCCTTCTTTTGGTAACGAAAATCGACAGCCCTTACCTGCGATGTTGTTGGCCCCGCATGTCTTGTACAGCAACTCCATTCCCGAGACCTGAGTGAACCCAGAGACCTCGTAGAGCAAGTAGCATCCTGATAGCTGAACCCTCGCGGCGATGGTCCGTCCACAGAGCTTGTCGGTCAAAACGGGGAGCCCGCTGACGCAGCTGTAGCAGTCGGTGTTGCTCAGATCGCCTCGGCACTGGAACAGCCCGGTGATGCTGGTCTGGCCCGACCCGGAAGTGGTCTTGAAGAACTTGGATTTGGTGGACTGAGACACCAGAGATCCGAACAGGGCCGAGAGGGATTGCGAGTAGACCCCTGTCGGATCCACGAAGGCTTGCTTCGCACACCCTTTGTAGACCAGTGAAGTGTAGTCAGTGGCAGATTTGGTAAGTGGGAGTTGAGGGAGGAACAGCAATGCAGAGAGAGAGAGAAAGAGGAAGAATAAAGGCGACGGCTTTACGAAGAAACCCATATTTCGGGGGGGGCTGTGGGTTTGGTGGATCAAATCATGGCTTGCTGCTTCTTGGAAGTGAATTTTGGGGGTTTTGGAGAAGTGGGTTTTCGTTGAATCTGGGGAAAGATTGAAGAGTTGTGCTTGAAGCTTTGATTCTTTAGCTTCCCTATTGCAGCTTTTCTTTTTTCACTTGGAAAAGACTGGGAATTTTGGGTGTTGCCTGTGGGGCGCTTGGGATTTCACTTTACTTTTTCTCAGCCTAACAAGGAGCCCCAACCTGCCTCTGTAGATGTGCAGAGAGATGAGGAAGCATCTCTTTTTTTTTTTTATTTCCCCCTTTTTCTTTTCTTTAGGGGGCTCTCTGTGCCTAGGGAAGGATTTGCAATGGGGTGCAATTGGTGGGAGAGAGAAATTGGAAAGATAAAAGAATTGTTTTCATGCCTGAACAGGGTGGCCTTTTTTTTATTTTGTTTTTGTCTGCCTCTTTTAGAATTTGTGAGGAGAATGAGTGCAAGATGGTCTGAATCTGAAAACAAGTACTTTTTCTCTTTTATGAGCAAGAACTGTCTTTCCACATGGAGAAGACGATGAGGAGGGCATGAATGGAGGAGGGAATCTGATTTTGTGACTTGGAGGAGCGTGTGAAGTTTGACTCACAGTACTTCATTACCATCACTTAAGCTAGGGTTTTTCTGACCAAAAAAAAAAAGCTAGGGTTTTGAATCGAATTGAATAATGGAGTAGCTGTTAAAGTCTGTTTCCTAGTTTTCCTAAAACCAGCACTATTGTCATTTACTCTGCATTCAGGTTTTTGGGTCCACTTGCACACAAGAAACAGGTGATGGGGTCAAGATAAAGGAGGGCAGCATTCAAGATCTCTCTAAACTTGAGGCTTGGATTGGAGCTATGCTCTCGCTTAACCTTTTCTTTGACTCGAATCATTGATTTGGCAGATCGATTTGTCTAATGTAATTGCTGCCTAGGCTCCATTTTGTCTGATTGTCATGTGCTTTTAGAGGTTGAGAGTGAAGCAAGAATCCCTATTAAGCAGAGATCAAAGGGGGTATTAGATGGTATACTGGTGTTGCATCGTGACAAAATGGTGTTAGCGATTATGAAGGAGGAGACAAATTTAGAAGTCCAGAAACCAGTTGCTAAAGTAGAGATTTAGGCGGTGGGTAGGCTTCTTCTTCTTAATTAACTGTGCTAAAAATATTGTTATGTTTGCCAATTGGCATACGCAAACCGCGTGAAGGAATAAGTAATTTGATGGTAATTTCTTATCCTTGTTTCTTTATTCATGTATGTTGTCTTGTGAACGGCCCTGTTATTTTCTTTAATATTTTTATGATCTTTTTCCAAATTCATGTTACTAGAGGATGAGTTTATAGAGCCCATCATAAGTATATCAAATGATTATTTTTAAGAAAGGGAAAATACCATCGAAATCCCTAAACTATGCACCCTATAGCTAAGGCTATGCAACTGATCCGGTTCTATCCGAGAACTGAACTGAATTGGCCATGGAAATAGGTCTAATTCCCGGTTCCAAAATTTTGGAATCGGTACGGTGTGGGTAGGTTTCAGGTTTTGGGTGTTACCGATCAAAACCTGTTTAATGAAGTTAGAAGAAGATAATTTATCTTTTTTAAATGAACTTAACTTTTCCATTGCTTTAAATTTACATTTGTTTTGTATCGATATTTTATGTCGTTTTGTTACTCATACTATTTTGCCGTAATTGCTATTTGTCTCAGTTTGTAAAAAAAAAAAAAAAAATCTATTTATGAGTAAACCATAGAACCGGATCAGAAAAATTAAAAAGCAGGTTCTAAAGCAAACAGGGTAAATTCCAAATTTCGAAAACTAGGAACCCGTTCTAACACGATAGGTTCTCAGTTCCAAGTTTGGAACTCACCCACCCTAGACCGATCACCCCTATCTATACACCGATATCCTAAACTTTTTTTGTCACAAAAAATCCTAAATTTTTCCAATTGCAACACTAACATCCTAGCGTTTTTGTCACACCAACTACAAGTTTTGGTTATAGGCGACACGAAAAAAAAGGTTTGGAGTATTTGTACTACAGTTGACAAAGTTTAAGATTTTCAGTAGTAATTAAGGGTACTTTTGTCACGCTAGAATAAGTTTGGAGTATTGGTGCTACAATGGACAAAGTTTAAGGTTTTCAGAAGTAGTTAAGGATATTTTTGTCACACTAGAAATAAGTTTGAAGTATTGGTAGCACAGTAGACATACTTTAGGGTTTTTGGCAATATCAGCCCTGTAAGAAATAATATCACTTAAATGATGCTTTTCACAAGAAATGTTACATTAGTAATAATTCTTAGATAAATGATTAAGTGATTTGTCTTTAATCTACTGTGAAATTGACAGCCTATTCTAATTCATAAAAAAAAATTGTAAATTGTTGTAGAGTATATTCTTTCAAAAATTTGTTGCTCACTGTATGTCGTTACTCTTATAGTGGCCTAAAGTCAGTTATGCTAGCAAAGCTCTAATTCATAAATCGAAAACTTCATGACAATTTAACTAACCATGTCAATTCCGAGAGTCCAAAACACGATACAACGTGAATAGTAAAAGCCGCTATCGGGATGAAATTGGCCATCCTTCATGCAAAACTTTTCAAAAGTAAATAAGATTTGCTTTTGTTTAGTTAGCTTAGATCAACAACTCCTCCTCTCTTTTTTTTTCCAAAAATGTGAAAATTACTGGGCCAAGTTTGATTAAACGCCCAATGACCATAGTATAGTTGAAGACAAGGCCTAGGTTTCTTCTGAATGACGGCCCAGGTTTTTCATTAGGCCGTTTGACTAAGATTCAATGAACTCATTATGCTAGGGAGAGTGATAGTCCTGTGCATGAAAATTGACTCAAGATATCACCATACTACTATGGTTAAAGTACATGTCGTTACGCCCTTAACAGGTAAGGGATCCATTAGATGGTGATTAAAAAACTGCTTTCAAAGGCGAACAAGAACTTTACCATATTTTAAGTTAAGTTTGAATGTGAGTAATGTTCATGTTTAAAACCGCTAACCCAAGACCTGGTTGGAAGGCGGAGGATGTCATCTAGTTCTATGACATGTTTGGATGGAGTAACATATGAGAAAAGAAGGAAAAATAATAATTACTTCAAGTTATTTGGACGATAGGAAAAAGTTGAAGGGAAAGAAAGAATACAAGCATAAATTTAATAAAATGATATAAAGCATGAATAACTCTCAAAACCCTCGAAATCAATCTACTTTCCAATAAAAGTTCTTTGTTGGGAGCCCTAGCATTATCTAGTTCTCATTTCCATTGCCATGAAAAACAAGTTGCAGATACTGCCCTTTGATTGATTTCTGATGTGGATCCAAAAGCGGTTCAACAGCCAGAAATATAACTATTTATTGAATTTGGTCGACAGAAATGAGATTAAATTGTGAAAAATGTCCAAAAAGTCTTAATCCTATATTATACGGTGGTCAATTTAATCATAAACCTTTCAATTATACCAATTTAGACCAAAGCATTTTGACGATTTGCCAATATAGTCCTTCCAACCAGGTATCCAATTAATACATTTATGACTAAATTGACAAATTTTCAAAAAGTTTAAAACTAAATTGACAAATTAAAAGGTTTATGACTAAATTGGCAAATCGTCAAAAGGTTTAGGATAAAATTAACACAATCGAAAGGTTTAGGACTGAATTGATTGCCGTACAATAGGTTTATGACTTTTTAAACAATTCTTCTAGATTAAACTATAGCCTGCTCTCAAGTATGACAAATGTTTTAACATTTAACTCGGCATTATTAATCGATGTTAGGTACATTAGGCTCAAATCCGTGCAAGAATCCCCCCTTGAGAAGTGAGAAAAATATCTAAAATAGACTCCAAAAGAGGGTGGTGATATATCCTCACTTGAAGAAAGGGAGTCATAGCCAACATGGGAAAAGCTAAGCACTCTTGCTTCGCTATCCAAAGAATGGAATATTGCGACTAGTTTGTCATATGATGTGAAGCCTCTTTACAGGTAGGGAAATGGCGTTTCCAAAGAGGTGAAGGGCAAAGGATGCGTTATTGGATATTAGTAATGTGAAAACTGTCCAAAATGGGTAAAATTAGGTGGCTGACAGAAATAATCTATCTGTCTTTGTGATAATTCAACGAGCATCTGCCCTGTTAGGTCCTCCATGAGTAAGGAAGGATCTCTTGAATTGTGGACATGAAATTATCAGTAGTTTTGCTCAATGTGGGGTTTGATTTTGGTGCTCTTTCTCTAGATAGCATGGTTTTTGTATATCTCGAAAACGAAGTTTCATCAAAATAAGAAGTTGGGTCGACAAGTATGGGAACACTTATTGATGCCTCAATAAGTTTCTCGTTGTTTAAAATGGACACTTACAGTTCGTCAAATCATGTTGTAAATTATCGGTTTTGTAAGTTTGTCTTTGAAACCCTAACCCCATTGTTCATCTTGAAATTAGAGACAAGCTAGGGTGAGATATATTTCTTAGATGGTATACCTTGTTCTCAAATAGATGAACTGTGGTTTGCTCATAGAGATGAGAATCCTTTTGTAATACGCTGTCTTAAGACAAAACACGTTTTTTTTCTTTATAAATTCACGCAGGTTATAAAAATTGCTTACTTTGTGTGCCTCTTAAAATCGATACAGAAATACTACAGCAACGATGATGAGAAGAGTTGTGCCGACGAGACTTTTCCCATTAAGCGGGCCCAGCTAATAGCTACATGGATTTTCTTATATAGTCATACCATGTACTCTATTTAAGGCACGTATCAAAAATCGTGCTATTCATCTCTTCACAATACAGATATTTCGATTACTTCGTCATTGAAAACGCGCATGACCCGTGTTAAGATTATATTTCGAGTTTGAACTCATCCGCCGAAACTCGACCGCATAAGGAAAGCCTGAAAGTGGACTTTCATGACCGACTTGGTGTTTGACGGAAGTTTGGTCTTTTGGTTTCTCCATGTGCTTTGTTTTATGGGTTGTGCAAGCGTTCGTTGAATCATATCCGGCCAAAAAATCTAAGAGCGCTTTGGAGTTAATGTTAGAACTCGTGCATTCTACTGCAAAATCGGGATATTACTTTGCGAGGAGTTCTGAGAGCTCAACCCTAGGTGAAATGGATAAACAATAAAAAAAAAAAGTACTTAAATGGCTCGGTGTAATTTTAATTTATGTTATACCGTTCAATCTATTTTATACTACTCACCCTTGCAAAGTAAGCCATATCGAGCGAACCATGTATATCAAGTGTCCAATTTCATTCCGGGCTTCCTTAATTTTTGCTACGGTCCATTTTATCCCAAAACTTCGGTGTTGCACCCTTCAAAGTCATGTCATCATATACCCTTTATCTTCATATCCGAACAATAAAATCGGGACTTTGGGAGGACATATCCTCAATCATAATGCAACTGAATTCATCTTTTTTGTTGGGTGGCTCTTTCGAGGTGGTCATTTCAATTTTGGCGAGGACAAAAGAATATTCAGAAATTCGAAGGAAATTATTAACATTAGGGTTTCCGTAAGGTCTATTTATACCCAAAGGGGAAGTGATGGGGAGCCTCTTAGGAAAATGCATTGACCGGATACTATTCTCTTGCCTTTCCGTGGCATTATCTATATTCTTCACTATGCTCTTTATTTCTTTTCCTTCCTTTTTGTCTTTTTTTTTCGGATTAATATGACGAAAAATTCCAAACCGATATACGTGCGATAGATTTACCCCGAGCTAATTCACTAACCATTAAAAATCCCAAATTTATACCCCTTTAATTAATTTACCCATCATTAGTTTCCGTTAAATTTCACTGGCAAATTACTAAGTTAGATGACACGTGACAGTTGATGCATATATTAGTTTGAGATTTTACCTCCGTTTATCACAAATGTATCAGTTTGTGATTTTTCGCGGTATTAATCCAATTTAACGGAGGGTAATTTTATCACAAAATGTACCTATTTTGGGCTTTTGGTAAATTTGTCACATGTGTACCGGTTCGGAGTTTTTTGTGGTTAAAAAATTAATTTTGGGTATATTTGTCCGAACGTACCAATTTAGAAATTTTCGCGATATTAATCTCTTTTTTTTTATCTTTTTCCTGTCAATCCATTTAATTTTGTCTCTATCAATTTTGTAATTGAAAAGGCCTTTCAATGGAGGCCAAATTCGAGGTCCTGCTCACCGATTTTTCTTCTTGTGATTTCATGGAGGTCGCCCTCAAACTGACATTGCACATGAAAGGCATCTATCCAAATCACCTAATCTGATCGACCCTTTTGCTATGTTTTTTGTTCCATTCATATTGTTTGGTCTTTGACTCTAGAAGTTAAGTTTGTGTGCTTCTTAACTTGTGAAACAATGCATGTCTTGACTAAACGAAATAAAATAAAAAAACCTTTTTTCGGTATATTATTAGTGTCGAATCAAATTAATCCCTTTTGCTAGAATAACAATTTGAAAAGCATAGAACATAATTTTATAGGTAGCAATCTATGGAAAAATAAATTGGCTAATTGTTGATGCTGTGCGATACACCTCACATTTTGTCATTTGTTGTCATTCTCATTAGGAAATGAAACATCCACCTAATTTTATAATAATGTCTTGAAAGCTGTTATTAGAGTAGATTTGCAAACATTACTTCATGGATTTTTTTTTTCGGGTTAACTGCCGATGCAAAAAAGATAATAATAAGTTTCGCATAGACCGTTGGATGGACGACACGTCATACTACACCCACAGTCGATCGAATAATACCGTATATTCTTTTTATGTTATTCGGTTCAAAATTAAAGATGTTACATCTCGCCATCGCCGGAATGCCACGTGCTTGAAACGAGCCTGCGGGAGAAAAATTCAATCACACATCCAAAAAAATAAAACACCCTAGTTACCACTTCTGAACTATCACGATCACCTGTTCTGGGAGAACTTTTGGATTAATTAATTTCTTGTCAATCATCTTTTATGATTGACGAGAATCAAGCAACTCCCCTCTCATGCTTATCTTCTTGAAAACATTCTCAAATAATGAGAATATAAACTTTATAGAAATGGTCTTAGATGCTCCGCTCAATAGCGACGTCCTTAAAACTATTTTCTTCCTGTTCGCTTCCGCTTCCAAATTGAGCCCATGCTTAGCCCTTTGCTTTGCATATTTTTCATGATTTTATTTAGATTCTAGGGTCAAAATCATCTTGATGTTGCACAAACTTCGTAATTTAACCATAGATTTTCATTAATAGTAGATTTATCATTGGTGAAGTTGCGAACATTTCGTCATTAATTAACAAACTTGAGAAAGGCAGCTCTGGCCATACCACATGGAATACGAATTGCTCTTTTAACTCATTTTTATGTCGTCGAACTAATCATATAGATGAGATTAGACGCGTTTTAATACGCTAGAAAGTCCAATCAAATACTTAAGCTATCGGATAGAATAATATTAAATGTATGTAATATACTGTATACATCAAGGACGGCTTTGGATAATTTTCTTAGTTGGGTCCAGAATTAATTAATGACAGATCACAAGAAAACCAGGTGAATGTGTTTTAGTAACTAAAATAGGTTTCTTGAGCCTAAAAAGTCCGCTAAAGATAAGAATTTTCTAAGTTTGGTTTATCCTAAGCAACAATGCCATTGTAAGTTGCTGTGCATTTAAGTAAATGATTTGTGAGGCCATTGTCGAAAGAAAATATGTAATCTCTGCTTGACCGCAATATCTTTTGATAAATTGCTGGGAGCATAAATTATTTTTTAGGATAAAATTACTTAGCATGGCTTAAAAACCCTTAATTCATTCAAACTATTAGAAATATGACTCGTACATAATTTTATGGACGAAAAATATGAGATACTTTAACACAACCTTATCACCAATAAATTGACAAATTGAGCGACGTGAATATATATATGGCGTCACGTAAAGAGAGACGGGTGAAGAATGAAGCTTAATTCCGACTTTATTCGCAAACGCCGTCGAGGCTAGCATTGGGCACGCCACGTCGGGGTGCTCGCCACGTCAGCGGGGAAAGGGTTGAAAGGCAAATGCGGTGAGCCTTCAATTTCGGGTTGACACAAACAATTAGCCAAGTTGACAACTAAGTATGGACAACCCCCAATTCCCTATATATAGCCGTAGCTTGACAGCCCAATCCTTCCATTTTCTTAGCTATCTACAACCTTCCCTCCCTTCTTCACACATATCATTACAAAGTTTCAAACACATCTCTCTCTCTCTCTCTCTCTCTCTCTCTCTCTCTCTCTCTCTCTCTCTCTCTCTTTGAAACCCTATTTTTCTCTACCTTTGATTTGTTTCATTCAGATTTTTGCTTGCTGAGGATGTTCTTTGCTGCTGCCTAGAAAGTGACTCTCTCTCTCTCTCGGCTTCGGAGCTTTGCAAAGGGGAAAGGAAGATGACAGAGGACGTGATTCACGATCCAGAACAAGCGCAACTTCCGATCGTAATATATTCGAAGCTCTCGAACTCGTTTTTTTCTGTTGGTAATGCATATGCATGCATGCATGCTTTCTTTCGGAAACGGCGTGAATATACATGCGAAGAACATAGCAACTTCCAAAAAAAAATGTCGGATGATCGGGTCATTTTGATCTCAATCATCGTTTAGGTTTCCCTGTTTGGTTTGACATTTGCAAAGAATATATGTTAGAGATACCGTAGAGATTGGTTCATAAAGGGCTGTTCCAGCTTTCACGAAAAGTAAGTTCTTACATGCACGTAGCTTTTACGATGCCGAAAAAGCTTCCTTGAGCACAGATACACAGAAATGCGTCGCTGTTCTTTGAGCCAACCTTATTCTTCATTATCAATGTTCTTGGTAGCGTTTCTGTTACCTTTGAGCATTGCGAGTTGCTGTCTTCTTTTTGAGCCTTGACGGAATTTTTCAGTCTCCTGAACTTTCTTTTCAAGTAACACACGTCAAGGAAGAATCTGAACTTAATAATACAGGTCAAAAGTTCTCATGCTCGTCGGCAAATTATTCACGACCTTTACGAACAAAGAGAGTATCATGAACATCTGTGGATGCCTTGAATGACGCAGACGTAATTTAGATGGGCAAGTAGAACGAGGGAACTTTCTGTAGGAACGGGTCAAGTGATGAGTTCGATCGCATTCCCTTATGAGCTTCAATTAGATAACGATGTTTCGGTGTCGTATATGCCCACAATGTGTCATTTTCCAAGGGTCACAATCACCACCCAAAGGCTTAGTTTAGTTGATTCCATTCATTCTTTTCTAGTTTGGGTTGAGTAGCTTTCAATGCTTCTTCTTCAAGCTTTCTCCGGTTGAGATTATTTGAGTTAGGATTAAGTACCGTGAAACGGACACATCTAATAAGCGCGCACCAATATTCCACTCGCAGTATAACAGAGTCGTCGTATCAATGCACCGTCTAGGACGGATTAAGTTGGGTTGGCCACAAAAGAAAAACTTGTTTGTTCACAGCATACCATAAGTTCTATATTAGCTCCCTTGATATTTTTCCATTTGTATAATTTCTGCTTCTTACATTTAGTAGAAGTGCCTGTTTCCTAATTAATCTCACAATACACCAACTATCCACCTTTTTAAGCCTATGCACAAGCACAATGCCTAACACATACTGCTAATTAATGACATTAGGTAAATCCGCTACCTTGATGATGACATGCATCTGAAAATATTGACCATAATAAGAGAACACAAGGCTTATGATCACGAGTTATCGACCATCTTAGAGAGATTACTGATTTTGCTTTACACTAATTTTACAGGAGGAACTTTCAAGCCCTCTAAGTGCTCAATTACTGGAGTATTGTGAGGCAGAGCTATTAGGAAGCGAAATCATACAGAGTTCTGAAACCACCTCATGCTCAAATCGTTGCTATGAAGACAACACCTTCAGCACTCATCTCTGCTTGCCCCCAGACACTGAAAACATCAATAATTTTCAAGACAACAATGGCAATGGTCATGTCAACAGCAACCCAATGATCACAACTCCATCCACTAGCAATAACATCCCCACCAATGTAGCTCACAACAGCAACTCCAATTTCTCAACGCTCTTCGGTGATTCCCCGGTTGATGAAGTCGACGACATCTCCGCCTCAATTGACTTCTCCACCTCCCCTCCCTTTTACGTCCCTCCATTCTCCAGCACCGCTCAACAAGAGCATCAATTCGACTTCTCTCCGGCACAACCTCAAATCCCGTTAACCGATCACATCATCAATGGGGTTATTTCCCCATACCCACCGCCATCGACCAACCAAGCTGGAGCAATCTTACGCCCGGCTCTGCCCCCGATTGTCGAAGACTGCCTATCTTCGGTCCCATCTTACATCCCTTTTAGCCGGTCATCGCCTTCTTGCGCTTTTCTAGGCCCAAACAACTGTGGAACATATTGTACTGTACCTGGGAACTTATGTGGTGACACTTCCGGGATGTTCATGGGAAGTCTTCTTGAACTCCAAGCACCAGAGCTGGATTTTCGAGGAGATAGCGCTGGGACTTATTACCCGAACCAAAACCCGCAGATGCTGATCAATCCGGGCGACATGCAGGTACTCAAATTTTTTTTCCCACTTGACGTTGTCCAACTTAGACTTACTGAAAATGGTTAACGATTAGCAATAATAACTTCAATTTGAAGGCCCTTAACACGCTTGTATAGCTCTCTAATGAGTCACAAAAAAAACTTTTGAAGAGAAAAGCAGTAGATTTTCTTGATCTATTTCACAGAATTTGTGGCCTGAAAGTTAGTTTTCTTTTTTGTGGTGAAGGCACTTAATATTGAAAGTCAAAAGCTGATTAATGGCCCGGCAAGCTCTTCTTCACCATTAGCGACAGAGGTTTCAAGCTTTGAGGACTCAGCATATAAAGTGGGGAAGCTCTCCATTGAGGAAAGGAAAGAGAAGATCCATCGGTACATGAAGAAAAGGAATGAAAGGAACTTCAGCAAGAAAATCAAGGTCCTCTCTCTCTCTCTCTTCTCAGTATCGGCATCTTTGCCTATCGGCATCTTTGCCTTGGCAAATAACTCATCAATCAATCTTATGTTGATATTGTAATTAAACTGTTTATATGCAGTATGCTTGCCGCAAAACCCTAGCAGATAGTCGTCCTCGGGTGAGAGGAAGATTTGCGAAGAACGACGAGCTCGGCGAGGCATCTAGGCCTTCTTCTAGCACTCATGACGAGGAGGAGGAAGATGAAGTAAGATTTTCTATAACTGTCACAAGCTAGCATTGCTGCTAATCAAGACGCTATCGCTAGTTTTCAATAATTTGTCATCTTGTTATTGTTGATTTGCTTTCGTACTGACACTCATTACTTTGCCGCAGGTTGCAGTGAAGGAGGAGGAAGTGATGGATTCTTCAGATATCTTTGCTCATATCAGCGGCTTAAATTCCTTCAAGTGCAACTATCCGATCCAATCATGGATCGGACCAGCCTCAGGATATTGATTGCGCCTGCAATAAGCAATTTTGGAAGACCCTGGTTCAATCAGGATCTGGCCTTTTCCAGGCTCAGGGAAGGAAATGAGTGAGGTCTTGGTAGGAAGATGTTAGTTTCAACTAGAATATAATGTAAGATTGCAATGAGAACCTAGTTTGTTCTACTTTTTTTCCCTTCCTTTGTTTGATATTGCAAATGACAATTTACAACGAGAAAATCCATATGATATGTGCGAGGAACACCATGATACAGTGTTGTGGTTCGTGTCTCAGATCCCGCTCATTGATATTCTAAAAAGTAAAGCGATACATAGCGCCATAATTAAACAACAAAACCAGGGGCCTTCCATAATTCTTTTGGTTGGTATTCAGGTCGCGAAAAAACTAGCCCATTTTCGCATTCAGAAGAAAGGCGCATTCAGCACCTAAGACTGTGCATTGTCAATGCTTACTTAAACTTGCAGATAAAAGGTTTTGGGTATAGAATGCGTTTGATGCATTGCGTTAACAGAAACGGGTTATTTATACACAGGTTTTTTTTTGGGGGGGGGGGCCGAAAATTTATACACGGTTAACACACTTGAATAACGGAAAATCTTCTAGCTTGTTCATTATCCAACATCCAAACAAGATAGGAAAACACATCTCAAGGGCTCTGCACTCACAGACTTTGACATCTCCATCTAATCTCAAAATAGCGTAGAGCATGTCAACTTGACTTCAGATAGTTTCTTCTAAAAGCATCGACATAGTTGGTACCCATCGTTTTCCTAGGTCAATTGGAAACTCTAAAATACTAGGTATCAAGAAAAAGTCATCAAATCCAAAAGCATCAACCATAGTTGGTACCCATATATTTCCTAGGTCGATTGGAAACTCTAAAATACTAGGAATCAAGAAAAAGTCATCTAATCTACGTCAGGAACCTCAAATTTTAGGTATAGAGACGACTGTATCATCTCGCAGATTTGATTGGTGCATGTGCGTGCGTGCGTGCGTGCGTGTGGAGAGAGAGAGAGAGAGAGAGAGAGAGAGAGAGAGAGAGAGTTTACAAAAAATAAGCAACAAAGTTTTACTAGACAAAAGAGACAAACATCCACATTCTACAACAAATGCAAGCCAAAGCCCTCGTGTTTGTCCACGATAACAGAACACCGACCTTTTTATTACCATACCCAATCCGCTAATAGACACCAGTAGTTGGCCCTTAAATCAAACAGCCCTCCTCAACATAAGCTTCAGATCTTACACGCGAAGGTAAGCCCTTCTTCTTTCAATTGCTCCAAACTTTCAACTGGAGGTTGGAGCCTTGCAATTTTGGCAATGGCCTTGTTCTCTTCTGGGTTTCCACCTTCAAGAAAAGCTCCAACAATCTTATCATCTTTGATCCAATAAGATCCGAATTTTGGCTTTGGTGACGTGGGATTGTTGTCTCCAAAAAGCACCGTATCCCCAACATTATCACCGTAGAACTGCCATGAGAGATCAAAAGAACGGGAATAGAAGTACGGAAGGTAATCATACTCATCAATTGGTTTTCCCTCCTCACTTGCCTTTATGGCCTGCATAACAACAGAAATAGCATAGGTCAAGACTTGAATTGTCATTGTCTATTTATACCAGAATCATGAGATGTGCCTGAGAAGTCGAAGGAATGCTCATAAAAACTCGGGAAATCATCTTGGTTCCAAAATTCGTGTACCAAGATGAACGACAATAATAACCATTTGTTTTTCCACACTTGAAGTGAAAGCAAAGATGCTTAAACCATAGAGATGTCGATATTGGTTATCCACAATTCAAACTAAAGCACAAATATTTAAATATGAGAGAGAGCCTGTACCTTTACAGCCTGCTCAGCTGATTTACGAGCATGATCGACATGTTCAACTCTTCTCATTTCACCATACAACTTCATCGGGAAAGTAACAACATCTCCAACAGCATACACATCAGACACACTTGTTTTAAAGAACCCATCAGTCTGCAATCAATAGAACAGCATCAACAAATTAGATCTGTACCCTTGCCTCGGCATAAGCCCAGAATGTCGAAAAAGAACACACAGATTAAGCTTCCCTGTGGATGATTACAAACATGTCGCCAAATATTAGAGAGACATGCACTGTTTCATAGCCAGAACAACCGGTACCCATTAGCACATAATGCTTTCAAACTCTGTTTAGATGATCTATTCCCTTTCTTGCCAAAAAAGATATATATCTTGCTCAAAAATGAATTGGGCGCGTTGCACTCATAAGCCCTGAAACTAAATCTCTATGGAGAGTATGACTTAGTAATGTAAAACGTTGTTAAGGCCCCACTAACCTTTATTCCACCTTTCTCCTCTTCAACTTGCCCTTTGAAAAGTTTTGTGAGGGGCCTACCGCCGACACCAACCACTACAATGTCAGCTTCCAAGACCCTGCCATCCTTGAGTTTCACTTCTGTTACCTGGACAATGGAAAGAACAATAACTCTTGGAGTAAGAAAATGCCCAGTTACATGAAACTGCTGGAAAGCAAAATTAACAGATTTGAGAACATGCCTCTCCGTTAGCATCAGAGTTAAATCCAACAGCAACTGTTCCCTTGATAATATTGATTCCTTTGTTAGCATAATAGCCCTCATAGAAGGAAGCTATACCGGCAGTGAAAAGCCGAGGCACTGCAATAATAATCTTTTTTAGGGTGGAATCCACGAAAAATAACTTGCCATGAAACCAAATAATTGTCAATAGAGGTCTTTATGTATACTTACTGCACCATGGTTCAGGATAAACCATGACGACATCCATGTTGTTCATTTTCATAACTGCACCAAGCTCAAGTCCTATGTATCCTCCGCCAACAATGACACATTTGCCATTCTTTTTAGCTTTGATGGCTTCAATTAGCTGATCGGCATCATCAATATCTCTCAAGTAGAAGATGTTTTTGGCATCAGCTCCTTGAACACCAAAATCTGTCAACCTGATCACCTACGATGATGGGTTGGCGTATCAGTCTCTCCGCCCGGAGGACAGAAGAGAGCTAGGAGCTTCAAAGAAAATATACTTACTGTCGAACCGGTCGCAATGATCAAAATATCATAATTGAAGATCTCTCCAGCAGCGCTTAGAAGAGTCTTAGCAGCAAGATCTGCTTGCACTATCTCTGTGCTAAGAATCAATTCTATTCCTGCAATCATCCATAGAGAAATACATGCGACTACTTTGAGAATGATGTTTATCCTATGACGTAGATTAAAGGGAGCAAACTCAATGCTCTGTCAAGTGACCAGGGAAGAAAGTAAGAATAAGAGCATTACCTTTCTCTTCGTACCACTCAGGAAGCAGTCTCTCACCACCACTTCCAACACAGCAATGGAACCCCGGGAGTCGTGCAAAACCTGGGAGGGGGGGGGGAAACGCTCAGCCACTATTATATTCAAACAGATGAGAGTTCAACAATAATCAATATATTATCTTAAGTATTGGGCCAGTTCATTTAGACTAATGAAAACCAAAAAGTAATTGTTTCTTTTCTTACTGCAAAAATCTAAACAATTATTTAAACTTTAAAAGATAAGGAAAACTTAAAAAGGGAATCTACGTGTCAACATTTATATATTATAAAAGTTTCAAGTACCTAGGTTTAAAACAAGGTCAAGATGCATACGCTGCGATAATTGAAAAAAACAGATAGTAAAAAGGCAGAAGTCGCTCCAGACGCATCCCTGTATCATTCGAGATTGTCTACCATATGGTGTTAAAAGTGCACATCGCAATATTGCTTGAATTTTCTGATATCCATGGTCGCTTGCTCGACAACTTTAGAAAGAAAGCTACTTATAAGCGTGAAAATGCCAATAAATTTGAAGAAAACAACGTCAGTCCATTTACAGATAGTAGATGCTTAAACACATATATTTACGAATTACAAGAGCGTGCCATTGAGTTACATTCCATGTAAATTACGTAAGTCACATATCAAAATATTTCCAAAAGTTACTACTGTATTATGCGCGACCATATTGCCGAAAAGCATTCTATCCAAGATAGTAAGCATTTTCTAATATTCGAGGTCATTTACTACAGAACATCAGAGAGCTGCTTACAAGCACAAAGATGCCTAGAAATTTGAAAGAGAAAAACAATGTCAAATGGACAATTCAAAACGAGCAGATACGTAATCCACGTATAATTACGAATTTGAAGAAAAGAATGTCCCATTGCCATTGAATTACGTTCCTTGAGCGTAACCAATAGTTGCGCATCAAGATTCTTAATAGCACTATTTTGTCATTGGCTAGCATGTCAAATGGACAAAAAGGATGAGCCCAACACTAACCCTCTGGAAAGAGATATGCTTTGCTGAGTGCAGGGCGTTCATAAGGGGCCACCTGAAGTACAGCATAAATAAAGTATGAACAATGAGTTTAACCATCAAAGCATGGAACAAAGCGTGGAACTATGACGCCCGATACATGGGCTAGTTCTCAACAGAATAGACAGAACCTGCACCGGAAAAGGGATGAAGACAATGACACACGGATAGGTGGAAAGCATTCTTCGACGAGGCACGACGGCGAAACGAACAAAACAAAACCCCCCTGCGGATCTTATCTCGCCTCAAAAGAGTACTACCACTACCAATTATTCGGCCACCGCATCGGTAGCAGCAGAAAATGCACACGCCTCGCTATTCAAGAGAAAAGAGCTTACGGCTTCTTTGGATATGATGGCAAGCTCGCCTGGCTCCAAGCCCCTGCTTGGCAAACTCTCTGGCTGCATACCCCTGCGAAATCGCAGCACCAAGCAAAAATCACACAAAGTTGCCTCATTTCGCCACTGAAACCTCACTTCAATAAAAACACCCACATCCAAAAACGGCCCCACACACCAAAATATAAGAAGACGAAGGCAAAACAGAAAGATGAGCACTTCCCCACGCATGAGAGAAATCGACACTACAGATGACCAGAGACGCGATGTCAATCTATCAAATCCGTCTGCACTTTCCCAAATTTCAGTACCCCCAACCCCCTAAATTCTCCTCCAGATTCTACCCCGCCACAACCACAGGGCAATCTAGCAGGGGGCTTCAGGCGGTCAACGCCACCAAGAACAACATCAGAAAGTCTCCCGGCACGCGATCGCGGGCCATCTCCCCCCGTACGACCGCCGATCGACAGGCCCAGGCACCAACAGCAACTAAATGTAGACCAATCGAGCTCGCCGCCGACCCGATTCGCCGAAACCGAGATCCACGGGCACCCCGAGCCGGAGCCGGAACCGGGACCACGGTTTCCCGAACCCGATTCTCGCCGGCGCAATGAAGGCCACGGCCGACACACGGGGACAAGCGGCGGGAACCCCCGACGAGAGACGGGAGACGGCTAGAGAGAGAGAGAGAGAGAGGCGGAGGGAGAGGAAGGGGGAAGACACTCACGGCAGCGACGCCACCGCCGACGATCACGTACTTGAAGCTCTTCCCCGCCATTTCTATGCCTGCGGAAGCGTGCTCTCGAGAGAGGTAGAGAGAGAGAGAGAGAGAGGGAGGAATCCCAACCGAGCAAAAAAAATCGAATTTTTTTTTTTGCAGGAACCGGCGATCCGTCGGGCTCGGCAAATATATAGCGGCGAGCTTGCCCCCCCCTCCGATTGGCTGCCCGCGTCTTTGGGGAAGAGAGGAAAAAACTGGACGGTCGACCCGCGAGAGATTCTCCGGAGGGAGGAGGCGTTCCGACCGTCGGTTTATTTTAAGGTTTAGGAAAAACTGGACGGTTAACCCGGATGGATGGCGTGCGATAGTACATGATCCGACCGACGCTTACAAGCTTGGATCTGACGGCCGATAATCTTTCCCGAACATAAGATCGCGGGGAGGGTAGGCTCGAACGGAGTTTCTTACCATGTTCGTATTTGAACTTTTGCCGACCTTATCCGTTCATGTATATGGCGACGAGGATGTATCGGGTTCAATCGGGAAGACGAAATTACCAAGAATCAATGCCAATTCATGGCGTTGATAGCTCCACGAAACATAGGTCTTCAATAGGTCGGCGTCGGAGCCGTACATGTTAATTTATTTCGTTAGATGTTGTCATTCTCAACTCATATTGCAGAAATGAATGAAGTGAATTACAAGAAAATAATGTGAATATATACATATATACATATATATATAATTTCGATTGTTGTATTCTTTCCTATTCTTCGATTTGTGAATTAAAATCATCCATTTGAATTTCACTGACGGTTGATAAAACTTTTTCGGGAGAATGACATAAAATAGTTCATGAACTTTGGCTCGATGCGCAATAAGATTCATGAACTTTTAGTTTATTTAATTTAGTCCCTGAACTTTAATCAAATGTCCGATGTGGTCCTTGAATTTTTAGTTTATTCAATGTGATAATTTGAAATTTTTGTACGTATTTAATTTTGTTTATGAAGTTTATGAAAATATTCAATGTAGTCCTTCCATTTAAAAAAAGTTCAGGGACTACATTGAATATTTCGATATAGTTTAGTGATCAAATTAAATGTGTGCCAAAAGTTCATGGACCATATTGAGTATTAGGTTTAAATTCGGAGATTATATTGAACAAATTAAAAGGTCAGGGATCGCATTCACACATTCGATCAAAGTTGATGGGTCGTTTACGTTATTATCCCAATTATTTTTCTTTCTTTCGTCTCTGTGCATTTCGTATTCCCACGTGTGCGCTGCTCTGTCGTGACACGTGGCACTTTCTTCCTCGTAACTCAAACGTGCATGTTGCCAATTCAAATACGACATAAAATTTTTTTTTTAAAAAATTAACTAAAAAAAATCCAAATACGACAGAACCGGAACGGGGGATCTTGCTCCGTTCACACTAGTCTCGTGGACATTCAATTTCAAAGGATTTCTATTTATTTTATTTTATATTTATTTTATTTTTATTTTGGGGCAAATAATCTCCAAACGTGGAAAATAATCTTCAATTTCAAAGGGCGCGTTCGTTTCACGAAAAATAAAGTATTTGAAAAAATATTTTCGCGAGAATAAGCTCTCATTCGTATTGTCCTGAAAAATGAATAAAACAAAAGATATCTTCGTCGTCCACGGAAGTATTTAGACATAAATTGTTGCCGATGATGAAAATTTTTTCATTGACTTTGATTATTTCAAGCGATTAATTTTCGGGAAAATACAATACGAATCATCCATTTTTCCGTGAAACAAACGGAGCTTAAATCTCAGCGGGAGTTCTTACAAATTGCATTGCGTGATAGGAGTGAGCAATATGAATCGCCCGAACTGAATTGCCCGAAGGGATGGAACCGGCCGATTCTAAATGGTTTCCTTAAGCACCTGTCCAGTTCGCGATTCCAACAAATTCGAACCCGCGATTTTCAGTCCAATTCTCTAATTTTCTCAAAAAAGAACGTCACAATCGAACAAGTTGTCCATGTTAATTTATTTCATCACTCGATTTATATTCGAGAATTTTCGAAACATACGACGGAAGCAAATTAATTGAATGAGCCGTAAAAAGAACGTCACAATCGAAAGAGCTGTACATGTTAATTTGTCTCGTTTGATGTTGTCATCGTCAAATTATATCGGAGAATCTTCGGAGTATACGAGCGAAGTGAATTACAAGAAAATGACGCGAATACATATGTAAATATAATTTTCGATATTTGTGTCGTTTTCTGTTTTTCGATTAAGTCATTAAAATCACCCGTTCGAATTCCATTAATTATTTGATAAATATCTTTTCCTTCCTTTTGTCTTTCGTGCATTTTATGTTGCCACGTGCGCGCTGCCGTTCGCGACACGCGGCACTTTCTTCTCCGTGAAACTTGAAGGCCAATTCAAATACGACACACCAAGAAAGGGGGATCTTGGTCCGTTCACACTTGTCATCTGGACCGTCAATTTCAAAGAATCTCTATTTTTTTTAATAAAAAAATTTATATTTTGGGGGAAAATAATCTCCAAATATGAGAAGCAATTTGATTAGGAAACAAATATTTGTTGTCGACGAGATGGCGTATGGCCGGTTGGTAATGACTAAGGAGAAACATTTTGTAAATTACAAGTTACTAGAACTTTCGAGAGCATCCGGGATTACAAAGGGTACGATTCGTTTCGCGAGAAATAAATACTTTGAAAAATATTTTGGTAAGAATGAGCTCCTGTATCGCCTACAAAGTTGAATAGACCAAAAGGTATCTTCATCGTCCACGAAAGTATTTAGACAGAAATTTTTGTCGATAATGAAAGTATTTTTCATCGACTAATTATTTCAAGCGATCAAGTTTTGGGAAAATACAATCGAAATCATTCATTCTCTGCAAAAACAAACAGAGATTAAATCTCAACATGAGGTCTTACAAATCGCACTGCATAATAGGAGCGAGCAAAATGAAGTGCCCGAATCGGGAACCACCCAAATAAGATGGAACCGGCCTGTTCTAAATGGTTCCCGGGCACTTGTCCGGTTCCCGGTTCCAACAAATTCGAACCTATGATTTTCGGTTCGGTTCTCAATTTCATATGTGGAACCGCCCACTCGGGCTACTCAAACCTAATCGACTCGTTTTTTTTTAATTTCTTAGAAATCTATAAAAACTAAAAAGCCCTAATCGCATTCTTCATCTTACCCTTTGCTTGACTCTTACCTAATACCCTTTGCCGCTCGACCCTTATCATCAAAAAGTCTTCGGGCTCTTGTGGCTCGGGTTGGGCCCGAAACTCGCGGACTGCTGGGCCAGTTGAGATATTTTCACCCTTTTTCATTGGGCCACCTTTCGTCTCGTTAGGCCTAGAAAGGCGAACGGCCCAAGGAAGGATTGACACCGGGATGGGGGATCGCCCAACCGAAGATTGCTTATATTTTTAGGCCCAAAATATTTTCCATGTATATATATATATATATGTATGGCATTTACAAGAAAACAAAAAAGATTTTCCAGCTCCTGAAGCTCAATTTCTCGGTTTGCCATGTGCCATATAATTGGACTTCGGGCCGAAGGCGACACCCGGCGAGGCCTCCAATCGGCGACCACGAACGGAGCCTCCGTGCGCCGTCCTTTTTCATCGAGCTCCCGAGCTCTTGAGAAAACCGCGCATCGTCACGTACCCAACAAAAAAAGTTGAAATTTTTTTTTAAGGGGTCTCGTTAACGAGCGCCTCCAGGACAACCATTAAGCAAATTTAGCGACCAAACGTTTCGATTTTCAAACCAGTGGGAGGAAATAACGTTTCGGAGGCGAAACCCCCCAAACCTTATAATAACCCACCTCGATATCGGGAAAGGGAATTCAAACGGAGGTTTCGAATCATGAGACCGCCATCCTCAAGTGCCACCACCAAGCAATAAACTTCAGGTGAAGAGGAGGACGTGACGACGGTCCAAGAACAGGGGCATGAACAGGGGAATGTCGCGTAAAGGCTTAGCCCCGAGCCTTCGTACACACGCCCTTCTGCCTTCCGTCGTTTCCATCCCTTTCGCGTGTTGGCAGAATCATTTAGGGAAAATACAAAATCACGGAATTCAAAAGCCAAGATGGAAACAAAAGGTCGGCGCCGGATTCCGCGGCGGCAACAAGCATCTGATAAGTCGCCGGTACAGTAAAAAGCCAGCATTGACCGTGGAGTTCTTGAGCATCGGATATGATTGAAATTTGTCTATGGTCTCCATCTATATAACCCTTTTTAAACTGGGATGCTGAGGCCGTTCGAGTGTCTAAACTTCTTTTCTCTTTTTTTCTTAGGCACGTTGTTAACTTTTCTTGTGAATTCCCGGCTAATGTTAAGTCCAGTCGAGAGCCAAGTCCGTCGTGAGAATTTGAAGATTCAGGGTGCGTTTGTTCGAGAGAAAGTGTTTTCTAGGAATCCGTTTTGGGATATTCGCGAAAGTGGTAAATCAACCGAATACACTTTCCGGTTGAGGAAAACATTCCTAATCTAAGTAGATGAAAACACTTTCCGGAAAATTGCTCATCTTGAATTTGTTAATATTTTCTTTTCTTTCTTTTTTTTTCTCTTTTCTTTTCTTTTTAAGAAGGAAAAAATTCACGTATTTTATTTTCTTAATAAAAACAATTTGAAATAATTTAACAAATACAAAATTTTTTAATAATTTTCACCATCGGATTTTCTTTACCAAACAACTGAAAATACTTTCCATGTTTTTTAAGATTTTAGTCAAACACTGAAAAATGAACTCATTTTCCTGGAAAAATGACTTCATGGAAAGTGTTTCCTTGAAATGGTACATTTTTCGCGAAACGAACGTACCCTTAATGTGGACATCATCGTCCGCGAATGCAAATGCATGTCATATTACCGTTCTATAACAGCATATGCCGCTGGAATCTCCGCATCCTCCATACTAAACTCCGCTAGATGCTTTGGTGATCATTCAATGTGTTCGGGACATTCACGAGATTGGCATGGAGAGATTAATTAGAGGCCTGCTCGAACATGGAGATTTGGACGCAAAGATTACTCAAACGACTACTCGCGGGGTTTAAGATCCTGTTTGTTTCGTGGAAAACGAATAATTTGAAAAAAATATTTTCCTAAAAGTAATCGCTGGTATCGCTTACAAAAACGAATGAACGGAAAATATATTTTTATCGTCCGCGAATATATTTAAACATAAATTACTGTCGATAATAGCGACATAAATGATCATTTTAGGAAAATGTTGTTCAAATAATTTATTTTTCGTGACATAAATAGGCTCCTAAGACATGATTTGTTTTTTTTTGGTCGGATCTTAAGGCATGATTGAGCAGTTGACGAATCAATCACGTGTTTCCAATCACTTTTCAAAGGGCTCACATGGATGATCGATCCCTAAGGAAAGGCTACTGCGGCTTGTGTACAAATCATCACGGCTGTTTTCCATATATTCTCCTGTCAGAATCTATAGGCAAACGTCGCATCGCCCTTGGAAAATTAATGTACACACTGGCCGATCTAAACATATTGGAAACGCATGATTAATTCAGTGAATTCACACTACAGTTTGTTCGAGGTGAATTTTACTTTTGAATTGTGATATTTTATTAATAGATAGTGCTGACAATTGCCTCCTAAATGCATGTTGAGCATACTTATTATGGGAGAACTTCAACTTTCAAAACATCGGTCAAGTGTAGTGCTTAGAAAAATTCAACGCCGTGAAAATTATAAATCGGTGACTTAAACAAGTGCCTTCATGGGACTTTTCTAACATCTTCCTTTATAAATTTTGCGGCTCGCGCACTTCGACTAATTAGAGCCCGCGACCTATTTCGAGACTAATATCTATAAAGGTCCTCTTGTGTTGGGCCTACATATCACTAGACCCTACTAAATCGCCTACCGGATAAGAGCCCTTTTACACTATGGCTTCGTTTGTTTTACGAAAAATATTTTCCAAAAAGTCGTTTTCTAGGAAAATAACAATATTTTCTAGTGTCGGGCCGAAATCTAAAAAATAATCAGAAAATGTATTCCATCATTTGGAAAGGAAGATCTGATTTGATTTTCATATATAGATATACACTATTTGGGCGTTAGTAACTTGCGCACAGGTAGAAACCAAGCATGGGCACCGGGGTCCCAAGTTCTATCGAGAACCCGATCCCAAGTGTTGGGGTTCGGAACTCTGCCTTGATGGACCTGGGCTTGAGCTCCAAGGACCTAGTCCGAGGCCCAGCCTCGATGGACTCGAGCGAGGAATCTAGGCATGGGCATTGGTGTCTCGAGCTCGGGTGTTGGTGACTCGGGCATGGGTATTAAGGTCTCGGGCCTAATCTCGATGGACTTGAGCTCAAGTGTCGGGGACATGGGCATGGGCATTAGGGTCCCGAGCCTTGAGCTCCATGGACCTCGGCTTGGTGCACGAGATCTAGGCACAAGCATTAGCGTCCCAAGCTTGACCTTAATGGACTCATATTTGGGCTCGTGCATCGATGATCTAGGCATGGGTTTTGAGATCCTGAGCCTGGCTTCTATGGACTCGGGGCCAGCCTCCATGGACCGAGGGGCGGCCACTAGGGTCTTGAGCTTGGCCTCTGTGGACCTAGCTCGGGGCACCAAGGATCCAAGCAATGGCACAATGGTACTAGGGCGGCCTCAATGGACCCGGGCTCAAGTGCCAGGGACTTGGCCATGGGCATCAAGGTCCGGGCATGAGCATCGATGCCCCGAGCCCCATCTTTGTTGACTCGAGCCTGGACACCAAGGTTTCGAGCCTAGCCTCTTTGGACTCAGGCTTGGCCTCGATGGACCCTGGTGAACCGAACCCCAGCCTCTAGACCTCGGTCTATTACAAAGGGCCTAGGAACGATCGATGAGGTTCTCGTGACCAAGCGTAGAGTTTTATGTTCAAATGCCGATATTTAGTTATAGTTTGAAAAAATGATTTTCGATTTTTTAAAGAAGTAACATTTTCTTGAATTTAAGTATAGATTTTCCGTTGATTAAGAATATATTTTCTATTGACTCATTACCAAAGCGATCCAAATGCCGCTCGGAAAATGAGGAAATTTTTTTTTCAAAAATTATTTTCAGTGAAACAAACAGAGCCTATATGTTTGATCATAGTTCAATTGCTGGATCAACCAAATTCGAACCTTAGACCAATTGAACTTGAAGGGAAACCCTTCTGAAGTAAGCTTTTATCCAACTATCGATGTAAGCACTCGCTTGTAAATTTTGAGCATATCAAATTGGGCAAATCTTTGAATATTCAGATTTTTGTTGGTTTCACGCAAAATGAACGATATGAAAAATATTTTCCCAAAAATGTTCGCCTGTATACGCTTACAATAATTAGTTAATAAATTTTTCTTTTCATTATCAACAATAATTTATATCTAAACTATTTTGCAAACGATGAAAAAATTTTTTAGTTCGTTCATTTTAGTAAGTGATATAAATGATCATTTCTAAGGGAAATAATTTTCAAACAGTTTATTTTTTGCGAAATAAACGGAATCGAGCGCTCTCAAAATCAGACGGAAATCACGCATGTCAAGGGAATCAATGATATAATTCGAAAGCAAAATTATGAAAAATGTGAGGACTAATCAACTACTTTGTACGATCGGAGTGGGGATATGGGCACGGGTGGAAGGATCTCGATGTCTTGAAGTGGGCACGGAGGACTTCGATGGGATGATCCACGATTAGATCAAAACCATAAATCGTGAAAAATTCAATTTAAGGACGTGACTTCTTAATTAATTCATTTTCATTCGTACTTAAATTTCACAATCGCGAGACTTCAAAGCAAATTTATAAGCCATAAATTCTATTTCGCGGGATTACATGCATGCGCAATACGCATGGATCTTTACATAAAATGTATAGACGGACGTAGTTCATAATTCACTACCCCCAATTTCGTCGCACGAACATAGCCAGTCAGCCTTTCGATCGGACCAAAGTAGTTGAACTTACATTTGTCATATAAAACCCTCCGAATCGTTAAAGAACCGTTGAAATGGCGAATCCAATTTGCCAGGTGGTGTTAAAAAATTCAATTTTGGGGTAATTTTTTTGTCTACTGACGGTTCATTGATTTACGAAACACAAGCCATTTATTTCCAGTGACAAGTTTCAATTTATTTAAGCACAATTAACTCAATCTTTTTACCAATATTCTACTAACACCAGGATAGGTCCTAGAGAGGTGATGATAATAACCTTAAAATGTAAGTCCCTGAAGCAGATCCTTTTCAAGCTTCTCTCTTTGCCTTCTTCACGCCTTGTTTACCTACTCACGTATCAGACCAGACGGTCCTCTCGAGATCAAGGTCACGGGCTCGCGAGAAACCGCGCGTTGTCACATACTCAACAAAGAAGTCGAAATTTTTTTTAACAGGTCTCACTAAAGAGTACCTCCGAGACAACCGTTTAAGACATATTTAATGGAGAACATTTCAATTTTCAAACCGGCACGTGAAAATCACGTTTCCGGAGGCGAAACACTTAACCCTCGTAAGTAACAACCGACCTCGATATCGGAAAGGGAATTCAAACAAGTTTCGAATCATGAGACCACCATTCTCAAGTGCCACCAAGCAATAAACTTAAGGTGAAGAGGGCATGACGACAATCCAAGAACAGGGGGGCATGTAACGTAAGGCTTAGCACGAGCCTTCGTACACGCCCTTCTGTCTTTGTTGTTACCCTCTCCTTCACGTGCTGGGAATCATTCGGGGAATACACAAAATCACGCAATTCAAAGCCAAGATGGAGACAAAGGTCAACGTCGGATTCCCCCAGCGGTAAGCATTTGATAAGCCGGTACAGTAAAAGTCAACATTGACCGTGGAGTTCTTGAGCATCGGATACGATCGAAATTTGTCTAGAGTCTCCATCTATATAACCTTTTTGAATTCGGATACTCGGGCTGTTCGGGTATATATTCAAACTTCTTTTCTTTTCTTCTTAGGCACGTTGTTAGCTTTTGCTGCTTAATCCCCGGCTAATGTTTGTCTAGTAGAGCCGAGCCCGTCGAGAGAATTCGAAGATTTTAATGTGGACATCATCGCCGGCGAATACAAATGCACTGTCGCGAGGACGCGTGTCGTATTGCCATTCTATAAGGGCGGACGCCGCCGGAATCTCCGCATCCTCCTCCGTACCATAGTCGGCTAGATGGTTTGTTGGTCACCGGGCGTATTCGGGAGATCGCGAGATTGGCATGGAGAGATTAATTTGTGGGCTGCCCGAACATGGAGATTTGGACGCAAAGATTACTCGAACGACTGCTCAACGGGTTTAAAGGCCCCGTTTGTTTCGTGGAAAATGAATAATTTGAAAAATCATTTTTCTAAAAATGATCGTTTGTATCGCTTACAAAAACGAATGAACGGAAAATATACTTTTATCGTCCGCGAAAACATTTAAACGATAAATTATTATCGATAATAGCAGCATAAATGATCATTTTAGGAAAATATTGTTCCAATAATTTATCTTTCGCGATACAAACCGTCTCCTAAGGCATGATTTTCGTTTTTTGGTCTGACCCTAAGGCATGGTTGAGCAGTTGACTAATCAATCGCATGTTTCCAATCACTTTTCAAAGGGCTCACATGGATGATCGATCCCTAAGGAAAGGCTACTGCGGCTGTGTATGAAATCGTCCTGGCATTTTTCCATACACTCTCCGGTCAGAAGCTAGGCAAATGTCGCATCGCCCTTGGAAAATTAAAGTACACACCGGCCGATCTAAACATATTGGAAACGTATGATTAATTTAGTGAATTCACGCTACAGTTTGTCCGAGGTGAATTTTACTTTTGAATTGTGATATTTTGTTAATAGATAGTGCTGACAATTGCCTCCTAAATGCATGTTGAGCATACTTATTATGGGAAAACTTCAACTTTCAAATCATCGGTCAAGTGTAATGCTTAGAAAAATTCAGCGCCATGAAAATTATAAATCGGCGACTGAACAAGTGCCTTTATGGGACTTTTCTAATTTCGTACTTTATAAATTTTGCGGCTCGCGCGCTTTGACAATTTAGAGTGTGCGACCTATTTCGAGACTAATCTCTATAAAGGTCCTCTCGTGTTGGGCCTGCGTATCACCAGACCCCACTAAAGCGCCTACTGGATAAGAGCCCTTTTACACTATGGCTTCGTTTGTTTTACGAAAAATATTTTTCAAAAAGTCGTTTTCTAGGAAAATGACAATATTTTCTAGTGTTGGGCCGAAATCTAAAGAATAATCGGAAAATATATTCAATCATTTGAAAAGGAAAATCTGATTTGATTTTCATATATAGATATACGATATTTGGGCGTTAGTAACTTGTGCACGGTAGCTAGGAAACCAAGCATGGGCACCGGGGTCCCAAGTTCGGTTGAGAACTCGATCCCAAGTGTTGGGGTCCCGAACTCTGCCTCGATGGACCCGGGCTCGTGCTCCAAGGACATGGTCCCATGCCCAGCCTCGATAGACTAGAGCACGAGGGATATGGACATGAGCACTGGTGTCTCGAGCTCGGGTGTTGGTGACTCGGGCATGGGCATTAGGGTCTCAAGCCCAATCTCGATGGACTGAGCTCAGGTGTTGGGGACATGGGCATGGGCATTGGGGTCCCGAGCCTTGAGCTCCATGGACCCCGGCTTGGCGTAGGAGATCTAGGCACGGGCATTAGCGTCCCAAGCTTGATCTTAATGGACTCCTATTTGGGCTCGGGCGTCGGGGATCTAGGCATGGGTTTTGAGATTCTGAGCCTGGCTTTTGTGGACCGGGGCCAGCCTCCATGGACCGAGGCGCGGGCACTAGGGTCTCGAGCTTGGCCTCTGTGGACCTGGCTCGGGGAACCAAAGAGCCAAGCAATGGTACAAGGGTATTAGGGTGGCCTCAATGGACCCGGGCTCAAGTGCCAGGGACTTGGCCATGGGCACCAAGGTCCCGGGCATGAGCGTCGGTGCCCTGAGCCCCATCTTTGTTGACCTAAGCTTGGACACCAAGGTTCGGGTTCGGACCTGGCCTCTTTGGACTCAGGCTTGGCCTCGATGGACCCTGGTGGACTTGACCCCAGCCTCTACACCCCGGTCTATTATGAAGGGCCCGGAACAAGCGATGAGGTTCTCGTGACCAAGCACAGAGTTTCGGGTTCAAATGCCGATTTTTAGTTATATTTTGAAAAAAATGATTTTCGATTTTTTAAAGGAGTAACATTTTTCTGAATTTAAGTATAGGTTTTCCGTTGATTAAGAAAATATTTTCTATTGACTCATTACCAAAGCGTTCCAAATGCCGCACGAAAAATGAGGAAATTTTTTTTTTTTGCGAAAAATGTTTTCAGCAAAACAAGCGGAGCCTTTATATTCGTTCATAGATCAATTGTTGGATCCGTCATATTCAAACCTCGGACCAATTGAACTTGAAGGGAAACCCTTTTGAAGTAAGCTTTTACCCAACTATCGATATAAGCACTCGCTCGTAAATTTACGAGAATATCAAATTGGGAACATCTTCGAATACTTAGATTTTCGTTGGTTTCATGCAAAATGAATGAAATGGTCACCGGTATCGTTTGCAATAATTAGTTAATAAATTTTTCTTTTCATTATCGATAATAATTTATATCTAAAATATTTCGTTAACAATGGAAATATTTTCCGTTCATTTATTTTAATGAGCGATATAAACGATCATTTATGAGGGAAATATTCTTTCAAATCGTTCATTTTTCGCCAAAAACAAACAGAGCCTATCGCTCTCAAAATCAGGAAAGAACCACACATGTCGAGGCAATCGATGATATAAATCGAAAGCAAAATTACGAAAAATGTGAGGACTGGTCAACAACTTTGTACGATCGGGGTGGGGATATGGGCACGGGTGGAAGGATCTCGATGTCTTGAAGTGGGTTTTGGTCTCGTCAATGGCACGGAGGACTTCGATGGGATGATCCATGATTAGATCAAAACCATGTGATCTGTCTCCCGGTACTTTAATCTTCTCGTGCCATAATTAGGTTTTTCTTCTTTTTTTTTTTTGCGCTGTTTGGAGGTAGCCCGGTGGAATCATGCAACTGATGCTTTTAAGGTGAACAGTGATCAGATGGTGAAATTTAAGGATTTAATCACTAAGCTGGATGATCGATGCTCGGCTCGGGTGTTTACAGGAAGAATAGACTTTAATGCTCGGGGAACTTCCTCCAACCCTATCGCGCATGGCTCATCCCTGGTCGAACCGTCAAGATGGATTCGGTTCGCCGCGTATGAAAGACCATCCATCGAGCGTACTGCGATGCAGCTTGGGAGTAGATATATTCTAGCGAAAATTTCCGGGGTTGCAATTGAAGAGAGGTCGTATGTAATTATAAGCTTTCGACTATACATCTGGATAGGCGGAGCGGCCCCGTCGAAAACTTATAAATTGTTCTTATTTTAACGTGATCGGTGACTGTCAGCGCCTAGCCTCCTGTCGGGAAGATAGTTTTCTTCCCTCTCTTTCGAGAATATCCCCGAATTTTACGTTTCAGGTCCATATTTAGTGAAGTATGAACAATAACAAAATTCATGCAATCTTTTAAGCTCTCGATAAGTATTTAAATTGGCGTGATATAATTAAACATACCACGTGGGAAAAACTATCACAATGTCGAACGAAGTAGTTCTAGGACTTGCTCCGGTCGACATTTAGTACTGCATTAACAATAACAAAATCGAACTATGAAATTACTCGTGGCGCAATGTTTTAAGCTCTAAATGAGTATTAAAATTTACGAGGCACGTTGAAACATACCACGTGGGAAAAAAAAAAATACTATCGCAACGTCGTCCTTCAATCTAGGGGATTTGTGCTCCTAGCCCTCGTCGTCTTCCTTCTAGTCGGACCTTAAATTTAGATGTTTCCCTATCTTGGCGTCGCGCGAATTTTCGTAAAAAGAAAAAAAAAAAAGGGAGGAAAAAAAAAAAAGAAAGGAGGAGGAAAATCACGCGGGAAAAAAAAAATCGGTTTTTAGCGGCGTGGGTCCCACGAAACAGGCTCCGCGCAAATTTTTATAAAAAAAAAAAAAAAAAAGAGGGAAAAAAAAAAAAGGAGAGGAGGAAAATCACACAGGAAGAAAAAAAAAAAACAAGGGAAGGGAGATCGTTTTTTTAGCGACGCGGGTCCCACAGGACACGGTAAATCCCCCCCCCCCCGCATGTTCTGGTCTTACGTTCCAAGCGCAATTTTTTCCAACCCGAGCAGAGACAACGTGGCTCGCGGCGACCATCCGTCGTGGGCCCCACGCCACCTGCCTCCCTCCCTCCCTCCCTCCCTCCCCCCCCCCCCTCCATCTCTCTCTCTCCTCCGTTTCAGTTAAATCCCGCACTTCCTCTCTCTCTCTCTCGCTTCCTCCACTCCCTAAACCGGCAGGCCGCAGGCGGCAGCAGCATCAGTTGGGTTTAAAGAGCGCACGGGACCGAAAGGCTTTAATCAGCCAGCGCGCATTGTGCTTACTTTTTCTTCCCCTCCTCGCCAGCTCGTGCTCTCTGCTGCTGCCGCTGCCCGCGGACCCCTCACTCCCGTTTTCGACCCCGCGTTTTCTTGGTTTTCTGTCTGGCGAGGAGAGAGGGAGGGGAAAAAGCTCGGAAGCTTGGAGGAGGGGCCTGGTGCCGGGGGAGCTTCGAGAAGACGATGGCTGGTTGGGCGTGAGCTGGAGGAGGGGTCGCTCGTTCGTTTCTCGGATCCGTTTCTCTCGAGTAAGGAAGCAATGGGTTCGGTTTTCGTTTTGTTTTTACTTTTTTTTTTTACGGTATTCTCTTTTCGGTGACGCGATGATTGTGGTGGCTTGCGACTTTTTTCGGCTGGGTCTTTGTTTATTGGGTTTCTTTGGGTCTGTGGAGGGGGGTTACTGCGACTTGGTGGGTCAAATGGGGTTCGGGGCTGTTCTTCTTTTGACGTTCTTAATCGAGTGGGTTTTGCGGGGTGTGTGTGGTGGGGGAGTTTTTTTTCTTTTCACCACGAGGAAAGGGTAAAGTGGAGACGGAAAGGAAAGATTGAATCTGGGCTTGGGTGGGTTGAGAGACCGATCTGGAGGGGATCCTTTGTGGTGTTGGGTCGCTTCGCCTTTAAGGAAGTCCAATTGGGTTTGAGGTCGCGCGAGCTGCATTTTCCGTTGAACTTTTCTACGGCTCGAGTCTTGGCATTCCCCTTCTGTTTCGCATGATATAAAGCAAATTAGACGTGTGTCCTCGTGATGATGTGTAGGATTTTAAGAGAATGTGCCGTGTCGGAATGTTGAGTTTGGTTCCCTGTTGCTTTGCTGCCCTCCCCCGTCGTATTGAAACTTACTCGATCGTGAACTAGTCAGTTTGTTTTTCATATTGGCTATCGCAAGACGGATATTCATATTGTGCGGCTACTTGGCAGGTTTGCCTCAAATTTCTGGAAGCTGCGGAGGGAACGTTGAGTTTTACGCTGTTGATGCGGGTATTATATTTGGAGGCGCAATATGGAAGATGCTCGCGCAAAAGCTTGGAGAGGTGACAAGGTGAATCAAACCTCGTCATGTAAGTCACTGGAGCAAGCTTCTTTGGATTCGATGGGAAGTGTGAATCGAAACCGGTCTCTTGTATTAAATGTCAGGAGATCAAGAAGCGGCAAAAGATGCATAAAAAGCCCAACTTACCAAGGCTTCCGTAGCCTAGATAATTCGATTCCAAAGCATTTGCTGAGTCTAGATGAGAAGTATCTTCGAAATTGCCTTGAGGCAATACATCTCAGGGCGTTGAAGGCCACGTCGTGTAACATCTCTTTGAATTTGAGTGCTTCGATGACGAGCATCTTGTCCAGTGGCTTGTACCTGGCTAACGTATTGAATGAGAATGCCCGTGATTCTACCAAGCTTGCTTTTGCTCGCTCATTGGTAATTGGGGCTCCAGACGGTGGCGAGAGCCTTGCTGGCAGTTGGATTCTAGGTTCAATTATGGGGAGCGAAAGCATGCTTAATATAATGAATAGCCCTTTAATGCACCGGGTTGGTGCCCTCGAATGTGGAGCTAACTTTAGAAGATCAAACGCAGATGTGGTTAAGGATCGTTTGTATCATGACACGAGTTTTTCAAACCAGTTAAGCATCGGTTCCTCACAGAAGCTAGAGAAGGAAACGCCAATTTCGGGTTCATTTAATTGTGAACCTGAGCCAAAGCACACGAGATTCTTTTCGATGTCAAGCGTGAACTCCATGAGTTCCGAACTATCTTCTTCCTCATCCTCCTCATCTTGCTGTTCTTCTCCTGCTGCTTCTGTGTCTCAAGGAATGCTGCATTGCACATGGAATGGTGGCATTCCACATTTTGGTTTCTCTTTGGGTGATCAGGCAGAACTGTACATAGCTGATCTCACAAAGGTTTCGTCTGCTTTAGAGACACCGGGTTATATGTACTCTTTCTATTCCAAAATTCAAGGTCGAAAGGAAAATGCGGTCCGTCATGGGGAGAACCCGGTTGTTGGTATATTGAAGGCATCGAGGAGAGCCGTTTGTTGTCAGAACGATTCGAAGATCAATGAGACTGAGTTTGTTCTATATGGTTGTGAAAATTATGCGGGAGGTGGAGAGACGGAACCTTCAAGCAAGAATCTGAAAATACAAGAGTTTGTCAAAGAAGGTGATGGAAGTTTTCAAGAACGGCCAAATGCACAAGCAAGTAAGCGTTCCCATAGTTGGGGGAGGTAGTACCATTTTGGAAAATCACCGCTCTAATAATTGTCAGGATATCTCCAATAAGGTCGATGCTGGTAATGATATTCGGGAACACTATCTTCCTACGAACCTTGAATTGGCTGCCATTGTCACAAAGGAGCACGTCAAAGAAGATAAAAGGGAGCGTGCAGGAGGTTGGGGATTGAAATTTCTTAATAAGTTTGGACACAGTCAGAACCTTGATTCCCCAAGACCCTTGCCACCTTCTCAACATCGCACTCAAAACAGAGGCCATAGCTCAACTAGTATGGATGTTATAATCTCAGCAGGTATCCATGGTGGTCCAAGAATGCCGAATGGTGGCCCTTCTAGTCTTGTAGAGAGATGGAGGTCCAATGGTCGTTGCGATTGTGGTGGGTGGGACCTGGGGTGTCCGCTCACTATACTAAGCAACGCATCAAACAAGGAAGAGATTTTGCCACAAGAGGAAGTGCAAGGAAAGTGCAAAGAATTCGATCTTTACAAACAGGTGGACATATGCTTTGTACATCTTTAACACTTTAACATTTCGAATGGCATCGTTTTGACAGAATTAGCAGATTAAGTGAGCAGGTTTAGTGAGCTTGCCGCTACATATCGTCTGAGAAAGCTTTCTATGTTTGGAGTCTTGCCTGTCTAGATAATTCTCGCACTTGCATGGTTGTAACTGTTGTTGATCTTGTTGTTGCAGGGTTCGGAGCATTGCCTCCCCACCTTAAGGGTGACAAATGTGAGTGACAGTTTGTACGTTGTACATTTTCAATCAACTCTGTCGGCTCTGCAGTCTTTCGCAATTGCAGTTGCATACATTCATACACAGATCCGCTCTCTACTACCCAAAAATGTACAGGAGTTGAAGTAACAACAAACAGCGGTTCGGTCTATATACCGCAGTTCTAAGCTTTTTTTTTAACCAACTAAAGTGTGAGGTATATTACAATTGTTGTGATTGCTTTGGCAGGGTCTGACAGTTGTTAGTCTTTGATTAGGTTGTCCTCTAGGTATTTTAGCTATTTATATCAGGTACAGAAATTGGAGTTCTGAATCTGGTAGTCAAAGATCATGTAATTGCTCTTCTTTTTGACTGAAGGTTCAAATGGCAAAAGGAGTAGATTTTTGTAATGCTTCTGCTATGATTTGAGTGTAAAATGTCTCAGCTGGGTTGTAATGAAACTCGACTTTGAAGTTAGCAGCTTGAAGATTGGATTTTGTTTCTTACCGTTTACCAGTTTTGTCGATATTGAATTCCATCCTCGGGATTTGATGATAATTGGCATTAGATACTCCAGAATATGCTTTGATAAGAATCGCTAATCGAACTACTTTTTGGTCCGTGGATGCAAATTTTTCGTAAATTTGAACATTTGTGGCAATGAACATTCTAAGGTGGTATCGGTCAACAGATCATTGACTAAACTTTGTCAGAGGTTGGTGTACTTATTTTGTGGCATAAGTTTTCCTCTTTAAGCCTTGTGCTCAGCATTGAAGGGTACTTATTTAAAATTTGCTACACTAGCACGTGACACGAATGTTATAGTGTGAAAGATATCGCATTCATGCTTCTGCTGCTTTTTCTCTGCATTCTAGTGGATTGCTGCAGTTTGTTGTAGTTAAAATCCTACTTTTGTGAAGACGCATCGCTAGCCCAACCATGCAGAGTCTTACTATTGAGCTGGGCAAAGGAAAAAAAAAAACCCACTTTCAAATGTGATTACCATTTGAATTCATATCTGTTTCCCTGCATCTTGTCATAAGAGTCTTAGGTTTTTCAGTGACCAATGATTTGTTACAACCCCAGGACGTAATGTTTGCCATGGAACTGGAGATGCGCTGTCATCAGGCAATTTGCTTCCTACTGAGAGCACTTGTTTCTGTATTATTTGTGCCATTCTTCTCCTGAACAACGTGGACAAATCATATCCTTGGTATTGTAACCATGTTCTGATAATCTTCTGATGCATCTATTCTTTTTTCCTGATCTGATTCACTTCCCTTGAATGCCTATAATGCCTTGTGGCTGAGAAGATGCATGTGATGGTCCTCTGGGTTCAGCACAGCCCATCAGGTAATTGCAGTGAGCTTGTGCTCCGAAGTGTAGGGCACTTTAAAATTCGTTGCAGAGCCTCGACGTTAATGTTTGTAGTCGGTTTCTGCATTTCCATCGCCATCAAGTTACGACATTGGTTGTCACCGCTTTCATGGTTGATCTTGAACCTGAACTAGTTGAATTCCGGATCGGATGACGTCGTTTGTGGGATGCTATGCGCTTCCTGGCTGAGTTCACTTGCGCAGGCACTTCCGGCTTGGTAAATTTAACTGTTTACGGTTCGGAACTAGTGATCATACTCTTGTGAATTGTCGGTGAAAACGATTCGATGATGAGAACAGGTGAAAGGTTAGGGAGGGCAAGAATGGGGCAGATGGTGTGAGAATTTAGTACGAGATGGCTAAAAGTGTCCTTAAAACTTTCGGTTGGTTGACGAAACTATCTTTATTTGACAGATTGGTCTAGTTAACTCGATAAAAAGAATATGCCAACTTCTTTGCTGTTTCTCCATTAAGCTATGCCCTTGTTGCACTTGGACCCATCAATCTACTAAGAATCAGTTGATCCTACCGAGGGCTAATTCCCTTAGAAAACCCAAACGTTAGGTCAATCTCAATTCTATCCCGATTTTTTTTTCTGTTTAATTTTTTTTTTCCAGTTTCACTTTAGTCCCCAAATCTACCCACTCCTTCAAAAATTGCCACTAATTTCTTCAAGATTATCAATATTGGAAGGCTGTTATAATTCCGTACGAATGTGAGGGTGTGGATGAAGACGTATGTTTTAATAATGAACCTTTAATTGGCCTTGATGTTGATAATTTTGAGGAAACTAGTGGCACGTGTGGACAGATTTGAGATAAGAGCGAAAGATAGGGATTTTTTAAAAAAAAAAATTTAATGCAAAACTGAGATTAGACCTGAAGTTTCAGTTTTTTTTTTTTTTCCGAATTAGGCCATCCTACTGGTGATAAACAGAGGCAAATTGTTGGACATAGAAAGGATTCTTTTGCATTAGAAAAGAAAAAGAAACAAAAGCATTTGGATTGTCACGTATTTTTCCACCCCATTATTCGATCATCCTTTAGACTATGGTTGTCTTAAAAGAACCTTGTAATGATAAAGACGTCGAAAATGCGTGACTCATGAAGACTTCCATGTATGATTTGGTTTCTCATGTGATTTGCGAGAATATTATCGGTTCACTAGTATGATCCACTTATTTGAAGGGCCAATTACAATCCGACGCGTTACTTAGTAAACAAATTTCATGAGGCGAGCTTAGTAAGTCTAGCATTGCTTGATGATGGTGAATTACGGATCGGAAAAACACTTTCGCTTGGTGTTTCATTTCATCTTCACTCCATTAATAAATTGTGCATAAAACTTTTAATTTGCTGCTTCGACCGGGGCTACGAGGAAGATGAGCCCTTAATCGGCATACAACAGGCATTCGAGTGGCGAAGAATGCTCTCTTCAGCACGAGGGTCGGCTCACGAGCCCCGACTATGCTTCGAACTTGTGACCTCGTGAATAGATAGGAAGTATTCGCACCACTCGGCCTATCGTGTTCGGCCGTCGTTTTAGGGTGCGTTTGGTCCGGCATTCTCAAGGGACTTTTGGGGAATGCAAATGCCTCTAACTTAAACCCCTTGGGGAAATGGAAATTGCGTTTGATAAAAAATCCCCTGTGAAGCTATTTTGGCTCAAGTAGTAATTGGCAAATATTATTTTGCAAAGGACTTTGGGATTTTTTAATAAAAAAAAAACTTGCGCTTCACTGGAGTCGGCGATAGGCTACGGCTGCTGGTGAGCCAGATTTGGCATTGGCAACCGTCGCCCAAGGGTCAAGAGACCCTGGCGAGGGTCGCGCAACCTAGGTAGGCGGTTGTAGCCCATCACACTACCCAGGCGACAGAGGCTTGAGGTTGCGCGACCTAGTGGTCGTTGCCTGTGGTCGCGTCACCCTAGGTTGCCGTTGCCAGAGTTGGGCAACCTCGTCGACCCCTCGTCGGCCTCTCACCGGCTCTTCGCCGTCCCGATGTGGCCTTGGGCGGCTCTAGTCGGTCGCCCTCCGCCCAAAGAAAATGAACAGTCATTAGGAACAAAATTGGAATATTGAAGAACTAGTTAGGATAGTTTGGGAAGAAAAAAATTTGTTTCAACATTTCCAATTCTAGGTTTCAGCCGAAAGCTCATTAGAAATGCTCGCCAAATGCCTTAGCCTTTCCTCAAGGAGCTTTCGAGGCCGAAAGCCCTTTGGTAACGAACCAAATGCTCTCTTAATGAGTTTGACTAAACAAAAATCGAAGATATCGAGCCGCTTAAGATTTGGGTCCTTTTCCACGTTAAAAAACGAAAAGTACACACTAATTTTGGGGATCAAGGAAAAAGAAGAAGGCGAAGCCCAAAATACTAAGGTGAATGGGTGCCGTCATTAGACTTAATCAAGCTTGAGGGTACCAATTTGGGATTACCGAAAAGATGGGGGACTTCAATGGAATTAAGCAAATCTTCCCGTCAGCCTCGTAGAAAACCCTAGCCGTCTTCTTCTTCTTCTTCAGCTCAGACGCTTATATAAAAGCTCAAAAACCCTAGCGTCACGGCTTCCAGTCTCTCTCCTCTCAGACGGCGCGAAAATGTCGAAGCGAGGTCAGCTCTCTCTCTCTCTCTCTCTCTCTCTCTCTCGCTTTTCTAGCTTGTCGATTCGATTCGTAGTGTATCTGTTCGACGTTTGGCGGCGTTGTTCTTGCAAAACTTTGGAACGAAAGCAAGGGGGTCGCTTGCTAATCATAGTTTTTAGCTGCTTCTGATGATGAAGTCGAAGCTTTTCGTTTGTCGATGGAGGCGTTTCTTCGTTGGCCGATGCCTTGTGTTTTTGTTAAGGGGCCAAATGCTGGTACTTTGAGGTTTAGATGGGGAAAGATCGCTTTTTTTTTTTTTTTTTCTTAGGGAGCAACGAAATTGGCTGGGACTCACCTGAATTCGAAGAATTGACTTTGTGGGTGCTTTGATTGAGTAGCTTTGGGATCTCTCTGGGTGCTGATTTAACTAATGTCTGATCTAAAAAGTGCATGGTTAGAAATCATATGTTGTGGAAGTGGAGGAGCTTGAAGCAATCCTGGAAGAAAGGAATTGATGTGTAATGAGTTGGGGGTTGTTGAATTGGTGGTCTAAAACTGCTTGTATTTCTTGGGTTCCAGGGCGCGGAGGTTCGGCGGGTAACAAGTTCAGGATGTCGCTGGGTCTGCCGGTGGCCGCCACGGTGAACTGTGCGGACAACACCGGGGCCAAGAACCTGTACATCATCTCCGTGAAGGGAATCAAGGGGCGCCTGAACCGTTTGCCTTCCGCTTGCGTCGGAGACATGGTGATGGCCACCGTGAAGAAGGGGAAGCCTGACCTCAGGAAGAAGGTGATGCCGGCCGTCATTGTGAGGCAGCGCAAACCGTGGCGCCGAAAGGATGGGGTTTACATGTACTTCGAAGGTGATGTATTGATTTGTGATATTGCGAAAATATATCTGACTGTTTCTTCTGACGCTGGTTACCGTGTCTTGAGTGTTGGTATGAACTCTGGTCCCATTACCATTTGTCTTCTCCGTTATCGCTTCATGTTTTTGGAAGGAAGCAAAAGGAAATTGATCAATGCACACTTTTTACGCATCATTAATCCTTTTCGAGTGTTTGGATCCAATGAAGCAGAGAGAGGGAAGTGGAAGGAAATCAGTGGAAATGAGAGATCTGAGCGACTTTCCATTTAAATGAGATCTGAACAATTTTCCGTTCTGTCAAACGATTCCATTCCCCTGTTATCATTAATCCTTTTCCAGTGTTATCTTGATAGCCTCTTCTTATCCCTTCAGTAGATTTTTTTAGTGTCTGATCATTCTTTTCAATGTTGGTGCTCTTTTACTGACATGGTCCTCCAACACTGGGTTAATTATCAACTTTTGATTTGAGTAAGGTTTTTATGAGGATTGTAGAGGCCTGAGGTATTTTCCAGACATAAGTCCAGGTATCTGCCTTGGTTTGGTGGTTGATACCATTACGAGTCTGGGGAAAGTAAGAGAGTCCTTCTTCACAGATGTTTCCGCACCATACAAGGTTGCATCTGCTCCATTTGGGCCCACATGTTTTTCCATATATGATGCTCTAGACAACATGCTCTAGCTGGCCCATTGCCTGCCAACTCCGATTAAAGATGCTCTCTATCTTTAGTGTTATTTCTCTTGCAATTCTTTCTTCATTACCTCATTGGAAGAAGCTGGTTTTTGATGATGTCTGACTTTAGTTGCTGCCCTCTTATTTTCTGAAGCAAGATACCATTTTCTAAGCGGAGATCTGCTCTTTCTTGCAGATAATGCTGGGGTCATTGTTAATCCAAAGGGGGAAATGAAAGGTATGACTATTATATAATACATAAGCAGACATCTGATATGAAATGATAGGATGTCTCTCTTCCATTAGGGGTAATAACTAAATCAAACGTAGGTTGAGTATGTCAGTAATTATCTCCACACATGAGTCCGTGCATTGGCGGTTGTGTTTGTATGTGTTCAAGTCATTGAAGGCTTGATGTTGTCATGTCCAACTGCATTATTTTTTACTGTATTTAAGAAATGTTCTCAGTCATTGCTTTTGAACTTATAGGTTCTGCTATTACTGGCCCTATTGGAAAGGAATGCGCCGATTTATGGCCGAGGATTGCAAGTGCAGCGAATGCAATCGTTTGAGAGTTTGGTTGCTCGGTTCTCACATGACGACTGGTGGATTCACTTTTTGATGAAGAGCGATGTGGGTTTGTTTGCAGTTACCGAATTTTGATAGGTATTGTTTTTTATGTAGGACTTTTGTGTTGGATGGTGTTGATGTGTCAATGCTTAGCTTCGGATATCTGAACAGTTTAATGCCTTAAGGGAATGACTTTATGTTTAGAGATGTGATCAATGTTCACGAGGATATGGTTCTTTCTTTTCCACTGGGTATAATTGCACGTTACTTCGCATATCATTAGGTTTGAAATTGTTTGACATCCTTACTGGGAGGAGTTGATGCAATATTCTCCTCGGTTCCTTGGACATGTTTAGATATAATCATCAAAGTCTAGAATTTTTGTAGTGGTGAAGTCTGGACAGAGAATTTGCCGTGCCTGGGGTCGGAGTAAACTTCTTCCTGTCGAGATTTCATTACAGCATGTCGCACCGCAGTGTTATGGTGCAGCACAACTCCAAATTGAAGAACAAGGACTTGCAGGTAACTTGAATTTGAAAGGTGGGGAGGAATTTCTCCGAAAAAAAAAACGCATTACACCTCAAACTAAAGATTAGCCAAGTTGTGGCCGACTCAGGCAGGAATGCTGCAGCCAAAGATGCAGGGAACTTAAATTTGAAAGGTGGGGAAGAATTTCTCCGGAAAACGCATTACACCTCAGGCTAGAGATTAGCGAAGTTCTTGAAAGAAACGGAAAGTTTTCTGCTGAGGTGAAGGGATTGGAGCTGCACTAGCTCGGCCCAAAGATGAAGGGATCGATCCAGATAAAGCCATTGTTTTGGAGGTCAGAATGCCATTAGGATAGAGTAGTTTCCCGAGCTTGATTGAATAAGGAGCAATTGATAAACAGGCAAATAAAAGCCGGTAAAAAATAAGAAAAATCGGCAATAAAAATGTGCCCTCGTATGAGAATCGGTAGCTCAAACGCTGCGCGGTAATTTAGTGGGTGAAAAGTTGGTGAGTTGTGTTGATTTAAGTTACTAAAAAGACTTTGAAAATGTAAGGGATTGCTAACTAAGGTTAATACAAATTAGTGATTCAATATAAAAAAAGTCGAGGAAAATTTCGAATAAGAGCTCAAATGGATCATTTTCTCACAAGAGGGTTTAAAGTGAACTTTATCTTAAATAAGGGTTTAAACTGTTCAGGTTAGTCTCAAAAAAGGATATGAACTCGCCGGTCTTTCGGTCGCCGGAGCAGGAACACTTTTGTCCAATAAAATTATGAGAAAAAAAAAACAAAATCCCTAAAAACAGAAACCCCCAAAGTTGGTATTGCTGTTCCTCTTCTGCAATTTTCTCTACAAATTTTCAACTCTAGCGGACCTCCTTCTCGCTTTGCTTTGCTTCGAAGCGGCCAAGAAACCATTCTCACATGGGTGGGAAGGGACAAGAAAATTACTGGGCATGAGCAATTCTTTACTCGATATCGCTCTAAATCACAGATATTGGATTTGGACACACCTCATGCCATCAGTGAATAAGAATTCGTAAACTAAAAAAGTACGATCATCGGTGAATAACTTAAACGAGAATTGATAACCCAGAACTAATTGGTAATTTAATCGGACAAGAACTAGTAAGTCACTCAAATTTAGATTGGTAATTCAATAAAAGGGTCAATAATTTCGAAGAGGTAATAAAACATATATAAACAAAAGTTGGTAAATTAGAACAAAATTGTAATTTGCGTACTGTAAAAGAAAATTTATAGTTTTATATAAGTGTTGGCAAGTTAATAATAAGTTACTTGAAAAATAAAAGTCACCAGTACGGTTTTTGGACACTTGCCGATACTTATCGAAATTTAGTAGCACGAAAAGAAGACCCTTTGTTATTTAGCTCGGAACAGAAGAATTCTGCTAATATTATGTGCACGTTTCCGAGTACATATATAAAAGCTGAAGATTTTATATAGCTGAAACTGCTTATTCTCTGTATATGCAAACGCTTAAAGTCATGAGATATTTTCTTGACATGTTTCAGAGTTTGATGGCTTCAAATTGCCTGCGTATACGCAGAGTACATCATCAATCTAATTTTGTATACTTAAATGCAGAAGAGAACTTGGGAACGGTTAACCACCGCCGGTCGGAAGCGCCGGAACCCGTGAATTTTAATCGGGAAGTGCATTCTCTTGACCTTCTTGGTGAAATTCCGACATTTTCGTCTCAGCGTGTTAGTTTTCGAAACACTAACGAAACTCTTGATGCAGCCACATCCTGCAACTATTACAAGAACAGATACTTAACTGTCTTTGCATATTGTCTTAACTACTTGTACATATGGCAGGTCAAAATACAGTGATTTAAGACATCTTGGTCACAGGTTTTTGTTCTTCCTTCTTAGATATGCATGATTAACTTATAGTCGAACTGCATGGTATGTGCTGGGATAAGGCTAACTAAGAGAGTACCTTGGGCATCATCGACATGTCCACCCTCTTCTGAGCTTGCCATGTGCAGAATCTGCAATTTGCAGAAAGGGGAATATCAAATTTGATGAAGGATAGAAAGACTGGTTTTTCTTAGTGTCTTTAGTTCATCACCTTGACAAGATTGTCCAATCGCTTTCGCATCCTCCTCTGTATGAATCCCCGAGTGCACTAAATCGGAAACACGAGCTGAGTCAGTTTCCGGTAACATCTATCAGAAGCTGAGAACTAAGCCAGTCTCTGCTGATCAAAGTCATACGGATCACCTTAACGTGACACTTTACGAATGCGTAAAAGTTCAGCAGATTCCACACGGTTTTGTCCAGTCTTTTGCCTTTAACATGATGTGGCAAAATATCTGTGCCATGCAAATGCATGTTAGATCACCTAAAGGGATTCGAGGTTTCAATGAATCGATCAATCTGAAATGGTATATGTGAAGTTTTATGCTTGTCTAGATGAAATAAAGCATGACCGCTTGAATCATGTTACATGTATGATTTAACATGCCGAATGTGCTTAATCAGTACTCCTTACCGAAGGAGACGAACCCGCAATTGGTGCTCAGGTCTTCCATTTGTTCTCCTCTCAACTCTGGCGGTGGAATCGGCGACCATGTACAAAGGGGTACCTTGGCCCACGCTTCAGAGCTTCCGACGTCCATGAGTTCCTGTTAAAGCCACCAACGCCGAATCTTTAGGACAAGCAAACCTTAAGAACATCAGGTTAACGGTAGAGAAGCTGACTAGCTTTTCGGATGCAACATGCACCTGAAAGAAGGCAGTCGCGATGATTACATCCGTGTTTTCTTGGAAACGCATAGGGAACACTGCAGTGGTCTTTTTGGGCTGTCAATCGCAAGTTTCTTCAATTCAGTTAAAGGGCTCTTTCATGAAGACTCCAAGCTATTGAGCATCGGAAATCATCGGTCCGAGCACAAAAGCAAGTGCCCGCCTATTTCTACGTTTTGAGATTAAGAGACTCTTTCTTTTACCGTTCTCGCGAAAAGAAAATGATCATATACATATTTTACCTGTTTGACCACAAAGAAAGGCTCTCTTGGGTGATACACAAGTTTAATCGGCTTGTACATCCCTTGAGATGTGTCCTGTGAGGCGACATTGCTCAACATTTCTTTCAACTGGCAGCTCAGTATCGCCGCTTGAATGCCGGCGATCTCTGTTATGATCTTGGAAGATTCTGATTGCAAGGAGTGGTAATTCAATATGCCAGTAGGCAAATATATGTTCTGCATCAAGCAAGAGGCAAGATACGCATCAAACCTTTGCCTTGGGGGATCTTATCAAAATTGAGCCTTAAAGTGAGCTGATATCCTTCTGTGGCGGGCTCAATGAGCTCCACCATATCTGAGTGAATTCCTTTTATCATCTGCACCGTTCCTTGTGAAATTCCTTGAGCGAGGGACACTTCCTGAGATAGTAATGGAGTAGATATGGACAAATGGACATACTGCGGATCTGATGCTGAACACTGCGAAGCATTGCAAATAGCTCTTGTGAGCACTTCATTAACCGTTCATTTCCTTAAGCAAAACAATCTGTCATCAACGACACTATCCCACATAAAACCCGAAACTCCATGTAATTGAACCTAGGATAAACCCTGTTACTGATGGCAAAATCTCAAACACGATAGTGGTACGGAAAAGATTGAAAGCAAAATATAAGTTTATTAGGAAATTATGCGAATTTGAAGCTTCCTGGAATATCAAACTTTCGTACCTGGACCATTTACATGCGTGATTATTTACCTTTATATGGTACTCCACTGCCCCAAATTCAAACAGGTGCTGATCCATCTCTGTGGGCTTTTTAGCTCTGCACACCCAAACAATACCCCATTGTAAGAATCATCAGTTTGTCAAGCATTGTAGCTGTTTACTCCAGTATTTTGATAAGCTGTTATAGTCTTTTTCTGATTTAGATTTATGGAAGCAGTACTATTTGTGACAGTATCTACTCCACATCTTACACCTTTTTGACTAGCAAGGGACGCATTGGTTGAAAAATTTGGAAGCATGATGCTAACTGAGCTTGATTGTGGAAGCAGGACGCTAAGTAGTTTTGAATGGTCCTTTCCAATGTGAGCTTCCAAGCATGTTCACATGGTTGGCCGACTGGCGGTGCCGTCAAAATGTCTACTCCTTCATGTAAACTAATTGCCATTGGCAAGTCTACTATAGGGAAGTACTAGTCTTGGAGAAGAGACTTTGCTATTGTCAATGATTCCTGGTGTTTAGCGCGCATGGATTGTTGTATGTCATCATCAATAATATGTTGGAGCATTTTGGCAATGAAATGGATTTAAAAGTTCAACACGTGGCCATGGCATTGTTCATTGTTTCAACATGAAAGGGGAAGTATCTCGCACCTGTAGATTTTGAGCAGTGTCTCCTTCAGCGCTGGTGATGCTCTATCAAAGCATGCCATCCCCTCCCTTCTGTCTCTCTCTCTCTCTCTGAGGATGCAAAGATTCCAAGACATGAAGCAGTAGAATGTCTGCACTGCAACTTACTGTTATTGGATCTGAGGATGGTGGAGTTAGGTAAAAAAGATAGTCCAGTGTTGCCATCATGTTTAGCAATCTTTGAAGCAAGAACCTCTCTCTCTCTCTCTCTCTCTCTCTCTGAGATTGCCAGATCAACTTGTTTGTGTTGCAAGCAAAAGTAGTTCCCCTGTCCAATGTTCTGCTTCTGCTGGATGGTATTGATGAACAGGATTGCGTGTTTTGACTGCCATGCCTGTTCTTTTGGTTCATTTGGGCTAACTTTAGTGACTATTCCATTGTGGTTAAAAGTCTTATGTCGTATAACTAACAAAAACGAAGTGCTGATCTCACTTTTTTTTTTTCTTTTTATCGTCGACTGTACAATTTGCTCTGGTTCACTCACATTTCTGAATTATTCAAAGGAGCAGGATTCAAGAGAGTTCCACAAATAATTTAGCTATTCATTAATTTATTTCTTAGAAGAGAGAGAGCGTACACGTAGCTGTGAATCCAGAAAATTATTAGTTGCATCCGTTGCTTATAGGTCAAAGTGCATACGATCCGTTAGATCAGGCATGCCCCACCGACGTGATGTCCACATGATTCAACGGATCGCGTGCGTTGAAGTCGGAGTGCCGGCAATAATGCCGCTCGAGTATCCGGTGCTAAACCGGGTACGTTCCATTAGTTGCTAGGTCTCTTTCTCTACCCATCATTGTCGTTCTTTGGATCAGTCAGACATATTTGGTCTCATTAGAAAACATGCTCTTGCTCTTTCTTCCGGTATCAACACCCCTAGGTTTATTAAACCGTCTCTGTCAGGACCATTATACTGTCAGACACCATCTCCAATTTTTGGAAATCTACAACGATTCCTCCTCGCTTTTGACATTTCATTTCGAATTGAATATGGCTCAGTTAGGACTTTTATCTTAACTAAAGATTCGTCACTTTGTTTCCAACGTTACCCCTCCCAATAATTCGAAGTTACCATCCAACAAACCAGACCTACCCAAAACTCTAACCTTAACCCACGTCCGGTTCTGAAAAGTTTAAGCTTTTTTCTAGACGAAAATGGATCGACGTTTGTAATTTTTTTGGAGCATTCGGGGGTTTACAGTCAGTTGCTCTGCCTCTTGTAAGCTAGTATTGATCAAATAAACCATGTACAGAATTTTACAATGACCACGTATATTTTCTGGCATTTTATGAAAATAACCCCCTTTTTTTTTTTGCATGAACTTTGGTCGCACCGAACCTTATGTCTCCATTCAACTTAGAGAGGGACTTATTTTTGTAAGTTCATTTTACCATACCATGTCGATCGTGTTAGAAATTAAATCGAGAATCAAAATGAAACATTCTCTGATATATATTTTCCGTGCCTCAAGTCGAAGGATTCGGTTAATTCCATTTCCCTATTTCCCATTTTCGTATATTCTTGAGTTTCGATTTTGTCGGAATATCTTACCGTAAACAATCATTTTTTTTCTTTTCCGACAATACCCGATCCAAACAAGTCCGGTCATTTATTTACTTTTTATTTACCTATTTTCGACCTTAATTTGGTGCTAGGTGCAATCATATGAAAACACGATATGATTTCAGTGAACAAATTGGAATTGGATCGACGGATTTACATATTATTGCCACGATTTCCAAAAATGTCTATCCTTAGATTTTTGGGAAAATGATATAAATGGTTCTCGAACTTTATCCCAATGTGCAATGTGGTCCATGAACTTTTAATTTGTTCAATATGATCCTTAAATTTTAGCCCAATGCACAATGCCGTCCGTGAACTTTCAATTTGTTCGATGTGGTTCTTGAACTTTCGATACATGTTCAATCCAGCCTATAGACAACACAAAAAATGCTCAACGTCGTCTCTGAACCCGAATTAATAGAAGGACGGCATCGAACAATTTCATTTAGTCCGGGGACTAATCCGAACACAGTACCGAAAAGTCTAGAGAGTACGTTGAAACGACTATCGGTGCCATTATCTTCGAATTTTTCAGCGCAGAACATATATATTTATATAGATGACAATAAATTCCGAGCTGAATTTTCTACCTTCGCGAGGGAGCTGCTCAATTACAGAGGAGGAGGCGGCGGCGGCGGCGGCGGCGGCGGCTGAGCATCATCCCACCGGAAAGAGACATCCCCCGCCCGCCCCCAGATCGAATCCCAACCGTTCGCTTCCCCCCCCAAATCGCACGCTCCCCTCGATTTCCACCGTGCTCCCTCACCCACCCAATCAAAACCCTCTCCTCCTCCTCCTCCTCCTCCTCCTTCCCCCCTCTCCTCCCTCCCCCTCCTCCTCTCTCTACAGACCCGAGTCGGCCTCTCCTCCGCAATCCTCTCGAAGCCCCTCTTGCCCGAAACCCTAAGGAAAGCCCAGCGCTTGCTGCTCCGGCTCCTGCCCCTAGAGAGAGAGAGAGAGAGAGAGAGAGGGGTGGACAGGTAGGGAGGGTTAGGGTTAGGGTTTGGGGGTTTTTTGGGGTTGCTGCTGCCGGAGCGCTGGGGGGAGAGGGGGAGGTTTCGGAGATGGATTCCGATCAGGGGAAGCTGTTCATCGGGGGGATTTCGTGGGAGACCAACGAGGACAGGCTCAAGGACTACTTCGGCCAGTACGGCGACGTCCTCCAGGCCGTCGTCATGCGGGACAAGGTCACCGGCCGCCCCCGCGGCTTCGGCTTCGTCGTCTTCGCCGATCCCGCGGTCCTCGACAGGGTCCTCCAGGACAAGCACACCATCGACGGCAGGACGGTACGGAGACCCACCCGCGTCGTGTCCCTCTCGCTCGTTTCTCTCTCTCTCCTTCCTTCCCTTTTTTTTTTTTCGGGGGATGAGGATTTGCGCTCTCGCGGTGCGGGGCGGTTTGATTGGGGTTTCCCTCGGGGCGACCTGCCCTTCCTCGCTTTTGATTGTTGACGTGCTCTTGCCGGCCGAGTCGATCTTGCTCTTTCTCTACTGGCTTCGTGGCTGTGCTCGGAGCAATCGCGATTTCATCGGTTGGTTCCGGGTGTTCAGCTCGTGCTTGCTGTCGGTATTTGCCGAATCGGTATGCCTTAAAGAAATGGTGTGTTTCGGAAGGGGGAAGCATGACTGGGTGCTTGCCGGCTCCGACTAGGGATGCCGCCGTCTCGGGTTCAATCCTTAGCTACTTTGCCTTGAGGATAGAGAGAGCTGTTACGTCTATACCTTTGTTCTGTACCCAAAGTGAAAGGAACATGATGTCTAAATGAAGTAGAGGCCTTTCGTCTATCCCTAGCTTCCGTTCATTCTGCTTCGCTCTGGTGGATATAGAGTGACATGGTGTTCCTAGGGCGCCCTTAAAATTTCATCACGTTGCCAATCTTCCGATAGAAAATTGGCATCGTGCACTACCGTTTGGAAAGATTTCGAGATTTGTTTATACCCACATGATTTTAGGATGCCCCATTTCTTCATCGTCTCGTCTCCCATGTACTATTCTCGCCTTTGCACCTTCAAGCGTGTTTTTAAAGTTGGTTACGTGAGCAAATAGGTATCATGCCCTGTTGGAAGGTCCTCCTCTCGCGAGAGAACTTCTTTAGTCAATTGCAGTTTCTAAATACTATTGGATCCACCTTTTTTTTTTTTTTCAATCCCGCCTGTAATTAACAGACAGCTTGGTATCCTGGCGTTCTCTCCGTCGAAGAAGTTTATTTTCCTCCTTAGCAGACAAATTTATTTTCTTTGTCAGTTGAAACAAAGAGATTGCTAGGCTGGAACGATGTGCGCTAGTTGTTGTGGCCAACAAATCTTTTTCCTTTCTGGATTAAAACTTCACCGTGCCCCTATATGAGGCCATGTAGATGGGATGTGTATCGGTTAAATTGTGGGCCGCATTTACACCTGGCTAGAGAAATGCCATCGACTAGTTGGTACACTAGTTTGCTCTCCTCTCTTTATCCATTGATTTCAAAGCTCACACTAATCAATTTAGGTGGAATTTATCTTTTCATGTACTATTTGGATTCATAATAGCTGTGGTGCTCGCTTGGGAAAGACCAGCTACAGCTTCCCTTGCTACTAAGTTTTTCCCAATGAGCTAGTTCTATGGCTATTATCAATTTGGACAGAAAGTATGTAACGATGAAGAAAAAGATTCCATCTAAATAGCTTCACGTGATTCGTGAACAATGATAAAATGATGGATGGTGAACTTGTAGACTAACTGGTTGGTTGCATTGCTATGGTTAGCTGTAAACATGCCCTTATGACTTGATGGATCCCATCATATGGTCCCATGATGACTCGGAAAGAATTTTCAACCCGAAACCAAGCCAATGAAGCAGCTTCAATGTGAAATATTGGCTTTCAGAGTCATAAAGTGTCTCTATGCTTTATTTTTGTTGCTGTTTTTCTTTTTAGTCTTTAATTATATATTTAAAAAATAGAATGTTAGGCCATACTTTCTATGAGTTTATCTAATTATTACATGCTCTCTTGATATTTGCTGAGATAGAACAATTGGCTTGCTCATGAATTCTCTCTTTTTCTCATCCGGTCGATTTGTAGGTTGAGGCTAAGAGGGCTTTGTCAAGAGAGGAGCAGCAAACTAATGCAAGATCTGGAAACCAAAATCCCGATAGAGGCAGTGGAGCTGGTGGAAATATAAGAACGAAGAAGATTTTTGTGGGAGGCTTGCCTCCCACTTTGACTGAAGATGGCTTTCGTCAGTATTTTGAGGCTTATGGTCATGTAACTGACGTAGTAATCATGTATGATCAGAATACTCAGCGACCCCGGGGTTTTGGGTTTATATCTTTTGACACAGAAGAGGCTGTAGATAGGGTTTTGCACAAGACATTCCATGATTTGAGTGGGAAGCAAGTGGAAGTTAAACGGGCACTTCCAAAAGATGCTAATCCTGGTGGAGGTGGCCGTAGTATGGGCGGTGGAGGTGGTGGTGGTTACCAAGGTTATGGTGGTTCTAGTGGTAATTCAGGCAGTGCATATGATGGTCGAATGGATTCAAATAGGTATATGCAGCCACAGAATGCTGGAGGTAGTTTTCCGCCCTATGGTTCTTCTGGATACAGTGCACCTGGCTATGGTTATGGTCCTGCCAATAATGGCATGGGTTATGGTGGTTATGGAAGTTATGCCGGCAGCACTGGATATGGTGGTCCTGCTGGTGCAGCTTATGGTAACATGCCCACTTCTGGTTATGGAGGTGGTCCTCAGGGTGGGCCTAGAAGCTCGTGGGGCTCACAAGCTCCCGCTGGATATGGAGCTATGGGGTATGGTGGTGCTGCTCCATGGGGTGCTGCAGGGGCTGGTGGTGGTTCGACTGGTGGTGGTCCTGGTTCAGCGCCTACTGGTCATTCTCCTAGTGGTGGAGCTGGATATGGCAATCAAGGTTATGGGTATGCTGGATATGGTGGAAGTGATGGATCTTATGGAAATCAGGGCGGGTATGGTGCTGTTGGAGGGCGCTCTGGAAGTACTCCAAACAGTGGTTCTGGTGGAGAAATGCAGGCAAGCGCTGGTAGCTACATGGGAAGTGGTTATGGTGATGCAGGGTATGGAAATGCAGGATGGAGATTGGACCCATCACAAACTTCTGGAAATTATGGTTCTCAGTCGAACGGTCCTCATGGTGGGCAGGTTGGTTATGGTGGTGGTTATGGTGGTGGACAGACCCGCCAAGCCCAGCAGCAATGATTTGTTGTTGACCTCAGTTCTGAGTGCATCCTCATGAAGCAGTGCCCAAGTTGGATGTCAATACTTTGGGACCGGTTGGATTGCTTAAATCCCTGTTTTCAGTATCTGTTTTGGTAGTCAGTAATAAGTAGTACATTTCAAGGCATACTAGATGCCCTCTTATTAAGCATTTTCCTGAGTGTAGCTTTTAAATTGGCGTGCTAATATTTGTCTACTTGATGATCTGGGATCTATTTGTCATCTAGTGTTTGAGCTATAGTGTTGTTATTGCTGCTATATTTGAGCTTGTGATCTTCAAGTCTTAATCGTCATCCTTTTTTTAGCTGTTTCCGACTCCTCCCCTCGTCTATCAAGAACCAAATGCTCTAGAGAAGGTTAGCTTCTATTTCTTGATTCGATATTGCCAAGTAGGAATAGAAAGGAGTAGTGCAGCTTAATGTTTTTGGAGCTGTGGGCCTCTTGAGTTGCAGATTGGGTAATGGGTAGCGGTAATGATAGTCGTAGTTGACACTTTGAAAATGGCATAATCATTTCCCCCCTGTATTTTCCCTTGTGTTATACAGGAGGAGATGCTCGGGTTTAAAGTGCACTCAAGTTTCTTCACATGGCCATGGGCATTGTTGTGGTTTTTGTTGTTAAAAGCTTGGGAAGGAACTTGGAGAATTGTTCTGTCAAAATTATGCATTAACTCGAGAGAGGCCGTTCCAATTCACAGGCTATGTCACTGTTGTCAGTGTTTGCAGATTCCTGGCATTTCAAGTCATGGATCTCCGATCTTCGTCGAGATTTGTGGTGAGTTGACAAAATAGGTAGGCTGTGGTATGTGATACATGTCGCTTAGGAGCAGTCCTATATCAGTTTGAGGTGTTAGTTTGCAGTGAGACACTTCTTTTGAAAAGACAGATTGCCAAACTAGAAGCTGTGGTAGACTTCAACCATTTTGTTTTTTGTCCGAACTAGGTTGGATTTGTGCACATTCTACATTAGCAAGCCATTTCTGTGGACAATTTTTTTGTTCTTTCTAATGATGGAGATATAAGTAATAATAGGTTAAGGCAAGTGTAGGTGGGTGGATGATACTTATCGTTGACTTGGCAGAACTTTCAGCGGAAAATCTTTTGATATTTGAAAGGTCCAATTATGGAGTTTCTTTCGTGTGTCTCTGCTTAGCGAAAGTGAGTCCTTGGTTATCAATCTTATTAGTTTAACCACCGAAATGATTGAATTCTACTGCCATTGTGACTATTATGGCAGGTTTGGGTGTTGTTAGTCTTTGTTTGGTTGTCCTGTTAGCTTTTTACATTGCATCTGAATAATTCTTGATTCTTGGATTCAATGAATATAATGTTTGTGCCTTTTGATTTAGTGTTAACAGTTGCACATGATTGAATCTGATATCAAAACGAAGACTAATGAGTTAATAGCTTGAAGATAGGATTTTTTTTGTTAACAATTTGTCAATTGTAGATTTAGTATTTCCGTGGTCAGGGTACTAAGAGACTGTCAATGGCGATAGATACTTCAGCCTATGCTTTGCCAATTGACATACTTAGTGGTTGTTGAATGTGGATTTCCCTAATCTTTTGTTGTTGACAATAAATGCTCTGAGGTAGAATACTTTTTTGTTTTTGAGTAGAAATAGAGTTGGTCAACAGGTTGCTGAGTAGTTTTTCTCATAGGATTGGTGTGGACCCACATAATTTGGGCGCGTCTATTTCTTGGCATGACTATTCCTCACTAAGGCTGGTGCTTGACATTGAAGCCATTTGAAGAGATATTTGTACTGCTGCTGCCTTCTCTTTTCATTCAACAGTGTAGCTGCTCATGGCAGAGTCTTTTGTGTCCATTGCATCGCCAATGTGGTGTAATGATTTAATTACGATACCTGCATGTTATTATTCCCACCAACTTTGCATTTGAACTTTGAAAAATATCATCTTTGATTGGGTAAGCAGAATTCTCCACATGCAAGGAATTGATAAACTTTTCATTGACTAAACAAGAATTCTACCTTCCACTGGAGAATCAGTATATCCTCGAATCATATGAGTATGAAGTCTCTCTCATCTTTCTCCACAAACTTAAGGTCCTACTACTGGTGCCGTATGCCGTTAGTTTGGACTGTTGTCAAACATCAGTAGCATTTGCTTAGAAGATTGAATCTAGCTTTGCTTGTTGGTAGTTAAGTGTAAGTCTTCCTACATTTGAGGATTGAACTGGCACCGATCCGTTCCCGTTGCAGCTTCTTTTTGCAGGTCGTCGCCTCATCAAGCCAGCCACACTCACGATCGTTGCTGTTTCTCTCGTAAATGTCGGTCTTACTTGCCACCTGCAGTGATCCGCTTGTCCCAGTCCTTTGGCCTAGGGCCGTTGATTGATCTAAGGTGTCAGTTGCTGAGAGCCAGTGTTGTCGTTGCTTAAAAAAATTCGTGTTCTGATTTTTAACTTCAATGTATGGTGGAAGTTATGCGCGCGTTATGCATCTGATTGGAACCTCGAGTTTATGCGACCAAATTACCAAAATTACCAAAATCTGTATTCAATTGTCTTTTCTCTTATATGTAACTAGATTGAACGAAGGCAAGTAGGGCTAAAGGTCATACGGTCCCGAATTTCAGCCGCGTGGGGGATTTGGGAAATGAGTTTGATAAATGGGTTTATCATCCTAGCCAGAGTCCGGTGGTTATCTTGACATGTCGGAATACTCTTCAGCCCGGTTGAGTAAATTTTGGGTGCACAAAAAAAGCAACATTGATCGATGTTTTGATGGGGGTAGAAATCGTAATGAAGTTAGAAAATCTATGTTTGCACTATAAAAGTCAATTAGGTGCATAATCAAAGCTATTCTTAGATGGCTCTTGTCCATCGTTCTCTTCCCCTTCTCAAATTCTTCGTCGGTTCCGGATTAAATCAAGTCACATGACAGCAACGGATTGGGGTAGGATTAGGATTCAAGATTACAACATCGGTAAAATGGGTGACCGGAAAAAAGTGACCTAGTTGTTCGATGTCGGCCGCCTCCGTTCTCCTATCCATCTCTTCCCTGGAGAGTTTTGAGCATGCGAACTTTAACAACTGAAAAGGCCAAGACGGTCAAATTGCTTAACTCCGGGATGTTGACCCGAGTGCTCTCGTCAAGGCTCAATTCGTTTATCCGTGTGGAATTTGTTCTATTTATACATGTCTGATTGGCCGCGACATGATTTTCGTCTGAATTACAGCTGTTTGAGCTGGAGAAATAAGCTCCCCATGTCCCATTTGCCACCCTTCTTTCTCGCTCTCCATGCAACATCACAAGCTGGCAAAAACCATCCGACGTCCAATCTCTCTCTCTCTCTCCCCTCCCCTTCAAACGTTGTCATAACTGAAAAAGCGAAGCTCAAATCAGGTGCCCCTCTAACCGTCCCTCTCCCTCTCCCTCTCTTGAAGAACATGCGTTCCAAATTCTATCGCTCTCTCCCGCCGGATCTCTGACCACGCGGTCGCCATATGGCACACGCCGCCTGCCGAGAGTCCTTCTCTGCGGCCACGGACCTCGAGTGGCCCTTCGGGAAGCTCGACGGCCTGGACCACGACGACATCCGCGAGACTGCCTATGAGATCTTCTTCACCTCTTGCCGTTCCTCGCCCGGATTCGGAGGCCGCACCGCCATAGCTTATTACTCGTCGTCGTCGTCGCATGCGTCAGACAATGCGGAGGGAGGTTCGTCGGGGGCCGGAGCCCAGGGCAGGGCCAATGGGGTGGGGATGGCGCCGAATAGTAGGGTGAAGAGGGCCCTAGGGTTGAAGATGATCAAGCGGTCGCAGTCGAAGAGGATGGTATCCGGTTGGGCCACCGTCGGCGGGATGTCCGCGCCGTCTTCACCGAACCGGCACAGCATGGGGACCAAGCTGTTGAGCCCCGGGTTGTTGCACACCGTTCCGCCTTCGAGGGCGAGGCGGCCGCTCACGTCGGCCGAGATCATGAGGCAACAGATGAGGGTGACGGAGCAGAGTGACAACAGGCTCAGGAAAACGCTTATGAGGACTCTTGTAGGCCAAGTACGTGAATCTTGACGATACTCTAATTTGATCCTTATCTTGCACGATACATTAGGATTTATATATGCATGATTTGATGGTTAAATGTTGCCCTTAAGATCGGATGATGTACCGATATCTAAGCAGTGTCATCTAAATCTTGTATCTTCAAATCAGATGAATGTTCACCGATTTCGATTCAATGTCTTAGTGTATTGCCTTGTTCTCGTCATAGATGGGAAGACGAGCAGAGACCATAATCCTTCCGTTGGAGCTTCTCCGGCACATCAAGCCGTCCGAGTTCAGCGACTCGCACGAGTACCACCTTTGGCAGAAGCGCCAGCTCAAGGTCCTCGAGGCCGGGCTCCTCCTCCACCCCTCTATCCCGCTCGAGAAGTCGAACACTTTCGCCGCGCGCCTCCGGGACATCGTCCTGTCGGGCGACACGAAGCCCATCGACTTTGGGAAGAACACGGACGTCATGAGGACCCTGTGCAATTCCGTTGTCTCTTTGTCTTGGCGGAGCGCGAGCGGGACTCCGACCGACATCTGCCACTGGGCTGACGGGTTCCCGCTCAACGTCCATCTATACATCACTCTCTTGCAATCGATCTTCGACGTGAGGGACGAGACGTTGGTCCTGGACGAGGTCGATGAACTTCTTGAGCTCATGAAGAAGACATGGTCCACATTGGGCATCAACAGGCCTATCCACAATGTGTGCTTCACTTGGGTGCTTTTCCAACAATATGTGGCGACGTCGGAGATGGAGCCCGACCTCCTCTGCGCCTCGCACGCCATGCTCGTGGAAGTATCGAAAGATGCCAAGAAGCCGGATCGAGACGCCATATTCGTCAGGATCTTGTCGTCTGTGTTGTCATCGATGCGACAGTGGTCGGAGAAACGGTTGCATCACTACCAGGACTACTTTTCGAGGGGGATGGTGGGATTGATCGAGAACATCCTCCCTCTGGCGTTGACGGCCTCGACCATTAGCAGCGAGGACGCCATGCTACCGGTCACGGCAGGCCACGGGAAGAAAGACTCGGTCCTGGACTCTACCGGCGATCGCGTGGACGACTACATAAGGTCCTCCTTGAGGAATGAATTCACAAAGGTTTGTGTTTGCGGCTGAACTTATCATCTACTAGACTTGATCTTCCCTAAGTTCCAATCATTGATTCGGTATTTCATTTTGACGTATCTGTAATTAGATGATTCAAAGCGGCGATTTCAATCGCGCGATGGATTCGAAAGAAGAGGCGACCGAAGCTCTTCTCAGCCTGGCGAAAGAGACGGAGGATCTGGCCTTGAGAGAGAGGGAATACTTCAGCCCCATCATGAAGAAATGGCATCCGTTCGCGGCGGGGGTCGCGGCGGTGGTGCTGCACAATTGCTACGGGGCCATGCTGAAGCGGTACCTGACCAGCACGCCGAAGCTCAGCAGCGAAACCGTGAGCGTGTTGCAGAGAGCTGGGAAGCTAGAGAACTTCCTGGTGCAGATGGTGGTCGAAGACTCCACCGAGTGCGAAGATGGCGGCAAGTCCCTCGTCCGAGAAATGGCGCCATACGAGGTCGATACCATCATCCTGAAGCTTTTGAAGCAATGGATCGACGAGAAGCTCAAGAAAGGAAAAGAATGCCTCAGTCTAGCCAAAGAAACCGAGGTAAGTCCCTGTACATCGTCGTCGGCGAATCGATGTATTCGCTTTGAGCGTGTACTGAAACGGTGCTGGTTGTGAATGTGCAAACAAGACATGGAATCCAAAGTCGAAGACGGAGCCGTACGCGCAGTCCGCGGTGGAGCTGATGAAGCTGATAAAGGAAACCGTGGACGAGTTCTTCGACATCCCGATCGGAATCACCGAGGATTTGATTCAAGATCTCGCCGACGGCCTAGGCCACCTGTTTCAAGACTACATTTCATTTGCCGCATCGTGTGGTAAAACTCAATTCACAATGTCTACACTCCTCCATCCATCCAGATTCATCTGTGCCTCATCCTTCAAGATCACTCCAGTCCTAACTCACATTTCATGCCGACCGGGCTGCTTTTCTTACTTGGAAATCTCTGAGTTACATGCAGCAATTTCCTTAATCTTTCATCAGTTCGATTACTGTTTTGCCTAATGTGAGAATTGGTGACAGGATCAAAGCAGGGTTACATTCCCTCGCTCCCTCCTCTAACAAGATGTCACAGTGCCTCCCAACTTGTCAAGATCTGGAGGAAGGCCACTCCTTGCCGGGTAGGAGCGGAAGATGGACATGCGGTCGGGGCCAACGACGGCCACAACCCGCGGCCATCGACGAGCCGCGGCACGCAGCGCCTCTACATCCGCCTGAACAGCTTGCACTACCTCCTCACCCACCTCCATTCCCTCAACAAGACCCTCACCCTCTCGCCCCGGGTGTCCCCGTCCCGGAACCGCTTCACGAACCGCGGCAGCAGGGCAAGACCTCGTCCTACTTTGACATCGCCCGGACGTCGATCCACGCGGCCTGCCAACACGTCTCCGAGGTCGCCGCGTACCGCCTCGTATTCCTCGACTCGAACAGCGTCTTCTACGAGAATCTTTACGCCGGCGACGTGGCCAATGCCCGCGTGAGGCCCGTCTTGAGGATCCTCAAGCAGAACCTGACTCTACTGTGCGCGATCCTCACGGACTGCGCTCAGCCGCTCGCGGTCAAGGAGATCATGAAGGCCGCCCTCGAGGCCTACCTCATGGTGCTCCTCGCGGGCGGCAACTCGCGGGTCTTCTACCGAGGGGACCACAAGATGATCGAGGAAGACCTGGCGAGCCTGAAGCGGGTCTTCGCCACCTGCGGCGAGGGGCTCATCGCCGAGGACGTCGTCGACCGCGAGGCCGAGGTCGTCGAGGGCGTGGTGGCGCTGCTCGGGCAGCCGACGGAGCAGCTCATCGAGGACTTCAGCATCCTGACGTGCGAGACGAGCGGGATCGGGGTGATGGGCGCGGGGCAGAAGCTGCCGATGCCGACCACGACGAGGAGGTGGCACCGGTCGGACCCGAACACCATCTTGAGGGTGCTGTGCCACAGGAACGATAGGGCGGCGAACCATTTCCTCAAGAAATCGTTCCGGATGGCCAAGAGGAGATGAGCGTGCAATTTTGCATGTCTCTCTTACCAGTAGTACGTACTTCGAAAAAAAGGTGGAAATCATGTCACGAGTTATATGATCTTGGTCCACACCTCTCGTTAAGAGGGAAAGAAGCGGTGCATGCATGGGAGAGAAAGAGAGCAGCACATCGTGTGTACTGTTAAAATTGCTGTTCACATATCCATGGCACGATGGAGGAGATTTGCTTATTAATTTTTCTTCTTTGCTTTTCGCTTTTGTTTCTCTGTATATTCTACAGTGCTGGGACAAGATTTGGGTTCAGATAAGTTTTTTTATTTTGTCGATCGTTATAATTTTTTCCCTTTTGAAATTAGAGTGAAAGATACGTGGACAAATGAGGTGAGCACAGCGTATCGCTCACGTTAAGAACAAATTTCTCTATTAGAAATTGCCAAATTGGTGACATAAGCAAGGGAAATTTGCTGGTAATACATCTATATTTTTTCTGCCCTTTTATTATAGGAATTGGGCCGACACACCAATCACAACCCAACATCGAACGAGAACGATACACTGGACTAAAGTGAAAGTCGAAATTAAAGTGACACGATAAACGCTGAATTATTCGGCCATATGCTCTATTACTCGGTACTCTTTCCCAATTCCTTTCCATGAGCCGCATCGCATGCACGCATGCATGCGACGAGAAGAATTTCAGTGGTGTCCAATTCCACCACCCCCACCGCCGCCTCCGAAGCCGCCGCCTCCTCCTCCTCCTCCTCCCGCACCTCCACCGAAGCCGCCTCCGGAGCCTCCGCCTATTCCTCCCCCCTTGCCGAATCCCCCGCCGATTCCACCACCCGAGCCTCCCCCGGCCCCGCCCCCAAATCCGCCACCCTTCCCGATCCCACCGCCGAAGCCGCCACCTTTCCCGAAGCCTCCACCGGCGCCGCCTCCGATCCCACCACCAGAGCCGCCGCCTTTCCCGAAGCCTCCACCAGCACCGCCTCCGATTCCTCCACCAACGCCGCCACCCTTGCCGAATCCTCCGCCTGCTCCTCCACCTTTGCCATATCCTCCTCCGGCACCACCCCCAACTCCTCCGCCGCCCTTGCCAAAACCGCCACCAGCGCCTACTCCGACTCCGCCGCCTTTTCCAATTCCTCCTCCGACACCTCCACCAATACCACCGCCTTTTCCAAAACCTCCTCCTGCACCACCACCAACTCCTCCGCCCTTTCCGATCCCGCCACCGATCCCGCCGCCTTTCCCAATGCCACCTCCAACTCCCCCTCCTTTTCCAAACCCACCACCCACTCCTCCTCCAATTCCACCACCCTTGCCAATGCCTCCACCAACTCCGCCTCCTTTTCCGATGCCGCCACCAACTCCACCGCCCTTGCCAAATCCTCCTCCCGCACCACCGCCAAAACCGCCACCCTTGCCAATGCCTCCACCAACTCCACCTCCTTTTCCAATGCCACCACCGAAGCCGCCTCCTTTACCAATCCCTCCGCCAATACCACCACCTTTACCAATGCCGCCGCCTACACCACCACCCTTACCAAACCCACCGCCTACTCCACCACCAGCACCATGACCACCACCTAAGCCACCCCCACCCCCGACACCTCCACCAGCTCCACCGCCAGCGCCGCCGCCGCCGCCAAACCCACCACCCCCACCGCCAGCACCTGCACCAGCTCCACCGCCAGCACCACCACCGCCTCCAAACCCACCTCCTCCGCCTGCTCCACCGCCGGCTCCACCGCCGGCTCCACCACCTCCGCCGAACCCACCTCCAAAGCCACCGCCAGCCCCACCTCCTCCCCCGAAGCCGCCTCCGAACCCTCCTCCCTTGCCGCCACCTACAAACGTCTTCTTATCATCCTCACCGGCACTCACAGCATGTTTTGCACTCACACTGACCACAACAACATGTAGACAAAGCAGAGATAGCAAAGCAAAGGCCTTCACCATCTTTTTCTATTATCTTTTTTGGATGATCACTGATGAGTAAGAGCCTCATGTTACGAGGGCTTTATATGCAACGTATGTTTCGATATAGCATTGAATGTTCACAACAACTAACCGAGCACCAAATTTAATGTAACGATTGGCCCAACAATAATATTCACGCGTCTTTGGGGCATTCTTGATTTTAGGGCTTTGCCACTCTGGTTTTCGCAGCAAAAGAAAACCCTCAAGCTAGAAAATCTACGGGACACCTCTCCGACACACCCATTTCTTTTCCACGTGGATAGCTAGTCCTGTGGACCAATCATACATGCATATGTCCAATGCATCTAGCTGGGAAATTAGAAATTATCTTCCCATTTGTAACAAAAAAGAAAAAAAAAAGAATGATAGAAAAATAATGTGGCTAGCTGGGTTCCGAGTCCATCAAGTGAAGCAACTAAAAAAAAAAAAAAATGATAGAAAAAGGAATGATAATTTTTTGGTTCCATATATAGGCCAATCTCTTTCTTAAAATTTTCGACAACTAATGAACAAAAACTTTTATTGTAGGTCTTGAAACATCATATATTATGTGAAGGTTAGTAGGATGGTGAAAGCTTGACATGTGGTTGAATGAATTGCTAGAAACACAAGAGGTACAGAGGAAGCAGATCCATACGAGTTAAAAAGATGATTGTGAGGAATGGAACTTCAGTTCTAACTCTAGCGTCATTCTAAAGTTGAGCGTGCAACAATCTTTCTAATTTGACACCAATATAAAAATTCTCAGAGTTTGGTTCTTCATATTGACTTCACCCTTGTGCATGCTTCCCTTGAGCTTCACCAAAAAATTCATTCGATCGCAAGTATTTGTTTCGCAAGCTCAAGGTCTTTTAGTGATTTCTACCGGTCTTTGTATGAAACAAAGTATTTAATATATAAGATATGTTCCATGCTGTTTTCTAACAGTTTCAACTTTTGTAAAAGATAATCATATGTTAAAATTTAATAACAAATACCCTAGAAATACAACTTCTAATTCTCACTTATTGTTTTCAACTCCAATATTTTGAAATATATGTATGTCTAAAAAATTATGGAAAGACAGATATGATTTTGCATGTCAATATCCAAATATTTTGAAAGGTTCTGGTGTTCGCATCGAACGGAACTCCAAAAGGCAACGGTGACAAGTTCTGAATCTGAAAAACGATGAAGTAACAAACCCCTAGGTTAAGAATATCTCCCTATGTATAATACATACTATCATTTAATTAATTCCTTTTAGCATACAAGCCTTTATAATAAACATTTAGGATGTACCTAGTGAAATCAAGGACTAAAAACCCATGATGATTGAAACTTTTGCTCATTAAAAACTTTTCTAGTGGTGCACATGGCCACCAATGCATCCAGATTAGAAACTGTCTCCACTAATCTAATTCAAACACAAATTACTACTTGGGCCAAAAAAAAAAAAACAAAGAGACCTTTAAATTGCTGTTTTTCCCCATTGAAAATGTAGGGAAGCAGGTTCGTCCTAAGCCGACCCACTTCCATGTGCCTGGTAGTTGAGAAATTTATTGCATTTGTACCCCCAAAAAAAAAGAGTTCTGTCAATTTCACCACCATTTCAATCCCACTTGAAAAAATAACACAGGAAACTTTCATTTGACATCAATAGTTTGTCGGCATTTGCGCCGCTGATGCCTCAAAAAGGGAGTTTGATATTCGTCCCCTCCTGTCGATTTCAATGTATGATTTTAGGAAAGCACGTCTAGTTGTCCGAATTTAATGGTTAGACTTTGTGCTTAGCTGTAGAGAGTAATGTTGTTGACGGACTGCCGCTCCCCATCAATGTCGGCAAATCATGGAGATCCGGTGAGATAATGACTCACTCCCCACCAAATTTGTGGCGAAATGGAAACGAAAGGATATCATATTACCCTAATTAATTTTGAGATCAGCTAAATTAGATAATTGAAGTGCAAAAAACAAATAAGTAGCCCAAAGAAACTGAAAAAAAAAAGGATTTTTAGCTCGAGAAGTAGACCATCACGTTGTCATTATAGTCTTCCCCGTCAATTCCCCTCAAAATTATGACGTGCTATAACTTATTTATAACTGAGTTATAGCACCTCAAAATCGGTATAGTTTTCATTTTGCATTTTTTTTTGGGTCAAACATTTTGCATTTATTAGGAAGTTGTTTAATTAAGTATATTGTTGGTTCCTGTTTATAATACATAGATACATTTAACTTGTTTTTTTTTATTTATCTAAATGTTTTTGTATTTGAAAACAGTGTTTGGTTATGCATCATAATAAATTATTATTTTAATTTATTTTAATTAAATAACATATGTCGTATCTAACTATTAGTTCTACTGCTTATATTTTGTTGCTCCATGATAATTCTCAATCGTAAATAATAGTACTTATGGTATAATATCTTTATTTTATTGACAGCAATAAGAATAGTAGTATTTTCATGTAAAAGAATGTTTCTTGGTCGAAACAAGACAGTTTAAGTAAACATAGCCAAACGACCTCTTATTTTATTGATATTTTCGAATTAGCAAAAGTCAGAAAAGCCTGTCAAAGTCTAGACATCCTTCAAATATTTTATTTGTGGAAAAAAAAATCAAATTACAGGGGTGGTTGAACTAGTGAAGGTTTTAATTTCAGATAACTTTTTAGGATTATCACCACATAAAGCAAGTAGGTTGTTGTTGGCGTTGTAAGGCTACTTCGCATTTTCGAAATAAATGTTTTTCGAAAGCATAAACAAAAATATGTTTTTGCCCGATAATATCTTTAGGGTTAATGTCACGAGGGAAAAAACCATCAAAAACCCCAAACTTTAACCCTTGTGACACATTTACCCGGAACTTTTTTTTGTGACACTAAAAATCCCAAAACTTGCTATTTGTGACACATTTACCGCAATATCTTTTGTAATCTAGGGTATTTTGGTCTTTTTCCTTTTCTATTTTTTTTTTATTTTTTTTTTAAAGTGAGCCTCGCCCTCGCTAGATCCCTGCAAAGGCGAGGCTCGCCCGAAACCCTCGTCGGCGGGTCGCCGGAGACCTCTCCGGCGAGGGCAGCCCATGGGAAAAGAAAAAAAACAGAAAAAAATAAAAAGGAAAAGACCAAAATACCCTAGGTTACGGTATATTGGGGTAAATGTGTCACAAATAGCAAACTGGGGGTTTGGTGTCACAAAAAAAAAAAAAAAAAAAATGTGTCAAAAGTTTGGGGTTTTTAATTTTCCCATGTCACGAAAAATCCCAAACTGATGCATTTATGACAAATTTACCAAACTAATTTTCTGACCATCAAAAACTCTAAATTGGTACACTTATGATAAATTTACTCCAAATTAATTTTTTTTGACTATCAAAAACCTCAAAATGGCACATTTATGACAAATTTACCCTTCATTAGTTTTCATTAAATTGGATTAGTACTACGAAAAATCACGAACTGGTACATATATGACAAAAAGAGATAAAATCCTCTACACCCGTCAACTTCTACTTGTCATCTATCTTGACAATTTGACGGTAAAATTTAATAGAAACTAATAAAAGGTAAATTTATCATAAATGTACTAATTTGAGGTAAATCTATCACTTATATATCACTTTAAAGTGTTCCGTGATATTAACCCATATCTTTTAACTTATTGTTTTCAAAAAGGGCCGCGATGAATCCATCCCTAAAATGGCTCCGCTCAACCCTAAAAAAAAAATTAAAGGACGAAAATCACCCAAATCGTGGATCCCATTCCCCACCTAATTCTCCACCTCTCATCAATTCCTCGCATCTCCATGCTTCTGTCCCCCTCTCTCATTGCTACTCATGTGCGCCTCTACCCTTCCATGCCGAGAGCTTAATTTCAGTTGTTTTGAATAGTTGTTTTATATTATTGATCGGTTGCAAAGTTAAAAAGAAGTACGACATCGATTTCTTCAAAAAAGAAAAAAAATAATAAGGCGAAAGCGTCGGGAAAGAAAAATCCTTGGAACGGCGGCGGAGGAGGTGGGGGGCCGGCAAGGCCAGGGAGGCGGTCACGGGGTTGGAAGTCTGGGTGTCGAAGCTGAGGCTTAGAGGGGGGGGGGGGGTCGGCCGTGGCGGAGAGGGTAGCTAGCGGTGACGACAACAAGTGACGCCCGATAGCGGCGGAGCTGTGGGGGCGGTCTCGCCTCTGGTGAACCGGCGGAGGGGCGGGATTCGATGCCGTGCGCGGCACTTCAAAGGTACGTGGAGTGCGAGACCGAGCATGTGCCTGTCTCGCTTTCGTGGACTGCTTCACGCACCTCTTCCTCGCTCTGCATTGAGACATCATTTTCAATAATTGGGCATTTCGCAATGTTCGAGCTTGTCGTTGGTAATTTCATTAATGGGGCTTGACTTTACCTCGCAGACATGGTTTTTGTTGATCCCACAGCTTGCTTCGGTGTGGTCACCACAACTACAAAACATAAAAAAAAAAAAAAAAAAATGGGACCCTTGCCTGCCATTATTAGGAGAAGGAAGTAAAAAAAAAAGGACAAAATCGAAGTTAGGCGGCGAAGCACGAAGACCTGATGGAGACAAGAGAAGGTAAGGAATGGGACCCATTTTAGGAGAGAATTTATAGTACCCTTTTTTTCGTGAGTTGGGTTGATACAACGAAAAACTATAAATTTATATATTTATAATAAATTTATATTAAATTAGTTTTTTGATTATTAAAAATCTCAAATTAGTATATTTGTGATAAATTTATCAAAAATTAATTTTTTAAATCACCAAAAACCATTAACTAGTACATTTGTGGCAAAGTTACTATCTGTTAAATTAGATTAATATCATGAAAAATCACAAATTGGTACACATGTGACAAACAGAGCGTAAAACTCCAAACTGTTACACCCGTCAATTGTCACGTGTCATACAACTCAAAAATTTGACGGTAAAGTTTAACCGAAACTAATGGGGGGTAGACTTGTCAAACGGGTGGGTTGCATCGGGTCGAAAGTGTTCCGATCCAAATAGACCCATTAAACCCGTTTTAACGCATTCTTATGTAATTCAAATATATTGATCCATACCCAATCCAACTCATATCCAACCCATACTCGACTCGACTTATATTGCTAACCGCTTTCATATTTAACTCAATTTAGGAAAAATTGAACTCAAACTGAGATGAGAGTGTGGAGTGAGTGAGGGCGAGAGAGATGAATTTGTAAACCCATCTACGACCCATTTAACACTTGTATTATATTTATACCCATTTACGACCCATTTAGTGAATATAATAACTCATTTACTGATATATGGATTAATAAATGGGTTTATAACCCATTTTGACATGTCTAACAGAGGGTCAAATTATCACAGGTGTACCGGTATAGGATTTTTAATGATCAAAAAATTAGTTTGGGATAAATTTGTCATAGGTGTACCAGTTTGGGATATTTCGGGGGGCCCAATTCCTAAAAAACCTCAAACTTTAACCTTTGTCCCAGTTATATCCCAAACTTTTATTTGTCTCATAAAAACCCTCAAGTTTTAGTTTTGTCCCAAATCTACCCAATCAACTTTTCGCCAATTTTTAATATTATTTTTTTATTTTTTTGAATTTTTTTTATGTTTTATTTTTTTTTTTTTTTCCTTTCCTTTATTTCTTTTTGTTTCACCTTTAACTTAGGCGGCTCCAAATTTCAGTGGAGGTCGGGAGGATGAGGGACGGCCCCACCCCGGTGGAGAGACGGCCAAGCAAGAATCGAGGCCCGAGGTCGGCCTCGCCCGGCCCAGAATCCATGGGCCGAGCCTCGAAAAAATAAAGGAAAGGAAAAATAAAATAAAATAAAAAAATAATATTAAAAATTGGCTGAAAAGTTGATCAGGGTAGATTTGGGACAAAACTAAAACTTGAGGGTTTTTATGAGACAAAAAAAAAGTTTTGGATATAATTGGGACAAAGGCTAAAGTTGGGGTTTTTAGGAATTGGGCCTATTTCAGGGTATTAATCTCTTTTTTTTTTGTTCGAAATTTAGAGCTATCCTTTCAAAAACGGCGAAAAAAATGAAACGATCATTGGTGTATATTCATTTATGATAATATCTACAGTATTGACGCAGGAAACGAGAGAACAGTTTGTGCCACCATGTTTTTCGTAAAAAGATTACAACAAACAATTGTGCCTATCAACTATTTATAACCGATAAATTAAAAATTCTCAATTTGTTAGTTGATCCCATTAGTGAAATCTTCGCATTATTTATGTATAAATCACCGTATACGACAATCTACGGATCGACAACATGTTATCTTTGTCTGAGTCAGCGATTGAATGTCTTGCGGCGATGGATTTTCAAACACTAAACAATAAGTAAATATTTCTAAATCGAATTCTTCTCTTACAAAGTCTACGAGAGTCCCAATCAAATCTTCAAGAAAATATCAGTATCGATTCCTTTTTTGTCTATTTGCTTTTCTTTAATTTCATCCTTTAATTTTCTACTTATATTTCTATAATTCCTATTTGTCTTTTAATCTCATGGGTCCGTATAGACTAATCCTAAAGCCCATCACGAAGTCAGATGGGACTTTCATCATGGGCTTTCTACAAGGTGGGCTCAGTTAAAGTAGGCCATAAACTGAAGCTTATGGCCAGCAAGTGTGGTAAGCGTTGACCAGTCTAAGCTTTGACCAGTCGCTCGTGATCTGTATCTTTCGTGCCATTGGCTGTATTGCTGACTTAAAAAAGCAACAGCAGTAATTCTCGGCCGATTGATTAGGAAATCGCATTAAATAACAAGAGATGTATTATTCTATCTTGAAATCTCTAACTTTCGATTGGGTTAGCGCGTGAGATATTTTCATTGTAGTAGATGCTTTCTCGCCTACAATGAAGCGAATTACGTATCGAGTCCAAACCACATTGTTCATGTAAAATGAGACAATGATTATCACCAGCGATCGCATTGCTGGGCTTTGCTATTTATGAAAATTGAGATGCTAACGCGAGATCGTGAAAACATGAGAAGCTTGCGACCTTAGGCGAGCCACTCCCGGGGAGGTTGCCCACCTCATAAAGAGAGAAAGAAAATGAAAAGAAAAAACAAGAAAACAAATAAATCCAAGTCGTTAAAGTAAGTGAAACCTAGTTTTTGTTCACGTACTCTCACATCTCTAATTAAATCCCCGTAGTTTCAATTTATCTAATTAATATCTTGCCATTTTATGAAACTTTTTACGCGTCCACATGGGTATCCATATTCGCTAAATTTTACCCACGTCATGCTTTATCATTACTTATAATGAGTAAATTTTTAAGTAAATGTCCATAGAGACATCTGCATGTTTTATTCACACCATACTTTGGCGTCGCCTGACGGTCACGTCAGCTGAATCTAGCCGCTGGTGTAAGAAAGACTTGATTAGAAAATTCGTGAAAGTAAAAGAACTCCATTAGATTAGTGAGTATACAAAGACGAGAAGTATAATTTTTCTTTAGAGTCACGTGCCCCCGTCTCAAGAGAGAGGATGACGAAATATGTATGAAAGACTCCATCTTGATATACCTCAGAAAATACATCGCGGCATATGGATATCATTTACGGTATAGATGACCATATTAAGTTTAGCGGGGCGAAAAAGAAAGTGATCCGAACCAAAGCATTTCAGATCTTTTCTGGTTGGGTTTTCCCTTTAGCTCGAATTGTTTGTAAGTAAAACAGCCGGACTTATGGTGATTGTTTTGGTTTCGACTCGTAAACCCGAACTGACCCGACACAGATTATTGAACTTGTTTACAGTTCGCGCGGTAATGCGTTTTGAACTTCCTTTGTTTCATTACACAATCGTTTCTTTATTCACGTTGCATCACGACGTAATATCTCCGTAGTTCGCTAATGCTATTGCGGTTCGGCTAGGTTCAGATACAAGAAATGGAAGACCAAACGTTAAGAAAACAAACCTGAAACAAAGACAACCAAATAAATGGAATGTTGATCCGAGCCCAACCGGAATGACGTCGTGTCCTTAAGACGAATTTGGCCCCTCAATCAGTACCGAGGTTATCGGACAATCGTCTCCCGGGATAGAACGGATCTCGTTCCTCCGGCGGTATGTCCGGAGGACTCCGGCGAAACGCAATTTTACCGCTCGGTTATATCAAGGGACGAAATTGAAGAGTCACCACCATTCGGTTCTTCGTGAATAGTCACGAGCCACGCCTTTAACCGGTTCGGTTTGAACAGTAGCGAAAAAGGAGCTTTCGGTTTTCGTTCGGGCGAACCGAACCTCGAATGTATTACACGTTTGTTGTCCAAAAATAAAATAAAATAAAATAAAAATAAATAATTCTAAACAATGTGTCTGTTCGGAAAAAAATAAAACCGATAGAGGGTGGACCCCGGACCCGAACCGAGCCGGCGGACGGGTTCGGCAAACCACCTAGCTTGCGTGGGTCCTCTCTTTCCACAAAAGTGGGGTACTTGGGGGCCCAAACCCATTTGTGAGGCTCAACTATTTGAACCCATCTCCCATCTCTTCTACTCTATGTGGGACACTTTCACCCACACACTTCTCATTCAATTCTATGGGTTTTTTGTGCCAAAATCCCAACAATATCCGCCTGGGGGCTCAGAGTGAGCATCCGCGACGGACGGTTCCATGTGAAGAACAGGCTCCATGAAAACTCACTCATACCATAAACTCCCGGTAAAACAAAGCAACACTTTTCCTGTGACAACCACCGAACCGTGGCTCCTACAGTACCCCTAATCATACCGGAGGAATCCCATTCACGAAGAGATCAAGCAATGTCTCGGCTCCGCCTCCGTCCTTTGAGGGGCCCTAGGTCCAACAGCCCGCGAGAGAGGTCCATCGTTATTGGTTGACGACCGGGGAGGAAGCGGAGAGGAGGCACTGAGAGATGGTCTCAAGGCCCGGCCTTCCAGTTGAGCCAACTCCATTCGGAGCGAACCCAGTAGGAGAAGATGGAGACGGCGGCGAGCCTTTGGAGAGAAGGCTGCGGAAGCCGGGTTTCCGAGAAGCGGAGCATGCGACTCCATCTCTGCAAGTGCGGTGTATAGAGAGAGAGAGAGAGATGGCGATGCCTGAGTTCTATGACCAGAAATGCATTGCTGTTTCCAGTCAAAGAAAAACAAAACACTCAATAACTCGACCCGACCCGACTCGATCCGAACCCTTCTTTTTTTTTTTTTTGGTGGTTATGTGCGAGTTGGGTCTCGGGTCATTTCACAAAAAAATAAAATATTTACACTTCATATCTGGATCAGATCATGTTCTCGGGGACCCGAATCGAACGTGTCCCGATGACACCCATCAAGTATCTATAGTTTGCTTGCCGTGCTGACTACCCTTCCGGTTAGCTAACTGGTCCCCCCCTCGTTTGCACATATATAAATTCGTGGAGCTCAGCAGCTAGAGGTTTCCACGAGAGACAAAAATGTACAGAACATGTGCATCACGCTTGGCACATTCGCACTAGAAAAAATGCAACACACGCATCAGGTTCATGTGCATAATCCCTGTGAAGAAACTGTCGTGCAGAGCTACGCGCTTGGGTTGGATCCATTGCGTGTCCGCGATTTGACAACTGCTTTTAATGGCTTCCCAAAGTCAATAATCTACCTAACTTTTTCTTTCTTTGGTCTAGAATAATCTACCTAACTTGAAAAATGAAACTTTGCCGCGCAATTTATGCACGCCGAAGAACCCATAATTTGCCGTGCTGAGAGATAACCTCGTCGAAAAAAGGGAGCCGAAACTCCTGCAGGGGCCTCCGCAACTTGTCCAGACCTTGCCGGGCGGGCTCCATGGATGCGTTCCTTGTTTTAACGTGTCGGTATCCGGTTTTTCTAGTATATTCGTATTCCTTGAAAAGAGGGAATACCCTTTGGAAGTTTTAACATCCTGGTGATCCCGAGATCCTGATGAGACCCGAGATAAAGCCTATGAAGGACACGCATAGGTCCAATCCACCTAACTTGAGAAACGAACTTTCTCGCGCAATTTATGCATGCCGAAGAAGAACCCAGAATTTGTCGTGTTAAGAGTACCGGAGTTTGGAGCTCTTAAGGCAGCAACGAGAATCCTAATTTTGGTGCAGATTGCAAGATCTATCCTATATCAATGTAAGATCTTAATTTTCATGCTTTTTTCTTCTTTCTTTTCTCAGTTTTCGGTTGTCGGGATTTTTACCTAAATTGTTAAATACATTTAGCTCCCGTAATTGTGAGTCTTACATGAATGAGGTCTATTGGCCTAGCCTTTGATGAATTAACATGGAAAGCATATTGAGCATTTCATGTGAAATCCCATTCTTTAACCTACTCCAGAAATAGAATTAGCTAGCAAAAGATCCATTTATATATATACGTACGCATAGTATCTTAATGTACAAGAAATTTGAAATTGAGGGAAAATAAAATAATTTTTTTTTACCTCTCAACCTTCTGTGCAGTAGTATTACGGTATGCGACGAGAACCCAAAAGTTTGATATTATTTAATTGCAGCAATTATTACAAAAATGCGTATATAGAATCTCTATATCTGCATAATTTCCAATTCACAACCCCAAGAGCATAGGTTTGCTTTCGTGCGTGGAGTTCGAATGTACGGATCTCATGCTCGAGTTTAGCCTAAATTCGAGCTTTACCCATATGAGTTGTCTTGATGATTTGAAGAACAATCTTATGTGTGGATATGACCAACGTCATATGTTAAATTTCCCGCACCGTTAAGTGGAAATAATTCCCTGCTTTGGTCACTTACGCGAACTTTATTTGGTTCGACTCTTAGCTAATGGCGAGAGAAGATTCGCGCGAATTAATGAGTCCGAGGTTCACCTACTTAAAATAAGCTTACTTATCAAGAAATTACACCCAATCAAGTAATCCACATCATCGATAGTAAATGAAGGAAATCAAACTATACATGGCTTGAGAAATGTTACCTGCATCATCATTCACATAGATGGATTGCGTAATTGCAAAAATATGGTCATTGGTCAATTGCACACTCAATCTCTTTCAACGTTATAATCTCATGATCACTAGTATAGATTTTATCAAGCTACCTTAAAATTTTTCTCCATTGGGCTCAAATGTCAAGATGCGATATGACGAAGTCGAAAATCCCTTTTTAAGCTGTAATTTGGTGGATCGAATATAATTGTGGATATCTTATCCAACGTTCGGTGTAATACGAAATCCGAAACTTTTCGACCATAATCCGGATAAAAAAAAGTCTCACTTAGAGGTTAGATATATTTTCGAATTGGAGTAGAAAATATACTTAAATTAACAACAAGAAAAAGAGGGGTGCCCCGTTGCGCATGATCGCCTCCACCAAGGACATTGATGGTGGCATCGCTAGGTACTACCGCTTGGTGGTCGCCACTATTGGGTGACCCCCGCTCAATAGTCGAGACGATGGTCACCTGCGTTAAGAAACTTTCTTAAGTCTCTCTGATTTAGATCTGAAACTTGCAACCGCCGTATGTAATCACTAACCTTAGGTGCCTACAGTGGTCGCACCCCATAGGCAATCACCACAGCAGTCATCGTCGATCTCCCGAAATCACTTGGGGAGATTCTTGCCCCAAAACTAAGACAACCACTACTGTTGTGATCACCGAGAAGAGGCGACTACCACAATGGTCATCGCCGCCTCCAATGGTACCTATCGTAGTTACGATGGTGGTCCCGGCGGTGGCTGTTGAAACAAATTATGATATTTTCTTCCTGTCTTTTCTGGCCTTTTTCAATAATTTTAATTTAATTTTGTTACTTCTATCGTGGGTACATCAAACACATGATGGGATCATCATAATTTGAAAGATTTTTTAATTTCACTTTATGCTATCTTATTCCGACCCATCTCCATGATAAGGGACAAGTGATCAAATAAACATGTTAAACTAAGCTTTGGAAAAAATACTTGATAAAATGAGATTGTGGTCAAGGATTAAAAAGAAAAAAAAAAGAATTAAAGAGATTGGTTGACTGATGGAATTATACTTCGTACTTCACAAAACGTTACGAGTACTCTTTCGAAGGTCCAAATCAGCGGAGAGATCCAGGATCCACGGTCGGGTCCGCTAAGGACGAAAAAACGATTATTATTTTTATTCATGTTCTTTACTGTTTTTTTTTTTTGGATAATGGCACATATAATATCTGAATTTTGCCCTAATATATAATGTGATCCCTGAACTTTTCATTTATTTAATGTGGTCCATAAACTTTAGTCTAATATATAATGTGATTCCTAAACTTTCAATTTGTTCGATATAAAATTTAGTTCCTGAACTATATGAAAATGTTTAATGTTATATTTTTATTAGTTCAAGTTTCGGAATAATATTGAATATATTCATATAGTTCAAAATTTCGAAACACATTGAACGGATTAATAGTTGAGGGACCACATTATATATTAGGTCAAAATTTATGGATCATTTATGTTATTTTCCCTATATTTTTTTCCCTATTTTAGATGTCTTCACTAAAGAGGACTTTTACATGAATTGGTATATACATTTTTCTCATAAATTGGTGGGTCTCGCATCAGCACACATCGAATACATCGAGAGCATTTAATGAGTTGACACGAAATCTTTTGTCCGGTAAGGAAATCTTCACATAACCAAATCACCGCGGTCCACAAACAATCAAATACGAAACGAGAATTTAAACATGCGCATCATCATGCTCAGGCATATATCTGTCACGGACTTCCTCGGAGTTCTTTCGTGGTATCACGTCGGTATTTCTTTTTCTCTATAGTGTAACACGACCTCCGACTACTCCCTAAAAATGTGCTTGCTTATGTATTGCTTCGAAAAATCCGAACTTATAATTTTGGATTAATCAGTTGAGCTCATCATACTTTCGTAAATAATGTACATGCCAGTGTTCTTGCTTTCATATCCCGGACGTTAATGAAAGAAGTCTTAATTTATAAATGTAGGCATGCACATTAGATGTATGCACAGGGTTATTTCGAGTCATGACGATCCAACTGTCCATTACCAAATAAGGGTTTGCATTAATCCCGTTCTTATCCTTGTCCTCCACTAGAATTTGCAAGCAAAAGATCAATTTTGGGCACAATTACCTAATCAGTCGATAAGCTTATCGTGCAGGCATCAATTCGATCCTAATTTTTTTTTTATTTGCCAATTTAGTCTCAAACCTCTGCGCGAAATTCGATATAGCCCTTCTAGTCAATTTTCGCAGGAAATCGCTGACATGACAATCCAATCACTACCGATCGACCTATATGGCACATCGGCCAGAAGGGCTACATCGGAATTTTGGGCAAAGGTTTACGGCTAATTAGAAAAATTGAAAAGTTTAATATTGAATTGACATCCGTACAATAAGTTTAGGACCGATTGAACAATTTTCCCCATCGATTGCGTGTGCATAGTATATACCCTTATAGGAAATTTTGAAATGAGGAGACAAAAAAAAAAAAGGATGTCTGGTGGAATTACACAAAAGCCCCCCTGAATTGAAAGTGCTAGGGCACACTATTACACAATGAGAGCGATCTTTGCTCGGGGCTTAAACTTCAAGACACAAAATGACGAAGTCGGAAATTCCCCTTGGAGTTCTCCGGAGCAAGCTAGGGACGAGTGCTCCAAGCATTTTAGAACTCAGCTTGGGAAAGGTACTTCGATGGAATGGGACTGTTGGGGTTAAGGATCAAAATGAGGGACAAATTCTACTTTTCCATCTCTATATCTTCGCAGCCTTTTTTCAATATAGTCCATACGCTTTTAATTTTTCCGATCCTTGCCATATCTAATCAAAGCCCGTTCTAAGTAAAACTTGGTCAGATCCAGCTGACGTGGCCGTCGGGAATGCCGGGGCGTGACGGGGATTAAATGTTTGCCCACATGGATGGACACGCCATCACGGGTAGTGAATTGATGGGAGCAGCCCGATCCTTTCATTTCTCTCGGCTTCAAGGTCCGATGCGTAACTCGGCAAAAGGAAACAATATAAAAGACATTCCTAAAAATTTAACATCTTGTGACTACTCACGCGCCTCTATTTTCTGAATAACTTATCCTTTTCTCTTTCCGACTTCGCCGACACGCCGTGCCCTTTCCCGTCCCCGGTTTCCCGATCAGCGGGGGTACGGGCACGGACCCTGCCCCGCATTTACCGACGTCCGTAGCCGGTAACCCCCGACCGATCAGGGACGCGCGGCGGAGGGAAACCTCATCTCCGGCTTGAAAGCGGGCTTTCGGTCGGCAGGTCCCCGGATACGGACACCGCGCATGCTCGGCACGGAAATGTGGGAAGGAAAACCGTATTTGGCCATCGCCGTGAACTTCCTCGTGAAAAAAATCACAGATTCCCAGAAATTCGCGTGAGAAAAACCTCGCGAGCTCTCCCAAGAGGGACAAGGGCTCGAAGGGACCCGGACCTCCGGACGGTTAATCTTGAAAAAAAAGAAAAGGAAAAGAAAAGAGATAAAAAAAAGAGGAAAGGAAGGGAAATGAATTGCCCCGCGCATCATCCGAAGGCAGTTCCTGGAAGCGGGGGGAAGGGCATTCTCGTCATTGCACGTCCGGTGGCATTCCGCCGTAAATAATGGGGACGAGGAGGGGCAATCCCGCATGGACAAATCCTATATATGTAGGCCCACGACCCCGCTCGATCCCCCTCCCTCCCTCGTCATTCTCTCTCCTCCTCCCCTCCCTCTCCCTCCCTCTCTCTCTCTCTCTCTCTCTACGCCCCCACCCCCTCGTCTTGGCCCAGGGGCGGCGCCGCTCCCCTCCCCCATAACCCCCCGCCGTCCGAGCTCCGAGATCCGCCGCCTACCCCGGCGGCGGCCACCGATTTCTGGATCCGACTCCCCGTGTTTTTGGCCCCCTCTCTTTCTTGTGTCGTCCTGCCCCCTCTTCCTCCTTAATCGATTTGTCATAAATTTTTTTTTATTTTATCCGTTTTTTCTTTTGCCCTCTGGAGGTTGTTTGGCCTCCTCCCCTCGATTCCTAAGTCTCTCTTTTTTCTCCGTTTCTTTTCTCCGACTTTATTCCCGTCTTTTCTTTCTCCCCCACCTTTTCTTTTTATTATCATCATTAATAATTTAAAAAGAATTTTGTTTTGTTTTTTTTTTTTTTTTTTTGGGTTTTTAACGTGCGCCACCGCCGGTGGGTCCCCCTCCCTCGGGTCGTTTTTTTTTTTTTTTTTCTAAAGGGAGAAGAGGGTAAAAAAAAAAGAAAGAAAAATAGCCCGCCCCCTGTGGACGTTTTCTGGCTTCTCCCGGATAAGACCGATTTGACGCTTTTGCCCTAAATATCGGGCGCCCCGAAATTACCCATTTCGCCTTCCACCTCGCGTCGACGTGGCGTGCGCGCGGGGCGGGGGAGATGAGCTACCACCCCCGTAGGATCTTGCCACCTGGCGAGTCGAGGAAGCGCAAGGAGAGGGAGTCGTTTTACGGGGCTGCCCCGGCGGCACCGTCGCCAAAACGACGGCGACGGCGACGACGCCGAGGCCGCTCCCCGCCACCCCCCGACCGGCTCCGGCCCCGGCCCCGGCACCGGCACCGGCCCGAGCCGCCGGGAAGGCGAAGCCGGCCGCGGAGAAGGGCAAGGGCGGCGGCGGCGACAACCGGCTCCTGGCCGGCTACATGGCTCACGAGTTCCTGACGAAGGGGACGCTGCTCGGGCAGCGGTTCGACCCGGCGCGGCTCGAGTCGGCGGCGGCGGCGCCGGCCCCTTGAAGCCGGCCGAGCCGAAGAGGGCAAGGCAGGCCGGAGCCGAGCCGAGCAGGGGCGCCGCCGAGGAGGAGCACGCGAGCTACGCCGACGTGGCGGGCATCTTGAAGTCAGACGGGGCCCACATCCCGGGGATTGTCAATCCTACGCAGCTCGCAAGGTGGATCCACCAGACGTGAGAGGGGGGCCCGCTCGGACCACGTGGCGGGTCCTCATTGGCCGCGGCGGCGTGGGGAGGTTTCTTTGAGGAAAGAGAAGATCAGAGAAGAGTGGGGAAAAACCGACGTCGAAAGGTCGTGAGTTCCTGTCCCCTCCCGAAGCCAAGTCGAAAGCACAAGGGCGCCCCTCCTCTCTCCTATCTCCCCCCTCTCTCTAGATCTCTCTCTCTCTCTCTCTCTCTCTCTGCAACGTAGCGTTGCTACATGCAAGCCATTGTACAAGGTACGTACTTTTTTGTGTCAGGCTGCTTCGGAAAGTTCGGAGGTTGGCTGTTTTCGAACGCTTTTTCTTTTCCGCTAGATATCCAAACTGTTGCGTGTCTGTTCGATGCAATGTATAGAGGTAGAGCTTCGGACGACGTGCTGTCGTTGTTTCTCGTCGGGCTGTCTGGATTCTGGGATTGTCTGCCGCATGCATGTCTTTAGATTTTGTCTGTTCTTCGTCGTTTTCCCGTCGACCCGACCAATTAAGAAACTATAGAATTGCTATGGAAACGCTTGGCTTCGACTAGAAATTAACGAAATGCGTGATGCTTGGCTGTCCGTTCTGCGCTGTGAAAGCATCTAAGATATCCGCGGGTCATTTTTCTTCGTGTGGATCGTGTGTATCGACGGGGGTCGATGCGTACTGCGTGCCTGGGAGAGCAGACGGGGAGCGTGTTGCGTTTTGCGGCACTTCAGTTGTGTATTTTGCATCTTGCATGTCTGTGTTTGGGTTTCGAGTTCTTGGGACGAGAGTGAAGACGAACATGCGTCCTACGTGAAAGTGAACTTGGGTAGGTGACAGGGATCGGAGAGGTGGTTCCTGGTTTTCAGATACCATCGTGTGCGTTTCTTGGTGGGAATAGGATCGAGTGAATTTCTGGAACTGTGTGATGCAGGCAAACATATAGGGTGTGTGGATCCATTGTAGGAGGAGAAGACTCATGTGATCATAGTTCAAGAGATTGTGTATTGGGGTTTAGGCTTGATCTCACCAAAAAAGCACGAGGGACAGATCTTTGCATGTTTTGTTCAATGGGATCAATCTTTTCTGGCGGATCAAGTGCGTTGCATGATCGAAGCGTTTTCCGCGTGATGTCTTTCTTTAACATGATATCGGATCCGGAGCTATCCGCAGCCTTCTTTCGGCGTCTCGAGTCTTTTCTTTTCCATTGATTTCAATGTGATCAACCTTTAGCACGATGGATATTGTCGCCGTCACCTAATATTTCGGAATCTACGTACTCGACGCGTTAAGGTTCTACACTTAAAATTGATAACTTGACATTCTCCGATACTGTTGGACTGGTGAAAATTGTGGGTAGTTGAATTTCCGGATGAAAGAGCAAAGGGCATTGAAATTGCGGGGTTCAAAATATCAAATAAATGAATGGTTGAAAATGTGTTTTTATGATTATCATGTTGACTTCTTCATTAGCAGTATTTTAGAGATCAATTGTCAAATTTTGTTTGGCGCGCGGTGCTTTTGGGGCGTTCAGTGCTAGGGATTCTTCTATAAAACGGACGAACATACATGGTTGTACTGCATGCGAATGAGATGCATCTCCCTCTCTCACTTGGTTTCATTTTACCATTTGGGAAGATTCATCTAAAAACTCTCTCTTGTATAGCTTAAATTTAGAATTTCACGGAGAAATTAAATATTACAAAACGCACCGACTAACAAAAATTGTCTCCCATCCTCTTCCTTTCACAGTCATGTAGAAATTCTTGAGAGTCATCAGCCTGTTATTCCCGGCGTGTCTTTGATCTGTTGAGCGAGAGCCTTTCCACACCGGACTTCTGGGTCACTTTGACCGGTCTGATAAGTTGACTTTTGACTCGCGAAATATATATCTACGTATGTTGTCATTCTAGATAGCTCAAATGGGGTTTACTTGGAAAGAAAAAAAAACATTGATCAAATGAAAACAGAAGAAAGAAAGGCAGCTCAACCTAGGAAACTTTTCCAAGTTACTCTTGGAGGGTCACGCTAGTCGTCTACTCTAGGATGACAATTTTACGCGACTCGACGTATACTCACGCTGCCTGCCCTCAATAGGACAGCCAATGAATCTCACACCTTATGCTAATGAATCTCTGGGAAATCCACATACCTACGAGTTGGGGAGTTAGGGTTGGGGAGGAGGTACACAAGTGCGTGCTACACGGAGCATGGACCGAGGACGAGGGATCTCTAACAATGACGGGGCGAGGCAGGGCGGATGCAACTCCCACATCCGCCCTGCCTCGCCCCGTTGCCACTCCTAATCTGCTCGATCGATCACGAAGTAAGGAACTTAGAGAGCGTTTTTTTTTTTTTATGGGTGGAAAATGATAAAGTACAAGATAGGGTTAGTGGAAAATTAGGTTGATAAGAGAACATGATCCTTCCGGGGCATCTTAAACATCTCCCGTGAAAGTAGGTCCGCAGACGTTGAAGTTTCTTGACATGATCGAGACAAAGGCTCAGAGTTTTCTTGTTCGTTGGGGTTCTTAAAGAACGCAAGTTGGCTTAGGAACGAGCGAGAGAGATCATGAATCATAACTCCGAGTCATTAAGAGGGGATTCAACTTTTTTTTTTTAGTCGGTCCTACTCTATCTCTCACTCACGATACATACTCAGACTTGCGCTCCACCTCTTGCAGGCGTGGGCGTCGAACCCACATCTTAAACTACGCGGCCCCACCCTTATCCCCCTGCGAAGGTGGGGATTCGAACTCCCCAAGAGGGGATTCAACTTGGTTAACATGAAATTGTGCGTTTGTTTTACGGAGAATGAAAAATTTGACATGCATTTCCTTAAAAATGATCGCTTATATCGCTTATAGTAATGAATGAACAAAAAATATTTTCATTGTAAATTGTTATCGATAGTAAGACATTTTTTATCGACTAATTATTTCAAGTAATACAAGTGATCATTTTTAGAAAAGTTTCCAAATAATTCATTTTCTGCGAAACTAACGAAGCTCAAAGGGAACAAATATTTCCAAAGAGTAGTTCAATCAGACCCCGAGTCCGTGACTTGATTAAACACACGCCATCCTAGAAGACAAAAAGGACGGAGCCCACGGTCACATTTCTTTTCCGGCTAAGTAATGGGTAACCTTTCTACCGGTAAGTAAGAGTCCGATTTCCTTTCGTCTGGAAAATCACCTTGGTAAATCATCGTTTTCACCAACTGGTCAAATAATCTATTAGTAGCAGTAAACTAGTAATACTAGTCTGCCTACTTCTACACCAATAATGCAAAGATAGCCGGTTTGGCAAGTATTTGGGCTACTTTTGGAAGTGTATAGCCGTGCCCCATGTCACATAATGGTCGTAGACCTCTACGTACTCTACGCTCCAACGGGAATTGCATCCAAAGTTAATTTGTTCTCAATTGATTTTCAGACTTTCTCGATGACTTTTTCGACGTGGTATTAATTCGGGAACGGATTTCTAGTCAGCTTGTGCATTCTGGCACGCTGACGGTGCATGCAGTAAGAGGCTTTGACAACACTGAATCTTTTGATTTCGGTGGGAGAATTACCTAAAAAGTCATTAACCTATTATATGATTGTCAATTCAATCGCAGACTTTCTAATTAAGCCAATATAATCCAAAACATTACGACGATTTTTTCAATATAGTCAATCTGACCAATTTAGGTCGGGACAATTTAACGTGTGGAGATTTAATAAGCATTGACCATCTTACATTACATGACGGGTGCTAACATGGATCATCAACCATCATTAAAGTAAACAATAGCAAAACCAAAACCCTAAACCACGTCACTTCCCTTCTTGGGTCGTTCGAAGGCCCTAGAGTGATTTTGACGATTTTTCCAATATAGTTAATCTGATCAATTTAGATCGAGAAATTTTAACGTGTGGAGATTTAGTAAGTATTGACCATCTTACATTACATGACGAGTGCTAACGTGGATCATCAGCCATCATTAAAACAAACATCAGCAAAACCAAAACCCTAAACCACGTCACTTCCCTTATTTCGTCGTTCCCCGAAGGCCCCAAAGCGATCTTGTCCGAATCACGTATAAACCCTAAGTTCGATCAACCGGAGGAAATTTTTCCCTCAAATTCGATCCCTTCTTGCCATTTCCCTCACGTCAAATTCTTCGACTTTACGATGAACATTGAAACCCAGATCTCGGTCTGGGATTTTTAAGCCTACCCTGTTCTTCAGCTTGTCTCTGCTTCATCCTAAGAGCTCTTCCCCTCTCTCTCTCTCTCTCTCTCTCTCTCTCTCTCTCTCTCTCTCGCAGTGGGAAGCTCGGCCAATGGAGAATCTCAAGAATCTCCACAAGCACATCGCCGAACTCCTTGCTCACCTTCCTCTCCATGCAGGATCGAATTCTCAAGAATCTTCTTCTCGACCACGCTTTTGATCCTGCACGACGGCGTCCTGCCGAGGAACTGAGCCTCGACGGCGTCGACGCACTTCAAGGCCATGTAGAAGTTGCCATAGGAGAAGGTGGAGATCGGCCCTGGAGCAGAGGGAGCAGAGAGATCCACGAGGCCGACGCAGGAGCCAACGGTGAGGTTGATGTTGACGGAGATGTTGCCAGCCTCGAGGCAGGCATCGGGGGAGTTGAGGGGAGGGAGAGCGACGGACTGGAGGGGCGGAGTCGGAGCGGGAGAGGGCGGACGCGAGGGGGACCGACGTGGGAAATGGGGTGGTCGGAGGTCGCCGACGGCGAGGATGGGAGTCCTGCAGGTAGTGGGCCTTGTGGACGCTCCTCGATCTCGGAGGATGTTGGGCTTGCCGATGGCGAAGGCCTTGCGGACGAAGGGGCCGAGGTCCTCAGTCTTTTTGCAGGTGGCGGAGGATAGGACGAGCTGATCCCGCTTGTCGTCGGCGGAGTTTCCGCCATCTGCGGCGGCGGTGGGGACCACCTTGAGCCGTGGCTTTGTGGCAGGTTGCATCTTCTGCGTCAACTGGGTGTCCGAGAACTCTCTCTCTCTCTCTCTCTTCTGTGGAGAAAAATTCCAAATCCAGATCTGGGTTTACCCAGTAAAAGAAAAACAAAGAAACAAAATAAAAAAAAAAAAAAAAAAGAATAAATAATTGAAAAAATATTCTGAAAACGACGTTATTTGAGCCAAAATGATCATGTCAGATAGCCGATCGTGGCACATAGGGCGGCCGGCAATAACTTAACCGTCAAGTCATTAATTCTAGCCAATTTAATGTAGATGGGCTATATTCGAAAATCATGAAGAGGTCTAGGAATATACTAGTCAAATGTGAAAATTTATAATTGAATTGATATTCGTATAATAGAGCTTCAAATTTTTTTGGGTAAGTTTCCCTTAACGATGTTATCGCCCACAATGAAAACAATTTATCCATAATTGTAGGACGATATCTAGATGACATGCGGTTCATTGGGAGCATGTGTTATTATACGAGGCCATATGCAAGAGTATTATTATATTTCTTAGCCTCCATTTATTTAACGGAAAATGTGATATTTCTTAAAAATATTTTCCAAAAAAATAACAATATTTTCGATATTTAGCTCAAACCTAAAAATGAACTAGAGAAAATATTCCTTCATTTGGCATGGAAAATTTGATTTGATTTTTCTACATAGGCATATACTATTCAAGCGCTAATAACTTATACAAGAGTAGCCGAGGAACCAAGTACGAGCACTAGAGTCCTTGGTTCGGCTCAATGGACCCTGAACAGGGCGCTAGGGATTGGGGCACGAGCAATTGCGTCTCAAGCCCAGTCTTGATGGACCTAGGCATGACCTTTGTGGACTCGAGCACGGCCTTTATGGACTTGGGTGCTAGGGTGTTGAGCACAGGCATCGAGGCTTTGGCCCAGCCTCAATGGACTCGGGTGCGAGCGCCAAAATTCCGGGCATCGGCATTGGGGTCACGGGCCCGGTCTCGATGGACCTAGGCTTGAGCATTAGAGATCTAGTCTTGGATGCCAGGGATCCGAAAACTAGTGTTGGGGTTTCTGCATTCAAGCGTAAAGTTCAGGATCAAGCGTTGATACCTAGTTATATATTTGGAAAATGATTTCCAATTTTTAAAGAGAAAATTATTTCCTGAATTTGAGCATGATTTTTTCATTGATTTATTTTTCTAAGCGAACCAAACACTGAAAATTGAGGAAAATGTTTTTCCAAAAAATATTTTCTGCCAAAATAAACGGAGCCTTAATTACAATGAATGAGAGGGGCTTGTGTTATCGAGGGTCCTGGCATCGACCTCTTGATGCTATATTTATAAAATCTCTTATAAACTTCTGCATCTCGTTGCCCCTAAATGGACATTGCAAAAGCTTTTTTCTCGCCCCCGTAGCTTTATGTTTCTATATTTGGCGCTGGCTATTCTTGAATCTGACTTATTTACTATTAATTATCTCCACCAAATAAACAATTTTCATTAAAAAGAAAAGTTATCCGTAGTTTTGGATTAGATTGTATTTACTATTGTCATTTCAATTACCATGTCAATAAAATTGAGGTGCTTAATGTTGTGACCTCCCCGAGCATTGAACGGGATGAACAAGGCTAGTGGATTATTAAGTTTAAACTTAGAACTTAACTTGGGCTCAAGTTCATTACCAACTCGCAACTTAAGGTTCAAGTTATTAACATGCAAATAAATTTTTATCTAGGAGCCGCCACTAATCAATTTAGGGTGGGTTGATTAAATACCCAAATAAGGCGATGGGAGAATTGCCTTTTACTCCTACATACCAAAGATTCAAATGACTTAGGAGATTTGGTTACACTAATTAAATAACTAATACCCTTTCGATACCTTTATCTTGTTTAGTTCTGAAAACAATTGTCAGGCAGATTGGATTGGTTTTAGACCTATCCACTAACATGTAAGGCCATCAAGCGGGTGCACAATCATTAAACTAACAATTGGCAACCAATATATGCATGCAGTCTGGAGTCCTAGTCCTAACTAAGGAGACATATTGAAATCAAGTAGTCAAAACAACAAGCACGAATAACAACATGGCATTCATTTTTAGGACATCTAGAATCCTACCACGTAGCCGTAAAGGCTTGTTCAGTCTAGACACGATTTTTCTGAAAGATTGTCACATGTTTTTAGGAAAAACTACTCAAAATCTAGTTATTTGAGCTATATCCTAATTTTAGAAAAACAAAAAAATTTTCTTAATTTTTTTTTTAATTTAACAATCGGATCCAGACCAGGTCAGAATCAATCTGGATCCACGAACCCGACCCAAATTGATCAACTCGGGTTCTCCATTGGATCGGACTCGGCTAGGGTCCGATTCGATAAAAGAAACCACAAAAAAGACTAGCCCAAAGGGGCTCGAATCGGTTAGGGAGGGCCTGTAGACCGGTCTGACCGGTACTGTAAGCCCAGTTCGACCCAATTCCCACGCGTCACTAGCACGTGAGAACGTTGGCCAGGCGAGATCGAGTGTCTCATCAGTCGACCCAAGCCAGCTTCAGCCTAGTTTTCACCTCTAGAGGCCATCAGAAGGCCTTATCAGGCCACCCAGATTGTCGGCTGACCACTTGCTCGTTGGCCGATGACCAAAACAAATTGGCCTCTCTTGGGCCTTCTATCGAACACTTGGCACTCATGGCCAAAACAGAGGATCCGCGACCTATCTCGGGGCTAAGGCTTGCTCCGACGGCCACGACCCACTTCCGACGGCCACGAGTGGACCGAAAGCAGGGTCGGTATGTGCCGGCATTTGCACGAAACGGCCGGTGCGATTCCCGGCCAACCTGCACATGAAAACAGGGGCAAATAAAGAGCTGAGAAAGACTTACTGGTCCAGGCATGTCTAGGGGTTCACCGGTCGGTTATGCTGGCGACGACGAGGTTGTTTGGCTTCCTTTTCAAACGCCGCAAGCTCTCAACACTCCATTACGCCTCCTATTTTAACTCTCTCTCTCTCTTTTCACATAAACTGCTCAACGTCTCTCTCTTCTCTCTTCGGTTTATGTACTGGCCACCGGCCAACTGCTCCCTCCTTCTGGGCTGCAGAAAAGTCTGCTCTACGATGCTCTCCTTCTTGGCTGCACGAATTTGCTTGGTGGAACGCCGTTTAGCTGTTCCTCAACTGAACGGCGTCCGGCGCGACAGGGGAGAGAGAGAAGGAAAGGTCGCGTCGCGGGGGAAAGAGGGAGCGGCTGGGTCGGGCCGGCTCGTGTGAGGGGGAGAAAAAGAAAAGAGGAGGGGAAATGGGCTGGGCCCTGGGGAGAAAATGAGAGGGCCAAGTCGACCCAGCTCTGATCCGGCTTGATTCGTTTTTTTTTTTTTTTTTTTTTTGTTTTTATTAAAAGGAAATATATTCTAATAATGCAAAATGCACCTAATGTCTACATGCCATGCAATTAAATGGAAATATTTTTGTTTTAGGAGTTGGAAATTTAATTCCTAAATTTTGTTCGATTAATTTAATCGAGCAAAAATATAGGTGTCGACAATTAAATTTATGAGAGCCATTTTCTATTCTATAGGAGAAAGTAAGCACAAAATTGTTTAAGTAACGGTTGCATGAGCTCTTTTGTATCAAATCGTTCGAATGTAAAAGCTTACCCGTCATCACGTTCTAGTATGAAAAAAGCATGTCAGAGAATTATTATATAGTCATGTTAATGTTCTCCTCATAACTTGGAATGGGTGTTTGATGATTAGTTGTCCACTATCTCTCTTGGTGTAAGTAGGACCATCAATTTGGTAGGTTGAATCAGGTTTGGATTGGGCTGAAAATGATCTAACTCAAATTGATCCATTTAACTTATTTGCACAAAAAAAGAAACCTCGTTTTAACCCATTTATATATAACACAAACTTAGTAACCCGACCCATACCTGACATGAACTGTTTACGAAAATACTTCAATGGTCAATACAACATATGAAAATCCGTATCCACCTAGTTAACCCACTTTAAGCTCTTCATGTGTATATGTTATTTGGATAAAATCGCTATTTCGACTATAAGATGCTAAAGAACTGGCCCTCAACATTGTATATAATTTTTAATTTTAGTATTGATCGATAATGAAGAAAAAGAGAAACTTAGTACTTGGTAGTAAATTTATAAAATCACAACAACAAATTATGTGGAGAAATTGAAATTTTAATTATGTAAAATGCAAGAAATTGACCATGGATATATTTTATGTTGACCACGGATTGAAATGACAAGAACTAAGATTAGAATATTACGTAAAAATAACAATCAAATACAATCAAGGAAAGATATTCTCCAATAACTAACGGCAAAACTTACAAGATTAATAAAACTAAAAAAAATAATGGGGAAAAAAAAGAAGTCTTGATTTTTTTAGTAAGGGTGAAGTCAGACCCATCTTGCATTCCCTCCAAGACTTGTCTAAATTTGGAATAGTTTGAGGAGTCCATTGTTTTCTCATAGAGGTTGAAGAAAGACTCATAAAAGTGGGTTTGATTTGGGTAAAATGTGAATCTATTTAACACCAATTTATATTGGATTTTACCATTCTAACCCTATAACTCATTTACTAAATTTAACTAACTCATATAATGACTTAGTTCATCAAATATGGGTTAAGAAACAGATCTTTGACCTATTTTGACAGGTCTACGTTTAAGCAACAAAGGTATAAAGGCATCCCCAAAGAGTAATTTATCGATATAATTATAAATTATACAAAGGAAAAGTAGCTCCCATGTGGGTAAATACTTATTTAACTACGTGAGAAAGAACCTTTCAATGAAAAATGAAGGGGTAATACATCATGTAATTGTGTCAAGTACATTTTCAAATATGGTTAGGAACTTTCCATATTAAAAAATAAGTATTAAGCTGTCAACATATCGTAATTTCTCTATGTGGTCAATAACTTTTAAAGGGAAAATTATCCAATTAGTCCCGAACCTATTGTATGCACGCCAATTTAGCCCTAAACTTTCCATTTTTGCCAAGTTAATCTTAAACATTTGCATGAAAATTCCAATGTAGTCATTCCCGTCAAATTTAGTCGAAAATCGCTAACATGGCGATGTGCCACCTAAGACGACTATCCACATAAGCCATTTCCTTCAAAATTTGGCTGGAATGATTACATTGAATTTCATACGAAGGTTTAGGACTAAATTGGCAAAATTGAAAAGTTTAGGGTTGAATTGACATTCATATAAATACGTTTAGGACTGATAGGGTAATTTTTCCAACTTTTCACACCATAAAAGGAACTTCCCATGTATGTACAATTCAAGTGGTAGGAAATTTCTCTTATGGAAAAGTAAATTAATCATAATAAATAACATCAACAGTGGTTAGGATATTTCGGATTGGAAAAAGTAATTATCAGTTAAAAAATACATTCAATGCTTATTCTTTATAAGCTAGGGACACAAAGGCAAAGGTTTGGCTACTAGGCTTATGAAACACCTTACAAGCTCCATAAGTCGGTTAAATTCAAGTGGTGCTGGTGGCTTTGATTTAGAGTAACTTGAATGCAATTTGCGGGATCCTGATACGACCTACAGTTTCTAATGTGTAAATCTCTAAAAGCCGGAAGAAATTGCCTTGACCACGATGCGTTACAGTTAATGATTTTCTTATGTAGCTAATAACTTTTTACCGAGGAAACTAACTTTCTACTCAAGAATAGCAAAATCTTTCATATTGGTTAGTTCCGGGGAGACCGACCGTTAATGAAATTTTCAATCTTTTCACTGGCGTGGTACTTGTTTATTAAGATTATTAGAGGTTTCAGTCAGTAAAATAATACACGAATTTCTTCTTTTTTTTTTTTGTTTTTTTTCCCTATTTTAGCCTAGGGAAGCATAGGAACAACCCTAAGCCTCCCAAAAGACAAAAGCACGAACCAATTCATATTCACATAATTATTTTCCTCAAGTCTTGTCCCAAACCACGTACGCACTTCCCAGCTCTGATTGTAACATTTCATGCTCCACTGTCACTGTCTCATTACAAAAACAAACAAAACAAAAAAAAAAAGAGACATTTACTATATATTTTCCTCACCACCTAATCTATATATATTTTTATATTATTTATAAATGTAATATATATTAGACATAAGGAATAATAACAGCAGAAGTGGGTTGGAAATCAGAACAAAATTTTCCCACAGATGATGCCTTGGAATAGGAGGACAATCATTATTCCACACCAATTTCCCGAATTTTCTTTTATGGGGTTCTTCAAAACATACTTGATGTTACTCTAATTTGAATCTTGAACAATCTCGAGCTAGCTGAGATTCATTTATAAAGCGAGTGATGCGATATTTTTTTCTTTTATTTCGTGGGGCGTTAGATTTGATCGTATCGTTTGAATGTTCATTTCCTAGTTGTTGCATCTTACTCTAAACCATTTTTAATAAATCGATGGTAACTGAAATCATTCTTCTCGATGCATTTCTTTTACAGCGTAAGGCGCTCTATGGCATTATCCGAGTTAGAGATTTAAATGAACGTTTTGCTTCTCAACTTATCAATGCATGAAATCAACTATGAGTTTCAAATACGGGAAACTCATAATAGTTAGTATGATGTGACGGAATGGATGCAACATGCAGTGGCTGCTAGCTTTGAGATGCTGCGACTTGTGCATTTGATAATACGTGTTTCGAACTGTAACACATTGAAGTTAGATTACCATAGCTAGGGCTTTTTTTTTTTTGGGATGAATTTGACAGAAAGATGAGAGAGAGTTGATTACCTAGGTCACTTCATTCAATCTTGATTAATTGAGAATGGGCTGAGGACCGTGGACTAAAAGTATGTAATAAACATTGCACTTGCATTTCTCCGTCCCGGCCCAAGTGTTTTTTCAAGTCCTTATTCGCATTTGGGCCTTAATTATGTAAAAAAAGAATGTCTAATTTGCACGTTCTTCATTTTATTTTCCTACTAACCAAACTATTTGCTCTTCTTACTAGCCCCAAAATTCTTTCGGGTTATAGATCTTTTGTGATTTTCTGTCATTTTTAACAAGAAAAAAAGGTCAACTTGTTTCATAAATACTATGTAAAATTTGCGCTTTGTAGATCTAGCCGAACTGTTCGGTTACATTAGTCTTCTATATGGTGTTGTTAGTGACTATTCTCGGGCTACTGTCAAAAATACTATTTCGGTATTCAGGTTATCAATTGTACATAATAGCAGGAAATAGTAGCATGTATTCAAACTGAAAACTTCCCTTATTTGGTTGTTTAAGTGTATTGGAACACTCATTACCAAAATCACAATACATAACAACAACAATTAATTAAATGTTGATGGTAATCAACATCATGCAACGATTTATGCAGTTAAACTGGACAAACGAGTACTCTCAACTAATCAAGTTAAATTCTCATAAGTACATTTTTGAACCATGTAGGATTGAACGATAGTGATTGGAGATCAAGTAATGATGATTGACGCCGGCTCTATACTAATTAACTTCTCTAAATTGTACATAAACATGGAAAAGGGAAAGATTATATTTATTAGCAATAATTCTTCGCGAAATGAAATAAGGCAATACTTATAGAACATTTACAAATAAAGTTAGGCATGCCGAGATAAGGCCATGTAGATAGTATGTTAAAAGATACGATAGGCTCTTTAAGTAAGTATTTAGTTAAGCGAGTTGTGTTAAATGTCAGATTTATGATATGCTGATTTTGCAATTCGAATTTTAGAAACTTTTCTCTTCACTTTAACGACAATTGCCGATCGTCCTTGCGTTCCCATGTTTTGTACTTCCTTTCTCAGTTGACTTTTCTCCGCAAAAGATCCTTTGTCCTACCATGTCTGTAGTTTCACATCATTTGTCTATGCATGACGTTATTCTCTTAGTGTTTAACACTGTTAGAGCCTCCTAGTGACTTCGTTTTTGTTGCATATACCGTTCTAACGAATGACGTCACCGTGGTCAACTCTGAATCGAAATTATTGGTGTCGCATTCCACGGTGATGCGATAATCCGAAATTCAATGTTGCCCTTAACCTAAGTTAGATAATTAATCCATCATATCTATTATGTATTATAAGTTATCGAAACCCTAGGATTCTTGTATAAACGTATGCCTCATTGCCACGTGTCTTTTTATGATTTTTTTTCCAATTAGATGTGGAGCTTTTTGCATTCACTTGTAAATATGGTACGTGAAATATGAAATAATTTTACAAGACGCTAAGATATTTAATTGCTGTCGTGGCTTCTTGTATATCACTACCATGTTCTACACAATATATATATATATATATATATATGTATGTATGTATGTATGTATGAATGAAGAACTCACAAATGTTGCCAATCTGATGTGATGGGAACATGCTTGCTTTTTATTGAATCTAGTAGAAAGTGAATGGTGCGCGGTGTACGCATAATTAGATCGAGAATTAGGTCTGGATAAAGATATGGTCCTTCTTTTATCACTTTTGATTTCTTTTTGTGCCCAAAAAAAAAAAAACTTTGTCATAGATCCACCAATACATCTCTTCCCAATTGGCTGCTTAGCTATGGTGTGCGGTAGTGTCTTCATCAATAATCGATCTACACAATATAATCACCCCCACTGAAACTCCTCCCTATACTTAGTGGCGTCTTTGCTTTTCCTCTCATTTTTGTACACAGTAACAAAAGAATTTCTTTGTTCTCCACTCAATGTGATGTCTCCATTATAAATGTGAGTTGGTTGCCTTCTTTTTTTCTTGTTTTTTCCTTCTTGGTGTGAGACCCCCTTTTTCAATCGGGCCCTAGGGGTCAGCCTGTGATAGAATGTCGGTCTCAATGTTCATGTATAGCTGAAATCATCACTAACTAGAAACAGTACACGGCCATTTCTTGATCACAAGAACCGAACCCCAAGATTCTAGAACCAGATAAGTTTAATGGGGGAGATAAAAAGGGGGGTTTGGAGCGAGGTACCACCACGAAGACGAGGGTGGTAATGATTCGAGATGATTTAACGTGTCTCCATGATGCTTGGGCAAAGTTGACTCGAGAATATGGGAGACTCGAGGCTTTTTTTTATTTACCAAGAGCTGTGTGCCATGCTTGTATGGAGAAGCCAAATGCAAATTGGCATTGAATGGGTGGAATAGATGAGGATGTAACCTTCCTTAGAGAGGCCCCAGAAGAGAGAATGCGATGAATCTCTTGTATTTTAACTTGTAATAGTACCTCTAGGAACTAGGGTTCTAGCTAGTCCTAGAGGAACTATGCTTTAGGATGCTGTGGAATCGAAGGGACTGAGCTGGAGTCCATTGCACTTGAGCAGATACGTGGTCTCTTCTTTTTCGGGGAAAGGAGAATCTCCAATATTGCTGCTCTCCTCAACATTTTCTGAATTTAGTATTGAATAATCTTGATTCTCTTTTGAAGGATGCAGATGATTTGATGGGGCCTCCGGGCCTGTTTGATTGTGGTGGAGCTCATGACACACTTTGTATAGTGGGGGTGAGCTTTATTAGGGTATAGGAAACAGGTGTATTGGCGTGTTTGATGGTACATAAGCAAATTTCTTATTCATGCAAAAGAGAGACCCATTCTGCTCAAGTGGGCAACAAGCTTGTGAAACGAAGTATTTTCCAAGACCATAAGAGTTGCTGGTTAATCAAACAATAAAAAAAAAGGCCTAATCAAATGAAATATCTGCGGCCGACATTGGCTATCCCGCTGCCGATGGTGGCTGAGCCGCCGATGGTCGCGGCCACCTTCGACAACAATTGTGGCTACCACCCAAGAGAGAGCCAGTGCAAGTTGCGGAAGCACGGTGTCGACGATGGCAAGCGGCCAGTAGTGATGGTCGATACGAATTGTGGGACAACATAGATAATGGCGATGGCTGGTGGTGATGGAGCGGGCCGTCAGTGAGAGGGTCTAGATCGAGGAAGGAAGAGGAGAAATACACATGACATGGTGTTCCATTTAACAGATGGACTAGACTTAGTTTTGAAAAGTTTACGAATATGTCAAATCAAAGTTACGGGATTAATAGTATACAGCGTGAATCTTTGCCTTTTGGTAGTGTCCGGTTAATCGAAACTTAATTGGTTTCAAATGTTTTGCCTTAGATAAAATTCAACTTGTGAAAGTCATAGGTAAAAGAATCGCCCAAAAACTTAAAGCGAGCCAATTTGAAAGTGGGAGCGGGGTTCACTTAACCCTACTTGATCGACCCTAAATTTCGAATAGAAATAATTCAAAAAGTTAATTTTGTACTAGGAGCCATTTAGATTCGGTCCAAAGGTCAGGAAAGGCTGGGGTTTGATGCCGGCAAAAATAAGTATATCTCGTAAAATGGCATGGTCTCAAAAACATATATTAATATCACTGAAAATCTTATATAATGTCCACCGTGATACTAATACTTCAAACTTTTTTGTGTCACGAAAATTCGTAAACTATGCCCTCTATGTCTCAATACCCCAAAGTTTTTGTATCATTAAAACCCCTAAACTTGTACCGGCATGGGATAATTACAAAAAAATTAATAAATCTATTGTACAGATGTCAATTTAGTTCTAAATCTTTTAATTTGGCCAATTTAGTCTTAAACTTTTGACAATTTGTCACTGTAATTATTTTAAGTCAATTTTAGTTGGAAATCGCTGACAATTTTTGTAATTTTTAAATAATCTTTCTCCTTTTATTTATTTCATTTTCTTGTCATTATGTTTTTTTATTGCTGTTGATGAGGGCTAGCGGGCCCTCGTTGTGGCTAAAAGAAAAAGTAACAAAAAACACTGAAAAATTATTAAAAAAAATTGTTCACATTCACGTAGGACGGCCAATGTCTACAATAGCAATTTCTTGTCAAAATTAGCCGGAATGATTACATTGGCAAATTGACAAAAGGTTTAGGACATTGGCCAAATTAAAATATTTGAAACTGAATTGACATCTACCTGTGTGACAAAGTACCCTCCTCCGCCTATCACCAAAAACCCTAAACTTTGGACTCTAAAAAATTCCTAGTGGATTCTGCCAAAAATACCCTCCCTCACTAGTATAAATCTTGGGGTACAAGTGACACAGAAAAAGTTTGAGGCATTGGTGGTAGACGAAGGGTTATTTTTGTTGTATTGATACAAGTTTGGGGTACTGGTGACACGAAAGAAAAGTTTAGAGTGTTGGTATCATAGTGGACAAAGTTTAGGTTTTTTCTTTTTGTGGTAGAAGAAGGGTATTTTTGTCACACCAATACAAGTTTAGGGTATTAGTATTTTTCCAAAAAAAAAAAAATTCAAGCTGCTGGAGTCTTTGAGAATAATAGATGGTGTTGAATTCCAAATGTAATATTCCAAACATTTTTCTCATGGTGTTGCATTCCAAATGTAAAGTGCAGGTTTTTAGAAAGTCCAAAGTAAGATATTTCAAAATGAAATGGTGGAAAGTATCGGCATAAGTAAAGTCAATGACTGTTTTGTTTTAATTTTCCCCGACAATTATGAGGAAGCAATAACCATATGAATTGGGAAGCTGGAAGTACATAAATCTATTGCCAAAAAAACAAAAACATATCTCAAAAAAGATTGGGGAAAATTTTTAACATAATTTGGGTTGATTCTCACCTATGTGACAATGTTTCTGTTCATGAACACCCAAGAACTAAAGTTCTCACAAATCTACAATGCCATTAGTCCGTGCCAAAAAAAGATTGAATGGGATTGTGGCAAAGGGAAAAAAAAAAAAAAAGAGAAGAGGGAATTGGACAATTATAGAAGAAATTAAAGTTGACAAGTGAGAACAAGTTATTATTGGGAAATTTGTTAAAAAAGTCATAAATTTACTATACAAAGGCCAGTATAGTCCTAAACCTTTTGACAATTTGTTGATTTAGTCCTAAATTTTTTGAGAATTTGTCAATTTAGTCATTCCAACCAATTTTGAATAAAAATCGCTGATGTGAATGTCACCGTCCCCTACACAAGACGACCACGGATGACCAAAGATTGACGAAGAAGAACTTTTTTACATTTTTTGAAATTTTTTCCAAATTTTTTCTTTTTATTTTATTTTCTTTCCCTTTTTCTACCATTCTTCCTCTAGCCGAATGCTTGGCCTTCACGATGGCCTCGGAGCAAGGCTCGCTCTCACCAAATCTAGGGAGGGTCGACCTTGCCAGCTCGGTAAGGCTTGGTCCTCCCCAAAGGCTGGCATGGCTTGACCTCTCCAGTGGCCAGTGAGGCTCGACCCTTGTCGATAAAGGTGAGGTCAACCTCATCAGCCCTCACCTCTAGCCAGTCCCCGGAGCAATGGTGGGCAACTAGCAAGAGGAAGAACGAAAGAAAAAAGAAAGAAAAGAAAAATAAATAAATAAATAAATAAAATTTTTTCACGTCTATACTGGCTATGCTACATAGGATGATTGGCAGCGCAATTTCTAACCAAAATTGGTTGAAATGACTAAATTGACAAATCGTCAAAGAGTTTATAAAGAAATTGATACAATTAAAAGGTTTATGATTAAATTGACACAATTAAAAATTTTAGGATTATATAAACTGCTCTACAAAAGGTTTAGGAATTTTTGGACAATTTTTTTCAACTATCATCACGTCGTCTATTCAATTATATGGATGATGACTTTATTCCTGAATAAAATCAAGAAAAGAAAATTATTGCGATGCACGCGTTATAATATAGTGGGCTAGCAAATTGATAAGACTCGAAACAAAATTGCATCTCAACAAACCATTGCAAAAGTCTTTTGGGGGGGGGGCGGAACAGAGAGTAAGATTTAATATATGAAAATTAGGGATTTTGCTATATTCCATCCATTATTTGGAATTGTAGTAATAAAACAAGATACTTCATAACCTATTATGTGCATTGTTTGGTGTAAATGACATGTCGATTTAAATGAACCTAAAAATGCATAAATGGAGATGGTAAAAATCTCTCATGATTCATTACTAAAGAAATTACATATGCACAAATGGAGATAACATCCATCAATCGATCTATAAATTATTGTATGATCTAAATCTTAAACTCACTGCAACATTCGAGAGCCACAGGTTTGACTATGACAAGAAACATCAACAAGGTAAATCAGCCAGCAAATGCCAAATTCAGTAACAAAGAGAAAACATATCTATTCACCTTTCGATTTCAAAAAACATAATATTCAACTCTATCGACATTTTCATGACGCTTCAACATGAACTGCAGAGTTACGAAGGGGAAGGAGCTTCAACTCTTTTGCTGCTTTTGTGAATTTTTTACATGAATTAAAGAGCTATGAAGGATAAGAGTTTCGACTCTCTTGTCATTTCATAGAGTTTTGATGTGAATCAAAGAACTTTGGAGGATTCATGAAGCTTCAACATGAACTAGATATACAGAGGAGAAGGAGATGACAAGGGTAGGGTTTTTTTTTTTGAAATCTCATTACCACTCATTTTTCGAGAATTAGAAAAATCCTTTTAAAGTTTGAATTTGTTCATTTAAATTATGGGTTTTTCTACTTCATTTTTATTTCTTATTTTTCACTCTTTTTTATTAATTTCTTCTTTATTCCCTTCCATCATTCTTGAATAAAAATTTATTAAATAATAAATTATACTAATGTACCTAAAATATGTAATAAATGAAAATACTCAATATATATAATATTATGGAATATAAAGAGTTCCAAGTATATAGATAAAAATATGAATAAATAAAAACAAAAGTTGTTATTATTTTGCATTTTCTTTTTTTTTTTATATTAGAACTCAAATATTACTTATAATTAATTATTATTTAAATTTATTAATTTAAGAAATTTATTTTTTGAGAAAAATGACTTTTATACCATTATAAGAATTCTATCGACTTTTATCCTATCCCCATGGAATGTTTTTATCTAGATAATATCACTTTTATATGCGACTTTATCCAATTTTGGGCAGGAACCAAATATAGGATATAATAAATTTTATCTTATCGTGACTTTCAAATGATTTTGATAGTACATTTAGGCTTCGTATGTTTAAATCTCCTTGTGTAAACACTATTTTTTTTTTAACAAAAAACAATTCTTGTTTATCTCAAAAAATTGATTCAAGCTCTGTTTACTCGTGAATCAGTGGTAGAACTGACGGTTCATAACCTCTAATCGGAAATCAAATTGGTTCAGTCTGGTTCTTGACTTTGTTACCCATGAACCTACTTGATTCACCCTCAAACCGGCTTGGAATCGACTGATGAACATCTATATTAAATAGTCGATTCATCGTGCCCACGGTATTGGATTATAAGAAAATGATATATCCCTCATAAATGTAGCCGTTAAACACTACCTTTCTTCTATCTGTTTTCTTTGGCTCGATCACAACTCATTAATTCCACTGCTAACTTTTGAGCCAGAAAAAGAAAAACTCCATTGCAAACAAAGAAGACCAAAGCAAAGTGGGTTCTCTAAATTACTTTCGATTCCATAACGCCTCATTGCCATTGGCGATTCGCGCCAGAGCAAGGATCAGTTGTGCTTGTCGTATCTCCTCATCTTTGAAACGATGCATGCAGAATACAATGAATCAATGTTCGCCAATCTCTCCATCTGATATAGCTGTAAAGAGCAGTGAGTGATACAGCTCATCCTCAGAGGCCACCAGTTGATTTTCCTTTTCTCGTTCCCTATTTATTTCTACATATTGTTAGGATACAACTTGCATTTAGGGGTCTAGGGTTTAATTTTGATGGAGACTTTATATGTGCTCAATAGAGCCAATATAAATCCACTGGGGCAATGTTTGATGACCCGTTTATGTGTAGGGATTATAGGGACGTCTTGGACTTTATGTGGTGTTTGACAACGGCAGTATGATCATAGCTATCTAAATATAGAGTCGAAAATGAGATACAGCCTTCAAAAGCCAAAGAGGACGGTTTCAAGGGTAATTGAATGATAAGCAATGACGACGTTATAGCAGCAGCCACTTGCGAGAGACGTGCATGGCTCTCTCTCTCTCTCTAATAAGGACCCGATTGAATGATTGCGGAAGTAACCGGGACGAGAGGGTTCGGATAATGTGCTACTCATGTTATTAAACTAAGATGACAGGAGCAAGAATGAATATCAACAGCGCATCGAACATGAGAAGTATTGTTGAGTCATATATGTAAAACTAGACATAGCTCCTAAGACTTTTTTTTTCCGGTTGTTGTGGTGATTAACATTATGATTTCATTGTTAAGTGTGCTTGGATGAGTGTACATTAGGTTGAGCGACCTCTTGAAAAGTCCTTATGTGGGCTGCATTCATATTGAGAGATTAAATCTTAAAACTCGATACACAATGGGACAAAACTAACAGTACCTTAAGCGAGTTCAGCGTGGGTCTTACAATGTGGTATTATAACAAAAACTCTTTTTGTAGGTGTATGATTTGTGGATAACCCATCTGAAAGTTGGCAGGGTAATGAGCAAGTCCAATGAATACGAGAAGTAATTGTGGAGGTCAAACATTCTCGGATGAAAGTGGGGCTCCTCTAAGGCTTCAAGGATAGTGAAGATGGCAAGAGTGAATCGGATTACACATCGAACAAAGGGAGATTGTCTCTTGATTATATATGTTGAACTCAATAACTCACAATAGGCCATCTATAGTGTAAGAGTTTGGATTAATGATGGAACATCAATGTTAAACGTGCCTAGGTAAGAGCATTATGTGAATAGTTGCCTGGATAAGGAGAGGCTACACTTGCAAAAAGGACAAACAATGAGACTCAAAACATGCTATGAATGAAAGCATTCAAAATTCGTGGTTAAATTTTGTAGAAGATGTTACAAGATTAAAAATGTGAAATTATGTGAAATATTGTAATACGAATGGAGACAGTGCATCTCCAATTGTTTTTTCGTTCAAATTCCATCCGATCCTTGTAGTATCTAGCATTTGCTTACTTAATGAGCGGTGGCCAGCGGCAATCTCCAATGTTGCAATCTCCAATGTTGGAACAATTAGTTTTATCCGATTTCTATATACACAAATCAACATACTAATCCGAAATATTACACATGACTCACGGTCTAAATCTGCTGTACAATCCCGAGGGCCATGTTAAACTAAGTTCTTAATTTTTTTCATGAGTTGCCTTTTTCTCTAAAGGAAGAATCCAACATAAACCTAAACACCACCGAAGCAGAGACAAAAATTAAATAAAAAAGAGCCAATAGTCTTGGCGAAATAGAAGTCGTGTAATGCACAACACAATCGACACATTACACGTAACTGGGATTGGTTGCCAGCAGGCGCGCATGGCACGAACAAAGATTTCTATATTCCTTAGGATTTGAGTGTCTTGATTAGGACATAAATTGGGAACTTACCTAAATCAATGGAAACATGCCAAAGGTTTAGAGAGAAGCTTTTTTGATTTGGGGCTGCGTTTTAGGTCAAATTCGACCATGGCCTTCAAGATAATCCATCCATAGTTTGGTTGACATTGTGAAAAACAATTGTGTCTACGTGGAAGGATGGTCACAAAATCATGTTTGTCATTGTTGATTATACATAGAATTGATAGATTAGTAAAAATATGACTACTTTATAGTAATGCAAGTGGCACGCGTAGAAATTAAGCAAGCAAAACAACCCTTTTTCATCATTCTTTTGTAAGTTAAGACAAATATATAGGGAGAATTGGGGATGCGGGATGTGTGGGACGTGCGGGCACCAGCACGTTAAAATAAGGAAAACAACATTTTTCATCATTCTCTTATAAGTTATGTATCGTTCAAAGGAGGTTTTTATCTTCATTTTAATTTATGACAAACCTAAAGATTTAATTGAACACAAGGATGTAGTTTGTGCATTTTAATTTGTTGTGCTACAACCGTAATCTTTTATATTACATGTGATATCGTATCACTTATGAAGTTCAAATCCCAAAAAAATGTATGAAGAGAGAGCTTTCGAACAAAGCCACTCATTTATGTTATCTTCAAATAAGCCATATATACAATAGCGCAAATGATATAATTAAAATTAAACTTTTTAATTATAGCTTTCGTCACACTAATGATAAAACAAGTTAATACATACAACTATTACAAATGATAGTTTCATTACCCTTAAATTTAGACTGAAAAAATAGAAAAAAAGCGACAAAGTTACTGTAACATTCTAAAGCAACAATGAAAGATCCACAAAGCTGTTTTACAGTTCAATTTCTGCCTTCATAATGCAATTACTTTCCTTCGAATATATACTAGATAAATATTACTTACTAAAGTGCTTCGTAAGAAAGTTACCTTTGGTATTTAGATTTTGTTTTTCTACGCAATATGTAATTTTCTAATTAGAATGTTGTTTACTTAGTATTCCTTTATTAGAAAGATATTTGATTTTCACAATTATCAGGACACAACAAAAATATTATCGTTACGGAGATATCCACAACTATCAAAGTGAACCTGGCAAGGCGCGAAGCACCGGTGCTAGGAGGAATCTAGTTTCAAAGCGAATCTAATGATTAATTAAATTGTGTTCGGCACATCATAGGTGATCTTAGCCTCGTCGGATGCGGTTATGGTGATTCATGGGAGATCATTATAACCCACAACAGACAGTTAATAGCATAAACACGCCAGATATAGAAAGTCAAAAAACAAAACTGAGGTCGATAACAATTCGTGAACATTCCTGAAATTTCAAAGTTGATTTGCTGACCAAGCCCACTAAAACTGTCGGGATCATAAAAAAAAATGATAACAAAACAAGTCCGGATTAAACGAAATTCCTAAAAAAAAAAAAATAAAAGATACCATGAAAAGCATGTTACGGTACGTATGCAGAAGCTATTGGGCACAAGGAAGACTCGCTTAAATTAATTAAATTATTCGACCCAAAAAATTAATTAAATTAAATTAATAGCCTGCCACTCCGTCCAACCCCACTATCATCCCCACAAATTACCATCAAGCACAAAATTCCTAACGCACTTCGAGATTTTTCATCACCATCCGGATGATCAATCAATTAATCAGTTAATTAATGAACTAATTGACTAATTAATTAATCATGTGTGCACATGCACGATCTCATGTGCAACAGAGATAATGGATTACACACCATCCCTCTTACAAAGCTGCACAGTGTCTCCTAAGAAACCGATTCTCAGTCGAGGAATCCTCCAACAATTGCAGTAGCTTTATTACAAAAAGAGGAAAGACCGAGCAAAATAAAAAATTGTGGAAAAAAGTTAGAAGACGCATATCTGACAAGGGAAAACGAGGCACACCCACCTTAAACACGAGTGATTAAGCTGATTTGGTTAAGCGGTTCGAGTGGAAGTTGCACTAACTTTATTTATATTCTTGGATGACAAAGTGAAAGTCAAATGGAAAGATGACCAAGAAAGGCTTCCTTTTTCTCTGTTAGATCTCTGGGGGGAACTTTGTTGTCTTATTTTTGGGATTATTTATGTTAAGCACCTAGATTGTCGGGCTTTATCTAATTGTTTTTTTCCTTGAATTTTTGCTGTATAGTTAATCGAGTTTGTGGACTGGATTCTCTCGACAAAATGTCAGAGGCGTAAAGTGAGAAAGGCTCATTATAGAGGACAAGTGGTCAAATTGTTCGTACAATGTTTAGTCATTTCTTTAGCAATAATTTGACGAACACATTCCGCTCCTAGGTTTCTACTGAGGAAGGTGTCAACAGCTAATTTAGGGAGACTTATAAAAAAAAAAAGTCATAAACTTACTATAGTTATGTCAATTCAGTCTTAAATTATTTTTTTTATCAATTAAGTACTAAACTTTTTACATTTGTGCCAATTTAATCAATTCGATCAATTTTGACCAGAAATTGCTAACACGAACGCTGGTTGTCCTATGTGGCGCGGCCGGTACTAACGCGGACAAATTTTTAACAATATTTTAATAATTTTTTCAAGTTTATTTTTATTTTTCCTTTTTCCTTTTCTTTCTCTTTCTTATTTTTTCTTCCTTCTTCCTCTTCTTCCTCTTTCGCCAACTAGAGGAAGAAGGAAGAAAAAAAAAACAAAAAAGAAAGGAAAGAAAAAAAGAAGAAAATTTGCAAAAATATTATTAAAATTTATCTATGTCAGCACCGCTAACTACAACGTAGGACGGCCAATATCCATGTTAGTGATTTTTACCAAAATTGGCAGGATGGACTAAACTGACACAAATGCAAAAAGTCTAGGACTCAATTGCAACAAAAAAGTTAAGGACTGAATTGGCATAATTGTAATAGGTTTATGACTATTTTGATAATTTTCTTATTAATTTAAGGGGGGAAAAAATTAGTATTTCAAAGTATTGATTGTGTGGCAAATGCGGTGTGACTTGTGTCAATTATAATTTTCATTTGATGCACATTCTAAATAATTTTACTGTTAAATTCTCCAAATTAACTTCAAACTCGGCACCTCCCCTTATGATATATGGATATTTCATAGGATCGCACCCAATCGCTTTACAAGACTGTTAGATAAATGTGTGGTTGATACTTAAGTATTCCTACATCAACAGTTGAGATACAGGGGGGAATCGTATTTTAAGTATGGGAAAATGACACAAATGGTCATTGAATTTTGATTTATTTTGCAATGCGATCATTGAACTTTTAGTTTGTTCAATGTGGTCAATGACTTTCTAATACATGTTCAACCTAGTCCTTGAACTATATGAAGGACTAGGTTGAACATGTATTAAAAGTCTATTGATCACATTGAACAAATTAAAAGTTCAAGGGCCATATTACATATCGAGCTGAAGTTCTAGAGACCACACTGAACTAATTAAAAGTTCAGAGACCACATTACACATTGATTCAAAATTCAAGAATTATTTGTGTCATTATCCCTTTAAGTATTGAATGCATGGCAAATATAGTGTCACCTCAGCCAATTGTAATATTTGTCTGATGCACATTTAAATCAATTTTACAGTCGAGTTCCTCAAAATAGCTCCATTTTATGAACTTACTTCTTCGTGTCTTACTGTAGAATGGTACGATTGTCCAAAATTTGCCTCTTGCCTCTAAGGAAAGGGCCAGATCTGCCCCCAACTTTGGGGTATCTTCAGATTCCATCCTTTTTCTCTCATCTTTTCACGTAGTTCCAAATTGTAGAGTCGAGACTTTTGTTTTGCCTCCCTTTTTTCACTCGCCCGTTTTCTCTTTTTCATCAACGAACAGCCCTGTCTGCCCTTGGTCAATGGATCAATTCATAAGGTGTCGTGGCTCTACAAAGCAATCTGATTCGTGGGACAATGTTCTATCAATTGAAGAAAAAGAAAAGTAGGAATAAGTGAGAACAAATCGAATAAGATTTTCGAATAATATAGTTCTCTTGGGAGCAAGTACAATCTCGGTGCTCTATGTTTTGTTGTTTGTGCATTTCAGTCCTCCAATTTGTTTCATGCAATCTACTATTCTAGTGTTTTTTTGGTTACAAAGGGAGGCAGAAACCATAGCAGGATATTATAGAGCTAATTAGCAAGGAATCTAGGCAAATACGACCCGTTTAGAAATAGACGGTTGAGGGTGTTAGGAGGGACCCTCATTGAAAGTATTTGTCGTTAGGAGAATCCTCATGACATGTATGCTTCGAGAGAACATGTCCCTCACATACTCACACATGCATCTATACTAGCTGCCTGAACACATGGTAGTTTTCTTCATGTAAGAGTTCGTTGATCCCAAATTGATGTGATTCTTTGCAAACTCTTTGAATCTATATTTGAAAAACTTGTGTATTGACGTAGTAGAAATGGAAAACGAAACATCCAGACATATTGTCTAAATTCCCAAAAATTTTGAAAATAGGTTAAGAATCTACACTGCGTCATCTTGAATCTATGTAATAGTCATTTTTTTGACGAGAAATCAATGGCTGCAGCTGATGTAGTAGGCCGAGTGTATCGGATTTGTTGGACGGATCACGTCGAATGAGCCTACGGGGCTCCGGCCGCAGCTGATAATTTTCTCCATCTAATGCCTTTTTTCCAATTTTTGTGTCTGAATGACGTTGGAACACTGCACACCTTTTGTTCCCCCATCGTTGTATATCACAATGTTTCCCCCAAATTTCTTATTCCAAGAGACATATGGTTCTTGTTGTATTTGGAGGGTTCTTATTTCTGGTAACGAGAAGACCGGCAAAATCGTGCTGAGGACTCCTCAAAAGGCAAGTGTTCTACTTAGGAAAAGACCCTTGTCTTGTGCTGTAGCTACTAAGTATTAGGATATATGGGTGAGTTGCGTTAGAAAAATCTCACATTGAAGAATTGACGTAGTGGAGATCAGTTAATATATCTAATTGACTCATAACATATTGATTTAAGCTTTTGAGTGAAGGTGAATTCAACTGAATATGTCGACGGACTAGGATTTACCCTCCTTCTTGGCAATCGCATTTCCTGAAGATATCAAGCTTCTACTGTGCGCTCCCAATAAAGAATATCTCAAAGAAGGAATCTGGTGACCAATACACTTTTCGGATTGTGGGCATTGTGGCAATTTCCAAATTAAAGGTGTCGGGCTTCTAGTGCTCGTTCCCTACACTAAAGACTCAACTGAAGATTCTTTTAAACATGATTAAATTAATTAAGTAGGACTGATTCAGATAATCACGTGACGCTGACACCACAACCATCGGTTCTCAAGATCCCACTAAACCCCACCAGCTGAAGTCCCTCGTCCCGTCGTCTTTCACTGCTGGATCAAGGCCCAACAGAGCAAGATCAGATTCTCATACCCTGGTCGGCGAAACGGAAAAAAAAAAAAAGGAAAACAAGATGCGACTGTATATTCTCTCGATACACAGTGAGCGACCGTATATTCTGGTGAAGAATCTGTACACGTGTTCTGGTTCTGGTGCACCGAAAGAGCAACCCCCCCTCCCTCTTTTCTTAATCCTTTTGCCATTTCGTTAAACTGCCATCTGTAACTTTCCAAAAGGCCACAAAGATGATGCAATGAGTGAATTGTAGAAACTCGAATTGCCCCCATCTCCATCGACCCGAACAGCAAACTCGTTCTTCTTTGTCGTTCTAGACCATGCACCCTGAATACCCGTAAGGACATGTGTAACTGTATAGATAAAATAGACTTTTACCCTAGTTGGCAATTTTCATTGCTTTTGGTTTTGTTTTTTTTTGGTGAATAGTTGCACATTTGGACGTACGTGATATAATGGCTTACAACTATACAAGAACCTAATCTATGTTAGAACAGTTGCTCTGCGGTAGAGTTGCATCACTAGTTATCTTTCCTACACTTCCATTTATGTTCTTCACATACATGATGAATCTCAAAGGCCTATTACCCTAATTCAACGTCCGCCTTGTATTTCGTCTCCATGACATCAAATGAGTGAGTTGCTGAATATGAATAGATACCAAAGATAAAATGATCGTGACTCGAGTTAATTGATTATCGAGATATATGTCTTTTGGTTTGCGATTAGGTCACGATCCTGAACCAATCGGAGAAAGACGAGAATAGAGAAGGCACCTCTCGATCCCGTGGTTCCCAAGTCCAGAGGGTATCGAGTTTAGTCTCGAGCATGTGTATTAGCCATGAAGAAGCTCAAAGCAGAAATCTATTTTGTGAGGCTTGAGAGAGCGCTAAACTCGTCGTTTAATCTCATGTGACTAATTAAACTGGGGCTTGTGAGATTAATCTCACGAACTTTATACTAAAACAGAGTATTCGTCTCTCCCCATAGACGTAGGCTTCATAGACACCTCCCTCGTTTAGAAAACGAAATTAGCTTACAAGAGTGACATCGTATAGTTTGATTATCCGATGCAGTGAAATTAATGTCCAAATTTATTCCATCAATTTCTTATAAAAACTACGACAGATGGAAAATATTCAAGAAAATATTGTTTATCCAAACTCAAATGCTGGGGCCTGTTTACTATGTGTTGAAACACCTAGTATTATTATTATCATTACTACTATGATTTTATTATCATTGTTGTTATCATTATTACTACTACTACCACCACAGAAACGACACTGAATGTGGGCCGGCGTGAATATCCAAGCCAAGTGATTATCTCATTTTGGCAAAGTGGTTGGTGCTTTAACCTGTAGTACATCTCCCTTTTGATAGGAATATTCTCTGTATCGATCCCCCTTCAATATTTTCTAAAGCTCGACCACTTTTTGGGGTACCCACTCGATGGAAAAGAAGCTAAAAGAAAAGTAATTGGCTCGAACTGCCAAATCTTCATCTTCAATAATTGTTGTTGAATAAGCTAAAATCGATTAATGTAGTGGAGATCTCAATCGCTAGATCCACCTTGGCATAAATAAAGGTCAATACTTAGGCTCCGTTTGTTTTGCAAAATACGCGAACATTTTTGAAATATATTTTTCAGGTAGTCATTTTCTAGGAAAATGACAATATCTTATGGTGTTTGACTGAAATCTGAAAATGAACTAGAAAATACATTTCCACTGTTTGGTATAGAAAATCCAATCAAAAAATTTGAATTTTTTAATTTCTTTTATTTTTTCATTTTCTTTTCCTTCTTTCTCGATCGATCGCCGCTGACTGACCACAGGCAAGGGACGAGCTTGCCTTAGGCCGACAAAGCTTGACCTTGTCAAATTCTGGCAAGCTTGAGCGCTGGCCTCAATCGAGGCTCCACCTAGCCAAATCTGAAGAGGTCAAGCTTGGTCGAGGCCAACGAGCTCGAGTCTCACCAAATCCAATGAGCTAGGCTAGGCTTGAGCTCACCGGAATCTAGCAAGGTCAGGGAGCTCGAGCCTCATTGACCTAGGGCGAGTTTGTCCCTCACCTATGGCCGATCACCGGCCGTCGCTATGGTTAGTCGAGGAAGAAGGAAAAAGATAAGGAATGAAAAGAAAAGAATAAAAATAATTAAATATTCGATTTTTTAATAATATTTTTATTACAATGAACGTTTCATTAACTAAGGACTCGAGCATGGACTTGAGCACGGCCTGAGTGTCAAGGACTAGAGCTCGAGCATCAGAGACCCAAGCATGGCCTTTATGCACCCGGGCTTGGATGTGGGGCCATTGGGCACAAGCACCAAGGTTTCGGGCCATACCTCAATGGACTTGAGCGTGGGCACCAAGGGCCTGGGCCTTGATGGACTCGAGCCAAAGCGTTGGAGACCTGGTATTGAACTATAGGGATCCGAGAACTAATGTTGGTGTTTCCATGCCCAAGTGTAGAATTTAGGGTCCAAACACTCAGACCCATTCATTTATTTGGAAAATGTTTTCAAATTTTTCAAAATGAAATCATTTTCCTAGATCTAAGTATAAGTTTTCCGTTGACTCATTTTTCTAAGCGAACTAAATGTCGAAGGGGGTTAATTCGAAAAGACATTTCATTAAATTTCATGAGATATTAAATTACCCTGGAGGTCACTTTTATAAAGGAGAAGGTTCGATTCTTGTCCCTGAATTTGCACTTTCTTGAAATTAAATTCTTGTAAATGTAATTTTTCTGATTTAGTTAAAGCAAACTTTTGCTAATCAAGTCCATCTAACTCAATCCATTTACTTGGTGTTGGGATCAGGTAGCAGAGACCTAATACATTCATCTGGGGAGCCTAAATCTGAGTACATCAATATATCAAGTTGGATCCACATTTACTCAAAATTCTGATCTAATGAATTATGAGCCAATTATAATATATTAATTATTTCACACAACACCAATTCTCTGATGTTGAACTTTTTCTTATACAAATTATATGTGCATCTCAACAATGTTGAGCGCTCCCAACACTTGGAGCTGAGTTGTTCCTTGATGCCAAGAAAAGTCTGGTGTGGAAAGCTTGAGCGTGGTATCTACGTCCAGAAATCTCATTGTTCAAGGTTTCATTGTGGTCTTCATCTGTGGCTTTCAGTCTTGCACATAAGCTTATAATTGATGATCCCATAAGGTTTTTCCCACATCATCATCTTGCCGGCCCCGATGGACTATGGATTCCGGTTAATCGGACTCGATGAGAAAAGTTATGCGAATTGAAGAACTAAACCGGACAAATTAGAAGTTCAAGACCTTGATCGGAAAAAAATGCAGAGAGTTTGCGGAAAGTCTTTCTATTTGGCAATTCTCTCTTCAATACCAAAGCACTTGAATCACATGAAATCTAAAAATTATGAGATAAATCCAAAATTGATCCCCATGTGGCATATGATTTAGCAGGTAAGAGTCAATTTAAAGCGGAGTTAAGCCATGTTATGTGGCAGGTGAGGAAGCACAAGAGTTAGCTTAACGTCATGTATCAATCACATTATCATGGTACCTAACCCTAATAGAACCTTGACCAGGCACACGATATATTCCTTTTTTTGCATTAGTAGCAACTAATCACATGCTTTTGGTAAGTAAAATATCTTGGCAAGTGTGATAATTAGCAAAGAGATTGAAAATTTTGTTATAAGATCCCCCAGATTGAGAGCAACTAATCGCATTGTTTAGAAAAAGACGAATAACTATCGGGAGAGCCAAGTAAGGTATAATATATTGTATATACACAATTTCATCCCGAGAATTCACAAGCATGCTCATGTATAGTAGCTACGCCTAATTATTCAAAACTATCGAGATTGCTCAAATAATAAGCGTGCCCATCCATTTAATTCGGACCTGAACTAGAAGTAAGGGCTTTGGTCCACTTCGGGAGTGAGGACTTGTGTGCTACCGCCGTGACCAATTTGAAGTAGTCGAGTGCTCGAAAAGCGCAAAACATTGTTAGCCAAAAAAAAAAAGGCGAAAAAGCTCGTTTCGATTGGCCCTATTTGATATCGACAGTTGTATACGCAATTCTCGGCCCCCAGTATTTTCGCACATCCACATTTTATCGAGGACCTTAGGACCAATGTAGAAGTCTAGGTGTGTATGTTCCGGTAATTACTCTGTGTGTGCGAAAAAAAGGCTATCGAACCATATCGGAGCTAAACGAGGTATTTGAAAATCTAGGAAAATAGTTTAGAAAAAAGAAACGGGGGGATTCGCTAGGTAGAAGTTTAATGTCAACCGTTGTATGTCTGGTTTGTTTGGCAAGCCATACCTGAAATGTAGATGCTGCCAAAATAATTCGTGCGAAGGACAACTACACATTCGTCTAAATTAGTGAAGATACGAGAGATTTCGGCTGTCATTGAAATGAACCCACTAAATTTGGCTAATTAGGAGTTACATTTCTCAATTCAAGATCTAGTTTTTATATAAGTTAAGTGACACCAACCACAGAAAGAAACCCTAATTCCGAAATACTGATCCCCAACCAAACCCTCGAGCCTAGACCACCTTCGGCAGCTATATATGGCCACCAATGCTATAGCCATAACTCCGGCAACCGCTTCCGATGCCATCGCTGGCAACATCTCTCTCTCTCTCATTTTCCTCATCAACGGATACTGTTCAGGATCTTTGTCGATGATCGTTGTTAGCCCTTGTTTGAGGTCAGGCACTGCCATGGACCAATTGAGAGAGAGAGAGAGAGAGAGAGAGAGAGAGAGTACTAGGTAGGTAAGTGTGGTTATGGAAGATTTCATTTTGGTATCTCTTGCATGACTATTTTTAAGGTTGATGCGTCAACGTGATCATTACGTGAGTTACGGTGGTGGTCTGCTGGGCGAGGGCATTGACGCCCTTGACAGTCAGCATAAAATTTGGGCAAGGCAACTTCGCCCGTGGCCGGTGAGGGATTTGCGGCCCCCGCCCAGTGGTTGGCAAGCTTTGCCATAGTGAAAAAATGAAAAGAAAAGAAGTGGATAAATGTGACACACTTACGTATAAAGATGATTTTTAATGTATATTAGTAAGTGTTGCGGCGAAACTCACAAACGTATAATCATCCACAAGTTCGTCCTCATAAAAATTAAGTGATTTTTACATTTAGTTATTTTTTAGGGACTCGACCGTCTTAATTACGAAAGGTTAAATGTGCACTAATATGGGGAAAATGACCCCAAAAAAAAGTCATAAACCTATTGCAATTGTGATAATTCAACCTTTTATTATTGTTAATTGAGTCCTAAACCTTTTATATTTGTGCTGATTCAGTCTATCTAGCCAATTTTAACCATAAATTGCTAACATTAAGGCTAGTTGTTTTACGTGGTGAGGTCAACGCTGGCGTGGACAATTTTTAATAATGTTTTATTTCTTTTTTCTTTTCTCTCTCTCTATTTTTTTTTTCTACCCTTCTTCCTCTAACCAATCATCGAGGTCCAGTGATTGCCCAGAGGCGAGGGCGACCTCGCTAGCCATTGGCGAGGACAAAGCAAGGTCAAACCTTGCCCACCCTTGCTAGGCTTGGCCTCGCCTTGTCTCTGGGCGAAGCTCGCCCTCACTAGCCATAGATGGTTGGTTGAGGCAGGGCACTTCCATGGCCGTGGTGTCGGGGTTTGGCTCAGTCATTTAGGTCAATTTTTGGCTACGAGTGAGAGGAGCTACAGGATTGTGAATGAGAGGAGCTAGAAAACTGTGAATGAGGAGGGAGAGAGCAACCACATTCGTGAGCTCAAAACACAATTGACCATGGCTTGGAGCTCAGAGATTTGATAGCCACGGTCACTAGTGAGAAGCTAAAGTGCCCATGGCCAACAACTAGGATCTCTAGTAGCCACGGTTGACCCTAGAGCTCAAGAGATCAGATTTGGGGTGGGCAAGGCTCGCTCTCACTAGCAGCTGGCAAGATGGACCTCGCCAACCCTCATTTTTGGCCAGTCGCCAGCAACTGGCTAAAGGAAGAAGGGAAGAAAAAGAAAGAAAGAAAAATAACATAAAGGAAAAATAAAACATTCAAAAAGCATTAAATATTATTTTAGAATGTCCATGTTAACGCCAGTCACGCCATGAAGGACGGCTAGTGTCCATGTTAATGATTTCCGGCTAAAATTGATCGAATGGACTGAATTGACACAAATGCAAAGGGTTTAGGATTGAATTAACACAATTATAATATGTTTATGATTTTTTTTGGTAACTCTCCCCACTAATGTGACATTCTCTCGTTAGCATTTTTTCCTAAGATGACATCGTTTATACTCCACTTGCCGTGCACATGTCCCCCACATGCGTCATAATAGTCATAAGAGTTTCGAATCAATTCGTGCTTTTAATCTTGTTTCATTGGAAAAGAAGCACAGAAGGGAGAAATCTCATTCGGTGTGATAATGTTTCCTTTCCAATGGTCAGTTCACGGAGGACTCTTATCACACTATTGATAATACTATTATATTTTCTTCATTCTGATCGAAAAAGTAGTAGATTATCATTGCATGTTTTTCTTTAAAAAAATGAATAGACTTTTATATACATGGTGGCTTGATATGCATGTACAACCTCGCTTTTTAGCTTTAGAAATAGGATTAATATAACGAAAAAACCTAAATTGGTACACCGTGACGATTTTATCCCAAATTATTTTTTTAACCATAAAAAACCCCAAACTAGTACACCTGTAATAAATTTACCTCGAATTATTTTTTTGATCACCAAAACCCTAAATCGGTACATTTGTGATAATTCTATCCCAAACTAATTTTTTTACCACTAAAAACCCCAAATTGGTACAACTGTGACAATTTTACCTCGAACTAATTTTTTCACAACTAAAAACCCCAAACTGATTTGTAACAAGTTTATCCTCCGTTAGTGTCCGTTAAATTGGATTAATATCACAAAAAATCACAAATTGATAAACTTGTGATAAACAGAGGGGTAAAACCCCAAACCGGTACACTTGTCAATTACTATGTGTCATTAAGCTTAACAACTTGACAGTAAAATCAAACAGAAACTAACGGAGGGTAAATTTATCACAAATATATCAGTTTGAGGTTTTTGGTGATAAAAAAATTAGTTCGGGTAAAATTGTTATAAGTGTACCGGTGTAGAATTTTTGGTGGTCAAAAAAATAGTTCGAGGTAAAATTATCACATGTGTATCAATATGTGGTTTTTTGTGGTCGAAAAAAATATTTGAGGTAAATTTATCACAGGTGTATTAGTTTGGGGTCTTTCATGGTATTAACCCTTAGAAATATTTATGAAGCTGTGGTCAGTAGTTAATTCTTACAATGATAAAAATTTACCAAAATACGAATCAAGGAAAAGGATTGATTGGCCCAACAGGTTGATATTCTTTCTGTTGGGAGCAACCTAACATGTTTGGGAGTCCATTTGAATTTTCCCAATGATTGCTCATAAAAAAAATACCTAATAGGAAGGAGTATTATTATGGTAGATGTTGAAAAAGAAGAAATATTAAATAAAGAGTCTTATTTAGGAAGAATACCAGGATGTAATCAATTCTGGTGATTGCTCAATCAATTAGGGAAGATTCTTAACTTGGATGGAGATCTACTACTATAAATAAAAGGGCATGGGTGGAGGTTTCTGTGTGCACCATAAAATACTCTAGAGAAATTACAAAAGTCTTCAACAATGTGTGTAAACACAAAAGGTTTTGAGAGTTCATCAAGTGAGGATGTGTTTTGTGACAGTTGGGAGGATTTATTGTAAGAGAACACCATTAGAGTGTTAATTGTAATCCTTTGATTATAGTGGAACAATTCCTGAATAAGAATCCCGTGGTTTTTTCCATATTGGGTTTTCCACGTAAAAATTTCTGGTGTATCGTTCTTAATTTACTATGCTATTTATGTTTTTCTGCAAAGAGAATATATAGTGGCATCTAGCGGAATTCTAATAGTTAGAATTCCGTTGCGATCGATTGCGATCCGACTTAATTTACAAAACTTTTTTCTACAAGCAAAAGGCCCGAACTGAGAGGATGTGCGTGAGCACCAGTTGGTTCAGTTATCAACATAAGCTATCTAGATGATTTTCATAAATGACTCGTGGGACTCTATATTAAAGGCGATCAGTGTCAGGGTGGGTTAGTTTACACACTAAAATCAGGAACCAGACTGGGTCGGATCGGTTCCCCATTCTTGGAACCGGGAATCGATCCACTCGGTGCTAGAACAAAATCAGATCGGACTGACTGATCCAGTCCGGTTGTAGGGTTGGTCCCGGAACCAGAGATACTTTTTTGATTTCTTCTATTCCCTACAAGTGAGTTAAAAGAAAAAAAATTAATTTATTAATTAGGGTTTACTTTAGAATAAAATATATAAAAAATTAAGAAATCTTGACCAATCTGTCAGTCCAGTCCGAACGGTCCAATTCGTTACGTGGAATTGGGAATGGGTCGAATTGATCCCCATTCCAAAAATTTGGAACTGGGATCCGAACCGGTCCCCCGAAAACCACCCATAACCGGCCGCTTCGGTTCGATTTCCAAGTTGAACCGGGACTGATGCACACCCCTACTCTAGATGGATTCAACACTCGTGATCCTATTCTATTAGATTTTATACATCAAAAGAGGAATACCATATACTTTAGTGGTGTTTTCCACTGTTTACTCCCATTACCATAAAAGCAAAATTTTTCCACTAATTCATGATGAAATAAAATAAAAACAAAGAATGAGAAAATCAAAAGAACGTTCCATTACCAACAAGTAACCCTTCTCTCTCTCACACACACATCTTTTTTCTCTACACGACTCTTTGATTTGTGTGTATATAAGCCTCCCGATCACATCCCTCTCACACCTTTAAGCTCGTCCTCTTCTTCTTCTTCTCCTCGGGACTTGTCTCTCTCTACTGAGCTTCTTGAAATGGTGAAGTTCTCAAAGGAGCTCGAGGCTCAGCTCATCCCAGAATGGAAGGACGCCTTCGTCAACTACTGGCAACTCAAGAAGCACGTCAAGAAGATCAAGCTCTCGAGAAAATCAAAGCAACCTCAGCAAGTCGACCGTGACTTCGGCCTGTCCATTTTCGACCCCATTCGTTCCATGGTCAAGAAAGTTGCCGGCAAGTTCCAGAAGTCGGCTAGCAGCACGGATATTATGCAGGTACGTAGACGAGCATGCATGTTTTGGACACGGAAATTCTTCTCATCCATGATATTCTCTTCCAAACCGAAACTGCTAAGGTTCAAGCAAAAGGGTTGCATGAAAACATAAAGCGCGACAAGTTTCGAGTAATGCTAGGTATACTAAAACGAGCGGCAAGCACGTCGGTCTTGATATACATCCCCAGAGTTATTGGCGAATCTTGTATGTAGCATTTCGAACAAGAGTATTATGGGTGATCTTGAGTTGTCGGTCTGTCTTCCATTCTTTTCGGTGTCTGGTTGTGTTGCGTGCTCGCGGTCATACGGGAGAGAGAAAAGGGAAGCTTATTCGGTCATTTTCGGGCAAAAGTTCAGGGTTGTGTCCAAAAATCCTAAATCGACACCGCTGTTTGCCTTCTTTTCGGGTACTTTGGTCTTTCAGGGTCTCCTTTTTACGTAACTTTGATCCCACAGACCTCTCTCTCTCTCTCTCTTCTGGGGATGAAGAAGAAACCCAAAGAATTACTTGCACCTGGTGAGTCGCGAACCACGTAAAATTCCATTTGCCTTTTGTCCTTGTGAGTCCAAATTCAATGCCACTAAGATGGTGCTGATCGCTGGAAAAATTAGCTGGGGAGCTCCCCATTAGCGAAAGTGACTGAGAAGGAAGCACTACTGAAAAGGTGGCCCTTAAGTATGTTTAATTTAAACTGTATACTGTACACCCACACCCACACATCCATTTGTATAAGCTATAGTTGTTTTTTCAGTAAGTTGACGACAGCCAGTGTCCTATTCAACGTGATGTTAGAATTAATTAAGGACTAATTATTGCTAAAACCGTTATGGGTTCCTCTTTTCGCTGCCCAATAAAGTTAATTTGGTTTTTGCATCCGCATATTTTATCTAGTTTAATAAAAGAAAATTCTTGATTGAGGATACCGGGTTGGCGACTGCGCCGGCAAATAAAAAGGTTAAAGCTATCTAAGCAAATTTCCTTTTATAGTTTTATCGATTCCAAATTCTTATTCTTCTCAATTAAACTCCAAAAATATCGTCACATTATTTGTGGAAAATCCCTTTTTCTTCGCTTAAAACGATGGTAGAATTAAACAAAAAAATGTTCTTTTTTTGGTACCTTTTTATATACCTTCCACGAGTTTTGTGAAACTTTTTTTGCACTTCCTTCAAAATCGTGAATATCCCTCGTAAGTGCATAGGAAACGTTTCTAAGATCTACATGTTCACGATTCAATTGTGAGGGAGTAACAGAAAGAGTGCGAGGCTTGCCCCGACGAAAGAATTACAAATAAAGACACCCTTTTATTAATTAATTAATTTATTTATTTATTTATTTACACATGAAAAAAGTGAGAAGGTTCTTACCAAAAAAAATATTTTCTTACCAAAAAAAAAAGCGAGTAGGATGAAGAGCTTCAACCTAAATTTTCTACAGAAGAAGAGCACGAGGGACATGGAGGACGGAGAGGAAGAAGAAGAAGAAGAAGAAGAAGAAGAAGAAGTAGAGCACGAAGTCTGCGAGAACGAGCTTGTTCAGTTGTTTTCTGAAGAAGATGAGGTAACTTCTGAAAGGGATAACATCACTTACTTAGTAGATTAATCTGTCAATTGTTAAACAACAATTATGAAACAAATAATTATTATAATAGTTACATGCTGTCTAATGAGTAATATCTCGTTAAATTAGGTTAACGTATTTTTCGAGCAACTGAACGAGGAGCTGAACAAGGTGAACTGGTTCTACAAGTCGAGAGAGGATGAGTTTCTTGAGAGAGGAGATGCGCTCAACAAGCAGCTCCAGATCCTGCTGGACCTCAAGCAGATCCTCGCCGACCGGCGCCAGAAGAATTCTCAGTCGTTCAGGGGGGCGAGTGGCGGGGCCTCTCCGCGCTCCTCGTGGCCATCCTCGGCTCGAACATCCAGTTTTTCAGGTGACTCTTCTGATGCTTGATCGGTACTTTCTCGTAGAAATTCATGATATTGGCTAGCCAACTAAGCAAGAATGATTATAGTCGGACATAGTGTTGAACGCAGATGAAATTGCAAAGGGATGGTCAAAATAGAACTAAAACGGTTTTGTGTTGCTGACATGTGACGTGCATTTTAGTTATCTTTGGACATCCCAATTAAGCTACAAATCATATAAATTACTGGCTTATCGCTTTCCTCTTCATGACTCGCAATTCATGAGGACAAGAAAGCCAAAAGTCTCACGTATTAGTCATGGTGATCATATGATATTGTTGTCTGGATAAATCTGGACCGATAATTTTTCATGAGAAATACTAAATATAAGTTTGCGGTGACAAAAGTATAAAATATTCCCTTTTCACGATATATGATTTTCAAAACCCTATTAATTATCATCACAAATCGCGAATTTCTTTTCCAAGAACATTTTTAATTATTAAATTTTAATGGGATACACTAAAGGTCCATCACGTTGATAAGGATACCCTAAATTCAACGATTTAGATGATTTTGAGATCCTATACGTGCAATGTTTATATATCTGAACAAGGTTTGACACCTTTGACCTTTTTTTCTGCGCCAAAGTTTGACAGCTATGATTGAAGAGATGAGTCCGAACGATTCATTAGAAAAGGAAGTGTCAACAAATGTGCATCGTCGAATTTCGGCAATAATTCTCGTACGCATCTGAAGCATATAGGCCCACTTCATCTCAATTATTAAATATTGTGAGTCCATGTGAGATCCACGTGATTTAATAACCAAGACGAAGCGAACTTGCATGTACCGAGTGCACGCAAAGGCTCTCTCAGAATTCCAAGTGCTGTGCTGACTTCAGCCTTTAATCTTTATACCCAGTTGCGTGACCAAACCATACACTAAAACCCAACAGATGATGGGATTTTTCATCTAACTCTTTGCTCGGAAAGTGACCCAGCAATGTGGAAAACATATCATCAATCAACTCAATACTTTAGCTTTGTGACCAAAAAGATAATGACCATGAAACTTCAACATTAAATCATAGTGTTAAGGTGATAAATCGACTCAATTTATTGAGTTAATCAAAGGTTTCATCGGCTCAATTAGTGTTAGGGTGCCCGCGATCTAAACGGATGCTATGTACATGTCTAAGCAAAATATTTATATGTTAGTAAATCGAAATCTTTTGTATGTCATCTTGCCACAGAGGCCCCGACGGAGTTGCTCGAGACCCCCACGGAGACCTCGGAGACGGACGACGTGATCGCCGCGCTCGAGAGGAACGGGGTGAGTTTCGTGGGGGCCACGGCGAGGTCGAAGACGAAGAGCAACGGGAAGCCGAAGATGACAATGAGGATCGACATCCCGGCCACGACGCCGACCCGGATGATAACCGCCGTGATGTCGATGCTGTGGGAGGACCTAGTGAACAACCCAAGGAAAGATGGGCCGGCAGATTTCATCAACAGGAAGAAGATACAGTATGCTGAGAAGATGATTAGGGGAGCTTTTGTGGAGCTGTACAAAGGCCTTGGTCTGCTGAAAACTTACAGGTAACACTATAGCTGTACTAAGATCATTTTACGGAATACCACCACAGAATCCGATAAATAAAATTTGAACAGGATATAATTTATTTAAATGTCAACTTGTTTATCTGTCATATTATTTAGTTGATTAATTAATAACTCTGCAATTAGTATTGGTATCCTTGGCATTCCTCTAAAAAATGTAACTTATAGTGCCAAGAATTAATTTGTTTAATTACTATTAACAAGGCTATCACAAGATAGCTTGCCCAATTGGAGAATGTTGCATTTATATATATGTATGTATGTACGTATGTATGTGTAGGACTCCATTTAATTGTTTTGAATATGTTATGGGCACAGGGCCTGATATAAATTTGCTATTTTTGGCAGCTCCTTGAATATGATGGCTTTTACGAAGATACTCAAGAAATTCGACAAGGTAAGGCCCGAGCTAAAAACTTTCTGGGACTGAAATATTTTCTTAATTTTAATCGTGTTTACTGCTTTGCAAAATGAGTGCATAAGAATTGTCTAAATATTTTTATTGATGATAATAAACATTTTTTTGTTAGCTCTTTTTTAAAATAATTTATATGATAAAAATCAGAAAAAAAATTTCGAATTAAAATAATTAAAAAAAGAGATTAAACTAAAGCTTAGGTTTTTTCTTTTTGGATGAGCAGGTGGCAAAGAGACAGGCATCGACAAGTTATCTAAAAGAAGTGAAGAAATCTCATTTCATAAGTTCAGACAAGGTATGTGGATTCGACTTTCCATGATGTTGTTATATCCTCTACATATTCTAAATCGAATTTATGACAAGATGAGCGAATGGGTGGAGATTACTATTATTAAATTTGACTTTCGATTAAGGTGATTTTTGCAAAATTGTACGAAGATGACGTGCTTTGATTTGATAATTAAGGTGGTGAGGCTAATGGACGAAGTGGAGTCCATCTTCACAAAGCACTTCGCCAACAACGAAAGGAAAAAGGCGATGAAGTTCTTGAAGCCCCAGCATAACAAAGAGTCTCACATGACCACCTTCTTTGTTGGTAAAGAATTAATTAATATTATTACGATCATACACCATTAGAAAAATATTAATATCACGATGCTAATTTGTAAATCAAACCCTTTTGACCCTCTTAAGTAAAATGAATGTATGCTTTTTTTTTTTTTGCCATGCCAATTTGAATTGAAATTTGACTAATTTTACCTTTTTGGGGTTGCAGGTTTGTTCACCGGTTCATTTGTGACATTATTTAGCATATACGCGATTTTGGCGCACATAGCTGGTATTTTCAACCCCAGCACGGACATGGGCTACATGGAAACTGTCTACCCTGTCTTCAGGTGTGATTAATATTTTAATGTATTGGATCTTTCGATTTTCTGTAATTACAATGCTAATTTGTCTTAAATACGATTGATCTCATGCTCTTTTGTTCCCTTTTCTTGGGGCAGTGTCTTCACCTTGTTGAGCTTGCACCTGTTCATGTACGGGTGCAACCTGTTCCTGTGGAAGGGCACGAGGATCAACCACAACTTCATATTCGAGTTCTCGTCGAGCACTGCCCTCAAGTACCGCGACGCCTTCCTCATGTGCACCACCATCATGACCGCCGTGGTCGGCGCCATGATCCTCCACCTCCTCCTGCGGGCCAATGGCTTCTCGCCTAGCCAAGTCGACGCCATACCGGGTGTCCTGCTTCTGGTTAGCATTCGGCTTCTTACTCTCAATGCCCATAATTTATTTCCCCTCTAGAAAATCAGTTAGGTTAATAAATCTTGTGCTATCGTAATTTCGTGTTGTGAGGATTAGGTAACTAGCTATATAGTGGCCATTAGTGATCTTATGCGTTTTATGCAAATGTTTACAGATTTCCTTCGCCGTGCTGGTTTGCCCGATTGACATATTCTACCGCTCGACTCGGTTTTGCTTCATTCGCATTATGCGCAACATAGTTTTCTCTCCATTTTATAAGGTACATAATGTATTGGCCTCTTTTGTTATTAAAGTTCTTTACTTCTTTCACACTTGGAAGTTATGTTAAATCGGGTTCAATTAGCCAAAAATGAAGAATTTGAGCGACAACACCGGCTCATTGCTGCATTATAATCTACTTTGACAATGTCTAAATGAGTTTCCCAACTCGTTGAGTGCAGGTTCTGATGGTTGACTTTTTTATGGCTGATCAACTCACTAGCCAGGTAACAATTTCAAGAATCGATCATCACGAACGATTCTATATTTAGCCTACTGAATGATGCGAAATATGCAGATTCATCATCTGAATCATCTTCTTACTGGTTGCAGATACCATTGTTGAGGCACATGGAGTCCACGGCTTGCTACTTCTTGGCCGGAAGTTTCAAGACGCACCAGTTCGAAACATGCAAATCGGGAAGGCTTTACAGAGAACTTGCGTACGTCATTTCGTTCTTGCCTTATTACTGGCGTGCCATGCAGGTAATCAATATTTTAGATCCTTTTAAGTTAGCTAACTAACATCTGTATGTTGCAACTTCTGTGGCAACCATTCTGATCGCTTCCTTTGAACAGTGCGCCAGGAGGTGGTTCGACGACTGTGACACGATCCATCTGGCCAACATGGGGAAGTACATGTCGGCGATGGTGGCAGCCGGGGCAAGGATCACGTACACGAGGCAACCCGACCACCTGTGGTTCGGTGTCGTCCTGGTGACCTCCGTCATCGCCACCATGTATCAGCTGTACTGGGATTTTGTTAGGGATTGGGGGTTTCTCAACCCCAAATCAAGAAACCCGTGGTTGAGAGACGAGTTGGTTCTCAAGCGTAAGAGCATCTATTACATCTCCATTGTAAGCCACTCTCTCTCTCTCTCTCTCTCTCTCTCTCTTAGGGTTTTCTTTTTCTCCTTAACAATTAGGGCATGGATAACGAAATTGATCAAGTCAAGAGGCCTCGTTGTAAGCACCCGCATTGCGTATCTCTGTTCATTTTCTCTAAAAGTTTCTAATGGAGAAAATGCAAATGTATTTGCAGGCCTTGAATGTAGTTTTGAGGGTTGCATGGGTGGAGACGGTGACAGGGTTTCGTCCCGGAGCGGTGGAGTCGAGGTTGCTGGAATTCTTCTTGGCTTCTCTGGAAGTCATTCGACGTGGTCATTGGAATTTTTACAGGTAAACGATCTCTCTTCTCCTCCTTCAAGAACTATTACGCTCTTTTCATGGAAAGAAAGGTACTGAATTCGGCTTCCGAACTTGCGTTCGCTGTTTCCCTCGTGCAGACTGGAGAACGAACACTTGAACAACGTGGGAAATTTCAGAGCAGTGAAGGTGGTGCCGCTTCCGTTCCGCGAAATGGAGTCCGACTGATGGGATACTCTCGCCATCATCCTCTTGGAGCTGAATTGCCGGATCGTGTAGAGGGATCGATCCTTGAAGGTTAGCATAATGCATCAAGCCACCATATGATCAAATGGTTGAGGAATTGAGGCATCAAAGAGTGGTAATTAATCTCGCACCACCACTAATTAATCGGACGGACTTCGATCAAGAAGCGAGCCGCAAAGGCGCTTTCCCTAGTGCGAGGAGAAAGGAGGGGAGTGTTAATCTGGTAATGTATAGATGACTCTTAAGCTTTGAATTGGGTCAACAATGGCCTGAGTTTCATGTTGTTGTTGTGAATTAAAGCATTGTTTCTTTCAATGACTTTCACCTTTGTCTGAAGGATCCGAGCTTTTATTAGTCGAAGGGGCAACTTGCAAAGTCAAGATCCTCATATGCTTAATGTTACCTTCATAAAATATGCAATATTTACTAAGATGTATGCCCGTTACATGTGTGGATTACACCAGCATTTATAAGAGAATATGAGAAAAGCATTGTGAGTTTCTCACAAAGAGTGCAAGATAAGGTTACTAACCACTGGGGGTTTATCCTAGTAGCCACCCTTTTCACTTGAGAAGGGAGAAGGTGGGGAGTTCGAATCTCCACCTTCGCAGAGGGGGTAGAGGTGGGGCCGTGTAGTTTAAGATGTAGGTTTTGACGCCCACGTCCTGCAAGAGGTGGGGCGCAAATCTGAGTGTGTATTGTAAGTGAAAGATAGAGTATGACCGACAAAAAAAAAGTGATTTTACCAGGTGTGCTTTCTTAAGGAGGGGTTAATTAAAAAAAAAGCGCCAATTTTCCTTCAGTGTCAATACTAACTCAAACTTTTTTTTTTTGGTCTCAATAAAGCATCAATTTATACTTGAGTCTCATATCTGGCCCCCGTGATATGAAATTTTCAAATTGTTTGGGCTAAATTTGTGATTCAAGTGAAAGATGGCGATTTTTTATAAGACAAAAAAAGTTCGAGCCAAAATTATTACTATGGTGAAATTGAAAATAACTCAACTATTTATTTATAGGTGGTCTTTCCAAAAATGTAAATATGTAAGAGTAACAACCAATTTTTTTACCATCTAAAAACAATAGAAATGGATGAACTCCTAAATAGAAGGAACATGAGATATTGATGTTCTAACTCTAATATAAAGAAGGACGAAATCAATACCTAGCAAAACTTTGAACAGAGAATAGTAAGAATAAGATGAGCCGTAATGCCCATCGGAACTATACTAGTATGCATCTTCATCCTCGTTTCAATTAATTTGATACAATAAAAGTGGACAAAAGATTGGATTTTGGATCGTTCAAAGGTGGAGTGAAAATAAAGACCGTAAGCAAAAAGGAAGGTGTAAACAAAACTCAGATGTATATGGAGACCTTGCATAATGGAGGAGGAGCGAAGCACAACTAACTAATTAAATCGATCCGCTCTTCCATCACCTTATGTCTGTCCTATAGTGATGTGTGTGTATATATATATGTGTGTGTGTGTGGGCTCGCTCTCTTATTTTTTGGATATCCCAAAATCAATGTCGGGGACTCTAAATGACCACCATGGACATCCATGTGATGATAATAAACTCACAAATTACCAAATGAACATTAATAGATAGACATAATACTATGCATGTCTAAGTGGAGGGTACAGCTATGGAGAAAGCACAAAAACTTTTTCTTGTAATGAGAAGATATTTATTCTAGCAATCTATAGACTAGGGTGACAAATTTAAATGCAACAATTAGAGAAGACCCTATAAGTAACATATTTGTATAGATTACATAGATCTTTATGGAATTTCAGTTGTTTCTCTACTAATCAATAGTAAGCACCTATTTGGATGGGCTTAAATCTTTCTCTAATCAGCTATGTTTGAATGTATCATTAAGATAAAAAAAATATATTTTACTATAACAGTTACAAAAAAAAATTTGAGCGACCTTAAATGCTGATTTTTGTAGTTCTTTCAAAAAACTTGGGGGGTTTTCGCGAATAAATGACACACTTTTTAACTTAAAATAAAATTTAAAAAATCTAAAGTTGAAGAGGTTAACACAGATATCAAGATGGGATGAATTTGGTTTATTAAAAAAATTGTGGAAGATTTAAAAATATTATTTTTGTAGAATGAAAACAGTTGGGCAAACGCAAATGCTTTCATCTACCATATAATGAAATAGTTGAAAGCATAGAGAGATTTTCAAACAATGTATAGCGGTTCGGCCAATTTCTTTGACCGAGTCCACTCTTCCAAACTTACAGTCACGGATCAGGCTAAAATCCACTAATACTTTTGGAAAGTTAAAAATCATAGAAGGTGCTCTTCTATTCTACAATGCACACGCACCTCTATCACTATAAACACTCTTTATTCCCATATTACAACACTCACAACCCTTTCAAAGTATACAAATCAGAATACAAACAGTATTTCACAATTAAGAACACGATAGTATCTAAAGACTGAGAGTAGAATTTTCTATTTCCACCACCATTTTAGTTATCCTTAAGCCCTTTAGATAATCTTCCAAGCTGCATCCTAACTGCTGGAAGTCTTCTCTGGGTCAAAGGTTCCACTGGACACACATTTCTGGCCTACAAACTGTACAATTAGTTAGCTGACTCTGAGACAAAAAGGAGATTTCCAAAAATAGAGACTTCTATTTCTATGTATGTTTGACTCTCTGAGTGCTTGCATAAAAGAGGAACTACTGCTATAATTTTTCTGCAAGCTGCTTTTTGCAAATCCAGACCTTGAAAATGCCTATTATAAACTAATTTGAATTCAAATCAAATTAGAAGAAAATTTAGGTCTTCTTATCAAGGAACTTTGAGGCACTCAACCATGCTTCTACTTCTTCTAATACTAGTAGGAGTGAGCATGTTCCGGGTTGGGTTTGTCTAGCACCTAACCTAGGGACTAACTTGAACAGTGTTGGTCCCCAATTTTTGGGGATTGGGAATCGACCATGTTGAGCCTGGGACCAAGGACTGGGCCAACTTTATGAGTTTGATCCAGTTCCCGAGTCAACCCAAAACCAACCGATTCTTTTTATATCATTTTTTGTATTCCATCACCTAGCGATTCCATCATTGGACTCATCTCATTATATCCCACCACTTCAATTGACATGTTATTTGGATTCATCAAGTGCACACAAATATTTAAGTACTAGCATGTAATTAGTAATTGCCAAATAAAGATAAAAAAGCTATAACAAACTTCCATAGATAAACATTCAATTGCCCATTTCTTTCATAACATATTGACCTACATATTTTTAGCAATTAACAAAATAATCCGAAGTCACATCTGAACAACAGATTCTCCAAGTTGTAGTATTTTGTTCCCTAGTCATAAACCCAAGTTGGAAACCAGGAGAATTAGCGTAAAAGAGAGACACCACATGACTTCGGATAACTAAACAAGCACTAACATTGACAAAAAGAAATTGTTACAGTGATTGTCGACGAAGATGCAAAATGAAGGTGGTCATTCAAGTTATTCTTGGCCTCTATTTGTCTTAGAATCGAGTATGGAGGTACTTACTTTTAAGATGTAGAAGTTGACTGCGAACAATGATCAATTTAAAATGATGAGATTCTGGATTCTTCGTTTTTTATGATTGGTAGTGGCGAAGAATGAACGAGCAAGGAGAGAATCATTGCTAAAGGCTAGAGAGAGAGAGAGAGAGAGAGAGAGAGACGTCGAGAGGACGTCGAGAAATATCTGAGATTGAAGGAGAGAGTGAGAACGAGATTTTGAGAGGGGGAGAGGAAATGGAAAAAAAAGAGGAGGCCCTAGGCACTTTAAGTTATATACCAAGGTTTGGAAAAAAACATAAACATATATATCTACAAGGTTGGTTCAACCCAGATCAACTCTAAAGCCTCAAGACCAAGGACTAATATGCACTATACTTGGTCTCGTCAGTCTTTTCTTTCTTTGCTTGACTATGAACCGGCTGTTTACCATATGCTCTTTGGTTTTTTCAAGCATGTTGATGTCTTTTGGTTCAAGTCAGCTGTTCACGTTGGACTATTCCTTCTAAGTCTCACTGGTAACCTCATTCTACAATTTGTTCTCCATTTACTAAGGTCCATCTAACTTTAGACACATACGTCCAATACTTTGTACACCACAAGTAGAGAGAGCACGCCCAAACTTTTAGACAATCATATTAGGACTTCATCTACATATTGACATATGCGTCTATCATCTGATTCTATACCATTAATGCACAAATTACTAGCTTTTCATTATTTTGTTGTCTTCAAAACAGTATAAAGAGTTTTCCCAACAAATGTCAAATCATTTTATGCGTTGCAGATTCTAAAAAGTTAAAAGTAACTTTTGTACTTTACAAGTTTTGTTATACGATGAAAAACTTGTGTGTGAATGTACAACTTTTAAAGGATTTAAGGACTTATAATAAAAAAAAAAAAAGCCAAAACAAGCACCTTGCAAAATATGAAAGTCAAAAATTAAAAGCAAATGTCACTCCAAACAAATCAGAAATCATCCTTATTTAAAAATAACAAAAATTTAGGAGAAAAGAAAATTAAGAAGCTAGAAAAAATAGACAACACAATTATCCATCCTAGGAAGCTTTCAACATTTTCACCTTCTTGAAGTTCACTAATATTTTTCTCCGCATATAAAGTATAAAGAAATCAATTGGAGAAATAAGTTGATTTTTCCTTGTTTAGATGAGAAGTACCTAATTGAATCAAATAACACTGACAGAATAAATTTCTTCAAATATTCGAATTTTTTTTTGGGAAGAAGGGCTTAGTTTAATTTATTAAATTGTTACTTTCTGATTTATGAAAGAACCGACTAAGGACCAATTGTTTTGGTGGGAACAGTTTGCATCATTGGTGCTTTCTGCGGCAACATCTGCCAATTGCTTGTGCCATCCTACCTGCCGCATATGTTTCTCAATTTTGGACAATCTCTCTCAATGAGCTCTTTCGTGATGCTCAAAGCACTTCACTTGACACTTACACTTTCTATAGCACAACTTTGACCAATTTTTACCTATGCTGCTGGACCCCGATATTCATCTCTATCTTGGATCACTAACATGCTTTACATCTTGCGCTAAACTATCATCTCACAACTCCTCTGCCACTCCTTAGAGAACATGGCAGACTTGACCTCTTTTGAGGTAATTGTAGTACTATCCTATATTAGAGAATTGGTAGAGCGCTCTCATGATTCTAATAGAGATGCCAGCATCATCATGCTTTGTTTTCATCAATTAGTGCCTATTGCGATTTTCACAAAGGTGAACCACCAAGGGAAGGATAATGGATTACTAGGCAGGCGCAAATGGTTACACATTAAAGAGATGGCACTGTCGGCTACAACATGATCTTCCAATTCCAATTGCAACTTGGAATTTAAACACAAAACACATTTTACCTTTTTGGAGTCGCAACTAATCGGTTATGAGTTGATTAGACACCAAATAAAATGCTGGAGTACATTTTACTTCTGCAAATCCAAGTTTCATTACTATTGGGACTTAATTATACTAGATTAATTTAACAAAGCCAATAGGTATGCAGCCCTACTAGTAAAGTATTTGAGGGGTGAGGATGCTAGTATCACGGGTGCGGAGTTCAACTCCTGCGCTCTACAAGAGTTAGAATTAAAAGTCAAAAAGTAAGGAGAGTTAAAGATAGGACAGACAAAAAAAAAAAATCTAATACACTTTTGGTACATTTTTTATTTATTTCGAAAACATTTTGCAAGCATGTTTTGGTCAATTTTAGTAGTAAACCATTAACATGTGTGAGATGATTATGCGTGGGTGAACAAACAAGTATATAACACTTAATAATCAAAACGATGAATAAATTACTTGAATGAATTTAAAGAACCTTGATGCACTAATCAAAACCTTACCTATGCTTCACGAAATGAGAACTTCAACTAAAAGGCAAACGATGATATCAGTATGTATGACTTAGACATGATTTCTAAATGTAATTATACAAGGACAATTAATTGCTATGATGTAATTACCCTGAACTAATTTTTTGACCATAAAAAATTTTAAACTGGTACACCTGTGATAAATTTACCCTCTGTTAGTTTTCGTTAAATTTTACTGTTAAATTGCAAAGTTTGATAACACGTGGTAGTTGATGGGTGTACCGGTTTAGAGTTTTGCCCCTCTGTTTGTCACAAGTTTACTAATTTGTAATTTTTTGTGATATTAATCCAATTTAATGGACACTAATAGAGAGTAAATTTATCACAAATGTACTAGTTTAGGGTTTTTAGTGGTCCAAAAATTAATTCGGATTAAAATTGTCATAGGTATACTAGTGTGGGGTTTTTGATGGTCAAAAAAATAGTTCGGGGTAAATTTATCACAAGTGTACCAATGTGGGATTTTTTACGGTCAAAAAATTAGATTAGGGTAAAATTGTCACAGGTGTACCAATTTGGGGTTTTTCATGATATTAATCCTTTAACTCAAACATGATTACTTTAAATGCTATGACTACATATGTTCTAATTTAACTCGCATGAATGGACTAGCATGAAAACTGAATGACATGTGTGCAATACTAATAATAATAGTGTAATATGAATGCTATGACATAAAATAGAATTAATCATGGATTAACCATATTATTCAATTACTTGTGAATATTTTTATGTTTTATAGAAATAAAGAATTAAACCCCCTTACTCCCCTACCGTCGGTCAGATTTTATTCCCCGGTTATAAAAAAAAAAAAGAATTAAACCCCTGGACATTAAATTTTATATAACGACCATTATCTATTAAAAGGGGAAAATTACCAGAAAAGTTCTAAACTTAATGCACTTGTGTTAATTCATTCATAAACCTTTTAATTTGGCTAATTTAGTCCTAAAATTTTTAATTATGCCAATTTAGTTCTAAAATTTTTGACGATTTGTCAATTTAGTCATTCCAGTTAATTTTGACCGGAAATCACTCATGTGACAGTCTAGTCAATGTTGGTCATCTTACGAGACACGATCGACGCTAACGTAGATAATTTTTAATTTTTAGTTTTTTTCTTTTTTTTCTTGGTCGCCAACCGAGGGTTAGGAAAAGAAAGGAAAGAAAAAAGAAAAAAAAAGCTAAAAAAATTCAGAAAATTATTAGTGAATTAATCCTTAACGTTCCTTGGGGCTTCTTGGGTATTTGTCCTTTGAGGTAGAGGAAGTGGTTTAGTTTTAAGGATGTGGTTAATTATAATTATGCCTTATATGTTAGAGGTGAGAGGTTGTCACGCCCCGCACTTCTCGGTGCGCCACATCCCTTGCAGAGGTCGATTTGTGTGCGACGTCCCAAGACGCATCGCCGACCAAAAACCCAACACAGAGATTTAAAAAAAAACACATGCGAAAGCGACTCACGACCCGTACATTAAATAAACATACAACCAAGGATAACCATAGAAATTGACACTTGCACTGGTATTGGAAATTATGTACAGTATCCAAGTACAACCCGAACACCAACAAAAATCAAAAGCGATTCCAGGCCACTCTTGACAAAAAAAGGGGTAAGTGGCTCGGGGTTCGTGTACTACAACTAGCCGGGGCTCCTCCCAAAAAAAAATACTTGATGCGCCTGCCATCCTCAAGGCCGGGGTCTGAAAAATTGGTTTTCAATAACCGTGAGAATAAATCTCAGCGAGTAATTCCCTAAACCTAAACTAGGCTAACGTGCACCTCCTGACAAGTACTAAACAAACAGCACACAATCTAAACTGTAATTGACTCAGGCCCTCGGCCCAAATCTAGAACTTACTTGACCCTGCAGGTTAGGCATTAAATCAACAATAGCAGTCACGCGACAGAATTTAATCACAGCACATACACGCGCATTTCTATGTCACAACGCATGTTATGCATATGCTAGTGCTCGCACTCATGCTCGAGCCTCATCAATGCATTGTCGCACACTTGCACACTAGCACTTAGCCGTTTCTCAATTTCTTCTCCGACCGGGTTAAACGCGTTAGGTCCGACCAGCGTAAAAACGCATCAGGTCTATCACCGAGATCAATCTCTAGACCGCGTAAAACGCATCGGGGCTCATGACACATTACCCGCATAAAACGCGATCGGGTTGATCATCTTCCGTAAACCGGCATCGTCCCCGCACGCCTTTAGAACGGGTTCACTACCCCGCGTAACACGCATCGGGGCTTATTGTGATCACACATTCACAAGCACCAATTTTATCCCGAACCCCGCGTTAGACGCGATCGAGCAATTTAGGTGATCACAATGCATATGTCACTTTCGGGCACACTTATAAATGCAAATGCCGTTGCCAATGCTTAAGATGTGCACTCATGGCCATAAAGTTTACACTTGGACATCCACATGCGCCAATTACAATGTAACATACTCAACTTGTACCGCTGCGATTCAAATTCATAAATCAACATGCCCAAATCGGACAATCGATTTAAATTAGCCATAGCATCAATTCAGCACACTATCCATGCACAAGTTCACATAATCGGGTCAACAAGCACTCGCGCATTCGAGGGCCACCAAACTAATCCATTTCTAGTCCCGCTAGACACACGACGAGGACACCATCAAATTAACCACAACCGAGGCCCGATTAGCGATCAATTACACGGCGATCATTCTCGATAATTTCCCGATTAAGCCCCAAATTGATCGCGCTTCACCTAAATCAAATCCATCGTGTCCAGCCACTTTGTACCACAAGTTCTAGGCCAATAATTGTCATCAAAATGCTCAATTATACTCCTCAATATCATTCTAATTGACCACCACAAAATCAAAATACGGTAGCGACTATAATCCACATATTAAACCCGAACATTTTCGAACTCGGGCCGATTTAATCCAAATTGTCCAGCCCACTTATTGCGCCACTCGGGCCACTAATCCTCCATTAATTAATCATAATAATCCACCAAATCGACCACAATCAAAATCCCTAATCACTTTCACAATTTAACCCATAAAATACCTTAATTAACCCCTAAACCCGCCTAGAAATGTAAATTAGCCTAATTAGGGTTTAGGGTCAAACTCACCGGTGTCCCACGCTTAAAATGGGCCGGTTTCGCGCGGGCGCTAGCGACGGCGGTGGGAGGACGATGGGCGGCGAACGGCACGAGAAAAGAAGAAGAAGGAGGAGGAAGAGAGAAAAGAGAGAAGAGGAGGAGAGAGAGAGAGAAGAGGGAGAGAGGGGAGGGGTAGGCATGGGGGAGGGGACGATGCATGGGGAGGGAGCGGGGAGGTGACGTACCGCAGGGGGGGAAAAGGGAGAGAGAGAGAGAGAGAGAGAGAGAAGAAAAGGAAGAGAGAGAAAGGAGAGAGTGAAAAATTTAAAATTTAAAAATTTGAGCGCGAACCAACGGACACTGTCCAAACTAAAAATCGACCTATCGGTCCCGATTTAAATTCGGAAAAAGGTCTAACAGTCCACGATAAATCTCAACAATAATCTAGGGCAAAAGGCCAAAATAAAATAACCCAAACCACACTACGAGGGAGGTCTACCAGTTCAAATTCGTACCCGGTTCAAAAATACACTTTTCCACTATTCCTAATAATTTCGACGCTGGCCACAATAATATTGATACCGTCCAATTTATTTCGTCCCCGAAACTCCGTCGTCGATTGCCAAGTTCAGGGGTATAAATAACGGCCAAATTCGATCGAAAAGCGATTATAACAAAATTTCTAATTTTAAAAATAAGAACCCGAGTGATCGGTTTCGAGGCGAAATTCCATTATAAAAAGCATACCGACGAATTACACGTTTTATAAATCCCAAAAATGGGCCAAAATCCGGAATGTTACAATTTTTCCCCTTACAAAATTTCGTCCTCAAAATTTACAATCCAACCCGACTACTCAAACAAATGGGGGTATTGGTGTCGCATCACTTCCTCGCTTTCCCATGTGGCACCTTCCGTCCCGTGATGTTCCCAAATGACTTTGACCAACGAGATCGTCTTGTTTCTCAACACTTGTTCCTTCCTGTCTTCGATTCGCACTGGCTTTTCCACGTACGACGACACTCTGTCGTCCACATCTATTACTTCATGATTCAGCACGTGGGTCGGATCCGGTTCGTACTTCCTCAACATCGACACGTGGAAGACGTTATGAACTTGTGACAAATTTGGCGGCAAGGCTAGGCGATAGGCTAACGTTCCAATCCTTTCCAAAATTTCAAACGGTCCTATGTACCTCGGACTCAGTTTTCCTTTCTTGCCAAACCGAGACAATCCTCTCATTGGCGAGATCTTGAGAAATACATGATCGCCAACTTGAAACTCCAACGGTCTACGCCTTCGGTCCGCGTAACTTTTCTGACGACTCTGGGCAGTCCTCAACCTTTGCCGAATAATCTTCACCGTTTCCACCGACTGTTGAACCAACTCGGACCCGTTATACTTCTTTCTCCTACCTCATCCCAACACAATGGCGTTCGCAAGCCACCGCCATATAATGCTTCAAATGGTGCCATTCCGATACTCTGCTTTGAAAACTCATTATTGTAGGCAAATTCCACTAAGTGCAACTGTTCTTCCCACTTGCCCTCGAAAATCTAGCACACACGCTCTCGATGTGTCTTCCAAAGTCTGAATAGTCCTCTCGGGACCGCCATCCGTCTGTGGATGATAAGCCGTCTTCAATTGTAACTTGGTTCCCATAGCGAATGCGGACTTTTCCTAAATGGGGATCACGGTCCGGTAATTGATACTGCACTCCATGAAGACGAACTATCCGTCAGATGTATAATTCTCGCCAACCTTTCTAGCTCAAGTCCTTTTTCTTTGCTAGGAAGTGTTGACTTAGTTGGTCTATCCACTATCACCCAAATGGAGTCGTGTCCCCTCGGCTCCTTGGCGGTCCCACATAAAAATCCATGGTAACATGTTCCCATTTCCATTCGGGATTTCCAACGGTCTGTAACATCCCACCAGTTTATGTCGTTGTGCCTTCACCTGGTACGTCAAGCACTTAGCCACATGCTTGGCCACATCCGCTTTCATTCCGTTCCACCAATAGTCTTTATCGTAGATTCTAGTACATCTTAGTGCTGCGGGGTAAATCAGAATTGCTCCTATGAGCTCCCGACAAAATCTCTTCTTTGAGTTCCAAATCGTCGGACGCCGCGGTCGTCCTCGAAACCTAAAGATTCCATCTTGACACACCAAGTCTGGTTTCCTCTTAGAGTTTTCCATACTCGAATTTTCTGAATTTCAAGGTCCGTAGATTGCAACGCCTTGATCTTGGCTTGTACTTACGGCTCAATCCTTAGTGTCGTAATCGGGGAGAGGTGTCCTACCTCAAACTTAAATTCTGAGTTCAGCGCTCCTTCTAATAAGGTCCACTCTTTAACCAGCAAATCACGCGATGCTCGATTTCTGCTCAAGGCATCCGCTACCGGTTGGCCTTTACGGGGTGATACAATATGTCGCAATCATAGTCCTTGATAATTCCATCCAACGCCTCTACCTCATATTCGGTTCATTCTGCGAAAATAAGTACTTGAGACTACGATGATACATGTAGATTTGGAACCTTTCTCCACATAAGTAATGCCTCCAAATTTTAAAGCGCGAAAATAATTCTTGTTAATTCCAAGTCGGGGTCGGGTAGTTCATTTCGTGAGGCCTTAATCGCCGCGATGCATACGCAACCACTCTTCCATGTTGCATTAGCACGCATCCCAATCCTCTAAGCGAAGCATCGCTATAAATCTCATACCCGCCCGGTCCTGAAGGGATCGTCAATACTGGCGCCGTCGTCAATCTTTGCTTCAGTTCCTGAAAACTCTCTTCACACTTTTCGGTCCATTCAAACTTGGTTTCCTTCTTAAGCAACCTCGTCAAAGGAGTGGCTATAGCTGAGAATCGTTCCACAAATCTCCGATAATAACCTGCCAGTCCTAGAAAGCTTCGAACCTCAGTAACTGTCATCGGTCTCGGCCAATCCATTACTGCTTCAATCTTTGCCGGGTCCACGGAGATTCCTTCTCCGGATATTATATGCCCAAGAAATGCTACTCGGTTCAACCAAAACTCGCACTTGCTAAACTTAGCATACAGTGCGTGCTCTCTTAACGCCCCAGAGAACCTTTTCCAAATACACCTCGTGTTCCTCGGAACTCTTCGAATACACTAAAATATCGTCAATGAAAACAATGACAAACCGATCTAAGAATTCCTTGAATACCCTGTTCATTAAATCCATGAAAGCGGCGGGGGCATTAGTCAGCCCAAATGGCTTTTTACCGTGAACTCATAGTGTCCAAATCTAGTCCTCGAACGCTGTCTTTGGAATATCCTCCCTTTGATCCTTAATCGGTGATACCACATCCTTAAGTCAATCTTAGAAAATACCGATGCTCCTTGCAACCGGTCGAACAGTCGTCAATCCTCGGGAGGGGATACTTATTCTTGACCGTCACTTGATTTAGCTGTCGGTAGTCGATACACAATCTTAGCGACCCATCCTTCTTTCGGCGAAATAAAATCAAGGGCGCTCCCCATGGAGACGCACTCGGTCGGATAAAACCTTTGTCCAGTAGTTCCTGTATCTGGACCTTTAATTCCTTCAATTCCGACAACGACATCCTCAAAGGCGGCGAGATTGGCTCGGGTCCTGTGGAGCCAACTCGATAACGAATTCCACTTCCCTTTCGGGCGGCAATCCCGGCAATTCTTGAGGAAAGACATCGGGAAAATTGCACACCACTGGTATATCCTCAAGCCGCATTTCACCTACCGTCGGATCAACCACACTGGCTAAATAGCCTTGACAGCCCTCGTCCAACAATTTGGTTGCTTCCATAGATGAAACCCAAGGGGTCGAGGTTCCTCCTCGACTCCCTACAAACTCAAATCTAGGGTGTCCACCGGGCTAAAACTGGATCACCCCCTGCTACTCTGATCCATTACGGCGTTCTCGCTTAACTAGCCACCCATGCCCACAATCAAATCAAAATCATACATCGGCAACATAGCTAGGTCTATCCTGCTTTTTATACAACCATTCACTATCTCACAATTCGGGCATCCTAGGGATATGCATATCTTATCCTTCAATGGGCGTAGTCACACACAATTGCATTTCTAACATAACAGGCTTTAATCCGGTCAATTCAACAAAGCGGCGAGATATAAATGAATGTGATGCTCTCGGGTCGAATAATGCATATGCTATATGGTGGCACAGAGAAACCATACCTGTGACCACCCATGGCGCATTTTCCATTTCCCTTCGCCAGCCATTGCATACACTCGTCCTTGTCTTTTGGTGCCTGTTCATAATAGCCGACGGGGCACTCCCAAACCGTTTCAATTCGAGGTTGTTGTAGTATCGGGGCTCCGCGGAGACGTTCTTTGAGGGCGAGTTCCTAATTTGATAATCCAAACTCCGCATTTGAAGCAAGCCCCAAATCTTTTCTGCTTTGAAGGTTCGGCTTCCGATGTTCTTCTTGATCGGTGGGACAAAGCGTGTTTCCATATCGGTTTCTTCCCAAGCGGCGATTGTCCCTAGTCGGGGCGAACCCACGATCGAGGCGGTGCCCTCTATCCACTTGTTCCCATTCAATAGCTCGAGCTCTCTCATACAAGTCTTCATAAGTTTTTAGATTCACGGTATTAGTTGTCATGAATGTTAGCCTTGATCCATCCGGAATCTTGTTGCCTTATCCTCGGGTGTTCCACCATCCTTGCGCGCGAACCTTGACAACCTAGCAAACTCACTTTGGTCTTGATCTACGGTCATTGATCCTTGGCGAGTCTCATGAATTCGGCCCGACTTCCCTTTCTGGCGCTCTCCTAAAAAAGAACTTTCGAAGTTCTTAAAAATCGACCAAGTTTGGGCGGTCGCCCGAAAATACCCGTCCTTTGGTGGCTCTCCACCAATCATTGGCGTTATCCTGCCGGTGATATACCGCCAATGTCACCTTTTCGACCTCGGTGCACCCTAGCACTTGAAGGCCTTTTAGGTTCCTCGATCCGGGTGCGACCTCGGGATCACCTTGCCGTTGAACCGGCGGCTTTAACTTAGAGGGCTGCTCTACCGCTGACGTTGGCACGGCCACATTCCAGGGCACGGGATGGGATTCTCTACATTTCCACAGATTCCCACAATTTCCATTGTTTCCATTATTCCCGTTATTTCCGTTATTCCCGTTGGCCCCATTGGCGGCAATAATGGCGGCCTCAGCGGCAATGGCGATAGTGGCATCTCTCTCACGAGCCAATCTACCTCCTAGAATCCCTTCTTCCTCGGGGCTCTTAGGATTCCATCAACTCTCGGATCCTCCATGACCCTTACTTGCGGCTCTACACGGTCTTGTTTCGCCCTCGACCTCTACCTCTTCCTCTTCCACGGCCTCGACCTCTACTTCTTCTGGGTTACTCATCTCTCCAACTTGTAAGTCTATTCTCCTGCTAAATTCCCACATTGGGATTAGAGACCTAACCCAAGCCATCTGGGTCTAAGGTCCTGGGCGGGGGAACTTAGCTTTTCAGCAATCAATCACTCAACATGCGATTAAGCATATATATAGCAGACTCCAATCACAAGAATCGTGTCTTCGACCTCGAGTCCCGGCCTTTTGCACTTCACGGGTCAAATAATGCAGCCAATCAATCAAGACACGATACGGTCGGAGGTACACTTAGCACACGAGGCCACCCTGATCGGCTACCCAAGGTCATCGCTCCTTATCACCCGTGTTTCGACCCTAATGGGATCGAAATGACCTTGCTCGATACCAAATCAAACGGGATGTCACGGCCCGCACTTCTCGATCGCCACATCCCTCGCAGAGGTCAATTTGTGTGCGACGTCCTAGGGACGCGTCGCCGACCAAAACCCAACACGTAGATTTAAAAAAAAACACATGCGGAAGCGACTCACCACCTGTACATTAAATAAACATACAACCAAGGATAACCATAGAAATTAACACTTGCCTTTGGTATTTGAAATTATGTACAATATCCAAGTACAACCCGAACACCAACAAAAATCAAAAAGCGGTTCAAGGCCACTATTGACAAAAAGGGTAAGTGGCTCGGGGTTCTGTGTACTACAACTAGCCGAGGGCTCCTCCCAAAAAATGCTTGATGCGCTTTGCCATCCTCAAGGCCGGGTCTGAAAAATCGGTTTTTCAACAACCGTGAGAATAAATCTCGTGAGTAATTCCCTAAACCTAAACTAGGCTAACGTGCACCTCCCGACAAGTACTAAACAAACGGCACACAATCTAAATCGTAATTGACTTCGGGCCCTCGGCCCAAATCTAGAACTTACTTGACCCTGCAGGTTAGGCATTAAATCAACAATAGCAATCCACGCCGACGAATTTAATCACAAACATACACGCGCATTTCTATGTCTAACGTATGTTATGCATATGCTAGTGCTCGCACTTATGCTCGAGCCTCATCAATGCATTGTCGCACACTTGCACACTAGCACTCACCGTTTCTCAATTTCTCCTCCGACCCGCGTTAAACGCGCATTAGGTCCGACCCGCGTAAAACGATCAGGTCTATCACTTTGAAATCGATCTCTAGCCCGCGTAAAACGCATCCGGGCTCATGACACATTACCCGCGTAAAACGATCGGTTGATCATCTTCCCAGAACCGGCATCGCCCCGCGTAACACGCCTCAGACGGGTTCACTACCCCGCTGTAACACGCATCGTGGCTTATTGTGATCACACATTCACAAGCACCAATTTTTATCTCGAACCCCGTTAGACGATCGTGGCAATTTAGGTGATCACAATGCACATGTCACTCGGGCACACTTATAAATACAAATGCCGTGCCAATGCTTAAGATGTGCACTCATGGCCATAAAGTTCACACTTGGGCATCCACATGCGCGAATTACGATGTAACATACTCAACTTGTACCGCGCGTATTCAAATTCATAAATCAACATGCCCAAATCGGACAATCAATTTAAATTAGTCATAGCATCAATTCAAAGACACTATCCATGCACAAGTTCACATAACCGGGGTCAACAAGCACTCAAGCATTCGAGGGCCACCAAACTAATCCATTTCTAGTCCCACTAGACACACGACAGACACCATCAAATTAACCACAACCGAGGCCCGATTAGCCAGTCAATTACACGGCGATCATTCTCGATAATTGCCCGATTAAGCCCCAAATTGATCGCGGTCGCCTAAATCAAATCCATCGTGTCCAGCCACTGTGTACCACAAGTTCTAGGCCAATAATTGTCATCAAAATGCTCAATTATACTCCTCAATATCATTCTAATTGACCACCACAAAATCAAAATACGGTAAGACTATAATCCACATATTAAACCCGAACATTTTCGAACTCGGGCGATTTAATCCAAATTGTCCAGCCCACTTATCGCGCCACTCGGGCCACTAATCCTCCATTAATTAATCATAATAATCCACCAAATCGACCACAATCAAAATCCCTAATCACTTTCACAATTTAACCCATAAAATACCCTAATTAACCCCTAAACCCGTCTAGAAATGTAAATTAGCCTAATTAGGGTTTAGGGTCAAACTCACCGGTGTCCTACGCTTAAAATGGGCGGATGAAATAAAGGTTGATCAATGATAGAGAGAAGAAAAGAAAGAGAGAGAAAGGAGAGAGTGAAAAATTTAAAATTTAAAATTTGAAAGGGCACAACCAATGGACACGGGTCCAAACTAAAATCGACCTATCGGTCCCGATTTAAATTAAAAAGGTCTAATGTATCCACGATAAATCTCAACAATAATCTAGAACAAAAGGCCAAAATAAAATAACCCAAACCACACTACGAGGGAGGTCTACCAGTCCAAATTCGTATCCGGTTCAAAAATACACTTTTCCACTATTCCTGATAATTTCGACGCTAGCCACAATAATATCGACATCGTCCAATTTATTTCGCTTCAAACTCCCTAAATCGATCGCCAAGTTCGGGTATAAAATAACGGCCAAATTCGATCGAAAAGCGATTATAGCAAAATTTCTAATTTTAAAAATAAGAACCCGAGAGTGATCGGTTCCCCTTGCGAAAATTCCATTATAAGCGCACTGACGAATTACACATTTTATAAATCCCAAAAATGGGCTAAAATCCGGAATGTTACAGAGGTTCCAAGTTTTATATAGGTTCTACTTGGAACCTAAAACTTATATTGCATATCTTGGAACTTTGAATCTACCTTGTCATAGGTTTCAAGGTCAGTTTTAGGGTTTACCCAGGTTCCACCTGTATTTTAATTAAATAATTACAATAAATTATCACCTTTAATGATCACTATTTGCTGCTACGATCCATCGGTCACAACTTAATTTAAACACATGAGAAATATGAAACATTAACAAGTAGTAAAATAAAGCCAAAACTAGTGGTTCCGGATTATATACTCATCATTTAACACTATAAAACACTGTAGGATCACACGAAGATATAGATCAAGAAAAAATACAAAAAACTTTTTTAAGGTTTTGGGTTTTAGGTTCCACCTACGTAAAACCTGGAATCTACCTATCGAAATAAGTTCCCTAATTTTTAGGACTTGGAACCTATCCTACTTATCTTGGAATCTGGAACCTACAGGTTTTAGCAGTTAGGTTCTCAGATTTGAGGTTCTTCCCTGAAATCATGCTCGCCTCTAATATATGGTGACTTCCTATTGTATAATGTAGGGTAATTAAGAAAGGTCATATGGATATATAGATATAAATGTACGGACTAATTTATTATACCATGAATGTGTATCTATATCATCAATATAGAGTATGAACTCACTTGTCTAATGGCCCCGATTGTAGAGAAGATAAAAAGAAACAAAACTACAAATGACCATGAAGGAATTACCATTGAAATTGAAATTTCAAGTTGTTTATTTGTCTGAAAAAACATTTGATTTTTACGAGTAAAAAAAAATAGAAAATGATATCTTGCCCTATACTTCTTGAAATGAGTCATAAACCTATTTCTTAACTAAAATTTGATGGACTAAGTTGTTATATAACTTAATTATATCCAATAAATGGGTTAGAATGGTATAATCTAAAATAATATGGATGTTAAATAGGTTCACACCTACTCAGACTCAACCAACCTCTATGAACTTATCTTCACTCTCTATTGCTCTCACTTGATCTTGCTTTCGCTCTTACTCCGCGTTGTTATCTAAGTTTAGGTATATGTTTTTCGAAATTGAGTTAGATAAGTAATATGAATTAGGTTGTGTACATTAAAACGGGTTAAATAGGTCAATTTGAGTCGAACCATTTCCGACCCGACCTAATCTACCCGTTCGACAGCTTAGCTTGCCCTCCCAAGATTGAATCCGGTTAGAAAAGTCAGCGCGTGTCGATCGGGTTGGGTGTGAAATCGAGTTAAATATAAAAATGCTTTAGTGATATAGATCGGGTTAGGTATAAGTCACTACATTTGTATTGCATGATAATAAATCAAAACGAGTGAAATATGTCAATTCTGACCGGAGTATGTCCGACCCGACCCGATCCACCGGTTTGGCCGACGGTCTGGCTTGCCCTCCCGCGAGCGAATCCGGTCAGAAAAGCGGGCGGGCGTCGATCGGCGTATTCTCTCTCTCTCTCTCTCTCTTCTCTCTTTCTGTCAACCCTTCTTTTTCTCGCAAGCCTGTCTGCTCCAAGAATCAAGAGAGGCGCTACGCCCAATAAGGAGACGAGGAGGAAGGAGGTGGATTCTTCGTCTTCTCCGCGAGGCTAGGGTTTTCCACCGCCTCCGCCGACCGATCGACCGACCGACCGACCGACGCACCGACGGACGCGGGCCGAAAATGGTGAGAGCGTTGCTGAAGCGGCTGGCCTCCAACACCCTCGCGGTGGCCGGCAGGTCGCAGCACCACCAGCTCCGCCGCTTGAACATCCACGAGTACCAGGTTCCTCTTCCCCCTCTCCCCCTCTCGCGATCTGCCTCGATGCGGTGTCGTTCGTCGGGGGATTCGTCTCCGGAGAAGTTGGGATCTTTAGGCGCTCGGATTGCATCCGCGCCGGACGTGATCACGAGTTGACGGCGGAGATGCCCGAAGCATCGTGATGTTTTCGCGTTTCGTCCGCGGAGGCATGGCCGAAGAGCTAGCGTGCGATTGATTTTCGATTGTGCTTGTTATTAGACGGTGATTTCTTGCTGCTTCAGGAAATGCCACGGTTTTCACCTCTTACTTTTGACGATGCCGGAGTCTGCCGAGTTGCGGTTGTGTCTATGTCTGATTTTGTTGGGGTGCTAGGCGAACTTATGGATCTGCTCATTTGTAGGAATACTGTGTTTTTGGGGGTTAGAGAGATTTGATCAGATTTTTAAAGGTTTGGTAATCAACCTGCCTAAACGAAATTCATGAATGATGTGTTGGCTTTTAGGGAATATCTTGCGGATGCTCAATGCTGTCATTTCTTTTTCTTCATGCGCAGTCGGCTCGTGCGAATGATTTGAGGATGCTTCCTTAAGGCTTTTTAATCTGCTACCTGACACGGGCTTTGTTTACCTTGAGTTCAGGGTGCTGAGTTAATGGGCAAATATGGCATTAATGTCCCGAAGGGTGTCGCCGTTTCTTCTGCGGAGGAGATCAAGAAGGCAATTCAGGAAGTGTTTCCTAATGAAAATGAGGTATTGTTAATGACATGAACTGCTAACCTGAGCCAAAAGGGCCTGAACATCAGTCTAAATTCTTCATCTTTGCACTTTTTTTGGCAGTTGGTTGTCAAAAGCCAAATACTTGCTGGTGGAAGAGGATTGGGTACGTTCAAGAATGGGCTCAAAGGCGGAGTGCATATTGTCAAGGCTGATGAGGCTGACCAAATAGCTGGTATGGAAGCATTCTTCAAGAAAACTGCATGTCTTCTGAAATTTCCAACGTATGGTTCATTGGGCCCAAATTGCCTGAGAACTACACTTAGATTATATTCGATTCGATTGAATGGAATTGAGTTAGGAAATGGAATTAGAGGAAGGGTGGAGTTGAATGAACTCCAATTTCTTTGTTTGCTTGCGATAAAGAATAACTTGAGAATGAGAAGCAAGTGATAGAGCATCCAAATTATCCTTGAATTAATTGTAAATATAGAACCGTGAGGGCACACATGGAAGTGTGTGAAGGAAACGGGATAAGCTTATGGTAAATGGATTATCAACACCCCAGTAACCAAACATGGGTGGAAGGAGTGGGCATTCCTGTAGAAGTGGACAACTAAACATAAACATGGGAAAATGGAGAAGATCACACTTTGGTGCTCCTTTTTAGGGCTTTTCAAACATGTTAGGTTTTTCTAGAGAAATTTGAACTATTAATATGTGGATTTATTAAGGTTAAATCCCCATGTGGATAATTTGGAAGAAATTCTACTCAAGATAGTATCATAAATTTGCTCTTGAAAGAAAAATTGTAGATGATGGCTGGGATTAATTTTGGCCTCTGTCGTATTTGATATTGTTAACAGCGAAGAAATTGTTTAAAGTTTGTTATTGCCTTTCTGCTATATATAATATGTACTTCTCAGCATGAAAATTCATTGGTTGCAGGGAAGATGCTTGGACAGATACTTGTAACCAAACAAACTGGGCCTCAAGGAAAAGTTGTCAGCAAGGTCAGGCATACTCAATTTTGAATAGGCTTTTCTGCGTAAACATGTTGCTTTCGTTTACTACCATTTTGTAGCCATATTTATTCTTGTAACATACTAGATGACATGAATCCTCAAATTTTTGAGGACGCCCCTTTGAGTGTTAACATACTTGTTCTTTTTGGCCACTCTTATAGGGCTGTTTTTTTTTTTTTTTCATTTCAAATTTGTTCAATGGGTTAACGTCTGGAAGTACCATTGTAGGGTGTTTAGGGTGTTTCTGTTTGTCATCTAGTGAGGGTTTGTTTAGGGTGTTTCTGTTTTTATATGATAAAAATAGACTGATGAGTTGGTGAGTAGCTTTTTGTTTTTTCCTTTGGATTATCTTTCTGGTTTGGGGGCCGTAATCCAGTTAGACTTTTGGTTACTATGAGAATGAGAAATTGATCCTTATGAAAAGACAAGTGTATGTGGAGTGTAAAGAAGCTGATTGGATATGGACTTTGCTGTAGTCCTCACTGGGTCTCTTATTATTTAACCCAAGACTGAACTATACATGAAAGCCATAGGGTTCAACCACATCAGAACAGTAGGTTCACTCTGTTTTGGATTTGCTTGTTTCTGGTTTTGTAGCTGAGCAAGAACAGCAAAAGGCAAAAAGAAAACAAATTAAGTGGAAAACAATGGATACGCATGAAGGCATGGTTTAAAACCATGGCTCTTTTATGTATTAGACCTTGTTGCGGTGCCATGCATGATCTGAGAGAGCAGATTCAACACTTCACTTTGATTATGGTGCCTAATCTCTCTTTGGCACGTCCTGTCTGGTATATTCAAAGATATTAGGTTGAAGAATGAATGTGTTGTTTTATGCCTGCTAAGATAAAGGATGGCTCCATAAAGGCATGTCTGTATCTTCTCTCTAGTTTCTGCTGTGTACTACACCTGATGAACTGAATTAGACCTAATTTTGGCTTAAAAACAAAACTGAACATAGAAAAACTGAATTTCTTGGTTTGATTCAATCAGTTCAGTCAGCATTTTCAGGTTTGTGATTTTTATTCTGGGGCATCCCCAGATATATTGCAGGTGACAATTAAAACCTGGCTAATGAACTTGCTTTTCTTTTCTGTTTTAGATTTCCTATAGCAAGTACGTGTCAGCCTTTTTGTTTGATTAGTTTATCAATTTGTTTAATTATTTAATGCGTATTCTAACAAATGTGAGCTTTTTCCTACTGTTTCTTGTTATAGGCTCTGTATTCTCTTGCTTTGGGCCTGTCTTCTCTTTTCATTTGCTTCATGATTCTGCTCTCCCATTTATCATGACTTCATTGTTTCTTCCTGCAGGTTTACATATGCAAAAAGCTTTCCCTTATCAATGAGATGTATTTTGCCATCACTCTGGATCGGAAAACTGCTGGTCCTGTATGTCTTTGACTCTCTATGTATTCTTTAGCATTCCTTTTCTCCCTTCTGGTTCTCCAAATTCTGATCTCGGCTGAGATACATAGCCATTTGTTCCTAAAGGATCCTGCAATGTTTGGTTTCTTTCCTATTTCTCACATCACTATCATGACTATTTAGTGATCTCCCACTGCCTCCCTTCTTTCATTAATTATATGAAGAACTGTTTTATGTGAATAACTTGAATTTTGCATCTTACTCTTTGGTCCAAATAATAATCCTGCGTAATGCTTACCATACAACCTGTTTCTTGGAGAACTGTTTTACGCAATATGAAGAAATGTTTCGCAACTGGTGCTCTAATTCTTTGTCCTTGTGCTTACATACAGAGTTGATAGTCATCACACGATGTTAATCTAGTCAAGGGTTTGAAACTCTTTGCACTGAAATGGCTTTAATTATAACATTTTATGGTAGTTGACAGCTTCATAATTGAATGGTAAAAGAGTGGCATAGGATCTATGTCAAATGTTAACTCTTTAGTATAACCGCATCATAAAATTCAGACATACCATAGTTTTTTGGTGTTTTTGGTCGAAGACATACCATTGTTGAATTGTCTGATTTCGATCACCAGGTGATCTAGTTGACTTTGTTATCTTTATGAGTGACGTCAAGTGATATGGCAACAACCTTCTCCCAGATGACAATCATCTTGAGATTAGGTAGCGTAGTGATAGTTTTGATGGGGGCAAATAAAGAGGAGGTAAAAAGAATAGATATATGCGAAGGAAAAAATAGTTGCATGCTATGCATGTGGCATTAAAAAGATAAAGGCATCTTTTAGGAAAGATGAAATAGTAACGCAATTTGAAAAAATATAAAAAAATAGGAAAGGGAGGTTTCTATGGGTGAAAAGGAGAAAGTTGGGGATGTTATAGAAGCCTGCGTACTTACATTGTGAACTGTATATGGGAGTAAATTTAGTTTCACATACATTCAGACAATTGTTTATGCATGTATGCTCATTTTTTATTTATTTATTTGCATATGCTTACTTGTTTAATTGCGTCTGTGTATCGAAGATACTTTTGTATTTATGATATATTTTGTTGGCAAAAAATAGAATATTGCTTTAATCCACGGAACTGACCGCATTTAATGTCAAAGCTTGGCTGTTGTTTGATGATATGGTACAATGGTGTTCACCTCAAAGTTCCGGTTTAAACTTCTATGTGAATGTTTGGTTTGCTGTACATTTTCCGAGGCTGTCATTTGAGGCTAAGAAGCTGCAAGATCGTGCAGCCAGGTCCTCTTGTGTGGCTTTAGTTTTCCCTGGATGAGAAAATTATATTTCTTTTTTTCCTATTTTACTGCTCTCATGCATTTACTGCATATCTTACTTTGTGAGTTTGTTGAGGATGATTTGCTTCCTCTATTCGTGCATTTATAGCTTACTCACACTTTACTTTGCAGATTATAATCGCCTGCAGTAAGGGAGGAACCAGCATTGAAGATCTTGCTGAGAAATATCCGGACATGATAATAAAGGTTTACTTTCCTATTCTTCATAGATATATGTCAGCGTTTCCGTCTGCTTCATTTGTCCTCTTCTTATGGGACTTGTTCTTTCATATAGGTACCAATTGATGTCTTCCAAGGAATCACCGATGAAGATGCTGCCAAGGTGGTCGATGGTTTAGTCTTAAAGGCTGCAGATAAAAATGCAGCTATTGACCAAGTGAAAAAATTGTATCAGCTTTTCTGTGCGTGCGACTGTACGTTGTTAGAGGTATGCATAGTCTTCTCTTTCTTTCTTTTCTGTGGTAGAAACTAATCATACTTTCCACTTATTAAAAGATAAAAAAAAGTGTACATTCTTGCCGTAACACCGTTGAACCTGGTCGGACACTTTGTGTCCATCCTGGTTCGAAGGTTTTTGTGTTCGGCTCCCACTTGTACATTTGCGTTGAAAAGTTATAAACATCTTACCTTTACCAAAAAAAAAAAAAGTGTACATTCTTTCTTTTTCTGTTTTGGAGTTTATTGTTTTGGGTTTTTTTTTTTTTTGGGGGGGTGTTGTGTTTGGGGAGGGGGAGAACCTTTACCATTGGTACATTTGGTACTTCATGAATTTATTTTTGTTTTACAGATTAACCCCCTTGCAGAGACTTCTGATAGCCAATTGGTTGCTGCTGATGCAAAATTGAACTTTGACGACAATGCTGCATACCGTCAGAAGGAGATTTTTGCTCTCCGTGATCCCACTCAAGAAGACCCTCGAGAGGTTTGACTTCAATTTATATTCTACCACTGGCATTACACTTTTTTATCCTATTGCTTGGAGCTATTGATGCATTCGCAAACTCTTGTTCCATGACATCTGGCTTAAGTATCTGCTTGACTGACTCTTATCTTTTATAAATCTGAAGTAATCGCTTTGAGAATAAGCTCATTGGATTGATATGGAAAATGGGTGTAAATCTGGTTAGTTGGGAGACAGAAGGAAAATTCATTATCCAAATAGAGTGGGTAGTGCATTAATGTGGTGGCACAATGTGGCATGACCACAAGAGATCGTTATTGCTTAAGATTTTGCAGTTAGTATTACTTTTCTACTATTTAGTGCTTACCTATTCAACTTATTCGGCTAGTTAATGCACGCAATTTAATTTCTCACGGGTCTTCTGCTAGTTAGAAATAAGACTAAGTTTGAATAAGGGAGTTCCATTCATGAGATTTGGTTTCTTTTAATTTCTTGGCAATGCTTTTGTAGGTTGCTGCTGCAAAAGCAGATTTGAACTATATTGGTCTGGATGGAGAGATTGGTTGCATGGTGAATGGTGCGGGATTGGCAATGGCTACTATGGACATTATTAAGTTGCACGGTGGAACTCCTGCCAACTTCTTGGATGTTGGTGGAAATGCTTCAGAGAGCCAGGTAATAAACTGCATCTTCAGAAGTTCTCTATTATTTGGACAGCCAGCCTGTAAGGACAGCATTCCTCATGCACAGGATATGTTGAACCACTTATTCAGTTTTTAGTGTGATAGCATATGAAGACAGCCTTTCCAATAATGATTAATCTTAGATCCCTCTGCAAGTAGAACACCATTCATTAACTCATATTATCTTAGAAGCAGCAGGGTGCTACTGCTTTTGTTTTGCATCTCTTACAAAGTAAGTGCACACTTTATTGGAGCCTTTGGGTTTTTCTTTAGGCTGTGCTCTTTTGTCTCCTGATTTATCAATTCATTGTTAATTGATGAACTGTGAATATGGATAATCATTATGTTAGACCCTCCTGCAAGTAGAACAACCATTCAATTATTTGTAATAACTTTGAAGCAGCACACTGTTTCTGCTTGTCTTTTCCATCTTGTACGACTGCACTGCTTATTTGAGCATTTGGGTTTCCGTTTAGACTCTACTATTTTGGCTCCGTTCAGGGTTCATTCCGTCATTCTTGATTCGATGAACAATGAATATCAATATGATTTCTTTTCATTGCTGTGATCTATATCTGTAATTAATAGTAGAGTGAACTACTCCACATAGACCCTGCATAGGCTAAATATATTTGGTTGCTCGTGTTGATGTTCATTATCATGCATTTTGCTCCTTAGCCATGTTAGGTGCTCCAGTTAATTAGAGTTGCTTTACAGCTTTTAACTTGCAATTTTTCCTGTTAAAGTCTCTCTTTTGAATTTTCCCATAATAGTTTCTCTGAATTATCATTTGTTCTCTCCTACTTTTATTATTGAGTAGGTGGTGGAAGCATTTAAGATATTGACATCTGATGAGAAGGTCAAGGCCATCTTGGTCAATATATTTGGAGGTATCATGAAGTGTGATGTCATTGCAAGTGGAATTGTCAATGCAGCCAAACAGGTCAGAAGTGCAATGTTTGACACAGACTATTTGTAGGCTTATATTTTATTATTTTGCATACTTTGTGGTTCTGCTTATAGTTTCTTAGTTCAGTGTTTATGATTTTCAAACAACACACTTGAATAGCACGACGCCTTTGAGAAGTTAAAGTGGTCATTGGTATGCAAAATGGTTCTATACCAAGATTTTAGTATTCACATCCATCCCAGAGCAACCCACATTTCCATTTCGTACCCAGGACAGGGGAAAAGAAATGTACCCTTTGATGAGAGCTTCACCATGATGATGCTATTTTGTATTCTTTAAATTAGAAGAAAAGTAACAGCTTACGGTTTTGTCGTGCCTAGTCAGCATGGCACTTTCTTTAGGACTAGCATATCTGCCTATTGGATTAGTGCGGTTAAATCCGGCCAATAAATAGAAATGTACCTGAAGATCTCATTTGAAATCACTTGTGGAGATTCCAATCCAAATATGAAGACGGTGTGGTGCTAATTTAACTGTTTTAGCATTTTATTGCATGATATGATATTCGAAAGTGCTGAGATCTTTGCTTCTGCTTTTTTTTTGTTGCCAGGTTTCCTTGAAAGTACCAGTGGTGGTTCGCCTGGAAGGCACAAATGTGGACCAGGGAAAGAGAATACTAAAGGTATATGTTTTAACTTTGTTTGCTTTCAATGCCTTGTGCCACCAAGGAGTGAAGTATGATTTCTCTACCTCGTTTTCTTCTTCTGTAAATGGACGATATGGTGATTTGATTTTGGATCCCGTTTGTGGATGATTTGTAGGAGAGCGGGATGACTTTGATCACGGCAGAAGACCTAGACGATGCAGCTGAGAAGGCAGTTAAAAGCCTTAGCTAGTTGAGGGAATACATTGTTGTTCTTGACCATTTTTTGGACAGTTAAAATCTGTCATTGTCGGGTTTATCCGCTTGGAGTGAACAGAGCTCTACCAGTGCTTATATGATATGATTTATTTTTCAATTTTCAAAGTTTGCTTTTGAATAGACTGTGGAATAAAGAAGATTAGAGAAGAGTTTTGCTACTCCTGGCTATTAGTACAGTCTCTGCTGATAAATAGGGACTTCGACTGATGAAGCGGTTCATGCTTCCTGCTTTCACCATCCTTGTCCCGGAGGAAGGGGCCGGTGGATCCGGATCCGTATGAGAAATTTCTGGGACAAAGAGTGGGAAAAAATGAAGTTGGTTTCGACTGACTTATTTTCGGTCGAAGCTTTGCATTAATTGGTCTGATGAAATGAGAATATGCATTTGGCCTTGGAGTGATGATAGTTTGTCACACTGATTTGGCTGTCTTTTCCTTTTTCTGAAAGTCAAGTGCGTTTCCATGCTCTGATTCTTGCTTATTTTGTGGGCAGGGTACACAACTTATCCACATGTGAATGCTTATGCTTGCAAATTGATGATCCGAGGGTATCTAAGCAAGCCCGTCGACAGATCTCGGTCGAGGCGATTTCGGTTAGAAAAAGGTAGATGCGATGGTCATTGGATAGGCTCGGCTCGTGTCTATCTTATGAGAAGTTGATCTTAGTTGGCGGATTCATGAAATAGGAGCCTCATACGAGCAATGTGTTCTTCAAGGGTTGAAAAAAGGATTGGCGCTTTGGAGTGTTTACAGGCCCTTATACCGAACAAAAATTAAGGAAAACATGCTTGGCCTCAGGCGAGGGAAGCCTCGTTCGATTTACGGCTTTCGCATTGCAATGCCAAATCCATATATCTTGAGCTATTACATTGTTACAAACAAATCTTCACTAAGATAATAATAAATATGACATTCGACATCTCTTCCATGTTTGCTTGACGAAATAGGACCCTAGACGCGTCGGATAGACTCATTCAATTAATGAACAATCACATGTCAATATTGCTTTGTGAGCAAGATTTAATACACTTTTTTTTTTCAACTGTGCGTATTATTAATCTACATCGATATCAACCCATTCTCGTTCTAGACTAAGGCGCGAACGGGTCGGTCTCTAATAGATTTAAATGAATCGCTTTTGTGCCTTTTGTAGTGTCAAATTAATCATAAAGTGCTATTATGGTTTAGAGCGGAGCTAGGTTTGTTCATCATGGCTTCTCTCTTTCTCACCTCTTTGCAACTATTGCGGTTCTTACAATTGAATCTCCATTCAAGCAAAACACTCGAGACCTCTCCAAACATGTATTGTTATTAGTGCATATTATTTTTCACCAACATTTTGTTTTTAGATTTTCTCGAGTTTCGAGTTTTCGAAAGGAAAATTACAAAAATAGATAAAAAGAGAAAAAGAAAAGTGATTGGCTTGCGTTCTGCCACAAACACAGCACTATCAAAATCAACTCTTTTCTCTCTGTTTCGCTCTGTTTCTACGTTTGTTTCTTTCGCCTTCCTCTCGCGGAATCTCATATCGTGTCCCTCGAGAAAGCGACAAGAGCAGTTCCGAGTGCAGGAAGAAGAAGCTAGCCATGGCTTCTTCGAGATCTTGCCTCCTCCTTCCGAACCCATCTTCAATCCCTCGCTCCCCTCCGTCGTCTTCCTCCCGCGCTCTCCCGGGTGCTCTGAACCGCCGCCGGAAGCGCGACGCACGCCGTCGCCGCTCTCTGAGTTTCGATGGTGTGACGAAGTGGGGTCTCGCGACGCGGTCGAGTCTTGATGAGGTCTCTGTTCTCGACCCGCCGCCGCCCCCGGAGTCGGGGCTTCTTGCTACTTCTCTCAAGCTGAAATTGCTGGTGAGCGGTTCTGGTATTTTGTTTGAATTTGCATGTGTTTGAATTGGCCCTTCTAGTTACGCCGTGCGCTCAAGAACAGTGATTCCTTTCTGTTCGGTTTAGAAAGTCATTGAAGGGTCTGGTGAAGTAACTGTTTGGATTGATCATAACTTGGCGTATGATGAGCGTATTCAATCGTTGTATCCTGGGTTTTTGTCTCGAACCTGAGCTTTACGTTGTCTCCATCAAAACAGATGTCGGGTGTTTGCTTCTTAACTGTCTTCGTTGAACCGAACATTCTTGGCTATTTTTGAGAAATCTAGACTTTCGTTTCCGCGTGCTTTGGGGACCCTCCATCCTCAATTCAGAAAGGAAATCAGTTTATACACCTATTCATCACTTTCTGGGAAATCAGGCGGAAGTTCCAGTTTAAATTTTCTGGGCTTGGCCAAGTTCTGAATTTTGCCAAATGGCAAATGAAAGGGAGTTCATGTGGTTAGCCTGTGACCAGAGTACTTGCAGGATCATCGGCCATCTTCTAGATTTCACAACAACAAAATCTTCTACAGATGGACTGATTTGATTCTCTCCGTCGTCATACTTAGCCTTGAAATAGTTAATATGGTCATAGACAAAAGACAGTAACAACAATTCACTTTGGAGCTTTTAAGAAGCTTGATAGGCATAGATAATATTTTGTCCAAAAGCTCAAGCTGTCACGAATGAGTTAACAAATCCCCAAATGTTTTAAGCTATGGGAAATTAATCCACATTGTTGTTGAGTATAATATTTCTTTGCAATTATCATGTAGTCCCTCTCTCCTATCAATTTATGTAGGTTTTGAATGGTTGATGCCAAAAGAAGCTGACATGCATACGGAGTCGACGTGATTAGCTTTAAACCCTCTATGTCCAATCTAATGTGTCAAAAAAAATATCTATCGTTGAAGCACAACATTTCCTGACAATCGCAGAGTGCTGTCTCTGGTCTGAATAGAGGGCTCGCTGCGAGTGAAGAAGATCTACAGAAGGCAGAGGCTGCTGCGAAAGCGGTTGAAGATGTTGGAGGACTTGTGGACCTTTCGGCTGATCTTGATAAGCTTCAGGGTCGATGGAAGCTGATATATAGCAGTGCATTCTCGTCTCGTACTCTAGGCGGCAGCCGTCCTGGACCTCCCACTCGAAGGCTCCTTCCCATAACTCTTAATCAGGTGTACTGCGCTCGTTTTCCATGAGTTCTTTTGCCTGACTTCGGCATATCTCTCTTTTAGCCGGTAAATTGTTTTCACAACTTCGAGGTTGATGTTGGCTTTGTCATTGCATTTCTTCAAATGCAATAGCAATAAGCTGTATATTGAGCACCTTATGAGATACATTTTCCTTTTTGCAAACAGTTTCGTTGTCAAATATTATGTTAAACGGAGAGTAGAAATCTGGGCATTGTAAATTATTCTATCTAATTCCTGATTCTCGTTGGAAATATGATTTCATCACTCATTATGTAACTCATTCTGACTTAACTTTTTGTACTTCCCACTTTAACATCTTGTTCCATCTACTCATCCATCATGTTTCTTCTATCCTGGAATTTCTTCAGGTCTTCCAACGGATTGATGTCTTGAGCAAAGATTTCGATAACATAGCGGAGCTCGAGTTAGGTGCACCATGGCCTCTCCCTCCCATTGAAGTAACTGCCACGCTTGCCCACAAATTCGAACTCATTGGTTTGTTTCTGCTTCAACTCGCATTTTATTTCCAGTATTGCAGTTCCCAGGTTAGAATCACCTGCCTATAAGCAAAACACTTTTCCTAATCAACCGTTAACTTGTCCTCTATAGGATCTGCAAAGATCAAGATAACATTCGAGAAAACGACGGTAAAGACGATGGGGAACTTATCACAACTCCCACCAGTAGAGATACCTAGGTTACCAGACGCACTAAGGCCTCCGAGTACAGGAAGCGGCGAATTTGAAGTGACATATATTGATTCTGATATGCGTATAACTAGAGGAGACAGAGCCGAGCTCAGAGTATTCGTGATATCTTGAATGTAGATTCTTCAGGTAAGGAACTATAGTTCCAACACCTCGTGCTGTTCTTGCTCATTTTGGTTCCTTTTTTTTTTTTTTTTTTTTTGTCCCTTGTTCATTTGTAAATGCAGAATAATACGCAGCATTTGTGATCTCCCTGTTGAAGCAAGGAAATTTTGTATGTAAATTTGATATCTGATGCAACGTTGTTCTCTTTCCACTTTAACATTCCAATGCCCACTGGAAAGTGTGGATGACTCCCGTGCACGAGCATCCGCGCGCCCACCAGCACGCACTGAGAGGTTTTACCAAATGCTGAGAAATGAACTTTAACCCCCGAAAAAGGGTCAACAAGGAACGTGAAAGTGGACACTTGTGCCTACACAATCACGGATTCACAGACACCTTCATGATCCGTGCACAGAGATGGGCGGGCGATGAGAGCATTAAGACCATTTACCGAGCAACGATTGTGAGAGGAGTCTCGATTCATTGCTTGCACAAAACAACCGTGAAAGTGGCAACGCGAACAGCACATCACGGGACTGAGTTCTGTACGTAAATTTCATATCTGATGCAAAGTAAAGTGGTTCTTTTTCCACTTTAACATACCAATGCTCACTGGAGAGTGTGGATGACTCGAGTGCACCGAGAGGTTTCGAATGGCCAGATGCTAAGAAAATGAACTTTAACCCCCGGAAAGGGTTAACAAGGAACGAAAGATATGCTTAATCCCTAGAAAATGTATCTTCGCAATATATTGGATAGTCACACGTCTAATTCAAACAAGAAAAGATGAGGGAGAGTTTGAGCAGGGTCACCATTTGAAGCTCTCCAATCAAGTGCCTTTCATATTATCTAGACCGACACTTGCCTGCATCGAAGAATTCAATTAGGAGCATATGAAGAAAGTAATCGAGAGACCAAACAATTTATTTTTGTGGGCAATCTGAAATTAAATCGAATATCGTATTAAGTCATGAAGTACCAGTAGTCTAATAATACTTAAATTCTGAAGTTCAAGAATGTGTCACTATGAGAAGATGAAAAATGAGCGTTATAACCAAATCATCAGACTCTTGACTTAATGGCTTCATAATTGTTCGTTAGCCTTTTATCTTCTGAAATGAGAGGGGAGTGAAACAAGTCTTCTTGCATAAAAATCTATGAGAGGGAAAAAAAGATATCAGAACGCACAACTGCGAATCTTGAACCTGCTGTCTTCCCTTCGTATAATATCGACACTCGGGTATTATTTTCTTAAATTCTCAACTGTAATAACAGAAGTCGAATATCGATATAAAGTAGCAAAATTAGATCACCATTGACTAAATATGGCTTTTGCAGTATGTTGTAAAAGATGTTCTCACCAAGAATTTGTGATTTTCATGAAGAAGTGGACCATACTTCTCACAAAACGATCTCATGTCAGCAGTGAGATCACCAGATCCGCCAACCACTTCCAGGAACTTTTTCCTGTCTGGAACAAGCTTCATTGCAACCTGTCACTCCCAAGCAATCACAACATTAGATTCTCCAACAGATAGACTTATAAATTCACGTTTAATCATCAAATCCTCAGATTATATTAATGGAGAATTGTCAGTACAAGAAACATTACAGAGAAACTTGAAGTTGCAAGCCAGCCATGCCATTTCTTCAGAGTCTTCCCATAGGCATGATTGCAGGCCTGCGACATCGACCAGTCCGGATGATCGAGCAGGTCGTGAAACAGTTCCACCAAAAAATCCATGGCCCTGAAAGAATTCAGGCACGCATGGACTTAAGCAAGAATTGCTTCAATTTTTGATTGATCAGTGATCATGTACAGGAGAACTGGAAAAATTAAAGTCATGTTCATTCATGAGGTTCATTAAAATCTGTGTGATCTCCAAAGGCACATAATTCCAACAAATTTTTCTTTGTCCTGACTTTCGCATACCTCGTCAACCAAAGAAGAGCGTTGGTGCAACTAGAGGATGATTTTGCTGTTTTGGATGCAACTTCTGCGCGTACCATGCTGTACAAAAGGTTGAATTCAGAAGGACTCGACTTATATTTCTGTTCCATTCTCTACAAGGAAAATGGTCATATCTCATAAATCAGGAAAAAAAAAAAGGTTTGTATACTTGAGAGGGTTGTTTTATAAGACATGGAAGTAATTGCTCCCAAAATAATTGACATGTCGTCTTACAGAGAGATTTCCGCCAACATCGGATTTCACTGCGGCCATAGCAGCACCAAACTTGTCTAGCATTAAAAGCACAAGATTAGAACAGGAACAAATGTGATTTGCTAAGGCTTAAGGAGCTAAAATATGTGAATTTCCACTATTAAATCCAAACTCATGCTCCTAGCAAATCAAGGGTAATTTCATCGAAAGCGGCTGACCAATGATGGTACTTAGAGGAACCAAACGAGCATTACAGGGTCATGGAGTTCACTAATTCTCAGAAGAACCATTTGACCTTCTTAAGATTGAAATTTCTCAAAAGCTTGTAGTTTCATGAAATTGCTCTTGATTCTTGACAGGAAAATTATATCATCTTTATGGGAAATCTTTGTTCCATTGAGTAGTGGAGCGAATATTCTAATCTGATTATTTACAGAGCTATCTGCTTGTCCTTCAAACTCCGAGAACAAGAACAGGGTAAATCGAAAAGAAAAGTAAGGACCTAAATCAGCTAAAAGGAAATTAAATAGTGCCATTAATTACACCTTCATCCAACATTCATTTACTAAAGAGGCATATAAACTCAGCTTAAATAAATAAATAATTAAGTGAAGAGCTACACACACCGATAAGAGGCAATATCATTTTGCAAACATCAATGAAGGGTTTGGTTAGTATTTCTCCTTCTTTGGACTTGACATGCTTCAATTCTTCCAAAGGACGGGTAAATGCAGTTCCCTCCATATCAGTGCATATAACTGAGTAGCATAGAATAAACAAAAAAAAGCATAATTATTCAAAAAATATAAGCCCTCAAGTATAAAACATTCTTTCAGGTTTATTCGACAATGATATGTATCCGGGCTACACAGTAACCTGGCAATTGGAAAAGGCGTATACCGTATACGAAGTCGCATGTGAGAGATGGAAACGAACAAGTGAAAACTCGTCGTGTTCTTGAATGTTATTAGCTCATTCAAAACACAAGTCTCACGCACAATATCCCTACAACACTACAGGAAATCAAATGCAATGCAGATAGCTCTTCTTCTTCTTTTGATCATTTTAGAAGTGATGCAGATAATCAATTTGTTGATCTAAATCATGCAGCTTCAAAATGAAGCAAGTACTCGAGCAGAAAAGTATTTCTGGCATACACGTGAACTCTCTATTATTTGTACATTGGAAGAAAATTTTTTTAATGCAAGACCGATATGGTGCATATAACATTACAAGATAATCACACACCATGCATGCAAATCTAATGCTCATACCTGGTTCGTCGGATTCAACAATAACGTATTAGCTCGACGTTGAAAGGCTTGCTCCGACGAAAGCAACTGATCGATATGAATCAATTGATCAGCAATGACCTGAAGGTGAAAACAATCCAATTTCGTGGGGGAAGAAAGAAAATAGGGTTGATGTTCCTTTTGTGATTCAGATTCTGCTTGCTGTGTCTTTTGTGTTTTCTAAGGTTGTCTTTTTCTTCTTTTTTTGTTGGATTTTTGTGGTTGCTCGGACTTCTCGTAAGTAGACTTGCTATAAATGTGGACTGCATTGCATGGCGTCATTATAGGGAACTTCGATTCTAACTCAAACATATGACGTTGCCAGCAACATAGCGGACAGTTGACATTGCAACATGCAAATCTGCCTCTCTCTCTCTCTCTCTCTCTCTCTCTGGGAATATGTGACAAGAAGCAAGCTTGAATTCAATTTAACTAATTACAGTGGATGGTAGTTGGCGCCTAAAGAGATCCAGCAGAAAATGAACAATTAATAGAGGGCAAAGAACGGCGGCACACAGTGAAATTTGAATGAGATTTGCTACTTTGCTGCATTTGATTTTCGGTCTTTGACATTTTTCAGCATTTTATTTACATGTTTTCCCGCAACTTCAATCATTGCTCTTGTGCCTGGTGGCTACGGGTTGTCAAGCTGCATTAGTTCGCCTTCGTATCGAGTCCAAGACACGCGTTATCGTCCCTTTCTCTGAGCCGTTCAGAACCCTTCGATCTCCGGTGCCGTCCAATTGTGTTTAAGGTGCCATATTATCTTGATTATCCAACATAACCATACCGGGATTCTTTGGCCACTTACTAATTTAATCATCTTACATCCAAGTTATAACATGTAATGTAAACCGCACTCTATCCGCTTCAAGTTTTTAGGGATAACTACAAAAAAGGTTATAAACCTATTGGATTGGTATCAATCCAGTCTTAAATCTTTTAATTGGACCAATTTAATACTAAACCATTGCCATTAGTACCAATTGAATCCATTCGGTTAATTTAGGCGGAAATTGCTAATGTGGACACCAAGCCATCCTATGTGGTATAGTTGGCGTTGATGTTGCCATTTTTTTAATAATTTTTTTAAAAAATTATTATTTTTTCTTTTCTCTATCCTTTTCTTTTTTTTTCTTCTCTTTTTGTTCTTTTCTTTTTTTTACTATTAAGGACCGACAAGGGCTCATTGTCCTCACACGGCTAGCGTGGGCCACGAGCCCTTGCCCAGCTATGAGTGAGAGCCACGAGCCCTCTCTAGCTGTCGGTGAGGGCTTGCAAGCCCTCACCCAATGGTTGGCGGGGGCCCCTTGCCGACCCTCAATAGTAAAAAAAAAAAAAAAAGGAAAAGGAAAAAATTAGTAAAAAGTTTGAAAAATTAAAAAAAAAAATGTTCTCGTCGGCGTCGGTGGTGCCAAGTAAAACAGCTCGGCATCCATGTCAGTGAATTCTAATAAAAATTGGTCGGATAGACTCAATTGGTACAAATGCAAAAGGTTTATAACTTTTTTGGTAATTTTGCAATTGGAAGATTTAGAATTGAATTGATACCGATGCAATAGGCATATGATTTTTTAGGTATTTTTCCCCAAGTTTTTAACACAATAATGCATGCACGAGTTCATCTCTATATTAGGGTTAGAGCTCTCGAGTTCATGATGTTTTATTCAATGATATTGTTGATCAGTTTGATTGTAGGAAAATTTATTTTTTTGGTTGATTCTTGTAATGTGGGTTTAGTCAAGGAAGACTGGTCCTTGTGAATTCGGGGTTTCGGGAAAGATTCGAGAATCTCTTGAAATCGTGGATTTTGGGAAGAAACCCGAACTTTTTTGAAATCGGGGTTTACTGGATAGACCCTAACCTTTTTTGAAAGCGTGGTTTTAAGGTTGGACCACAAACCTTTGATCGTGGTTTAAGGTTGGACCACAAACCTTTGATGCGTGGTTTAAGGTTGGACCACAAACCTTTGATGCGTGGTTTAAGGTTGGACCACAAACCTTTGATGCGTGGTTTAAGGTTGGACCACAAACCTTTGGAAGAGTGACGAGGTGTACATACCTGTAGGTCAGATCGGATTGCTTAAAAGCCCTCTCTCAACGAGGCTTGAAAGGATTCAGTGGATGGGCACTCGAGGTTCTCTGTCCTAGAGTTTGATAGGCCGCCTATTGTGTCCTTCCCAGCAAGGTCTTGGGAATTCATGAATGCTTGGATGTAAACACTTCCGAGATCGCCTTGAAGGTTGGTGTTTGTGAAAACGCCACCGCCTTACAGATTAGTAATAACATGCACGTGTTATAACAAGTGCTCTAGTAGCGAAAAGCGTGCTGGCAAGATAACATCATAATAGACCATATCAAAATGGTATCATCAATGAAAAAGCATTGATTGCATGGATAATTTAGGACAAACTCAATTGTTTGGAAAGCATTCAATATCCTTCAATATTGCAAAATTGCCTTAATGCATGGAGGACGTCATTAATCATCAAATTCCCTTAGGAGAAAGTCTTTTATCAAAGTGATGTTAACTTCCGAAGAGAGCCTATTACGCATGCCAAACAAGAATTCCTTAGTCTGAAAGGACTTCTCACATACTCTCAAAAAGGCTGTTTGATCCCATCCATTAATGTGGGAAGTAAATCTGATCTCTCTGTATACCTCACACTATTAGTGTCGAAGGTTTTGAGAATCATTCGCAATAAGTACACGTTGACCAATCCAAGAGGTCTTTTAAAGGACTTTGGTTTCAACAACGGATAAGCATCATCGGCTAAGGAATGAAATAATTTTCAATTAGCATCTCCATCGGTTTAAAGAAACCTTAAGATAAGATAAGACAACTTTGCCCCCACTCCTTCAAACGGTAGATTTTTTGGACATGCAAATTTCTACTTAAACCATCCCAATCGGAAGAGACTTTGGAGAAGGTTGTAACATTGGTTTGGAATAAATGCTTAAAGGACTAAAATTTTAGTCATGGTTTCAACAAGTGATCATCCGTAAGGAATGAAATAATTTCAATTAGCATCTCCATCGGGTTTACGGTCAAGAAACCTTAAGATAAGATAAGACAACTTTGCCCCCACTCCTTCAAACGGTAGATTTTTTTTGGACATGCAAATTTCTACTTAAACCATCCCAATCAAGAGACTTTGGAGAAGGTTGTAACATTGGTTTGGGTAAATGCTCGAAGGCTAAAAATTCACAAGAGGGGTTTAAGAGTTGGTGATCACCGTGGCATCATTACCATATCATTCGATCAAGACGGAGGGCGGAGCGCCGGCCGGCATTCAGGCGAGTCCCCTGGGCGCGGAGCGGCTGTGAATCGGGTCGCAAACCGGGTCGGGCGCGCGGGCGAGTCGGGTAGGGTTTTTGGTGAGTCGAGTCTGATTCGCGGGTCTAACCAGGTGTTGGGCTTTAGCGTGTGGGCCGGAGTTTATTTATTTAGTTGTTTGTTTTCTTGTTGGGCCTTGGGCCCTTTTTTTTAAAAAGAAAATTTGTTTGTCTTGGGCTGGGCCTTTCTTTCGACAAAAAATTTCAAAAATATTAACCGGGCTCAACATATGAGCCCGGTTCGGTCGTGGACCCGGGCCGGCGAGCCGGGTCAGCCCCGATCCGGGTCGGACGTGGAGGTCCGACCGGATCCGCTTATTATTATTTTAATATAAAAAGCATAAAAAGTATTTTTTTTTTAAAAAAAAAAACCCGAATTTTAGTTTTTATTATTATTATTTTTATTTTATTTCGAAAAAAAAATTCCAAAAAAAAACTTCAAAAAAAAAATTTTCAAAAAGAACTTTGAAAATTCAAAAAAAAAATTCAAAAAAAAAAATTTTCAAAAAGAACTTTGAAAATTCAAAAAAAAATTTCAAAAAAAATTTCAAAAAGAACTTTGAAAATTCAAAAAAAATTTCAAAAAAAATTTCAAAAAAGAACTTTGAAAATTCAAAAAAATTTCAAAAAAAATTCTCAAAAAAATTTTAAAAATTCCGAAAAAAAAGATTTCAGAAATTCCAAAGAAATTTTTAATTTTTTTTTTTTAAAAAATTTTCAAAAAATTATAAGTTTCGTTTGGAGTTTGAAATTACTTTTCTCGCCCTTTTTGCATGCTTAGTGCCATATTTAATCCCACGCTGATCGGTTCACACACTTCGAGTTGCACCTTTAATTTAATCTCATGTGTGGTTAATTAGGTATGTCTAGGCTTAGATATTAATCGTTGCTTCCCTTAGTTTAGTTATAAACTGAATTTTGAGGCTCCCGATTAGTGAGGACACGTTAGGTGGTGAATTGAACAAGATTAGGTACCGAAAGGGCACTAATTAGTCGATTAGCGTAATCAAGTCCCCGTACCCATTGAATCTCTGGTTCGTAGAAGTGAAGCATTTCTCCCGTGCTTTACTTGGGTGTCTAATCGACCCACCAAAAACCGATTAGTGGCGACTCCTAAATGAAATTGATTTGCATGTTAACAACTTAAAATTAAGTCGCGAATTGGTATGAGCTTGGGAGAGCTCGAGCTAGGTTTAGTCTAGTAATCCATTAGCCAAACCCCGGTAGGCCTCGGGCCGGTTCGGGGAGGTCGCGACAATTCTATATCTAACTCTCCTCACTTTCTAACTTTTACTCTGCAAGACAGAGCACAAAAGTCAAACCCGCATTTGTGATACTAGCGTTCCGTCCCCTAGTCCCTTTACCATAAGGTTAGGACAATCTATGTTCCGAAACTGTGTCTAAGAAGTGTATCGGTCACGTCCAAAAGAAGCCCACGTGTTGTCCCAAGCAAGAATTGACATATGCTGCTTAACTTTAGGCAAATAGATACATAAGGGTTAAGAAAGTTATAACCCTTTTTCCAAAGCCATGCTGTATCCCCAAAGAATAAAGTTTATGAGAGTCAATCATATGATTCACATCCTATCAAGTTAAAGCCCCCTAACTGATTTCCCGTTATTATGTCATCAAACCTTACTTTCTCGTGATTTTCTATGAAGCCGCTTCAGAAAAACCTTATGTCCGAATCCACATTCTCATGAAAAAAGAAGGGTTAAATTTCTCCACTTGCTTCTCTTGTCATCAATCACTAGAAGAAACAAAAAGAACCCTAAAGAGGTTAGTAGCAAGCGTGTCTTCTTCGCTCATGGCCGACGGGCCAACCTTTGTGCCCTAGTAATTATTTGATGTGTGTAAGACTTAGAGATCGCGGCACCTAGTACTCCAGATTTTTCAAGTGATCAAAGAGTCTTAGATACCTTAATTTAGATACTAAAGGGGAGACAAAAAACTTAAGGGATAAGGACATAAATAATCCATGAACTTTAGTCCAATATGAAATGTAGTCCATGAACTTTTAATTTATTCAATGTGGTTTATGAACTTTAACTCAATATATAATGTGGTCCTTAAATTTTTTATCTGTTTAATGTAGTCTTTAAACTTTTTGTGTATGTTTAATGTAATCCTTAAACTACATGAAAATATTTAATATTTTCCTTTCATTAAATCAAGTTCAACGGCGACATTAAACATTTTCTTATAATCCATTGACTAAATTAAACATATACCAAAAGTTCAGGAACCACATTGAACAAATTAAAAGTTCAGGGACAACATTGCATATTAAACTAAAGTTCAAAAACCATATCAAGCAAATCAAAAGTTCAGTGATGATATTATACATCGAGCCAAAGTTCCCGGACCATTCGTGCAGAATGTGAAATAGGAAAAGAAATTTCCTGTACTTTACCCAAAAAAAAAAAAAGAAATTTCCTGTGGTGAAATGAAAAAAAAGGGGGAAAAGAGGACCGGCCCAGCCCTAAGTATGAACCCCCAAAAAAAAAAATCCTCAGGAGAACAGGGCAAAGCCCAGCCCACAAGATCACGAAGAAGCCCATCAGATCGGACGGCCCAGGTCAAAATCAGAAGCCACCTATAAAATCCCGAAACCCTAAACCCCTCCTCCTCTGATCTCTCGCCATCGTCCTCTGCCCTCCTGCACCCCTCCCTCTCTCTCGCGCCGTCTCCTGCATCCAGCGCCGGCGACAATGGTGGGTCATCTGATCTCTGGTTCTTCGTCCCTTCTCGATTGGGTTTTCGTAATTCCGGGGCTGATACAAGCTTCGGTGGTGATTCGAAATGTGGTGATGCTTTGCAGCCTTTCAAGAGGCACGTGGAGATCGGACGCGTCGCCCTCATCAACTACGGCAAGGAGTACGGCAAGCTCGTCGTCATCGTCGATGTCGTCGACCAGAACCGGGTATGCCTGCCACCCCCTCCTTCTCTTTCTTTCTCGTCGCGAGCTTGAAATTCCGGGTCGTTCCGCCGTGATCTGATCGGTTGATGATTGGCTAGTGCTCATTTGGGGGAGGTTCAAGTGTTGGTTCTTGTGGGAGATCGTGTGAACGGTGATGCTGCGCTGGTAGATTGGTTACTGAGAAATGGCTGTTTCTTGGGTTGTCCGAGATTTTGTATTATAAGCTGGTTTCTAAGCTCTTTGACATTGCTGGCAGAGTGACCCACATGCTGTGGTTAATCGATAGCCATCTTAGCTGTCGCCGTGAGATGCAATTTTTCTAGTGTACAAATGTTCCAGATGCATGTATGAAGCAAGATCGAGCTTTTAAGTTTAGGTTCCTAATTAGCACATTATGAGCTGTGGGTTGCAGGCATTTGTTATATGTTCATTACAATATTATTAACCTACCAATTGAGAGAAAAATCAGTGTGATTGAGTTGGGGATCGAATTGCATTAATTTGCCGGCATCTTTTGTGCGCCTTAAAATGCATGAGAAATCTGGATCAGGGAAGGTGAAGAGATGAGCACATAAAAATTTTCATTAGGAGGGGTTCTACTTTCTGGTCGTGGTATTATTTTTAGTGACTCCGGTTGGCTTGCTAATATAATTTGTTTTCACTATTTCAAGATGACTTTTTGATATTAAACCATAATATCAATATTGTGTGTGGAATGCTTGACTGCAATTCAAGATCATTATATTTCAGATGCATTCTTTTGGCTTTCGTAGCATCCAGTGTTTTTCCAGGTTGAAATAAGTTGTGGTAACATGTGTTTAATTTGGTGGGAAAATGCTGATTGATCATAATTAATTCGGTATGATTCTTCAGTTTCATCTGTCTCTGATTGAGATTTATTGTGATGCATTGAACTGTATTCATTCAGTGCCTGTGCTAATTTGTTGCTTTGATAGCTAAGAATTTTACAAGATCCACATAGTGAATTTGTTTCTTTACCCATTCGATACAAATGCAAACTGAGACACTACCGTGCTCTCTGTTGGGCATTGTGGCACCTACAAAAGTAGATGTCTTGCTTTCCAATATTGAAATGATTTCTCCCCAGTTTTTTATTGGATATATTCATCTTAAACTGTTTTTTGTGTGTGCTGTCAGGCTCTTGTTGATGCCCCTGATATGGTTAGAGTGCAAATGAACTTCAAGAGGCTCTCCCTCACTGACATTAAGATTGACATTAAGAGGGTTCCATCGAAGAAGACACTCATTGCAGCCATGCAGGAAGCAGGTATGATCACAAAGTCCCCAGGATGTGAATGTTTATTAATTTGGGTTATTATTGTTAGGACTTTGTGTGATGAGTTTTGTTTATGATGCCAGATGTGCAAGGCAGATGGGAGAAGAGCTCCTGGGGGAGGAAGCTCATTGTTCAGAAGAGGAGAGCATCCCTGAATGACTTTGACAGGTTCAAGCTCATGCTAGCCAAGATTAAGGTTTGTTAGGATCCTTATTGCCTCTATCTTCTTCCTATTAGAATATATGATCAATATATAAGCCGAAAACGAATCATTTTAAGAAATCTGTGTTTATTATTTACATGATGGTGAGATTCCCGGTTGGGTTGTCACTCTTTTCATCTATCAGTAGTATTGTGAATTTTTAATTGCTTGGCATATTGTTGTTGAAGTTCACTACTCAGGCACATGAGATAGTTGTCATACTGATAAGTGCTCATTAATCTTTCTCCTGCAGAGAGGTGCACTGATCAGGCAAGAGCTTGCAAAGCTGAAGAAAGAAAGCGCTTCCTAAGTGGCCGTTTTCCTAACTATTGTGCTGAATTTTTTTTCAGACTCCACAGTTTTGCTTTTTCGTGTCATTTCCTTGGTCTCAGAGCAATTTTAAGGGGAATTGAAACTCAAAATTCATCTGTCTTCTGAAATCGATTCCGGTAGTCATGTGAAATCCTTGTTTTTAGAGGCTTGTGTGGAAGTTAGTAAATTCACCGCTTCACGCATAGCAGGTGGCGTGGAAACAAAACGAAGTCTATTTCAAAGGCGACTCTCGGCCGCTTGTTAGAGCTATCTACTCTCGAAATAGCTCCCCACCCTGGGTAAATTGCGGGAGTGGTTTTGGATACATATACCTACTTGCAAGGCTCTAATTCAAAAAAAAAAGCTTCAATTTTAGATCGAGTGATAATTTTGATCTCAATTGTTTTGTATCGTGAAATAGCATTAACCTTAGGTCGAGCGACAATTCTGATCCCAACTTGTTTTTTATTTCGTAAAAAACTGTCAGTTTTAGATCAAGTGACAGTTTTTGTCTCAACATTTTTTTTGTTTCATTAAAAATCACTGACTTTCATTTAAATTTTAAATCTGGTCTTCCTTGACTTAAAACTATTGATTATCCAACTTAATCATTTCACCTTAGCAAAAAATTCACGCGGATTGTTCTTCTCTATCACTTTATCGGCTTTTATTACTTTACCGGCAAGTTAAAAAAGTCTCCAGATTGAATTCCCTCAATCAAATTTCGTCGTTTTATTGTAATTTGAAGTTGCATATCACCGCCCATCGATAGATGCCATGGACGAGATTTGCCAAGCTCACGACTATAACTTTTTTTCTCAAACAAGGGTGACTTCAGATAAAGAGTCAACGGAGGGTTGGATTTGGGATAATGATGAAAGTTGATGGTTTTTTATGAAACAAAAATAAATTAGGGCCAGAATTGTCACTCGACTTAAAGCTGGTGTATTTTTTATGAAACAAAAAAAGATTGAGGCTAGAATTGTCACCCAACTTAAATTTTGTGCCTTTTTTTTGGAATTAGCCCACTTGCAAGGTGCCCAAGTTGGAAATTGTACTGGACTAGTTGCTCTTCAAATGAAGCCACTAGTCTAACAATTTCTCGTACTGCGACTAAGTAGTACTTCATAACCAATAATAATGAAGTTCCTAATAAAAGAAAGTTTGTAAGCAATATTACACAAGCACCTTCTCAGCTCTAAAGACATACATTTTGAACCTTGTTCAAAGTGCTTATTAACCAACTTAAATACAAGTATGCAAACTCACAATAGCTAGGTTGAATCAGGTACCTGAAAACCATCTTTTGATAAACGCTGAACGGCCCTAATCAGCTTCCTTGACACCACTCGTAGTTGAACAACTCCTTTCTTCAACCAGACTTCAACATAGCCATGTGAGCCCTGGTGATGATTCCTTCTATTGTTTGCCCACTGCCTCAGGCATCTCCTCTGTTCCAAGGAAATCTCATTCAAAAACAGGGGCTTCAAATATTTTCGAGACCGGCAGTTGTCAAATCCAGGGACGTCGCGGAGAGCCTCGCCATATTCTATATTTCCACTACATGGATTGATATGGTTTTTTTGTCAGCATCAAGGCTAGAAAACTCTAGCGATGCCTCGGGAGGCATTAGACATCCCGAGCTGAAACGCGAAAAGGGATTCGAGAGATTCCTTGAGCATTAGACATCCCACTTGTGCAGAATTTAATGAAAAAACTAAGACTCGAAGCGTTTTCAAACAACAAATTTATTTTTTTTGTGCAGATTAGACATTCTAAGCAGGACGAAGGTGTTCTGCTCAAACTGAACAAACCATATAAAAGTTGGACGGAGGCTAAAAGAAGTTTCAATAAGTTTCTTGGAACAGCAGATCTTAAAACTAGTGCATTGGTAGAGTAGATATACAAGAGGAGAGAGTGATCCATCACCTTCACTTTCCTCAACTTGATAAGAGTGTCAACACCATCTACAGCCAAGTTATAGAAATTCCAAAATTGTCCACCAAATACTTTGCCTTGCTGTTACCCATTTGATCCTGCACATATGCTTCTTCTGATCCGATTATGTCCATTGCTGTCAGCTAGCTCAAACGGTTTATGTACAGCAACCTTTTTGCCTTGTCTGGCATCTCTCCTGTTCTAACACCGTCACCGTCTTCTTTAAGCGCCTGAACATTTTCTTGTGAGGCTTTCAACAGGGCAGTGGCAGGCTTCTCAGATTCCACCATAACAACGGTGTTCCCAATAATGGGGACGTCATCCCTGTCACTCTGATGGGAAAGCCAATCGTCCCCATTGTTTAGTTCAGCACCGGTCGAGGTCACTGATTACTACTTAATTCATTGTCTGTTATACTTCTCTTGGGGCTGATTTGCTTTCATAATTCTCAGCTCATTAGATGTTCTGATTTTGAATTAGGGAAGAGTGGCAGCCCTGGTTCTTGAAGTTCGCAGATATTCTTTTTTTCCTATCAGTTCACTTGGAAACAGTTCGTTCCATTGATTCTGGGTTTTGAGGCTTCACTGAAGAAATATGGCGGCAACTGGCCATTTTAGGCTCTTGAGAGTCTCCTTATCCTGGCTGGGGGTACCTTTGTCTCCAGCGTCACACTGGTGTTCTCTTATATTTCTTCAGGCAACAATTGAACTGAACGAATTAGCCTATTCCAAGTGAGTCACACTGACGGTACTCAATCTGGTAGTCTTAAATCTTGTCTGCGGTAATGTAAGAGTAGACTGATCAGGAATGCTCCTTCTAGCAACCCTTTTTGGTCTGTCTGTGCAAAATCATATGATCGACTAGACATTTCACAATTTCCGGGCATCATTTAATTACTTGATGCAGCTTCTCTCTGACTAGATTTAAAAACTCGTCATCCACTGGCATCTAATCTCACAGCAAAACCACATTTCACCGTCTTGCTTGCCCAGTCTAATCCATTCGTTGTTGAATATGTCTATGATAATACTGCTCGCTAGATTTGATCTTGTATCACCATGTCACCAATAATCACCACAAGAGCACTTTCCATCCTTGAAATGGTGAAAGCGGCTGTTATCCCTCACAATTATTTCTCTCCCGACTATCTTTGATATAAATTTGATAGCTTCATGGCAGTCGGTACACACTCTTATATTCTTTATGATTCTGATTTCTGTCCCGGGAGGAGTGCTTATGATGCCGAAAGCAATGGCCAGCCTTTCACTGTGGTGTTGCAACAGTTGTTTTTTCTGCTCCTCCTCAACATCATGTAGCACTTCACTTGTATTGGGCTTATACCCATCTTTTTCCATTTGCTCTAAAAGAACTTCAAGAGCTTCATTTATTTTGTTATAGTAGGGATGAGATGTGTCTCCTGACAAGAAGGCATGGACTCTGTTCCTCACTTCAATCCAGCTGCAAGCCGGTTTCTTTCTGAAGCCCCTTTCCTTCATAGAAAGTTTCCACCTCGCGGCGTCTTTCCATCTCTGGGCAGCGGAATATATATTTGACATCTGAACATAAGCTCCAATACTCTCAGGATCAACTCGGAAGAATTCTCTCGGCAACCTTTTCAGCTAACTCAACATTTTTGTGGACTCTACAGGCAGTCATTAAAGGGGACCATAAGCTGCTTGGTGGTTCTGAAGGCATATTGCAGACAAAATCATAAGCTTCTTCCAACCGACCTGCTCGACCAAGAAGGTCAGCGATGGCAGCATAATGTTCTAACCCTGGATCAATCTTAAAGTCTTGAGTCATACGGTTAAAGTACTTCCATGCTTCGTCCACAAGACCTGCATGACTACAAGCTGTCAATACAGCAATAAATGATACATAGGTAGGTTTCACTCCCTCCATTTGCATCTTCTCAAACAATGAGATGGCATCAAGTGCGTGCCCATGTAAAGCACACCCCATTACAATGGCAGTCCATGAAACTATGTCGTGCAGCTCCATATTACTGAAAATCCACTTAGCCTTCTCAATTTTCCCACATTTGGCATACATGTCGACAAGAGAGCTGGCTATGTACACATTGGCATCAAATCCGGCTCTCATGATATATCCATGGAGCTGCTTTCCCAGATGTAATGAGGTCAAGTGAGAGCACGCAGGAATGATGCTCGAAAAGGATATAGGACCAGGCTTCACATCGTCCTTCAGCATTAAGCGGAAGAATTTGAGGCCTTCATCAAACATGCCATTCTGCGAGCAGGCCGCGACAATGGAATTCCAAGAAATGCCATCACGCTGAGGCAAAATGTGGAATACACGATACGAATCTGCGACACGAGCACACTTTGCATACATGTCTATCAAGCTACTACCAATAAACAAGTTCGAATCGAACCCGTGCCTCACAGCATATCCATGAATCTCCTTTCCTTTACCAACATCTACATGCTCCGCGAATATCGGAAGAACACTGGACAGAGTAAAGGAGTCGGGTCTCAAATCAGCATTCCCCATCTCCCTAACCATCGCCATAGCCTCTTCATACATTCCATCCTGCACATTCCCGGCAATGACAGTATTCCATGAAACAACATCCCTCTTCGGCATCATATCAAACACTTTCCTCACGCTATCCCTCCGCCAACACGCTTCCCTCCTGCTTCCCGCCGAGCCGATTCCATTTTGTCCCGATGCGCTCAACCAACACATCCCGGGTCCAGAATTCAAACAGCTCCCGCGATCACGGTTCGCCCTTTGCGGCATTTCGTCGAGCACTTCATGCGCAAGACCTCCGGTCCCAACATTCCCACCCAGGCTCCGGAACTTGGCGTACATGTTCATGAGCGCATTGCCCGTGTACAAGTCACAGTCGACGCCGAGCCGCACGACGCACCCGTGGACCGACTCGCCCAGCCTCGGGTCCATCAAGGAGGCGCACGACTTCAGCACCGAAGGGAACACGTTGTGATCCGGGCGCTTCCCCAGAGCGCGCATCCTGGCGAAAGAAGCCAGGGACTCGGCGAAGAGGCCGTGGGACGCGTAGCACCGGATGATGGACTTCCAGGCGGCGGAGGGCGGCGGGGAGGAGGCGGGGAGGGCGGCGAAGGCGCGGAGGGACTCGCGGAGGAGGTTGAGGTCGGCGTAGACGGAGAGGATGAAGGAGAGGGAGGTGGAGGAGAGGCCCTTGCGCTTGACGATCTGGGCGTGGAGCTGCTCGGCGCGGGGCTTCGTGGCGATGGTGCGGGGGTTGTCGAGCGCGGCCTTGAGGACCGTGCTCGGGAGCGAAGCCATCGGTCCTCCGCTTTCTTTGCGGAGACGAGGTCTTTTGCTTGCTTTTTATTATGTTCCGTATAGCTAGGAACATGGGTGATCTCCGACCGAAAAACATAAAGCAAAAACATGGGTGAGTGATTTCAGGATCGGTTCCTACCTGAAATCTGGAACCGGATTGGACAGAGCCGATTTGTGCCGGAATAACAAATAAATAAAAATCAAGAAGTACTGGCGGGTCCGAATGGCCTGGTTCCAAATATTTGGAACCAGAATCCCGACCGATCATCCCTGAGAACCATTAGGAACCGATCGGTCTGGTTCTTGGGTTGAACCGAGACCGATGCGCGCTCCTAGTTAAGAAGTTGGGACACTCATCTTTATGGATTACCACGTGGCAAATCAAGGACATGCCGGGTGCCATATATGTGCCAAAGTTTGAAACTTTAGCATGCAATTTTACTTATTATTCCGATATCAATTCCGTCTTAAAATTTTTAATTTTACTAATTAAGTCATAAATCAGCACGTGGGCGATTTAAATTAATTGGGTAAATTGACAAAATAAAAAATTTTAGAACTGAATTAACATTAGTAAAACAGATGATTAACTCACGGGGTGGGCATTTGAGAATAGGAAGGGAGGGCATTAGTTATATGTGAAAAGGGTCGAGGAAGTTTTTAAAGTCTGGTTCGCCTTGCAAAAACCAGGATTTGATTCATCGAAGTACTCGGTTGACCAACACTTTTTTAATCTCCTAGGGAATAAAAGACCCTTGAAAAAAAGTACATAAAGAAATCACCACCGGCAAAAATTATCGGTTTTAATTAATGACAATTAATCCTCCACCAGAAACAATTGAAAACCCTGCTATGTCTTAGGTGGCTGTTCCATGATCGATCTTAAACTCTATAGTTTACGGAAGGTGGAGACATGCAGAAATTTTTCCAAAGATAAGTAGGAAAATCATGGAAAAATTTCAAATAAGGGCCCGGGGTGTTATCATTTTATCAAATAAAGGCATGAAGTGAACCTTGATTCAAATAAGGGATTAAATTGGCTATAATAGTTTCGAATAAGGGTCTAAACTCGTCGGCCGGCCAAATATTCCAACCAATCAAGAGCATTTCCGTCCAAAAACAATTTTAACATAAATTTTCGCCATTATTTGAAATTGTTATAACCACTTTAGACCCTTATTTAAAACAAGAACCAATTCAGGTCATTTTTCGAAATAAGATTTACTTTAGGCCCTTATACGAGAAAAATGAGGTCACTTCGAGCCCTTATTTGGAGTTTTCCCAGAAAATCAGAGGTATGATCATAAAAGTTAGAGATTTTTCAAACATTTTTGAACGGGCGACGCTATTTCCACCCCCTATATGATTAATCCACTCCATTTTCCATTGAAAAGACAAAATTATCGTCAATGATTCAATTGGAATTTAAAGTGTGGCCCCAAATCAATTTACTTTCCTGATTCAAAGGCACAATGTTTTCCTTTTTATTTTTGGATTTTACTTTGGTGGAAATAAGTTTTGTTGAGTAAAAAAGTGATGGTGATAGACACATAAGTGAAAGTTTATAAATAAGTGATCTTGTTAAAGAAGTGTGTGTTAAAATTTTCCTAGATTTTACTTGACAACGCAAAACGAATTAGGTTTCTTAGAAAATTTTATTTTCGACAAAACTAATTTTACGAAAGTGATTGATTAGAATTAATCAATTTTGTAGTTGATCACCCATTTCTGGTCAGAATTGAAAATCATGTTTTTATCATGTTATCGTTTTTTTCTCTAATGATGTTTTTCCATTTTCTGGTAGAGAAAACCAGTGCTCCTTTTATAATTGAAGTGCGAAGGATGACGGGGTTGGCATCATAGATAAAAAAATAGAGGACGATGAGATGTATGGAAGAAGAATACGACAAAGAAGACGAAGAAAAAGAAGGAGCAGGAGGCGTAAACGATTTGCAAGAGCGGAGAACTAAAACGTTAAAAGTGAGGAAAGAAAGAAAGAAGAAGGAAACTGGGACCAGCAGGAAATAAAAGAAGAAAAAAAGTTGATCAAATAATAATAATAAAAAATGATCACTTTTGGAGAGCTATACCATAAGTGGTAGATCTCACGAGGGATACTGTTGTCAAAATAAAATAAAAAGGAGTGTCTAAGCTAAAAGAGGAGTGGAAAAAGCGGGGCCCTTTTTTAACTTTTAATTTTAATTTCAGATACTATATATGTAGAACAATGCTGTTTGTGGGTAAATATGGAAAATCCAGCTTTTATAAATCCCCAAAAGGTAAAATTCCTCTCCTTCATAAGTTAGCACAAATACTAGCAGGGATTAACAATAGACAAAAATCTTATTAAGGTAAAATTAGACAAGAGTCCTAAGCAGAAAAATAATTACAAAAAATGACAGTAGAATTTGAATTGTCTTGAGCAGATACATTCAAAGCTAACATGTAACTGCCAAAATAACATCCTAAACACACAATTGCCCTCTATTGGCTTCAGACCAAACTGATATCTCCTCCTCCCAGTTTTTCCAAACTCACTTTTTACATTCCCATCTTCTTCAAAACCTCCCTCTCTTCTTATCATTCATCCTTTTCCTTTCTGCAAGTTTCGAGGGTTGTATGTGTATCATTGGAGTCTCCAGAAAAAAGGGATCATGGGGCTTCTTGATATTCACCTGAAGCTCAAGGTAAACCTCTGCGCGCGCGTGTGTGAGTGGTGATTGGCATTATTCGTTTTTTATTCAAGAATATTTATTTGTGATCCCTTTAGCCTTTTCATCTGAAAGATCTTCCACTTTCTGTGTTCAAGTTGAAGCAAACGGGAAAGAAAAAAGACCAAAAAGAAAGTGGACTTCGTAGGTTCACTTTGCAAAAGTTGTCAGAAGATTAAAGTTAAAAACTTGTATATCATGAAGAGATGTTCTAAATAGCAATCCGGATATTCAACTTCCCAAAGTGGGCAAGATTTAGTATACGTAGTAAAACTCTGTTTAGCAAAATGAATTGGAAAATTCTGGCATAAAACGAAAAATGAATTTGGACAATAGCCCCCTCAGAGCTGAATGAGTATACTACATTATGATCAATTCAGGCATATCAAATTCAACGCTTTCTGACTGGAAACATTGGAAGCAAGAAGAAGAAATTTCAGGCGGGAAGGAAGCCTGCATGGATGATGCAACTATCACATGGCCATTTCGTTTACGAAAATAAGGATGGCTTGGGCTTTGACACGGACTCGGTTGTCATTCAAAGAGAGCAAATTCAAGAGCTCGAGCTGTGGCTCTTTGGGGTTTTTGATGCTCAAGTAGGAGATAGAGTCAACAAGTACTTGCAATCGAATTTGTTTGACAAGAAGCTAAATGAGGTACTCCCGTAAAGCAACCGTGTGACTCTAAAGATTTATTTTGTAGTCAATTGCCCTTTAAGATCAAGCTATGGGGGTCAACTTGAAGTTATGCTTGCAGAATCTATCCACTTAAGCATCAAATTTTCCATTCGAAAAGCCTTAAACTTTTGTTATATTTGATCCAGGTCCTGATTCTCAAGGTTGGTTTTGCACTGATAAGAAATCTAATTTATGGGTAACTTAGATTGTTTGCCTTTTTTGCCTCTTAAACATTTGTACAGTTTCACATTCTAGTTTCTTTTTTGGCCAATTTCACAATCTAGTAATTCAATGGTGGTGATTCTATATGAAATATCTTGATAACATTACTGTTATTTAGTTATTTCTGTTAAGTATGAAAAGACTTGGTTGCCGTTGCGACTCTGCAGCTAGTTTTAATATTATCTTTGCAGTCACAGATAGTGAGGGAGGCCAAAGAAACAACAAGAAAAGCGTACCTCGACGCTAGGGCTAAGATAAGGGAGAGCAAGAAGGTGATGGATGGGGAGGCAATAATGAAAGTGGGTTCGGCGTCGGTGATGGTCGTGAATGGAGGAAAGCTTGTGATGGGTGACATGGGTGACTATAGAGCAGTTGTTTGCAGGAATGGTGTGGCTAAGCAGACCACAAGCAAGCACCAGCAGTCAGCCGTGAGGCGTCGGACTCAGAGAGTCATCCCAGGTAAACGGAAGTCATTTATCATCTGTTAGACGAATCTAAGCCTCACTATTCATCGAAATGTGATTGCCTCGACGTAGCATAATTGCTCAAGGCAATAAGGTTCTCACCTAAGTGCTAGTAAGAGAGAGATGAGAGATTGAGTTTTGGTGAACGTAAGTGGTGGCTTCTCAGTTCGAATATCTACACCTGTTTCCTTGTTTCCTAAGTGTTTATTAACCAGTTTCTGATGCAGATTCAGTATTCCACGCAATTAGATTGAATCTTGTCTGTACCAAAAGAACAGTCTTTTGCAGGAGGGTGAGATTATGTTTGAACATGGTTTCGTGTGGTTCGAAGAAAGCACAGAGGGTGCTGTGTGATTTAACTCACATTTTAATGTTCGATAATTTTTCCTTGGTTCATGTCCGGGAAACATGATGGGGCCTCTCTACTATGCAGGTCGGATGTTAGCATGGACTTCTAGCAGGAAGACGCCTCTAATCAGTCTAAAAGCTCCAAAGTCGCGATTGGCATTGAGAGGATCGACACAAACACCGAATTCATCATACTGGCAAGCTCTGGCATATGGGAGGTAAGTTCGTCAAACAAAATGTCAATACCCTCACCAATTTTATGTTCTTTATCAGCAAACAATTCAAGGAATTTTCTACTCTGTATTCCCGTTTGCCATGCCGAGAGTTACCATTCACAAGGCTATTAGTCATTTTCTTGTTCCTGTTTTCGGAGGCTTGCTCATATGCGTCTCTTGTTTTCTCTAGGTGATGAATAATCAAGAAGCTGTCAATCTGATCAGGTACATAGAGAGCCCGCAAGAAGCATCTGAGTGCCTTGCAAAGGAGGCCTTGACCAGGATGAGCAAAGGCAGCATTTCTTGCTTGGTGCTTCGCTTCGAAGACTTGCAAAATATTGTCAAATCCTAATTGTAGATGATTTTAAATTTGTGATGAAAACTCCTTGATGATGTGAGAAGTGATCTTAGTTCAGAGTAACTTTTTCGGGTAGACTATTTTTTCAACCTCAACCATCATGAAGTTACAGATAGAAGGCAAAGAGCGATAGTGCCCGGCGGTTATACTCCTGGTGAGCAATGATGTATCATTTCAATTAGATTAAGCAATCAAAAGGCTAAAAAACTAGAAGCACAGACTGGAGAACTCATCAGCATATTGTGTAACCATTTCATTTCATGGCCAGATCAGCCTTTCTTATATACATCTGGTTCTTTCGATCGATATCTGATTGCTTCCCTAAATGAGATTAACCGTCGATGATAATGCAGTCATACGTACAAACTGATTAGGGTCGTGCCTACTGATGCGGATCGAATAAAGTGATGTGGTAGATCTGATGCTGAAGTTGAGCGATAGATGGGCAATTGTCTTCTTTTACCACATTCGTCTTTTAGTCTTCTAATGCTTCTGTCTCTAAAGCATATGCTAAAGTATATGCCTTTTTGTTTGAGTTGGTAATCCCGTCAAAAGTATATGGCTGCTGTTAAATGCAGACATGACGTTTACGTGGCATTTCAAAACGAAAAATATTTAAAAGTAATTAATATCGAATATTTAAAGACAGAAAAAGGGAAACTTAAAAATTAAAAAAAGGATCAGACCAGGGTCGAGCGACCCAGGCCAGATCCCTGGGGACAATGACCCTCGGTAGGCGTCGCCCAAGATCGTGCAACCCCAGCGAGGCAATTGCCAAAGGTCACGACCTCGGCGGTTGACGGTTGGGTCGCGCAATCCCCAGCAAACCCCTAGCAGGGTCATAGGACCTAAGCATATCTGGCCCAGGTTGGATGACCTCCGCCAAATCTGGGTTGGGCGAACGCAGCCAGGTGACGCCAGGATCAAGCGACCTCGGCAATCGACAACTGGAGCCAAACATCCCCTGGCCGGGGTCACACAACCCTAGGCCAGATCTGGCCCGTAAGATGATCTTCAGATCTCTTCGTCAGCATGAGCCCATCTTCATATTATGTTGGTATCATTGTATATGTTCATTCTGCCTTCCTTTCCCATGCAAATATACACCTTTCTCATGTACTCATCACACTTTTTCGCGTTCACTTTGTATACTGGATCATACCGTTATCTTTACAGAATAACGGTACATCGCCTTTCAGATCCATTGCTTTCTACGGCGAAGGAGTTTTAAGCTTCCAGACCATAAATTCCTCTAGGGTCACGACAGTTCATACTGACTAAGTAAAAAGATTTGAATATCATAGCTCAAACTGAATCAGAGACATGTAGTAAAATTTTTCAGATCCCTAACCTGCATGAAAGATGCCCACGCATGAAAAACGACCAGACATACTTACATGAAAAGACACCCGTCCAACTATATACCCATTTCAGATAAGAAAACAGTCGAAGCGAATCACACAAATGTAAGATCCCACAAGTGATGTTACAGATGTGAAGACGAATACACTGCTTCCTCACCTTCAAACACAATCTTGTTATGTCGTAACCTTCTTTTCACTGTTCTTGCTGCGGAACGGTGACAGCAAGGAGAAATGACGAGAAGCTGTGGACAAATCGATAGAATTCTTGATATCAGCACAATTCAATCTCTTTCAAGAAACAAGAAATATAACTGAAGTCCGTTGTCGGATATGCTTACATTTTTTTGGAGTGTTGACTGCAGTAGGTGTTTCATCTTGCGAAATGAGATTTTTCAGTGTAGAGACTGACCAGGGCAAAGAAGAAAAGCAAAAAACAGATAGTTAGCTTCAAAGAATCATACTAAATGCTTCCTACCCTTCCGCTAAAGAGTACTGTTTCCAGATTAGCAACTCAACTAGGCAAAACTTGAAAATTAGCTAGTGCTATAGCAATTCTCCTACAAAATAATTTATAATAGCCAGACCATTAGCTTCTAGCTAGGTCAGTGAAAGCTGGCACTCCAGCTCATTCCGTTGATGCGATAGTGGCAGCCAGCAAGCTCATTATCTATTACGACTGATCAGGATGACTCAGACTATGGCCTTATGTAAGCAATGCCTGGCAAAACCAGGAGACAAATGTTCAATACATTAAGTCCAGAGTAATTACGTCGTCAGCTTACAACACATTCATATCGTCCAACAGTCTCAGAGACTTGCTCGCTAAAGAATCGTTGCCACCTTCTAGACTGGAAAAGTGTTTATGATTCTACAATGGAAAGCATTTGTATTCATTTGCCTTTTCTTTTCCTATCGCTGTGCCAAAATGGCTTTACGCGTCTTTAGCCAATGCAGAAGGCAAATATGAAACAAAACTGACAGTTGTCATAATCACAGACCAGTAATTCAAGTCCTACAAAACATGCTACATTCACAATTTGTCTACAGAAATATGCACACAAGATGAATTCAATTATATGAATAGTGCCCATTCAGTATTGATAAAAGTTACCTTTGATGGAAGAAGCTGAATGTGTTGCATGATCATCTGCATCAGATTCACTAACACTTCCATTATCAGCTTCATTAACACCACTTGTAGTTGAACTACTGCCTTTCCTACCAAATTTCAATAGCCGTCTAAACCCTTTGGTTGATTCCTTAGATTGTTTGTCCACTGTCTCAGGCATCTTCTCTATTTTGAGGTTGTCTGTATCAGAAATAGGGAATTTAATACTCTCTGGACAGACAGTCTTAAATTCGTAGGATGTTGGGATTGCCTTGCCATATTCTGTGTTTCCCATACACGGATCTTCCAGAGAAGACACCCGAGCATAAGGGGCTTGATATGGTTTTTCAGCAGTACTAAGGTTCAAAACCTTAATCGATGCCTCTTCATTGCATGTTGTGACCTGTAAAGAGAAAAGGACAAGGATATTTTAATTAATTTGTCCGAAAAAACAGCATCTTTGATGACCTTCACTCCCCTCACCATGGCGAGTATGAAATCACATCCACAGCCAGCAAATGGAAATTCTACTTTTTTTTCACCAAATATTACCTTATGGTTACTGATTTCCTCACGAACTTCACTGTTCTTCTGATTAGGTCCATTGGTGTCGGCTAGTGCAATTGGCCGATGTAAAGCTACATCATTTGTTACAATATCTGGCTTCTCTCCTAATTTACCACTATCGCTATCTTCTTTAAGCAACTGAACTTTTTCTTGTGAAGCTTGCAACATGGTAGCGGTGGGCTTCTCAGGTTCCAGCATAACGACAGTCTTTTCAATAATAGGGTTGTCATTGCCCTCACTCTGATGTGAAAAAGGGTCATCCCCATTGTTTAGTTCAGCACCTTTAGAAGACATTGATTTGTTCTTGTTTGATGCCTGAGCTGCTGCATCCTTTGGGGCTGATTTGCTTACACAATTATCAGCCGATTTAGGTGTTCTTATTTTTAATTCTGGAAGAGCAGCAGCCTTGCTTTTATCAAGACTGATGATTGCAGATATATTTTTGCTGTCAGTTCCATTGGACACCTTTTGTCTCGTTAATTCTGTGTTTCGCTGCTTCACTGAAGAAACATTGTGGCTGCTGGTTCTAGGCTCTGACAGTCTTCTAATTCTGGCCATGGAAACCTTTGTCTCTGGTGTGACACTGGCATTCTCTTTTATATCTTCAGGAAGCGATGAAACTGAGCGACTTAGCCTATTCCCAGCTGAGCTATTGGCAGAACTCAATCTGGTTGTCTTCGAAGTTTTCTGAGATTCACTGGAATTGACAGAGAGAGCCCTGACAGAGGACCTCTGCAGAGGAGAGGAAGAACCTGGTTCTGCATCGCTAAATTTCGACCCTTTATGAGAGCTTGGGGAAATTTTTGTTGGTAGTTGTTTTCTTGTTTGCGGTGATGGAAGAGCAGGCTGTGCAGGAATAGACCTGCTCCTCGCAGCAATCCTCTTTTGTCTTTCTAGCTTCAAAGCCTCCAGCCTTTTTACTTGTTCCTCCTCCTGATTAAGACTCGGAAGAGCCAAAAAAAATATTCAGTTTCATTAAAACACAACTGAAATGATGGTTTTCAAGTCATGCACAAGGACAGAAGGCACAGTAGGAACTAGAGTGAGAACAACAGGCAAGTTTCATTATGCCTAATTAATATTTTAATTACAGTAAAGTGTCCAAAATAATTAAGTACCTTTTCCTTCTTCATTTTCTGCAGATCAGCTTTATAGGATCTTAGTCTTTCGGCACGTGCTTTTGCTTCCTCCAAGGGACTTAGTTTTGAAGGCTTCCCTTTTCTTATCGGTCCAACATTCTTCTTCTTGTCTAACCCGTCTCGGGTAAGTTTAGACTTCTGGTCCTTATCCAGCTTCTTAGAGGCCCGCTTACGTTCTTCCTTCTCATTCTTATCCTGGCTAGAATTTTCTCGTTTCTGAGCCTGCATCTCATAATCTAGAGCGGGGTCATAACCGATCGATGCTCTCTCTGTCCCACGTTCTGGCATCAAGCTCGTATAGTCAGGCTCATAATTAGGCTTGGATGCATTTTCTGTCCTCTGGCTGGTAGATGGGAATTCAGAATCGATGTCTAAAGCCTTTCGTTCGGCATCTTCAATCCCACTAACAGGAATAGGTCTCAAAGGAACAATGTAGGAATCATCATTCACATTACTCGGCCACTTTGCATTTGAATTATGGGTTGTATTCTCATCTTCAGCTAAATCAGAGGGACGAACAACATTTATGTTTTCCCGTCCATGGATCATGAAATCATCATTTTCGGTCCTCCTATAAGCAACCCTTCTGCCATTCACTTCTGTGTACTGGACATCTAAATGGCCATCAAGAGACATTCTACCATCACTCCCTTGACCGACCTTAGTAGACATCATTGCTTCATCAGCAGATGCTCTAGTACTGAAGTTTGATTTTCCACTCATTTTTTGCATATCTGCCAAGCTCCCTCTTTGAGATTGATCCATGTATCGTCCTCCAAGAGCTAAAGGATCATCATTCCTCATAGTCTGCCGCCTTCTTGACCTTACTTCCTTTTCCATTGAAAACATACCATCATGAGCAGCACGTTTTTCCTCATCATTGTCTCTCAACAAGAAACTCTGGAATGCTTGCCAGTGTCCACCATCAGTTTCATTCCCATAAAGTGCTTCATTGTTATCAGATGAAATCAAATTGTTTATAGAGCTTCCATCCTTCTCTTTCCTTTTTGACGACCGGGTCAGGTTCTGGCTAGCCTCAATTTCTCCATTGTCCTCTTCATTTTCGGAATCAGAAGCAGAATGTGACTCACCATTGGAAGAATTCCGTCTCTTCGGAGTGATGTAATTGATGTTCCGAATTACAACCGTGCCCGATTGCTTCTTACTAGATCGACCGGTCTTCTTTCGGAGTACCGAAGCCTCCTTCTCCGACTCAACTAGTTCTGGGGAGTGATCCTCCTCTGAAGCTTCTGATTCAGAATATGGTTCACCACTCTCAACAGAATGCCTTCTGCGATGTGTTTTTTGACCATTACTTGATCGAGGATCCTGAACTGGCACATAAGCTGGTTGGAAGAAGGGGCCATTGGCTGGATAGTTCTGATAGTAAGGCATGGGCTGCATTGGATAAGGTTGATACACAGGTGGTGCGCCAGGTGGAGAATGCATTGGCCACGGCGGGAACATAGCATTTGGAAATTGAGCTGGGAAATATTCATGGCCACCGTGAGGTGCTTGATGATTTATCGGAGGCTTCCCATCTGGCATGAGTAATTTTCTTAGTGTAAAGAGAGCAACGTGTAACACAAAATTCAGTGAGTGGAACAGAATATAGTAACAGTACAAAGAGCATAGCATGGAACAAGATTTATTGAGCACTTTTCAACAGGAAAAATTGATTCTGTCAATCTGTTTCAGTCAGCAGAATCGTTATGAATGTATGACATGCTATATGAGAACCTACGTGTAGACCAACATATAACATCATATCTGCAATTTGTCTCGCAGAATTGAATTTGCTTTTCCATTGGTTTCCAAGCTCATTGTCCTACTGAATCAAGTATCCAAAATTACTTTCCTAATCAGCCATTCCTTGTTGCTCTTGTTAATCTTCTCAGCAGTTACAGGGATGGGACTTAATCCACAACCAACTAATATTTAGTATTGAAGCATCTGTAACAATCCAGAACAATGCTAAACTTTTCTACATGTTGAGCCAATTACCTCCACTTGGAGAAGTACTCGGATGACCATTAAATTCTGATGCTGGTGCATTGCAAGAGTCAGTCCATGCCTCCTTCTGCTTGTTGGAGACATCAGATAGCACAATGCCTGATGCACTCATGGCAGCAAAATCTGATTGGCTGGACAAGGCCTCAGCTGCTTCTATTTCAAGCCATTGACCGCTCTCATGTTTTCTCTTCCACAGCTCTATAAATTTAGTGCATGCATCCCTGTTGCAAAATTGAAATGGAATTCAACTATCTATTAATATCTTTACCATCATTCACAATTCATCTCTGGATGAATGTCACCAAAATTCTCGTCGTACTCCAAACACAACCCCCCCCCTCCCCCCTTTTCTCCACACACACAACTTTACTGATTTTTGGCCCCAACTATTTTTGCTAAAATTTTAAAGAAAAAAGACAATAAAATACACAACAGATTGGATACAACCTAACCTAGCTATGATGACAATCTTGAGCTGCATATAAGAAAATACAACATGTTAATCCATGTAGTGCACAATTGCATACTTATTCTGACCATATCATGTGACTTGTAGCTAATACTGTTTTTGATTCATTCAATTGAGTGCGGCAGCAGATGGGCAAACAGCATAAGGGCTTACATCAGTCGAGATGCTCCAAAGCATTCCGCAAAGGACATCAACGTTTCCAAGTTATCTATTTCAAAACCGGCAGCAACAGCTCTGGCAAAGGCCATTCCTTGCTCCTTTTGAAGGACACTTTTTCGTGTCTCCAAAACTTTCAGAAGCTGAACTCTACATAAACAAAGTAATTAGAATACAGCTGAAGCCAACGCTGCATAACTACGATGGCCTATCGATCAACACCACAGAAGAGAGGAGTGAATTAGTGGATGTCTTTCTGATAATTCACCCGAGAAGGCATTCTTCTCACTCAAAGGTCATTAATTTCTGCAACACGGTACATCTGCCTCTCGGAAGTAATGAACAAAAAGAGAGAATTGATGATGCTCCTCCCAATTCAGTTATTCGTCTTATAACAGGTACCATCTCAGATGAAAATGATTCTAAGAGCTGTGCATATACTTCCAAGAGGGACGGGATAGACACATGGCAAGATCCAGGCGTGCTCTCTTAGGCTAAAATGCCAACATGTGCTTTAAAATAGAACAGAGAAATCAAATTGCAGTAAAACTGTAAATAATGAAGCCTCCAGAAAAACTATTTGTCCTTAATGTGAATTAGCACAGCAATATCTTGTAATCATCTTACAAGTAATCTTCAGAAATAGTACTTACTTTGAATTTCCTTCTTGTGAGGTGGATCCACTTGCTTTAGAAGGCTGTGCACTAGGCTGACAAACATAATATAAACAAAATTAAGCAAACCTATTGGAATGGGAACAATAAGACATGAAATGATGCAAAAATAATTGCTCCCTTACTGTGTAAATAACAATAGCTTTATCCTCACTACCACCAAGTGAGGGATTGCCGCCTGCAACAAGATAGTGATCATTACACCATATAAGTCAGAGCAATCATCAGAAATTGTTCTACTACATTCAGAATCCATATCTCAGTATCACAGAGCAATAAATACTTGAGAAGAAAAGGGAACACAAACGACAATTGATGAGCATAACATGATAGGCACCATATGTTTATCTTCTGTTGGTCAGATAAAGGAAAAGGAAAAATAAGACATGCAGACGACTCAAATGTCAAACAACATCCCAAACCTTTCCCCCCGTAAAGAAACAAGCAAATAGGAAAAAGATGATTTACTCAAACACAAAGTTATAACCCTACATTCACATTTACAGTACCTTCCATAGACTCTGCAGGTTTCTCTTCATGGTCTTCCACCTGGTGCACGGAAAATAACCACATAAATTTGTTTTGTTATATTAACGATCTCAAAAATTGATCAAGGTAACTTACACTTTGTAATTTTCCGTCATTGTTACTTTGAATCGCAATTGCCTCCTCAATTTGCAGGATCTCAGATTCTAGAGTATATACTCTTTCCAGGATTTCTGGTGTGCTCACAAATCGTACAAACCTGAAGAAGTTTAGCATCTTTTAACATGCATGCTAACTACTCCCATATCAATCATGTGATTTGAACTTTTTGTTTTCCAATCAGCTTGAGTAGTCGATGTTCTTTCCGGTTCAATTGCAAACCAGATGCTAAAGTAGATGCACAATTTATCTTCTTCAAGAATCAAGGTTTAGAAGATGAACATCCAGAGAGCAGTTCCATTTACAGAATGGTAGAAGCCTACGTGGTAATTTTCCCGTATCGAGTCGCATATGAAGAATGTAATACCCTACTGCCACTAGTAAGCTACCTTGTTTGTCACCTTTTTCAATACTTTGCCACGTCTTAAAGTTACATGAAAACTTACAAAAGATATTCTGTTAAGTCATTCAGTCAACGTTCTTGGGAGTTACTTACATGCTTATGATTGTAATGGGCATCAAATCCCTCAGCCAGCTATTCTATACAGAAAGATACTCAAACTTTCGATATATTGGCAAGTACAGATAGTCATGCACATCACAGCAGAGCACAAACCTTTCCACTGTTCCCTTAGTGAACCATGTTGCGTCACCGTCAGGCTCCGGCTCAAGAATAATTGAGTAACCCCCTCTAGCCACCTGTTCTTGCGCAGCCTTCAGATGGGCAAGAAAAGGGCTAAGCAAACCAGAAGCTATTTTCACACTCTTCCCATTTGCAACTATAACCAAGTCGCACCTGCAAATGCAGTAAAGATCCGATGCCTAACGCAGTCAACCCTCGAAAGTGCAAAAGCAAGTAAGTTACTCATTGCACAAGATTAGAACAAAAGTAACATTGTTCATTGTGGCACTTCTAAAGTTGATGAATCCAACCATTACATGCCACTTGTCAAAGGTCCAATAAAAGAAACTCAGATTATCAGAGAAATGAATGGCACGCTCAACTCCAGGATGATATCAGAAAGTCTCAAATTAGATCCTTCACACTACTCCTTTACCCATTTATGGGATTTCCACCTTTATATGTGGTGGTCTTCAACAATTATTTCTGCTTCCCTAATCAGGTTGGCCAGCACCAGGCTTTCATTGTCCTACAGCCAGTGCATGGGGGACATCACCACACGGATAAGAGTTAGTGAATGCAACCGCAAAGAACCATAGAAAAGAGGCTTAAGAATCATGCTGCCACCCTAATACCCATGCTTGAACTAGGGGCCAAGGAATGAAAGAAACCGAGGAACATAAACTAAAGTCCCAGACTGAGAGAAATAAGTGTTTGGTTTGCCAGTTTCACTGAAGATTCCTTGGATGCAGGCTTTCGGTTGTTCGATGATTGCGTTGGAGGGGGAAACTAGTAACTCCTCGTTTTAGCTCCGTACCAAAGTCCAATCTAGACTCATTCAACAGTCCGCAAAGCACATAATTCACCACTAGAACATCCATGTTTAAGAAATTGCACGACGCATGCGGGTCAACATCCATGATGAAGACAAAACAACTTGATCCCAGAATGATCAAACACTAGAACTCTAGAAGGCTTCTCGGTGGAAAGATTCTTCATGCAACAGAAAGAACCTCGTGCGATTGTCAACAATAACAAGCACTACAATAGATCCAGACTCCACATACTGAAAGACAATCCTGCATTGACTCTTGCAGACTCCTTTTGTTTCCAATTTTAAGGCAAACGGAGCGAACCATTAACCGAGGATGCATTACAATAATCACCAGCAATTACTTCAACGATGGAGTAAACACACTCAAGACGACCGATACAAGCAGTAGCTGGATGCGCGAGTGAGAGAGAGAGAGAGAGACGAATCAAGAAAAGAACCTGGTTCGAGTAGGCGTGAGCTGAAAGACAGCCGAGTCTAGCCGCGTCGAAGGCTTCATCGAAGAACCAAAGATTGCAAATTTGAACCCGGGCTTTGACCAGCGAGCGACAGCGAAAGCGACCCTTTATCACTCACTCACTGATCCCCCAAAGGATCAGAAATGCAACATCAATCAGCAGAAAAGGGATCGACCCAGAATCAAGGAAAGCAAAGCGGAGCTGCCGAAAAGAAAAGAAGAAGAAGGCTTGCAGCAGCAGTAGCAGCAGCAGCAGCAGCAAGACTGTACATCTGCCGACCGCTCTCCTTGCGCTTGCAAGTGCGAGCTCACGGGGCGCAAAAAGAAGCCGGAGTAGGGGAGGTTCTAGAGAGAGAAAAGGTGGGTTTATAGAGAGAGAAAAGGTGGGTTAATAGAGAGAGAGAGAGAGAGACAGGCACGCACACAAGCACAGTGACACGGAGGATCCGAGATGCGGCTCTGCTTTTACTTTGGATACCAAGAAAGTGAGAGAGCGGGCGTAATAAGAAAACGTTCCTATATTTTCCCATGTCCTTGTCTTGAAAAAATTAAGATTATTCCAATAAAATATGCTTATCGAGCATCACGGGTAATTTCATTTCCTTTATGCAATTCGTGTTGCCTGGACATTTCCGTCTAATTTAGATCGCATTTCCCCCGCCGAGTAATTTTTAAAATGAGATAAACGAGACTTTTGAATTCTAAGTCGGATTTCTTGAGACACGGTTTAGACACTCACCAAACACATTTTATAAGAAATGTTTTTCGATTTTCGAAATAATGATGTTCTTTGCTATTTGCATAATATATAAATGTACGTTGCTATCTTTTAACAATCCCCCCAAAAAAAAGCTCGTCGTTGCGGTTGAACTGCGTGAGGTGGAGTGTGATTTGAATAGCGTAGGGGTAAATTCGGAAATTCAGGCGATCTGGCCCCTACGCCGCGAGACGCTGATGTAGAAACGACGAGAATGAAGCTGAGGTGGCGATAAACAACGGTCGGGGATTGTACGGCTGAAATTACTGGAATACCCCGCTCGCCCCCGTCATTCGATGCAATCGATGGCTGCGGTTTTGTCGTGTTCTTTGTTGTTTTTCTTGCTGAAACTGTCGTTCTTTGTTGTTGTTGGGCTACAAGTGAAGTCCTAAACACTCATCATTGTTCAACAAAATGCGGCTTGACTTTTCATCCGGGAGCCAAGAAACAAGAAATCCACGAGGAATAATGTTTTGTTCATCGAGTCAAAGTTAACCTCGAAAAGCTTCATTTCATGTATCATTCATGATCTCAAAATTTTCAGAATATAAAAAAGTTAGAGAGTATTTTCTCTCCCCAGGAAAGATAAAGATATAGAGGAACTGAGAGTACAAAACATGTGAGCACTGATACTAAAGATGAGTGGTTCTATGTTCCACCTCGAACCTACACATTGATACAGGTTAATAATTTTTTGAATATTTTGAAATCTAAAGCCTACATTGTCACAAGTTTCAGAGTCAGTTTCAAGATCTACTCAAACTTCGCCTATATTATCAATTGAATGATTGTAGTGAATCATCACATTTTATGACCACTAATTGCTACTACAATCCACCGACAATAACTATATTTAGACACACGAAAATATTAAATATTAACAAAGTAAAAGCCCTAGTCATAAAATAAAAACTCAAATTAGTAGTTCCAAATTATACACTCATCATCAGATACTATAATATACCGTAAAATCATACAAAGACATAGACCAAGAAAAATATAGTCATGTTCCACGTCCCACCTAATTAGAACCTAGAACCTACCCGTCAAAACAAGTTACCTAATTTTTAGAATCTGGAACCTACCATGCATACCTTAAAACCTAGAACCGAACAAGTTCATTTCCGATCTGGTTTTTAGGTTCAACTATGCTCACCTCTAACTGACATGAAAAAATAAAAAACGTATCCGTGGAGCCCACCTCACAAGATGGGGACAGGCCATAAAGGATCTCATATGAGCAAAAAGCTTCCTTCCTTTGGTAAGGTTACATTTTAACCGAATAATAGTGATCCAAGAGAAGCAAATCCCTTGCCAATCAACAAGATTCACCTCAAAATTCATATAAGCAAACCGGGTGCCCGGATCAATTGTTGCACATCTCAACCAATTCACTTTCCCAAACAATTTGGTGTATTCAGGAACTTACTCTTGAAGAAATGCTCCAACAAGATTTGATCCCGAGACTACAAAGAGAGGTGTGAACTCTCTTGTCATCTAAGTCAAGCCCTTATTGAGTGCTATATTTATGTGGCCAGTGGATATATTTTATTTTTTCTTTGGCTTTGCTTGTCCTTGACGGTCCTACGATTTGATTTAATTTGGTCAATAGGGCAGTAAGGAAAAAGCACTTTTTTGTGAAATCATCCTTTTCAATTTTTTCGCAAAAGCATGGCTACTGTGCTTAGCCGGTTGAATCGGAAGATGGTGCGATAATATCATTTTGCTAGAAAGTATTCGGATGACTTGGTCAATATTCACATATTTTGCATACTTTAAAACTAATGTGCAATGATGATAAATTCGGCTTACTAGCGAATGCGCACCACATGTTCACTTAACATTTGACCGATTAATGGTTTACCCTAATGTATGTTTTCGAGAAAATATGCCTCTCAAGCAACATTTCGAGTCCTCTATCCAGCTGCATCATGCTATTGGAGGAAGCGACAATGAAGCTATTATAGCCTTCAAGGGTGGTTTAACTACCATATAGCATGACGGTTACTATTTGTCACGACATATAGCCACTTGTCATGAAATATATCACCACCTGTCAATTGATACCTAATAGTTTTGATTTCCTTCAACTAATGACTTAGCCTCTTAGGGAAGCTTTTTCCTCGCCATACACTCTTTTCATTGGAAGCCGACTTGGGTGGAAAACTGGGTGCCCTAACCCATATTCGTACATGTGGGTCTATCACGAGGTGGTTACTTTGACAAATTCATCAAGATCAAATAGTGCATCTAATACACAAGTTCCGCAAAAGTCAAAAACACTCTAGAAATCGTTTAAAAAAGTCGTCTCTACTCTCTTGTAGACCTTCTCTCTACCTTTTTGTGGTAGCTTTACTATAGCCTCTTTGTGGTAGCTCCCTTCAATTCCACACCCTAATTTCAATTCCTGCTATCCCATTGGTGATAGCTTCATAACACCTCCCCCCTACTCCCATGAACCCCTTTCACTCCGTTTCTGTTTCATGGAAGAACCGAATTTGGTTTCCCTGGTTCTTAAGCGTTTTGTTTCCAACTAAGTTGGTGTCTAAAGTAGAGCTTTTCTTGGTGATTTTCTTTGGTTCTAGATTTGCGTTCAAGTCCTAAAAATGTTCAATATCCTTTTCTTGATCCCTGCTCACCATCTGTTCGACGTTATGCTCAAGTTAGATCAGTGTTAAAGATAAAGAGAATATTTCGCTGCCCTCTCTCCCGAGAGCTTCCATCTCTCTATTTGGGAGTCTTCCTCTCCCTTAGTGTCTACTGCCTGAGGGAAAGTGGTCAAATCCATGTACTTATTATGCGATGATCTTCCATAAAGTTAGAGAGCAAAATTCAGACAGGTTTGGACATTTGTCATATCCATTTAGAGACCAAATTCTTGATGAGATGAAGGTATTGCTGAGTAGGTGATCCAGTGGTTATCTACCTGCATCACTGAACAGCACAAGACCCGCAAGCACCAAGTCAGGTGAAAGAAGTGGAATTCTGAAGGTGAGCCAAGTTATGTGCCCATTGTAGCCATGAATATTTTAGCATGGAATTGTCGAGGCATTGCTAGAAACTCGAAAATGAGAGAGCTGAAGGCCACATGCCAATCTTATAACCCCGATATTGTGTTTCTATCGGAGACAAAATGTGATACTAGATGGATAGAAACTATTACAAGAAGGATTGGATTTACTCGGTCCTTCTCTATTCCCGCAGAAAATAATGCGAGAGGTTTAACAATCATGTGGAAAGATCCTGTAGCTTTACCCTTTTCCTTTGCAGACAAAAAACAAATCCATACGAAGGTTTCTAACAAAGAAAATCCCGAACAACTATGGTGGCTTTCGTTGGTGTATGCACCTCCTTATTGTGGGCTTAAACGAGTGTTTTAGGAAGACTTCACAAGCCGGGTTCAAAACTTGGGGGAAGACTGGGTTTGAATTGGTGATTTCAATGAGACTATCTATGGCTATGAGGCGTCCAACAGAAGGGGTCCAGGCCCATCTCGTCACTTTCTGGTAGATTTTATGGATGCATTGGGTTGTGTTGATCTTGGGTTCAAAAGCAAACCTTATACTTGGACAAATAGTAGAGAAGGCTTTGCAAGCATTCGGAAAAGACTTGATCGAGCAGTTTGTTCGACATCATGGTGAGAAATTCCCTTGAGCAAGGGTTGTCCACTTGCCGGTGGTAAACTTGGATCATTCTCCTATTTTGCTGAATTTAACTTCTGATGAGGATAACTCGAAACATCCTTTTAAATTTGAAGTTGCATGGCTACGGGACTCAACTTGTATTAATGAAGTGGAAAAGGCTTGAAACAATAATGTGGTAGGCAATTCATTAACCACATGGTATAGGAAGCTGAAATCGATAGAAACAGCTCTCAAAAGGTGGAATAAGGAACATTTTGGTATTTGCCAACAACGCCTCAAGGAATTGATGGTAGCACTTGATTCTAATCAAGTGATGACCCTTCAGAAGATCATAGCAGGAGGGAAAAAGAAATCAAGGTGGCTATTAACGAGCAATGGGAGAGATTGGAGATGATATGGAAGCAAAAATCGCGACAATCATGGTTATAGGAGGGTGATCGGAATACTAAATTCTTCCATCTTTCTACAACCATCAGAAGGCGCAAAAATTGTATCCTCGCAGTTCAGGATGATGGAGACCAATGGCTTACGAGTATTGATGAGATTAAAAACTTCTTTTTATCCAAATATACAGAGCTTTTCTCGGGACCATCACTTGATCCACACCCTCTCATTAGGGAACTCTTCCCTAAGGTAGTTTCTGACGAAGAAAACTTGGATCTTTTGGTGATTCCAACTGAGGATGAAATATATAGCATCTTGAAAGAGATGACCCCTCTTAAATCACCAGGCCAGACGGATTCCATACTATTTTCTACATGAAATGCTGGGAAGTGGTGAAGGCCCATATTGTCCAATTTGTGCAACATTTCTTTAACACAGGTCAGTTGCCTCATCTTCTCAATCATACTTTTATCGTACTCATCCCAAAAACTCATAATCCACACACCTTTAACCATTTTCAACCCATAAATCTATGCAACATGAGCTATAAACTTATCTCTAAGTTGTTGGCAAATAGACTAAAAGGGTTCCTTAGTCGTATCATTTCACCTCAACAATCAGCTTTTATTCTGGATAGAAGCATTCAAGAGAATTTTGTAATTGCACAAGAAATCTTACATTCCATGAGGAAGAAAAGAAAGGAGAGTCCATTCATGGAAGTCAAGGTTGATATGTCAAAAGCTTATGATAGAGTTGATTGGAATATACTTGATGCAACATTCTGTAGTTCGTTCATAAAAATATGTGTATCGTCGGTTCATTATTTTCTTCTCATTAATGGTAGACTGACGGGAAGTTTTAAACCTTAGAAGGGACTTCGACAAGGTAACCCTATCTCACCATACCTGTTTGTGATATATATTGAACTTCTTTATAGAATTCTATCTAGAGCAAAGGATTTGAAGATTATTACAGGTATAAGAGTAGGGCGAAAAAGTCCGCCTTTAACTCACCTTATATATGCCGATGACTTCTTGTTATTTGTTGGAGCCACTAAACATCAAGTGAGAGCATTGAAGGAATGCCTTAAAATTTATTGCTCATGGTCAAGTCAAAGCTTGAATCATTAGAAGTCGTCGATCTTTTTTTTCTAAAAATACTTCTATGGGCATGAAAAAGTTTTGTATGGATGAGCTCCACATGCGAAAGACAGATCCTGAAGCACTGTGTACCTTGGAAATACCCTCTTCAATCCAGGAAAAAGTAGGACAAAATATCAATTCCTTGAACAAAAGGTTGACAATAAACTTAGCTCCTAGAAAAGAAAGACACTATCTTGGGTGGGGAGAGCAACATATATCCGATCGGTTGTTCAGAGCACACCAATTTATGCTATACAATCTAGTCAGCTACCTCGAAGTACTGGTAACAAACTCGATGCCTCCATAAGGAAATTCTGGTGGGTTGTGCCAACCGAGAAAAACAGATATTTTACACCTAAATGTTGGGATTCTCTATGTAGAAACAAGAAGAGTGGAGGAATGGGTTTTCGGCAGAATAGGGACTTCAACAATACTTTGCTTTTGAAGCTCGGTTGGGGAATGATCCAAGATAGAGGCAAGATATGGGTTCGAGTACTTGAAGGGAAATATCTGCAAACCTCAAATTTCTAGAATCACAAGGTCAAGGCATCAGCCTCTCCTCTGTGGAAGGCAATAATGGATACCAGATAAATACTTAATCTAGGAACTCTATATCAAATAGGGGATGGAAAGTCGATCGAGGTCGGAAATCACCCCTGGATTCGTAATGTCTCAACTCATATGCCTTCTTTTATTGATCCAGACCATGCTTTGAAGCACATAAAGATAGAAAGCTTCTTTATCCCAGGGACAAAAACTTGGGATGTATTAAGTCTAAATCAGACATTTTGCCCAACCTCAGTACAAGCCGTCCTTCATATCCATGTGCCAAACTCCATTGGGGTAGACAAACTAATTTGACATCCAGCTATCGATGGAGTATTTTCTGTTAAATCTGCTTACAAACTCATAAAGTTGCAAAATGAAAATGGTAACAATAGTGGGATTTGGAACAAAATCTGGAAAGCTAGAGCTCATGAGCGACACAAAATGATGTTGTGGAGGATAGTGTCTAACGTTTTACCCTGTCGAGCTAACTTGTTTCAATTGATCCATCTCCCAGACCCCTCTTGCTCGTTGTGTGGAGCATTGGAGGAAAATTCTGTACATTTGTTCACAAGATGTCCTCTAGCCCAAATTTTGTGGAGACAGAGTCCATGGGGTATTATCTCATGTGCTGGAACTTCAATTCTCTAGAAGAGATGGTGAATCACTTTCTTGATCCAGGAAAAATAGCATAGACAACGGGAGTGGATTGCAAGCTCTTCCCCCTTTATGCAGCAATTCTTTGCACTATAATGTGGCGTTACAGGAATGCAAAGCTACATGATCAGACTATTGCAATGCCTTCCCACGGGATTCAGATGATCATACAAGATTTCTTGGAATATTCAAATATGTTCAAGAGGGAGGACAAAGTTAGGTTAAGCGAGAAACCAGATTTTATTGGGGTAAGGTCAAACTCTTGGATTTCTCCATCAAACCAAGAGTTGAAATTTAATGTAGATGGTGCATGGAAAGATAACAGAGGTGCCATAGGTATTATTGCACGATCGTATAAAGGCTTAGCTGTCCAGGCGTGGACAAGACTAGGAAGATGGAACTCACTAGTGGAAGTGGAAGCTACAGCTCTGCTTCTCGCATGCAAAGCTGCTCAATCCCTCGACATACATAAAGTGGTTTTTGAAAGTGATTGTAAGGTGCTAATTGATTCTATTCAACAAAAGGGCATTTGTCCTTGGTGTATTCATTTTTCGTCTCGAACTCTCGCTTACTTCTCAGCAACAATCCAGAATGGAGTTTCAAGTGGATCAACAAATCTAGTAATGTTGCTGCTCATATGCTTGCAAAATGGGCTTTTTATCATTTAGGAAATGCTTCATCTTTCTTTTTTAATGATCTCCCTCCTAGAGTCAAAAACTTAGTGTTAGCAGAGTCTTCTTTAATTTATCATGTTGGTGTAGGCTCTAACTCTTCTGTATAATATTGTACTTTTCTGATGCAATGGAAGGTTCGATTTAGCAAAAAAAAAAAACTCTAGAAATCGTTTGTGGATGTAGGGTTTTCATCGAATGTACTTGTGAAAGTGGGTGAAGATCATGGCAGGCAAGATAATCATAAAATTAGCCACACGAATAGAAATTATTATCTGCCAACTATGTGCTTTAATTAGATAAAGTAACTTTGAAAGCCATATAAAACAGATTTATTCACCTATAGCCTTTTCCTCCGAAATTTAAAGAAGGAAAAGATTATTTTGATTTCCCAAATCGAATGTACTTGTGAAAGAGGGTGAAGACCATGGTAGGGTTTTCATTGAATGTATGAGATCTTACGTATGGGCATTCGAATATTTCCAAATATTTCTAGTGTTTCGTGTTAAATAAGAATCAACATGTAAGTTTCGTAAAATTCAAAAATTCAACAAGTAAAAGTGGAAGTCATCCAAACATATTACCGAAATTGATCGCGGAGACTAATTCATTAAACATGAGATATATTGTTTCGTCGATCCAGAGTGGCACATGGCCAATTTTTAACAAACATCGGGCCGGGTCAAAATACCTTACACGCTTGTCGATCAATTGAAGAAATAATTTGATGCTAGATCCAAAAAAAGAATACCACCTTAGCAAGACACTTCTCTTTTGACCAGGCCGAGCAGATATCGAGTGTTTGGTTTGAGTTTTGCTCGTGAGGGCGAATCTAACCCACCATGATGAAAGCCAAAGAGTAATCACCGCCAAATCAATCATTGATTTGATGATTTTTTTAGATTAACAAATAATCCACTAAGTGATCATTTTGTCTATTAAGAAAATCATTTCCCTCCTAGACCGACTCCCATCACGATATTCTTTCATCTTATTTTTTTTTTATATTCCGTGATGTCTCCTAATTTTATTGCCCAACTTTAGTTATAATTGACATGATGTTTCTTGGGTTGTTGACAGATTTTGTCCATACATGAACAAACAATTTGCTAGCATTAATTTAAATGGTATGTGCATCCACTGTGCCAGCACATGCTTTTAAGGTATGGCAGATGTGCATGTATGTGATGAATTCACAATCTCTCTCTCCTTTGTTCTCTCAGGAGAACTCTAAAAATATAGGAAAAATTCTAATTAAGGACCCCAAGTGGGGTCAAATTCTCAAAAAATGGTCCAAAGTGAATATTGTGTCAAATAAGAGCCTGAAGTGCTTAATCAGTCTCAAATAAGGACTCGAAGTGCCCAAAAAGTCTCAAATAAGGACCTAGGTCCCCGGCCAGCCAAAATACCTACCGGCGACAAGAGAAGTTACTGTTTTGGCACCGGAATAGCAACTTTTTAATTTTTTTTATTATTTTCTTTCTATTTTTCTTTTTCTATTTTTTCTTTTCTCACCGGCCGACGCCGGGCTGAGGTCGAGCCCCGCCAAAGAACTAGCAGGGAAGCTCGCCACCCCAGTGCAAGGGCGGCCCTTGCCTGATGCCGGGAAGGGCGGCCTCGCTAGAGGCCGGCGACCTTCGCCGGCCCCAGCTATAGCCGTCGGAGGAAGAGAAGATAAAAAAAAAGAAAAGGAAAAGGAAAAGAAAAAAAAACAAAAAAGGAAAAATAGAAAATAATAAAAAAAATTAAAAGTTACCAAGCTTCGCTACTGTAATAAGAATTTTCTCACGGCTAAGGTGTATTTTGGCTTACTGGGGACCTGTGTCCTTATTTGAGACTTTTTAAGCACTTCGGGTCCTTATTTAAGACCGATTGAACACTTCAAGCCCTTATTTGACACTATGTTCACTTTGGATCATTTTTTGAGAATTTAACCCCACTTGGGGTCCTTAATTGAAATTTTTCCGAAAATATATACATGTTTAACCTCCGTCAGTTTAAAAAAAACTGAGTAATTCGAACAATATTTTTTTTAAAATGATTACTTATATTATTTGAAATAATCAATCAATGAAAAATATTTTCATTATTGTAATCAATTTGTGTCTAAATATTTACGTGGACAATGTGCATATTTTTTATTTGTTCATTTTTGTAAGCAATACAAATGATCATTTTAGAAAAATATCTTCCAAATTATTTATTTTCTGCAGAGTCTAGGGTTTATCTAGTAGCACGGAAATAGTCATACCTGGGGAATATGTTTCCTCCTTTCCCAAGTTTGGCATATCATGGGAATTGGCAGGACGGAAACTTTCCCCTAGTGTCCGAAGGCGGTCGAGGGCCTTGTGTGTGGTTGTGAGACGGGGAGACTTGATAGGAAATATTCGGTAAGGTTTTGTTATTGATGCGCTCTAACAATGAAATACCAATTGATCTAGCTAGAAAATCAAATAAATTTCTTCTATCCTCTAAATATAATAGCTACAATTCCTTTTTGTAGATAAAATCATGAAGTTGATTCCTTGTCAGATCCTTGTTAGTTCGCCAAATTTCATAAAATAAAACCAGAGCAACATGAATTAATATGGTCACTCAGCAGATGTACTAATACACACACCGACCTAGAATGGTTTAAATTTATTTACTTTTGCAATAACTTAATCTTTTCATTTTTTTTTAAAATGACGACCACTCTCTGGCTCTTTAATAAAATAGTGAATCCGTGCGCATGGTAAGATTTGGAGCTTTTGATGATAGCCAGATTAAGCCAAAAAAAAACAAAAAAAAAAAAAAACAAGGTTTTCACTCATTTTTGTGAGGCAGCATCTTATTATTTGAGGGGGGATTAGATAAGAGAACAATGAATTTAGGTACTGAATATTAAATCTTGGAAACCTTTAGGGCATCTCTACCAAATTAGGGAAAAGCACAAACTCCTCTCATACTATTAGCCGAATTCAACTTTGGTCCCCCAATTATTATCTTGTTATAATTGAGTCCCCCAACTTATCTCCGCCAACACTTTAAGGACAAAATTTTTCCGTCAAAACGTGGATAAAACATGTTGAATCAGCACTGGCAAATCGACATGTGGCCCCCTAAGAACAAGTGTCTTAAAAAATTACACTTTTAATCAACATACTTTAAGAATGTTCAATTTTAGTCATTCTACATTGCTTTAGTTACAAAACTAGTGATCACATTGTTTTTCAACAAAAAAATTAATTTCTCTCATCCCATATTAATGCAAATTGTTATGCAAACGTCAAATTAAAACAAAGTATTAATTGGTAATTCCATACGCTTACAAATTTTCCAATCTAATTGAAAGTCTTATAAATGCCATCGTATTCAAGTCTTTACGATTAACATCACGGGGAGTTGCTGATGACACTAATTAGAAGGTTTCTTATAAACTTTCCCAATTCTTTCAGCTACAAAATAACGAGTTAAAGCTGTTGTTATATTTTTAAGAAGGATCCTTTTTCTTTTCTAAATGCGATCTGAGATACTTTTATGTGGATCTATATAAAAATGTGGATGTTCTATGATTGCATATGATGGAATTATTCTTAATGAGGCTATCAATCAGATTGTGTACATAGTTTCTTTCAAAGCGACATTTAATAAGATTTTCTGATAAGATGTGATGAGAGAATAAAGTTTCTATTGCAAGGGCTAATTTTATAACTATAATAAAGTACAAGGATCAAATCGGAACATTCTTAAAAGTACGAAGACGAAAAGTGTAACTTTTTCAGAAACCTGTACACTTAGGTGCAAAGTGTTGATTTGCCGGTCCTAACTCGTCATATTCTGTCCATGTTTACACAAAAAGTTTAATTTTGTCCTTAAATTATCACCATAGATAAATTGGGGACTAAACATGTGAAAAATATAGCATGGGGACCAAAACTAATATCGTGTAATAGAACAAAGACGGGTTTTAAAATTTCCGCTATCATTAATTTTAAACTTTTAAAAAAATGGAAGAAATATTCTGTGGGTTGTTACATGTTTCTTCTTCTTAATTGATTCCGACACCTAACATGATTATCTTCTAATTGTTTGCAATTACGGGATTCCTGCCTGATGACATCGCAAAAATTGTTCGGAAACCGAAATTAGATAAATAATTGTTTGTTGGCACTGCAAGTGCAAACCAAAACAGTAAGTTTGGCCTTGATTCATTGTACTTTCATTTTTGAGTATATACTGTCAAATAAAATAATATTCCTTTATTATTAGTAAATAAGTGGGGTACTGTTGTGTATGTATACATGTATAAATATAATGTATATCTTACGTATTGTACTTGTGTCTACATTTAATTTTGGAGGAGAAGATAAAAAAGAAAAGAAAAGAAAGAAAAGGGTCAGTCAGCAATGACAATTGACCGATCAAGGTTGACCTTTGGTCCTTCTCGTTTGTCAAAGGAAGATTATTTTCTAGCCATGAGCGGTGCTCGTTGAGTTGCGCGAATTAGTGGAGGGGATTAATTGATTTCAGATTGGTCGCTCTTTGTGGATCTTTAAATATATCAAAACTGGGCTAAAAATTTTGTGACAAATTTTATGCTCCATTTATTTCAAGGAAAATAAACGATTTAGAAAATATTTTTTTAAAACTGATTGCTTATATCTCTTAAAAAATGAATGAATGAATGAAAAATATTTTCATTGCCCATAAAAATATTTAAACATAAATTATTGATTATAAAAAATTATTTTTCATTGATTAATTATTTTAAACGATATAAGATATCATTTTTAGGAAAACGTTTTCTAAATCAATCATTTTTCACAAAACAAACGGAGCCTTAAGTATCTCTTGTTTTTTTCTCCACCTTGCTATATTTTTTTAGTGAATTTGCGGGTTTGAGTTCATAGTTGAAGAATTGATTGAAGTGCATCGACATTGTTTTCTTTTGAAAGGGATTTTATCCTAGAGTTGGTATTTCAATTTAAGCCCTTGGATCATAAGAGGGATAAAACTATCTTGAAGAACGCTTCCTAGAAGTGCCTTGCCTCGGTTAAGTTTTCCTTTGCTTTCTTCTTTTGGATTTGTTTCTTTGCTTTCTTCTTTTGATTTATTTTCTTCTAATTTCTTCTTTTTAGTTCACGACCATTTTGAATTTATAGCCTTCATATATCCACGACCGAAGATTGACCTTTTGTTCTAAAAGAAAAATAGTTGGGGTTTCATGTGCAATATGTGTAATCATTTGATTACGCAAGCCATTTTGTGCAACGTTAATTGGATAATTAGTTGTTTATAATTATTGATCTCAATGGTGATGAAGATAGCTTGTGTAAACAGAAAGTTACAAAACATGTGTGCGTAATTAAAGTAACTCATGGATACAGCAAAATTTATATACTAGGTGATGTAGTAAACTTTTATTGAAATATTGGATATGATCCATTTGTTTGAAGGTCCATATATTTCTGGTTTATATATTACTTAACTGTGACATCCAGAATTTTCTATATTCATTGATAATATTTAGGATATAAAGTTAAGAGTCATAGCTTGGAATTTCGGATCGCATGTCGATCATTAATTTTGTCAGGAATGGAAGGTGCGAATGATGATTTTTTACGATTGTAATCACCCAGAGTCTGATGTGTTAGAATTAAATTGATAAGATGTTCAGTGTATGTTGATGGTATAGTGTGGTGGTAATTGATTTACTGTCATATTAGTTGTATTTGGGGACCATTATACTTCAAATTTCATACTTGATGACATTCAAGTTTTAAATTTACTGAATTGAAATTTTCCTAGCATCTGATATTGCTCACTGATAATTTTAGTGGATTTTAGATATTTTTTGGATTTATCAATGTTTTGAATGGACACTGGTTTCCTTGTTTGCATACTGATTTAATAAATACTTCTGTAACTTGATCAAAAATCTACTTTGAAAATCTTATGGTTGAGCCGTTGGTCATTCTTTACTTTGTGCACACCTATTTTCATTTTTCCTAAGTGTTTTGATCCCCACACACTCTTAATTTGAGACATTGAACTTAGCTTATTGATGAGATCATGCATTACATTATGTATTTTAACCTTAGTCAATTAATATTATTGATGACTTACTCATTTACTTGGTCAAGAAGAAGCCATATCTCATTTGAATAAAAATATCTCCTTGTAGTTCATTTTATTAGGCCACTTGTACACCCTAGCTACTCGCTTAGGGCTACTTTAAGCATTTGTATCGGAACACATACCTTTCTATTTTTTACACCTAATGTTTTTAAGCCAATGATATGCTATTATGACTTAAATAAAAAGGTATGTGTGATTTAAGTAATGATATGCATGAAAAGATGATGTGTTATTTTTTACACCTAATGTTTTTAAGCCAATGACATTTATTACTTTATTCATGTTTAATCAATTTCATCATTATAAACCTTGTCTTGGCCGTGTAGTTGAATCTTGGAGAACTTTCAAATTGCAAAGATAGAAGTCCCCATTTTATTAACTACCAACTTCCAATTTCTAGCTTTCTCCTTCTTCGACTTTCATTTTTAAATCCTGCGAGTAAAAGCAAATGCCCCATACTCGTATTATTAAAGTTTCTACTTCAATCTTTCAGGTGTCAGCAAGGTAAATTATTGAAATTCCACTACTTTCCATAAATGAATTTTTCGTTTCAAAAACAGGAATTGTTAATTTTGTGTTGTGTTTATTTTGTTTTGTTTGAAGGTGACTAAAGCTTTAAGTTGTCAAGTCTTTTTCAAGGTAAGTGAAACCTTCGAGTGTGACATTCCGAATTTTGGTCCATTTTGGGATTTATAAAACGCGTGACTTGTCAGTGTGCTTATAGTAAAATCTCGCCCGGGAACTGATCACTCTCGGTTATTATTTTAAATTAGAGATTTCGCTAGAATCGCACCGATCGAATTTTTGCAGTTATTTAGACCCCGAACTTAACAACCTATTTTCGGGAGTTTCGAGATGAAATAAATTGGACGGTGTCGATATTAATGTGGCCAGCAGCGAGATTGTCAGGAATAGTAGAAAAGTGAATTTTAGGCCGGGAGCGAATTTGGACTAGTAAACCTCTATCGTTATAGCTTGGTTTAATTAATTTGACCTTTGTCTCTTTTTATATTCGAGGTTTATTTTAGACTGGTAGATCGTTTTCGATTTTGAAATTGGTCCTTTGGATCGCAATTAATATTTGAATGAAGTTTATCTTTTTTTATTTCTCTCTCTCCTCTCTCCTCCGCGCGCACGTTTTCCCTCCGACTGCGCACGTTCCCTCTCTCTCTCTCTCTCCTTTCTCTTCTTTTCCTTCTCACTGCACGCAACCCCCCCATGCAACATCCACTCACGCCATGCACTCTCCCCCCCCCTCTGACACCCTCTCTCGTCTCTCTCTTCTTTCTTCTTCTACTTCTTCTTCTTCGTCCTCTCCCCCCCTACCCCCGACTGCTGCTTTGCCTCTGCCCAGCTCACCGACCACCGCTCGATTGCCCTTACGCCTCCGTCTCGGCGCGTCGTGCGCCCGTCGCCGACCAAGCTTCGACGCGGCGTCGTCGCCCGTCCACCAGCCTCCACACCCGACTCTACTTCCTCCCCTCCCGGGCACACGAGCTTGGCTCGTCACCATTCGCAGCCGCGTTCGGCGAGCCCCGGTTGCCTCGCTAGCTCGCCGCCCCTGCCGTGGGTCGCCGTCGCTCAGCCCAGCCGAGCCGCGTTAGCGTCGCCCCAACCCGTGAGCTCCTGCGCCCCAGCGGCTTCGCTAGTGTAGCTCACCAGCTCGCCGGCTGGCCCCGCATCGCCATCACCGCCTCTGGTGCCGCCGATCGCCACCTTGTCTCTCCCCCGACCAGCCGGCAGCCCCTTTCCTCCCCTCTCACTCTCTCTCCTGTTGCTCTCTCCCTCACGCCACCGCCGCGCTCACGGAGGAACTCTGCCCATTGCCGATCTTTGTTCCGCCACCACCACCTTCACTGCCTAGCACCACCCTCCACCCATCCTCTCTCTCTCCCTCCCAACCGCCGCGACCAGCCACCCCTCCGCCTAGGCTCGCGCCGTTCACCGGAGAGCCACCGCCACCGATACTATTCCGATGAGGGACCGCTGTTGTCCAACCGCCATTGCCGCGTGTTTAGCTCGGTTTGAAGCTCAGGACACCCGGTGAGTTTGACCCTGAGCCCTAATTAGGACAATTTGCATTTCTAGACGGGTTTTAGGGGTTAATTAGGGTAATTTGGGAGTTAAATTGTGGAGGTGATTAGGGTTTGTGATTGTGGTCGATTCGGTGGATTAGTATGATGAATTAATGGAGAATTAGTGGCTCGAGAGGCGCGATACGTGGGCTGGACAAATTAGGATCGGAACGGCCCAAGTTCGGGAAAGTTAGGGTTTTTAAACGTGGATTATAGTGCGCGTCGTATTTGGTCTTGTGGTGGCTGATTAGAATGATATTTGGGGAGCATAATGGAGCATTTTGGCGATAATTATTAGTTTAGGAATTGCGGCATAGCGGTTGCCCACGACGAGATTTAATTTGGGCGCGGCGCGATCAATTTGAGATTTAACCGTGCAATTACCGAGAATGACTGCAGTGTGCAATTGACGGGCTAATTGAGCCTTATTTGTGATTAATTTGATGATGCTATGTCGCATGTCTAGCGAGACTAGGAATGGATTGGCTTGACGGGCCTTAGATGTGCGAATTCTTGATGATCCGGTTGTGTGAATATGTGCATGGACTGTGTGTCAAGTTGTGCCATGATTGTTTGAATTGATTGTCTGATTGGGCATGTTGATTTGTGGAATTGAATATACGTGGTGCAAGTGCGCATGATTGCATCGTGACTTGAGCAAGTGAGGCGGTGCAAGTGAATGCCCAAATGTGAATGTATAGCCATGAGTGTACATCTCAAACATTGACACGACATGTGCATATACGAGTGTGTCCGAGTGACATGTGCATTGTGATCACCTAAAATGCCCTGATACATCTTACGCGGGGTTCAAATAAAAATTGGTGCTTGTGAATGTGTGATTACAATAAATCCTTATGCGTTTTACGCGGGGTAGTGAACCCGTCTTGAGGCGTGTTACGCGGGACGATGCCCGGTTTACCGGAAGATAACCAACCTGAGGCGTATTACGCGGGTAGTGTGTCATGAGCCTGATGCGCTTAACGCGGGCCAAAGATCGATCTCGAAGTGATAGACCTTATGCATTTTACGCGGGTCGGACCTAATGCATTTAACGCGGGTCGAAGGAGAAATTGGTAAATGGAAGAGTACTAACATGCGAGTGTGCGTTACTGCATTGCTGAGGCATGACATGAGTGCGAACATGAGCACGTGCATTACATATATCGGAATTAAGTGATATGTGTATTTGTACTGCGATCTAAATGTTATGGTGCTGTTGTGATTAAGTTTATAGAATGGCTAACCTGCAGGGTCAAGTATGAATTGGATTTAGGCCCGAGGGCCTGAGTCAGTTATGTTTCGATCTATGCATGGTTTAGTACTCGTCAGGAGGTGCACGTTAGCATAGTTTAGGTTTAGGGAACTACTCACTGAGATTATTCTCATCGTTGTTTAAAACCACATTTTCAGACCCCCAGCGTTAAGATGTCCGAGATTCCAGTTCGTTTTGGGATTTCGCTCCTGGTAGAGCGGACGAGAACGATACACCCCGTAGGGAACGGGGAATCGTATGTTAGATATTCTTCTATTATTTGGGTAGAGGTGGGGGCGACGCATTACCAGACCTATGAGTACGTGGCATGGTATTTTCGGGACGGCTTCGAAGAGCATGGTCCTCTCTGGACTTTTGATGTTCCGTTCATCGGGATGGGCACGAGATATCCCCGATGCCCCGATGGTGAGGTGACGGATCCTGGTTCCTCATCTGAGGAGGGTATGAGTTCTGGTGGAGTTCCAGTAGAATACAAGATGGATGAGTTCGAGCCGGTGGATATGGACGTGGATGACGAAGAGCCGGAGCCGATCGAGGAGGATCCTGTTCTGGAAGCCGAGCCGGAGGATATGGCTTTAGAGGAGGAGGTTGCTGAGGTTGAGCAAGAGTCGGACTCATCAGGGTCCGAGGAGGAGATGCCTGATAGCTCTTCATCTTCGAAGTCTTCTGATTCCTACCCAGACTGGGCATCGTAGGGCTTAGTATTTGCCTTAGGATGGGTAAGGCCATTACCTTTTTGACCAGCGCCCCACTATTAGTAGTAGACTAATCCTCGAGCCACTTAGCCCTTTTTGTCAGTAATGGCCTTGACCCGCTTTGATTTTTTATGCTCGGGTTGAATATGGATATTGTATATGGTTTCCAGTATTAGTGCAAGTAATTATTCTGCAATCGTTGTTGATTTCTATGGCTATCATTGGTTGTCTGTTTATCTTTGTACGGGTGTTGTTTTGCTTCCGCGTGTACTTTAAGTCTCTGTGTTGGGAGTTGGGTCGGCGACGCGTCCTGGGAGTCGCACTCAAATCGACCATGGCAGGGATGCTCACGCGCCGTAGGGTTCGGGGCATGACATCCCTGTTTTATTTGGTATCAAAGCAAGATCAGCTCGATCCAATTAGGTCGAAGCCTGGAGTGATAAGGAGCGATGACCTTGGGTAGCCAGTAGGGTGATCTCGTGTGCTATGTGTACCTTCTGACTGCTTGTGTTTGATTGAATGCTTGTTTTAGTTAACCCGTAAGGTGCAGATGTGGCAGGACTCGAGGTCAGTACACGTATTCTTGTGATTGAAATCTCGTACTATTTATGCTTAAACGCATGCTGAGTGATTGATTACTATAGCGTTAAGTCCCTTGCCTAGGACCTTAGATCGGTTTTGCTTGGGTTAGGTCTCTAATCCCGATGTGGGAATTATAGCAGGAGGATGGACATGCAAGTTGGGGAGGCGAGTAACCAAGGAAGAGGTAGAGGTCGAGGCCGTAGAAGAGGTAGAGGTAAAGGTCGAGGTCATGAGCCGAATCGTGTTGAACCACAAGTGAGAGTTGCCGAGGATCCAAGAATAGATGGAATTCTAAGAGCCCTTGAGGAAGCTAAGATTATGGGAGGTAGATTGGCCCAGGAGAGAGATGCCACTATCGCCACTACTGTTGAGGCCGCTATTGCTGCTGCCAATGGGGCCAATGGGAATAATGGGAATAACAATGGAAATAATGGAAATTAGGGAAAGGTGGAGAACCCAATTCCGGGACCAATGAATGTGATTAAGCCGATGTCTAAATTGGTAGAGCAGTTTTTGAAACTGAAGCCGCCAAAGTTCAATGGTAAGGGTGACCCTGAGACCGCACCTCGTTGGGTCGAGGAACTAGAAAAGGCTTTCAAAGTGCTAGGGTGCACTGAGGTCGAAAAGGTAACATTGGCCGTATATCAGCTACAGGACAACGCCAATGATTGGTGGAAGGCCACCAAAGTAAGGGTGTTTTCCAAGGGAACTGTTCAGACGTGGGCCGTATTTTCTGAGAGCTTTTTGGGAAATTTTTTCTCTGAGAGTGCTAGAGAAAGAAAGTTAGAGGAATTTATGAGACTCACCAAGGATCGATGATGCTTGATCAAGACGGGCGTAATTCACAAGACCGCTGGGTTCGCGCCAAGGATGGTGGAGCACCCTGAGGACAAGGTGCGGAGATTCCGGGATAGACCGAAACCGGACCTAAAGAATCAAATGATATCGCTGAACATCAAGGACTACAGCGAGATGTATGAACACGCACAAAAGCATAGAGCGGATCGATCGATTAGGGCAGCCGCCCGATCGCGGGGTTCACCCGGCTAGGGACAACCGCCGCCTGGGAAGAAACCGGCGGCGGAAATGTGCGATTTGTCCCACCGATCAAGAAGAACATTAGAAAGCCGAACCTTCAGCAGAACAGATTTGGGGCTTGTTTCAAATGCGGGAGTTTGGACCATCAAATTAGGAACGGTCCCCAGTAACGTCCCACGGGACCCCCGATACTACAATAACCTCGAATTGGAAATCAAACTGGAAATCCACCGCCGGCTAATAGAAGCAGGCCGCTGGCACAAGGACGCGTGTATGCCATGGCGCGAAGGGAAGTGGAGAATGCGCCAGGGGTGGTCATAGGTATGGTTTCTCTGTGCAAGCATGTCGTGTATGCGTTATTCGACTCGGGAGCATCACATTCGTTTATATCTGCTCAGTTTGTTAAATTGACTGGATTAACGCCTGTTGCGTTAAAAGTACAATTGTGTGTGACTACGCCATTGAAAGATAAGATATGCATATCTCTAGGATGCCCGAATTGTGAGATAGTGATTGGTGGTGTAGAAAGCAGGATAGATTTAGTTGTGTTGCCAATGTATGATTCTGATTTGATTGTGGGCATGAATTGGTCAGTTAAGTAGAATGCCGTAATGGACTGTAGTAGTAGGATGATCCATTTTAGCCTGGCTGGATGCCCTAGATTTGAGTTTGTACGGAGTCGAGGAGAAATCTCGATCCCTTGGGTTTCGTATGTGGAAGCAACTAAATTGTTGAGCGAGGACTGTTAAGGTTATTTAGCCAGTGTGGTTGATCCGACGGCAGGTGAGATGCGGCTTGAGGATATACCAGTGGTGTGCAATTTTCCCGATGTCTTTCCTCAGAAATTGCTGGGATTGCTGCCAGAAAGGAAAGTAGAGTTCGTTATCGAGTTGGCCCCTTGGGCTGACCCAATCTCGAAGTCGCCCTATAGGATGTCATTGTCAGAGTTGAAGGAATTAAAGGTTCAGATGCAGGAACTACTGGACAAAGGTTTTATCCGACCGAGTGCGTCTCCATGGGGAGCGCCGGTATTATTCGTCAGGAAAAAGGATGGGTTGCTAAGGTTGTGCATCGACTACCGTCTGCTGAACCAAGTGACGGTCAAGAATAAGTATCCCCTCCCAAGGATTGACTACCTGTTCGATCAGTTGCAAGGAGCCTCGGTATTTTCTAAGATTGACTTAAGAACAGGGTATCACCAGTTAAGGATCTAAAAGGAGGACATTCCAAAAACAGCATTCAGGACTAGATATGGACACTATGAGTTCACAATGATGCCGTTCGGACTAACTAATGCCCATGCTGCTTTCATGGACTTAATGAACCGGTATTCAAGGAATTCTTAGACCAGTTCGTGATTGTCTTCATAGACAACATTTTGGTATACTCAAAGAGTCCCGAGGAGCACAAGGTGCATTTGGAAAAGGTTCTACAGACGTTAAGGAACACGCACTATATGCTAAGTTTAGCAAGTGCGAGTTTTGGCTGAACCAAGTTGCATTTCTTGGGCACATAATTTCTGGAGAAGGAATCTCCGTAGATCCGGCAAAGATCGAAGCAATAATGGACTGGCTGAGACCAACAATAGTTACTGAGGTTCGAAGCTTTCTAGGACTGGCAGGTTATTATCGGAAATTTGTGGAAAGATTCTCGTCGATAGTCACTCCATTGACGAGGTTGCTTAAGAAGGAGACTAAGTTTGAATGTACCAAAAAGTGCGAAGAAAGTTTTCAGGAACCGAAGCAAAGGTTGACGACGGCGGTAGTGTTGACGATTCCTTCAGGACCGGGCGGGTATGAGATTTATAGCGATGCTTCGCTTAGAGGTTTAGGATGCGTGTTAATGCAACATGGAAGGGTGGTTGCTTATGCATCACGGCAATTAAGGCCTCATGAGATGAACTACCCGACCCACGACTTAGAACTGGCAGCAATTATTTTCGCGCTTAAAATTTGGAAGCATTATTTATGTGGAGAAAGGTTCCAGATCTACACGGACCATCAGAGCGTCAAGTACTTGTTTTCGCGGAAGGAACTGAATATGAGGCAGAGGCGTTGGATGGAATTGTTGAAGGACTATGATTGCGACATATTGTATCATCCCGGAAATCGAGCATCGCGCAATTATTGGTTAAAGAGTGGATTTTATTGGAAGGAGCGCGGGACTCGGAATTTAAGTTCGAGGTAGGACATCTCTCCAGTCTGATAGCGACATTAAAGATTGAGCCGAAAGTGCAAGCCAAGATCAAGGCGTTGCAATCTACGGACCTTGAAATTCAGAAAATTGTGAGTATGGATGACACTAAGAGGAAATCGGACTTTCAAGTGTCCGAAGAGGAAATTCTTAAGTTTCGAGGACGTTTGTGCGTGCCCGATAATTTGGAACTTAAGGAAGAGATTTTGTCGGAAGCTCATAGGAGCCACTACAATATTCACCCAGCAAGCACTAAAATGTACCAAAATCTCCGACAACACTATTGGTGGAACGGAATGAAAGCGGATGTGGCCAAGCATGTGGCCAAGTGTTTGACGTGCCAACAAGTGAAGGCATAGCATTATAAACCTGGTGGAATGTTGCAGTCATTGGAAATCTTGGAATGGAAATGGGAGCACATCACAATGGACTTTGTAACGGGACTGCCAAGGAGCCAGAAGGGACACGACTCTATTTGGGTGATAGTGGACAGACTGACCAAGTTAGCGCACTTCCTGACGATGCGAAAGGACTTCGAGCTAGAAAGGTTGGCAGAATTATATGTGCGTCAAATAGTTCGTCTTCATGGAGTACCGGTATCAATCACATCGGACCGTGATCCTTGGTTTCCTGCAATCAGCCATGGGAACTAAGTTACAATTCAGTACGGCCTATCATCCGCAAACGGATAGCGAGTCTGAAAGGACTATTCAGACTCTAGAGGATATGCTGAGAGCGTGTGTGCTAGATTTTCAGGGTAAGAGTTGCATTTGGTGGAATTTGCCTACAATAACAGTTTTCAGCAAAGTATCAGAATGGCACTATTTAAAGCATTATATGGCAGGACTTGCAGAACACATATGTGTTGAGATGAGGTAGGAGAAAGAAGTATAACAGGCCCAGAGTTGGTTCAACAGTCGTCAGTAGAAACAGTAAGGATTATCCGGAATAGGTTGAAAACAGCTTAGAGTCGTCAAAAGAGTTACGCAGACCGAAGGCGTAGACTGTTGGAGTTTCAAGTTGGCGACTATGTATTTCTCAAGATCTCGCCAATGAGAGGACTGTCTCGGTTTGGCAAGAAAGGAAAACTGAGTCTAAGGTACATAGGCCCGTTTGAGATTTTGGAAAGGATTGGAACCTTGGCCTATCGTTTAGCCTTATCATCGAATTTGTCTCAAGTTCATAACGTCTTCCATGTGTCGATGTTAAGGAAATATGAACCAGATCCGACTCACGTGCTAAATCATGAGGTAATAGACGTAGACGACAGAGTGTCGTACGTGGAAAAACCAGTGCGAATCGAGGACAGAAAGGAGCAAGTGTTGAGAAACAAGACGATCTCGTTGGTCAAAGTCATTTGAGAACATCACGGGACGGAAGGCGCCACATGGGAAAGCAAGGAAGTGATGCAACACCAATACCCCCATTTGTTTGAGTAGTCGGGTTTGGATTGTAAATTTCAAGGACGAAATTTTTGTATGGGGGAAGAGTTGTGACATTCCGAATTTCGGCCCATTTTAGGATTTATAAAACGTGATTTGTCAGTGTGCTTATAGTAAAATCTCACTTAGGAATTGATCACTCTCGGTTATTATTTTAAATTAGAGATTTCGCTAGAATCGCACTCGATCGAATTTTTGCCGTTATTTAGACCCTGAACTTGGCAGCCGATTTTTGGGAGCTTCGAGACGAAATAAATTGGACGGTGTCGATATTAATGTGGCCAACAGCGAGATTGTCAGGAATAGTAGAAAAGTGAATTTTAGGCCGGGTGCGAATTTGGACTAGTAGACCTCCATCGTTATAGTTTGATTTAATTAATTTGACCTTTGTCCCTTTTTATATTCGAGGTTTATTTTAGACTGGTAGATCGTTTTCGATTTTGAGATTGGGCCTTCGGATCGTAATTAATATTTGAATGAAGTTTATTTTTTTTATTTCTCTCTCTATCCTCTCTCCTCCGCACGCACGTTTTCCCCCCTTCTGACCGCGCACATTCCCTCTCCCTCTCTCTCTCTCTCTCTCCCCCCTTCTCTTCTTTTCCTTCTGACCGCACGCAACCCCCCCATGCAACGTCCACTCACGCCATGCACTCCCCCACTTCTGATACCTTCTCTCCTCTTTCTCTCTTCTTTCTTCTTCTTCTTCTCTTTCTTCTTCTTCTTTTTCTTATTCTTCTTCCTCTCTCTCTCTCTCCTCTCATTGTTTTCTCTTCTTAAGCTCACCGACCACCTGCACTGCCCTCCCATCCCCTCCGCCCATCGGCCCCCGCGCCCTCTCTTCTCTCCCTGGTCTTCTTTCTCTCTTTTTCTTCTTCTTCTTCTTCCTCTCCTTCCTCCCACGAGCTAGTGCGTCGCTTCGCCACCGCATCCAACTAGCCTCGGCCTCCCTCGCCCGCTCCGTCGCCCGGCTGCCGCCCTGCCACCGCCAGCCAGCTCAGCCCGACCGCTGTGCCGTCGTGGCCCGTCGCCCAGGCCACAGCACTCGCGGCAACGCCCGCCCGGCTACCCGGTCTGCCGTCGCCTCACCGGCCTCGCCTCGCACGATCCGCTCCACCGATCACCGCCCTATCGCCGGCACTTCTCCCCTCCGCCAGCCTCGCCTCCTCTTCGCCTTCTCCTCCCGGTTGCTCTCTCCGCTCGCGCCCGTTAACGCGCCCTTCACTGGAAGACTTCACCCATTCTTGCCGTCTTTGTTCCCACTACCACCGCCTCGCCTAGCACCACCCGTCTGCCCCACTTCTCTCTCTCTCCCTCCTAATCGCCGCAACCAACCACCCCTCCGCCTAGGCTCGCGCCATTAGCCGGAGAGCCGCCGTCGCCGATACTATTCTAGCGAGGGACCGCCGCTGTCCAGCCGCCATCGCCATGTGTTCAGCTCGGTTTGAAGCTCAGGACACCCGGTGAATTTGACCGTAAGCCCTTATTAGGACAATTTGCATTTATAGACGGGTTTTAAGGGTTAATTAGGATAATTTGGGGGGTTAATTTATGGAGGTGATTAGGGTTTGTGATTGTGGTCGATTTCGTGGATTAGTATGATGAATTAATGGAGAATTAGTGACCCGAGAGGCGCGATACGTGGGCTGGACAAATTAGGATCGGAACGGCCCAAGTTTGGGAAAGTTCGAGTTTTTAAACGTGGATTATAGTGCGCGCCGTATCTGGTCTTGTGGTGGCTGATTAAAATGATATTTGGGGAGCATAATGGAGCATTTTGGCGATAATTATTAGTTTAGGAATTGCGGCATAGTGGTTGCCCACGACGGGATTTAATTTAGGCGCGGCGCGATCAATTTGAGATTTAACCGTGCAATTACCGGAAATGACTGCAGTGTGCAATTGACAGGCTAATTAAGCCTTATTTGTGATTAATTTGATAATGCCATGTCGCATGTCTAGCGAGACTAGGAATGGATTGGCTTGGCGAGCCTTAGATGTGCGAATTCTTGATGATCCGGGTTGTGTGAATATGTGCATGGACTGCGTGTCAAGTTGTGCCATGACTGTTTGAATTGATTATCTGATTGGGCATGTTGATTTATAGAATTGAATATACATAGTGCAAGTGCGCATGATTGCATCGTGACTTGAGCAAGTGAGGCGGTGCATGTGAATGCCCAAATGTGAATGTATAGCCATGAGTGTGCATCTCAAACATTGATACGGCATGTGCATATACAAGTGTGTCCGAGTGACATGTGCGTTGTGATCACCTAAAATGCCCTAATGCGCCTTACGCGGGGTTCAAATAAAAATTGATGCTTGTGAATGTGTGATTACAATAAATCCTAATGCGTTTTACGCGGTGTAATGAAACCGTCTTGAGGTGTGTTACGCGAGACGATGCCCGGTTTACCGGAAGATGACCAACCTGAGGCGTATTACGCGGGTAGTGTGTCATGAGCCTGATGCGTTTAACGCGGGCCAAAGATCGATCTCGAAGTGATAGACCTGATGCGTTTTACGCGGGTCGGACCTAATGCATTTAACGCGGGTTGGAGGAGAAATTGGTAAATGGCAGAGTACTAACATGCGAGTGTGGTTACTGCATTGCTGAGGCATGACATGAGTGCGAACATGAGCACGTGCATTACATACATCGGAATTAAGTAATATGTGTATTTGTACTGCGATCTAAATGTTATGGTGCTGTTGTGATTAAGTTTATAGAATGGCTAATCTGCAGGGTCAAGTATGAATTAGATTTAGGCCCGAGGGCCTGAGTCAGTTATGTTTCGATCTATGCATGGTTTAGTACTCGTCAGGAGGTGCACGTTAACCTAGTTTAGGTTTAGGGAACTACTCACTGAGATTATTTTCATCGTTGTTTAAAACCACATTTTCAGACCCCAAGCGTTAAGATGTCTGAGATTCCGGTTCATTTTGGGATTCCGCTCCTGGTAGAGCTGACGAGAACGATACACCCCGTAGGGAACGGGGAATCGTATGTTAGGTATTCTTCTATTATTTGGGTAGAGGTGGGGCCGACGCATTACCAGACCCATGAGTACATGGCATGGTATTTCCGGGACGGCTTCGGAGAGCATGGTCCTCTCCGGACTTTTGATGTTCCGTTCATCGGGATGGGCACGAGATATCCCCGATGCCTCGATGGTGAGGTGACGTGTCACGTCCCGCACTTCTCGGTGCGCCACATCCCTCGCAGAGGTCGATTTGTGTGCGACATTCCAGGACGCGTCGCCGACCCAAACCCAACACAGAGATTTAAAGCACATGCGGAAGTAATTAAAACCACCCGTACATTAAACGCATAACCAAGGATAACCATAGAAATCCATACTTGTACTGGTATTAGAAATCATTTACAATATCCAAGTACAATCCGAACACCAACAAAAATCAAAAGCGGTTCAAGGCCACTACTGACAAAAAGGGGTAAGTGGCTCGGGGTTCGGCACTACAACTAGCTGGGGACTCTTCCCAAAAATGCATCGATACGCCTGTCGTCCTCAAGGTCGGGGATCTGAAAAGTTGGTTTTCAACAACCGTGAGAATAAATCTCAGCGAGTAATTTCCTAAACCTAAACTAGGCTAACATACACCTCCTGACAAGTACTAAACAAACAAAGACACGGTCTAAAATAAAGATATGACTCAGGCCCTCGGCCCAAATCTAGAAATTACTTAACCCTGCAGGTTAGGCATTCCGTGAATAATAACAATCACGCAATAGAATTTAATTACAGTACATACACGCGCATTCCTATGTCGCAACGCATGTTATGCATATGCCAGTGTTCGCACTCATGCTCATGCCTCATCAATGCATTACCGCATACTTGCACACTAGCATTCAGCCATTTCTCAATTTCTCCTCCAACCCGCGTTAAACGCCGAGGTCCGACCAGCGTAAAGCGCGCCGGTCTATCACTTCGAGATTGATCTCTGGCCCGCGTAAAACGCATCAGGCTCATAACACATTACCCGCGTAAAATGCATCAGGTTGGTCATCTTCCGTAAACCGGGCATCGTCCCGCGTAACACGCCTCAGGGCGGGTTCACTACCCCGCGTGACCACGCATCAGGGTTTATTGTGATCACACACTCACAAGCACCAATTCTTATCTGAACCCCGCGTAAAACGCATCAGGGCATTTTAAGTGATCACAATGCAAATGTCATTCGGGCACATTCGTACATGCTCATGCCGTGCCAATGCTTGAGATGCATACTCATGGCTATCACGTTTACACTTGGGCATCCACATGCGCGAATTACGATGTAACATACTCAACTTGTACTGCGCATATTCAAATTCATAAATCAACATGCCCAAATCAGACAATCAATTCAAATCAGCCATAGCATCAAATTGACACACTACCCACGTATAAATTCACATAACAGGGTCAACAAGCACTCACGCATTCGAGGCCCGCCAAGCTAATCCATTCTCAGTCCCGCTCGACGTGCGACAGGACACCATCAAATTAACCACAACCGAGGCGCAATTAGCCAGTCAATTACACAAATCGATCAATTCCGGTAATCACACGCTTAGATCTCAAATTAATCTCGCCGCGCCCAAATTTAATCCCGTCATGGGCGACCATTATACCGTAATTTCTAGGCTAATAATCATCACCAAAATGCTCTATTATACTCCCCAAATATCATTCTAATCAGCCACAACAAACCAAAATACGGCGCGCACTATAATCCACATCTCGAACCCGAACTTTCCCGAACTCGGGCTGATTTAATTCAAACTGTCCAGCTCATTTATCGCGCTTCTCGGGCCACTAATCCTCCATTATTTTATCGCACTAAGCCCGTCGAATAGTCACAAAAACAGCCACCACTCGGTCTATCGATTTCATCTCTCAAGTCCACCATTTTATCCAAATCCCGACACCCATGCTTCATACATTACAGTACTATACGGGCCACTAAACCTCAACCAAATAATCATTCTTAGTCACCAAAAACACCACAAAACCAGCCCTTAATTATCTCCATGATTTAACCCCTAATTTACCCTAATTTAACCCATAAACTTGTCTAAAAATGCAAATAATCCTAATTAGGGTTTAGGGTCAAACTCACCAGGTGTCCTATGCTTAAAAAGGGCGGATGTATAGTGACGGCCCCGGTGAATAAGGTTTCAGGATGAACAGTGGACCGGCCGGAATGAACAAAGGCCGGATGAGCGATGGACCGAACAGAGCTGAACGGCGGGCCCAAGGGCCTAGAAATGAGGCAGTGACCGGGCGGGGGGCGGATGAGCGAGCTGGGAAAGAGGGAGAGAGAGAGCCTGGGGGTGAGAGAGAGAGAGAGAGAGAGAGAGAGAGAGAGAGAGAGAGACCAAGGGGAGGAACGACGGCCGGGCGGACGATGGCGGGGTCACGGAAGCCGTGGCGAGCCACCGGGCTGAGAGAGAGAGAGGGGAAAAGAGAGAAGGGAAGAGAGAGAGAGAGGAAAAGAGAGAAGGACGGGAGGGGTCCGCACGGGGAATATGGAGGGGACGAGAGCGGGGGGGGTAGGCCGACCAAGGGGGGGGGTGATAGAGAGAGAGAGAGAGAGAGAGAGAGAGAGAGAGAGAGAAAAAGGAAGAGAGAGGGAAAAGAAAGAGAGAGGGAGAACGGGCGCAAGGGGGGGGAACCCATGGGAGGAGAGAGGAGAGAGAAAAGAGGGGAAAAGTTTAAATTTTAAACTTTAACAAAAACCAACTTACACAAATCCAAACTAAAAAATCGACCCTATCGGTCCCGATTTAAATTCGAAAAAGGTCTAACAGTCCACGATAAATCTCAACAATAATCTAGGGCAAAAGGCCAAAATAAAATAACCCAAACTATACTACGAGGTAGGTCTACCAGTCCAAATTCGTACCCGGTTCAAAAATACACTTTTCCACTATTCCTGATAATTTCGACGCTGGCCACAATAATATCGACACCGTCCAATTTATTTCGTCTTGAAACTCCCAGAAATCGACTGCCAAGTTCAGGGTATAAATAACGGGCCAAATTCTATTGAGTGCGATTCTAGCAAAATTTCTAATTTTAAAAATAAGAACCCGAGAGTGATTAGTTCCCGGGCGAAATTCCATTATAAGCGTACTGACGAATTACACGTTTTATAAATCCCAAAAATGGGCCAAAATCCGGAATGTTACATGACGGATCCTGATTCCTCATTTGAGGAGGGTATGAGTTCTGGTGGAATTCCAGTAGAATACGAGATGGATGAGTTCGAGCCAATGGATATGGACGTGGATGACGAAGAGCCGGAGCCAATCGAGGAGGATCCTGTTTTGGAAGCCGAGCCGGAGGATATGGCTTTAGAGGAGGAGGCTGCTGAGGTCGAGCCAGAGTCGGACTCATCAGGGTCCGAGGAGGAGATGCCTGACAGCTCTTCATCTTCAGAGTCTTCTGATTCCGACCTAGACTGGGCACCGTAGGGCTTAGTATTCGCCTTAGGATAGGTAGGGCCAGTACCTTTTTAACCAGTGCCCCACCATTAGTAGTAGACTGACCCCCGAGCCACTTAGCCTTTTTTGTCAGTAATGGCCTTGACCCACTTTTGATTTTTGATGTTCGGGTTGTATATGGATATTGTATGTGATTTCCAGTATTAGTGCAAGTAATTATTCTGCAATCGTTGTTGTTGATTTTTATGGCTATCTTTGGTTGTGTGTTTATCTTTGTACGGGTGTTGTTTTGCTTCCGCATGTACTTTAAGTCTCTGTGTTGGGAGTTGGGTCGGCGACGCATCTTAGGACGTCGCACTCAAATCGACCATGGCAGGGATGCTCGCGCGCCGTAGGGTTTGGGGCGTGACATCGGGAGTTAAGTCAGGCTGATTTACTTAGTACTTTTGACTTGGTTGATTGATGTTTATTAATTTAGTTCAAATTGGTGTTAAATGCGAGTAAACCTTAATAATGGCATGTTGAATTATTATGATGATTTAACTTTTTTGATGAGTTCTTACTTGCCTAAAATATGTTTGATTTATTTCCAAGAGATGTGGTAGCATGTGAAATGTCAAAATGTGAAGATGACGAAACGAATTGGAAAATGTTATTTTGTCAATTTTGACCCACTCATACACCTTATACACAATAGCCCCCGATCATATTTATCTTATACTCACCAACCACCGATCATATTTCACCTTATACATAATAGTTGCTGATCATATTTACCTTGCACTCACCAGCCGTTGCTTATGCTCACTTGCCACTGCTTATATCCACTTAATTAGTATATTCACTAGGTATATTCACTTGCCGCTACTTATTTTCACTTGCTTGGGTATATTCACTTACTGAGTATATTCACTTACTAGTTGTATCCACTTGTTAAGTATATCCCTTTGCTGAGTATAACCACTTACCGAGTATGCCAATTTCCAATTTTTGAGTACTATTGCTTTCATGAGAAATGAAAATAGTTTAGCATGCTATCATTATGTCATCATTAAAAGGCAAAGTAATGATATGCATGAAAAGATGATGTGCTATTAATAAAAATTGAATAAGAGAACAAAAAATGTTACATAGGAGAGAGAAATTAATTTAAAAATGCCACATCAATATTTTCCGTTAGACAAATTGATAGTGTTAATGGAAGGACATGATTACACCAATTTGACAAATTTTAGGATTTGATTCTACTTTTTGAAAGTTTTAGGATTCAATTGCATTTTTGCCACAATTTTTGGGTTTTCTAATGAACATATCCGAAAAATTTAATATATATATCATAAATGAGAAAGCTAGCTTTCAATAGCTATTTTTTCCCTATACAATACGTTGTAAAATATTTGCACAAAGCCTTGACCATGGAACAAAATCTCCAAGACTAAACCCAACCATGTCTAGATGTAATGGCTACTTCAGTTTCATATCACCTACCGCAATCCTCATAAAGAAACACGAGCATGTTGCTCTTTGATCTTTAAACTTGGGTCCCCGACCAAAATTTATTAAGTTAATATCTATGAGTCTAAAGTGTAAATATCTTAACACATTATCAAAAAATTTGGTAGACATATATAGAACCATAAATGAGGAAGCTAGCTTTCAACATCTATTTTTTCCATGACACAATAATACATCTTAACATATTGGGAAAATACCACAAAAAATTTCCCAAACTATGTCACTTGTGATAAATTTACTATGAACTTTTTTTGTGATACGAAAAATCTCAAACTGTGCCGTTTGTGATAAATTTACCATGAACTTTTTTTTATGACACAAAAATCCCAAATTATGCCACCTGTGACACAGTTACCCCACAATATTTTAGCCCATAGGTATTTTTATCTTTTTCCTTTTTCTATTTTTTTCTATTTTTTTTCTCTTTCCTCCACTGGCCATAGTGGAAGGAAGCCAGCGAGGGCTGATCTCATCGGCCCAGGAGAGGGCGAGGGTAGCCTTGCTTAACGTCGGCGAGGGCGACCCTCGCCAGATCCGCGGGCCTAGGCAAGGGCGACCCTCAAGCGGCGTCGGCGAACCTCGCCCGACGCCAGCGAGGGTCGCCCTTGCCTGATCCGGCGTCAGGTGAGGGTGGCCCCCATTGGATCTGGCGAGGGCGACTTTGCCTGACTCAGGCGAGGGTGACCCTCGGTCGACACCAACGAGGCGACCCTCGTCGAATCTTGCGAAGGAGCCCTCGTCGGCTTCCCTCCGCCATGGCTGGCGAAGGGAAGAGAGAAAAAAAGAAAAAAGAAAAAAAGATGAAAATGCCCATGGACTAAAGTATTCTAGGATAAATATGTCACAGATAGTATAGTTTGGGGTTTTTCGGACATTAAAAAAAAAATCAGGGTAAATTTATCACAAGTGGCATAGTTTAAAATTTTTCGTGTCATAAAAAAAAGTTTAGGGTAAATTTGTCACAAATGGCTTAGTTTGGGGTTTTTGGTGATATTTTCCTTAACATATTTGCATAAAGCCTTGATTATGGAACAAAATCTCTAAGGCTAAATCCAATCGTGTCTAGATGTAATTGCTTGTTAAGTTGTGTATCACCTACTGCAATCCTAATAAAGAAACACAAGCATGTTGCTAGTTAACTTTTAAACTTGGGTACCTACCAAAATTTTGACTAGTGTCTTATCATAATAGGATAAGTACACTAGAAGTTTTAAAACTTGCCATGAAAGTACAATTGAATCCTTAAACTTTAAAAAAAAGTGTAGTTTAGTTCAAAACTTACTAAGAAAGTGCAATCAAATCCTAAAATTTGTCTTGAAAGTGCAATCAAGTTATAAAACTTTCAAAAAGTGTAATAAAAGGAAGGACTTGATTGGATCAATATGACAAGTTTTAGGATTTGATTGCTCGTTTTGAAAGTTTAAGGATCCAATTGTACTTTCGTAACAAATTTTAGGACTTAATAGCACTTTTTGAAAGTTTTAGGACTCAATTGCATTTTCGGGACAAATTTTAGGACTTCCAATACTTATTCCTATCGTAACTATTAATTTAATATTTATGAGATTGCAAACTAAATATCTTAACCCATTATCAAAAAATTTAGTAGACATATATAGAACCACAAATGACGAAACTAGCTTTCAACAGCTATTTTTTTCACAACATTATCTTAACATATTTGCTTAAAGTCTTGAATATGGAACAAAATCTCCGAGGCCAAATCCAACGGTGTCTAGATATAATGGCTAATTAAGTTACGTATCACCTACTGCCTAATAAAGAAACACAAGCATGTTGCTATTTAATCTTCAAACTTGGGTCACCAACCAAAATTTTGACTGGCGTCTTATCTTAACTATTAAGTAAAAATTTATGAGCCTACAGTCTAAATATCGTCACGCATAAACAAGATTTAGTAGACATATATAGAATCATAAATGAGGATACTAACTTTCAACAGCCATTTTGTTGCGATGCAATATGTCCTAACATACTTCGAATATACCTTGACCATGGAACGAAATCTCCAAGGCTAAACCCAACCATGTCTATCTGTAACGGCGAGTTAAGTTGCGTATCACTAACCTTAATCCTAATAAAGAAACACAACCATGTTGCTCCACAATATCTATGTTTGGGCCACTCGTCCATTTTGGAAAAAAAGAATTGTGTGACAGTGCAGTTATTTTCGAAGCTATGACGGTACTTCCTCCACCATATATTTTAAAATGCAAAATTGAGAAACTCTAGCAACTAGTTTGCTGCGGGGCGATTCCCGAATTTACATGAGTGGGATCACCTATCAAATGATTTTTTTTTAAATTAGGATATATAGGATCTTTGATTAATTAGTTTGATGCCATATTGAACTTACCAAACTAATTCCCACAAATTTGACCATAGTTTTACATGCATGAACAGAGAGGCCAAAAGTTAAACACATGCAGACCTTTTCAAGCTTAAAATAGAATAAGCATACCAAATTAAATAGAAAATCAACATCGGTTTGAAGTAACAACAGATTAGGCTTTGTTATCTTTGCCTTCAAGCGGTAGAGGTTAAAAATGGACAAAGAACTCGTCGAGCTATATAAATCGAGAAGGCTCGTGTGGAAGAACCCTCTACTTTATTCGTTTCTTTTGCAAATTAAACGATACAAGTTTGCTTTGAATCTAGTCCATTTAAATCGATTTTTACATGTTTTTTAGAAGAAGATTTTGCCATCTACGATTAAGTAATTTGTTTATTCTTAATTTGTTACACCCATAAATGATAAATTGGTCAAGCTTCACCAATACCCAATAGCAGTTCATTTATTTCTTAAAATGGACTTATTCGATTAAGTTGAGAGTAAATAATATTTTTTGATTTTTTAAAAAGGGATGGATGAGATGTTTCACTATTTAGTTTCTTTCCCCCTCATCTTGTTTAGTAATGGACCGATGATTTGTTTTTCAGCTTAGCTTTCTTCTCGTTTCTTAGAGTTTGTGATGGCCTCAACTTACTCAGCCAGAGGCCACCGTCATTCTTAGGGATGACCGTGGCTGTCATGCTAACACTGCTTATACAGATTTTACCTCGTCTTACTTATTTATGAATTTTTTGTTTTATGAGGCTGAAGCTACCTCTCTTTCCTCATCATAAAATTTTTTTTATTAAACGTACATATAACCGCAATAGAAAGCTAGTTCTTAACAACTGTTTATCGATGAAACAATGAGTACTTGCTTACTTAAACAAAGCCTTAACCAAACATGGAACAAAATCTCCGAGGCCTAATCCGACCGCGTTTAAATTCTCTAGATTTAAACAACTAGATTAATTGCGTATCAGCTATTGTATCCATAATAGAGAAACAAAAACGCGTTGCTCTTTCATGCCAATACTTGGACTAATCACTCAGATTTTGCCTTGCGTCTTATCCAGCCTCCATGAAACTTTTTCTTGTGAGTGTCACTCAGATTTCTCCTTGTCAGAAGATTAATCAGACATGCGCAGAGAGCAAACCATCCTGAAATAAGCGAATTTGATATCAAATTATCAATTTTGTGCCGTAACTTTAAGCGTTAGTTGTGTTCATGGTGAACGTTGGCTTGTTTAGCAGAGCTATGGAGAACATTCAAATTTTCCATCCATGTGACCATGAAGAGATCTCCATGATCGGCAAAGATTTCATTAAGCAAACCAAAAAGGAAAAAAATTACATAAATTTCACTCGATCCATTTAACTGCTGGAGCGTTTGATATGTTAATATTCTAGAAAAAAAACATCTTCTCATTTATTATGTTTCACGACAAAGAAGAACTATGTCATCTTTACAACTGAAAAACCCAGAACAAAGGGAAACAACAATATTGATTCACCACTATGCAGTAATATCCATAACCTAATCTATAACTTTAAGGTCAAGTCCAGCGCCACAGAGCTTGATTCGGGATCGACGACATCTTTCTGGCCATTTGTGCACTCCATCTCCAAGGTGAGACGCCTCTCCAACTGATCAAGAAACGGCTGGGTGCGATCGGCGGGCAGGTCTGATGGCACAAACATCGACCTGAATTGACAAAAATTACCTCTATCCCTGGGAAAAACTCCTCTTGGGGTGTTGGCCAATGGAAGAGCACCAATCGGGTTGATTCCACCAACGAAAGGGTTCATCTCTGGCCTTGTGGTTGGCACCAAATAGCCACCTTGCTGAGCTTGAAGTGTTGGCCTGTTGGGGATAATTGAAAGATAAAAACGGGGTGGGTTAGGATTCAAGATAGTCACATCTCTAGGGTATGAGAGACGATTAGTTTCACTTCTCATTCTTGAGGAAGCTTCATCTAATCCCATGTGAACCCCAACGTGGTCTATGAGGACCCAGTTGTCCATGAACACCTCACCACACAACCTGCATGCAACGGGAGTGGGGTTCTGGTTTTGTTCCCTATGGGGTGATTGATCAGGCCCGCCAACACTCAGGAACTCAAAATTCTGCCTATTCAAACCACGACCAGCCATTTTTTTTCCTAGGAGAATTCAGCAGAAGAGAGTGTTTAGATGAAGGCTTTTAGGAGAGAGAAGGAATGCTTCAATATGTGATGATAAATCAAGAGTGGGAGTGTCAATTTATAGATGTCATGGTTCATGCAATGACATGCAAGTCATTAATATTTTCCGTTAATGGTTTGTGTGTCTGGGTCTGGGAAGGATTTATTACATTTTTGGGCTTTGTTAATGACTGCATTGAATTTTTTGTCATTCATAGGCAAAATGTGGGAGAGGCATTAGGGGAAATGGGAAAAGCATGAACTAAGAGTCGAGAAACAAGAGATTAGAGCTTTAATTGCAGAATCCTTGGGCAGGGCTAAAGTTTGGATTGCTAGTGATGGCATATTAATGAAGGTTCTAATAAATGATATTTCCCAGTTTTAACAGAGCAAGTTGCATCTATCTACTGCGCCTGATGGGGAGAGCTTCGGCAAATTGCAAAAGTTACTGGTCAACATCATTATGCCTTTTCCAACCTATTTGGTAACATATCGAGAATAGGAGGGGAAGCAACTTCGCATTTGGATTCATTTTTCCATCCATGTAAATACAGTATGTGTGCTCTATCCTTATCGAAGACAGAAAACTTGCTTATTTCTCATTTTAGCATTTACATAAATACTTTACTCTTTCTGCCTCTATAGTAATTTGTTTTATGTTCATGCTCCCCTCAAAAGACTATTGATCTTATCAATGAAGAGAGACCATTACTTGTTACTTGCCACTTTTACTAACCAAGGTAAGAAGCTAATCTGAGGGGCTTGGTGGAATTAATTTCTTAGCAGATAACGACATATACGAAACCCGACCCGATAAAAGTTTGACCTGTATTTTCGATATTGCCTTACTTATTATTAGACTTAGTCTGGAAGCAAATTCAACAAAAGTTCAAAATGATATCGTTTGACGTAGGTCTTCAAACAAATCCAACAGAACTTCGACCCGTATTCTGGATATTACCTTGCAAAAGTCGTGCGACCCTTGGCACTACAAAACCGTGGCAGCCAGCCCTTGCAAGTGGCACCCCTCTCTTTTTTCATTTTAAAATTTTTATGTTCTATTTTCTAAATTTAACATATATTTATTCTGCTTTATCTTCAAAAGAAATTGTAAAATAACTATAGGGACTAAATTGAACAAATTTAAAAGTGCAATGAGTAGAAGTACAATTGTCTCATTTACCAACTTTATATAAATTTATCGTTCTTTATTTGAATGGTGTATCAACTCTTTTCTAATTGAATTACTATTTACTTTTAGTTTACTCAATCTCATTTGAGTTACTTACCAATATTTATATTTATCAACTTTTATTATCTTTTATCAATCGTCCTTACGAACGTTTTAAATTTGTCAACACTCACACGAACTTACTCACCTTTATTTATATGACTTATGAACTTTTCTCTTGTTAGGTTACCATTAGACTAAATTAATTTTGGGCAGTCATCAATAGACTTATGCTATATATACTTTGATACTAGCTCTCTTTCTTTCTTTTTTTTTTGGTCAATATACTAGCTCTTAAAACACTTCAATTCTGATTAAAAGAGTATTTTGTACTTAGTTTTTAAATTTTTATGTTGGTTTAGTCTTCAAAATTAACAAAAGTGATGAGGTATTGTACTACTGGAACAAAATATGCAACTACTAAAGAAAACCAGGGAGATCAGAGCTCAAAAATAGGATAACTATATTAAATTGGGGAAAGTTTTCATTGAACTCAATTGAATCAAATTAAGTTTAATGAGTTACGTGGACAGTAAATGCTACTTTAATTTATATATAAAAGATAAATGACTCTTTTAGCTCGTGCAATTTTTGTTCAATGTGCAATGTGATTTATGAACATTGAATGGAATAATTGTCCAAAAAATTCTAAACGTTTTGTATGACGGTCAATTCAATTTTAAATCTTTAAATTGTATCAATTTAGTTCTAAATCTTTTTACGATTTGCCAATATAGTCATTCCGGTTAATTTTGGCCTCATAACTGATGTGGACGTCGGTTGTCCTATGTGGCATAGCCGGCATGATCAGCACTGACGTGAATAATTTTTGCAATTGTTTTTACATTTTTCTAATTTTTTATTAATTTGTTATCGATTTCTTCTTCTCTCTTCTTTTTCTATTCTTTTCTTTGTTTTTTTTCCTACCGTTAAGGGCTAGCGAGGAGCCACCAGCCACTAACTGAGGCTCGGAGACCCCCGTCAGCCCCTCGATGAGGGTTGCGGCCCTCATACAGTGTCCAATGAGGGCAGGAAAGGGTATCTTGGCCCTTGCCCAGATTCAGTGACGGCCATAATAGCCTGGCCTGTGGCCGGCAAGGGCCCTCACTTATGGCCAGTAGCCTTTGCCAATTGTCGCTGGCCATCACTACGACTCGGGCCAGTGGAGGGAAATAGTATAAAAAAAGAAAGAAAAGGAAAAAAAAAAAAAAAATCTAAAAAAATCTAAAAAAAATTGCACAAATTGTCTACATTAGTGTCAATCATGCCATGCAAGACGGCCAGCGTCCATGTCAGCAATTTCTGACAAAAATTGACTGAAAGGATCACATTGACAAATCATCAAAAGGTTTAAGACAAAATTTGTGTTATTGAAAGGTTTAGGATTGAATTGTCTATCATACAATAAGTTTAAGACTTTTTGAATAATTTTCCAAACATTACATTGATCCAATTGAGTACCTAAAATTTTATAAAACGTGCAACATCATTGTTAGTTAGGTCCCTGAACTATTTTAATATGTTCAATTTCATTTCTGGGTTACTTAGTATTAATGAAATTTGCTGAAATAGACACTAATCTAATTCAACTAATATCGGATGGAGAACATCATGAATTTTTTTTTTGGTAAGTAGAACATCATGAATTTCGTATTCATATTTACTTGAAATTGGCAAGTACAGTACTTGTTTCTTTCCTGTGTATAATCTAATACAACTAATATCTGATGGAGAAAATTACATACATGATTTTCGTATTAATATTTCCTTGAAATCGGCCAGTATAGCATGTGATCCTTTCCTGTGTATAATATTCACTTTAAATAAAATTTGGAAACGGATGGTTTACATCACACTTGGGTCGAGGCCCAACAGCATTGAAAGCCCACTTCCTAATACAAAATTTCAAGAACATGTCAAGGAACATTTCTTGTAGTTTTCGTGTATTTTTCTGTTTAAGCAAAACTTTGGGGGATTTCCTTTACTTTTCAAATAAGAGCTATTTTCAGGAAGAAAGAAAAAGAGTCTTGAGCGTAATAAATTAATAACAAGAATTAGATAACCATTTGCTATTTTTTTTCAAGAATTAAAATTGGATATTTATATAAAAAAATAAAAAGAAAATGCGAAAGCAATCAAAATTTCTCACATCCGGTGCAAAGATGCATTTAGTTGTTGCAGTTGGGGTATAATTAAGGAATTTCCCTAGTTTATTTTTTTTTGGTAGAAAGTTGTAGTTAGCTTTTTATTTTTTTTTATCCTTTTCATTGTTTTTTTCTTTGGCTAATTTTACATTTTCTCCCCTTTAAAACTAGATTGAATTATTTGATAAAAAAAAAACTTGATTGAATTATAATATTAGAGTAACATGCATATGAAGGCCAAATGGAAAAGCTCAAAAGTGAGACAATATGGTGTTTCAGTTTAAATAAATAGGTAGATAATGTTTTATTTTCTGCTTTTTATATTTTTCTTGTGCAGACGTGCATTAGTCATAAATGAAGAATCTGCACATTGCAATTTGGAGAATTAATTTTTGCTTTAGTTGTTAAACTTCCTCACGTTAGGGCACCTTGATTTTTCCTTGGAATTAGTAATACTTGAGCAAAGTACAACTGACTATTGAAGAAAATTTAAGTAATTAATTTGGTCCCCCTATTGCAAAACACGCGTCTAGTAAGCAAATAAATATAGAGAATTGAGATCATGGAAAATGGAAGTTAATCGCTATTATTTTTCGCATAAAAATTTAACTATAGTTGAGAGTTGTCTTCGCCAACTTGTGAAAAACTTAAACCTTACTGATATTATAGAGCCAAAAATAAGGGAAGAAAACAGACGTGATCGTCATTGATTAAGTTGAACATCAAGAAGTTCTTACATTATAAGTGACTCTTGCTCTAGTTATGAAATTACTTGAAATTATATCACGAGTATTATGTATCATGGTTTTCTTTGTAATATCTCAAATCCTATATCTTGTGGAAGATGGATTACGAGTGATTTATAAGTTGACATCACCCTTAAATCATCACTAGTCAAGTCCTCGGCTTGTAAGGCTAGGTTATGTTGAGTGATCTGCACGTTGTTACAGATATTAGAGTAGGAACCTTCGTGTAAATTGGGTGATCCGATTCCAAGGGGAATAGGTTCTAGAACAAGAATCTAAAACCTACTTTGTCAAGGTCGGTTCCTCTTTGTTAAGATAGGGAACAGAACCTATTGACCTAGGAACCAAACTGATCAGCTTCCTAAAGACCTTGGAACCAAACTGGCAAGTTCTAAGCTGGTCCCAAGGTCAACATGGGAACCGGTCGTGCTATTTTTTTTTTTTCATTTTTTATACATATAATATGCATCTTGACACCTTACCAAAAAAAGATATGCATCTTTACAAATATGAGTACACTTCTTTTTATTTGGGGATTCAGGCAAACTAGAAAGGACAAGAAAGACTAGCCATACCGACGAATAAGCAGATAAGAGTTGTTTAGTAGCCATAGCAGAATCTATGTCAAATATATTTAATTTTAACAATTTTTAAAGTCTGAATTAAGCCCAAAAAATCTTGAAACCTATTGATCAAGGTGTTGCCTTGTATTCAGACCAAAAGGGGCAAAACATAGTTAATTTTAATTTTCTGAACTAAAAGTGAGAGCAAAATCGGAAAGCAAAACATTAATAAAAATGTGAAAATCTGAAGTCTCACACAGAGGTGCCGGTATCACCTTAGGGTCATCTATCTTGCAAGAAAATCTCTTTCCATGCCATATATTCATACGGGGGAAACCTTTCTTTTGAGACACATCCCAGGCAATATTTGGAGTTTGCCCAGGTCGTGAACGTCCGTCAGCAACGGTAATCTGGATAATAGTTAGAGTCAATTGAATTGATTTCCTGAGGCAATACTTCAGCAAAATTGCTAAGTACATGGCCACACAGCGGTGTGCAACTAGACCGGATTTATCCAGGAACCAGACTTAACCACCTTAAAAAATAGGTCCAAGAACCGGTTCCTCTTTGAACTGATCCGAGAACCTGTTCCATTTTTTGGAATTGGTTAGAATTGATCCGGTTCCCGATTCCAAGTAAAGACCCACCCAGACCGATTTTTAGCTTGTGTTCAAAAAAAAAAAGCCGTAGATCATACTATTACTATATTTGGATCGTTGCTTTTAGTGGATAGTAAATTTTATTGCTCATCTTAGGAATTATTGCTTTTGGCGGATAGTGATTTTTATTATTTATCTTTTACTTTGAATCGGTTCATTACTACTCATATTATTTTGCTGAAAAAAATGAAATTAGAAAAAGAACAAAAAAAAGACAAGTTCTCAAGTAAACCCTGAAAATGGATTGAAAAACAAGGCAGGTTCCAAAATAGATTCCAGATTCCAAAAAATAAGAACTGGTTATAACATGTTAGATTTCAGGTTCCTTATCTGGAACCTATCCACATTGGAACCGATCACCCCTATAGCCACACACCATAAACACATGCCCTTTAGAACCTTCATGAACTTCTATTTTCCATCTGCTCCCACCATGAGCACAAACAGCTTGTGATCCAAATGGAAAAGGGTGTACCGGTCCTCCCCCTACAAAGGGGAGGGATGGCAACTTCGATTTAGATTTACCTTGAACTTAAGAGTGAACCAATTCAAAACCAGTTCGGTTTCTGGATAGAACTGACTCGTGGAGGACATAAAACAGGGAAGCAAACCAATCCCCATGTGAGCTGATCGAGTGAAGCCTGTTTGGGCCGGTTGTTCACCCTTAATGTAAATGTTGGGGTTGGGATTGTCCAGCCGTCCAGGTATTTCTAGATGGCGGCCAACGTCTAATTAGTGAATTGAATCACACATTACATCATGGGGGTGTGCCATAGACATATAGGTTGATACTGATGAAGACATCATAATACAGTATAGCCTCTAAATATGCCAGCTGTCTTTCATTGGAGGAGAGTACGCTTCCAATGGTTACTCTCACTTTTAATCTTCTTCATTCTTTCATTTTAATGTTCTATTTTGAGTTATGTAGTTTTATGAAATTGTATATACCAGTATGTACTTGGCGATTCGCTTTGCAACACACCGCATCACTTTATGGCACTTCGCGTAAGAACACCACTGGAGCTCGATAGTGGATTAACGATGAATTTAGATTTATGTAGAATTTGCATAATTTTATTTAACGTAATTAAATATAACTTATATTTTTTTGCTAGAACTAAATATAACTTCTATGCAATCTATACGGTTAAGAATTTTTTCATCACAATGAAAACACATGGTTGATCTCAAGGGAAAAAACAACTTGCAATGTGAAATCCAGTTAGTCATATTTGTATTAAAATTACATCAAGTTGCTTGATATAATTGATAATGAGTTTATATCCAGAGGCAATCTGTATATCCCAAATTGATCGATGTAATCCAATTTATCGAAGATATCACCTTCATCACATATCTTTGCGTATATCAAGATAAAAGAATTACAAACATCCTACACTCAAATCATAATAGTTTGATCCCTTCCCATTCGTTCATATACCTCCAAGGTTATGATCACACGGGAAGACATTTTAAGTCAAACTTACACCTATATATCAAACATCAATTTCTCACTTCATCTTCAGCACATGACGACGACCTAGAATCAGTCAATGCCCGCGCTAAGTGTTTTGATCTCCCCACTGTCTAGTTACGTGGTAAAAAGAACATTGAATTTCTTTTTCCGGAAAAATTGACCATATGATTAATGCTTATGCAACGGCCACATCGAATAGAGAGCCAAAGACTCCATGTACTAAAACATTTCCAAAAGAAAAAAGATAAATGTACGGACACATGTTTTTCCTATTATATTTTGTTCTTTTCATGTCTTTAATAAAAAAAAAAGAATTTACTCCAGCACACAAAACAAAATGTTTAAGCCAGAAAGAATTTGTAGAAATAATAGCAAGTTGTAATAATATATATCTGCTTAGAGGCACTCTTAAAATAATCTTATGTTTATCCATGATTTTCTTATTTCTTCCGCTGCAAAGGTCCTCCTTCGAAGGATAAAAAAGGCGTAGTTAACTACATGCCTAGTCCTCCAAAACACGTGGAATTTTCTCAATCATAATTTCCATAATAATTTATCGATTTGAACGAAAAAGTAGCCATGAAGAAGCCAAAAGCTTAATGTTAATGAATTCCTCCTTTTTTTTTAATAAAAGCAATAAGAATCCAATGCAATTCGGCCGTCAGCATCGAATCTCCTGCCAAACCTAAGTAGTCAAATGTTAATAATCTTGTAGGAAAAAAAAAATTCAAATGTTGATATTGACGGATTACAAAATTTCGGAATCGTGCAAGGATTGTGGATGGGACTGTACTGTTGAAGATGACATAGTGATCAACAATGGGTGCACACTTTCATGTTACACCATTTGTCTGGATAAAGTTCCATATACCAAACTCCAGTTGGGACGTAGGATTTGTTCATTGTTGCAATCGAGTCCTATTCTTTTTCAAAGGTGTGCTATCAAATTCTCGTTTGTCTTATATTGTACATGTGGCAATTCAAAATTGCCTGTGTGGGGGACGTCTTGGAAGGATGTTGTTGCTAAAACAAGCAATCGAATAATAGAATAAACAGAACAAAGTGAATAAATTGAATATTGGACCATGCACACTCTCTGGTCACTCAAATGCTCTCAGTGATATACATAATAAATCACTAGTGTTTATCACTCATAAAACAATCTCTCAGTCTCACAATTGGTTGACAAGTCAGAGGGCACAAATCCAAGTCATTGTTGATGTGTGCCGTGATTGTTCAAAGTAGCGTGACATCCACACATCCAATTGGTGCTTGCGACTTAGTGGTGGTTGTGAATTGCATGCAAGAGATGAGGCTTCAAGCCAATAAATCTTGTGGGTAAGATTTGTAAATTCCTTTATAAGATTGAAAGATTATTTCAAAAGGAATTGTAGGAACTAAATATTATATGAATTATTCAGCGCAATTGAAGGCTGAAAATACTGAAAATATTTGAGTAACTTGAGTATAGTTATAATATCAACTGTATTGCTTGATCCCATGACGCTCTCCTCGTGGAGCCACCAACTGAACCACAAAAATTCCATGTCTGATTTATTTAGTTTATATTTATTATTTGTTCGCTTGTTTTTTTTGTAATAGATGACATTTGATATCACTAAGAGAAATTTTGACGAAAGGAGAAGGACAAGTCAAAACACTATAATAAAAGTCTATCGAGTCTATAAATCTTAAATACAATATACAGGCCCCTCCATTTTTCAAGTCGGCTATCATAAATGTCTATAAAGTCATGTTGAGCACCACGGAGGGAGAGGGTAGGCTAAAACCTAGAAACTAACCATAGGCGGGTCTCGCATAAACCTCACAAGAACTATCGCGAAAAGAAAATATTTTCCAATTAATATCTCTTACGTCGAGAGATAGCTACATAGTAAAGCTCCTATTACATATATGCGATACACATTTACGAAGAGTTAATCAAAACTCAACTGTACATCAAATGAGCACCGCCAAGTCTCGCCTTAACTTTGCCCGAAGAGAGTTAGGAGGATAGAGGATAAATTCGGTTTAGGTCTAGTCCTTGGGATATCAAATTCAAGAAGGAGCTTCCCATTTAATATTCTCAAGCCGGCTGTGATAAGTGACTTGTGTAATGTCGGAATGAACAGTATTAAGAGAGAGAGGAGGTTAAAACGCAAAGCCCAACCTTAGTCAATATCTGCGTTAGATGTCTATATAATATAGTGTCATATCGAAAGCTAAGAGAGGAGAATCATTGGTTTGGACCCGAGTCGACGATTCCAGTGTACTCGCAATCTTGGGAAACCTGAGCCTACCATCGAGGAGGGATAGGCGAGGCCAAAATGCAGAAGCTGAACCGGGTCAACATCACCGCCCATTGGAAGAGACGCCATCTTTGCTGTCAGTCGACAAGCTTTTCAGCATCGTACTGTCAACGATGAGCAGCTCGTTTCGTTGCTTGCACGTGTGAAGATGACGCACGAGGGAGTACATGAACAGTATCTATGGCCGACGCGTACACGCATAGTTACTCGTTCGCATGACCATTTGTCGGCCACAGCCCGATGCAGTATCCCAGATGGGTCTCTGTCGTTCAGGTCGCTGATGGGAAATCACATGGAAGACAGAGGGTCTCCCCCACCCAGTTAGGTTTTAGTCCAAGAGGGCGTTTTTTTTATGGCTCCAGTTTTTCTCCAAAACAAAAAGAAAATCTGATAATTTTGACTTCTAGTTAATTTAAGAATTTATTTCTGCGTGGGATTGAGAGTCCGCTTTATCTTGACAAAAATAGGATTTTTTCTTGCATAGATTTAAGTACTTTTAGCTTGTCAATATGATGTGACATCTCAAGTTATACGGAACTGTGCAATTTTCGTGTGCTTTCTTATAAATCAATATTGTTTTATTACGTTTTGAAATATAGTCAATAAGCATCTTTTGAATTTACGATAAATTATATGAAACAAACAAAGCAGCACACTTTAGAAATGCTTTTAGAACTTAAGTAAATTAGTAGAAAAGTATTCTTACATTGTTAGCCCAACACTTTAGAAACTCTCGTCTCTTTATGATTTCAACTTCTTAAATCACCACAAAGAAAGGAGAATGTTCTAATAAGAGTTTTCTCTCCCTTTCATAAACACAAGAAGTTAATTTCGATGAGAATATGCAGCATTATAATATGTTCTTTATTCTCAAAAAAGATTTGTCAAGTTGAACTATTAAAATACGGACCAGCCACTAATGTATACAGAACATATTAAATACTGCTCTCTCTCTCTCTCTCTCTCTCTCTCTCTCTCTCTCTCTCTCTCTCTCTCTCTCTCTCTCTCTCTCTCTCTCTCTCTCTCTCTCTCTCTCTCTCGTAGACGGGTTTTGAACAACATAGACAAGATGTGAACTTAATCGCTTCAAACAAACAACGACATATTGGAAAACAAGCAAAAAAGAACCTACATAATAGGCACAATAAAGATGAGAAGAGCATGTCGAGATTGAACTTTTGTCTAGTATTTTGATATTACACAAGCTAATGATGAACAAATACCGTATTAATAAATGAGATAAGTATATTAGAAGTTCTAAAAGTTGTTATAAAAATATAATTGGGTCCTAAAATTTTCAATAGTGCAATCAATCAGAAAACTTGTTAAGTTAATGCAATCGAGTCATTTCATTAACTCCGTCTAACTTGACAAACGAAAAATGCCAATAAGTTTTAGAATTTATTTCACTAACTTGACAAGTTTTAAGACTTGATTACACAAACTTAATAAGTTTTAGGATTTGATTGCAGTTTTGAAAGTTTTAGGGCTCGATTATACTTTTATGATAAGTATTAGAACTCGATTGCACTTTTTTAAAATTTTAAAACTCAATTGCTCTTTCATGACAAGTTTTAGGACTTTTAGTGCATTTATTCCTTTATAAATTAAGCCAAAAGTGAGGTCTCACTTTTGATTTTTCAAATTTACCCTCCCATTATCTCTTATTTTTTAAATGAAAATTTCCTTTTAGATTCTTCGCTTCAATTTGTTTTTTTCTCATCAAAAAACTTTTTCTAAAAGCTAAAACTTGTAAAACCGTCCAAAAAAAAAACTGCCCAGTACTTGTTAAATTTTGAAACTATCCATTGTCTAAAAAAGAGAAACACCATTCAACTTCATTCATGAAATGCATGAGGTGCACGTAACACGCGTTGATTCTAGTCACTTAACAAAGAAAATCATTGGACATTGCATTAGGCACTTCGTACCACCGAACACTACAAAAGCTAGTATGATACATAGTTTTACCAAAGTCCTATAACTAGAGGTATTCTTGGCGTGGCCATAGCTTTGGTTGGGATAATCCTTCTCACAATCAGCTGTATAGTTTCAAGGGTCCTTTTTCCAATTTCACAAACCTATCTCTTCCTACCTCTTTACATTTTCTCCCTTGTAGAAGTTGGATAAGTAGGAAATCCGGGTGAATTCTCTAAAAAATCCCTAATTTTAAGTCAAGTATCAAATCTGCCCCGGATTTTTTTTTTTTTTGTGTTAGAAAGACTCCAACATTTAGGTCCAGTCCAAAATATGTCATGAACTTTTTTTTATATCAGGAAAAACCCCAAACTTTAAGTTTAGCCCCAAAACTACCCCGAATTTTATTTTGTGAAAAAAAATCATCAAATTTCAATTTATTTTCAAGAGTATACTCTCATGATCCAGTTCCGACTTGACATGGCACTTCCATGTCGATAACAAATCCATATCAACAAAGTAATGGAGTGATAAGTACAGACCGATGTCGCATTTCTACTTCGATAACAAATCTAATCCAATAAAAATTGTTAAAATTCTTTAAAATAAAACCGTTCTAGGATATAAAGGTTAGGGACGATAACAAATCCACCACAAAAAACTTTTTTAATTTATGAACACCCAATTTTTAGATTCAGTCTAAATTTGTCCTGAACTTTTTTTGTCAAAAAGAAACTCCATTACTTTGTTGATGTTGATTTATTATTAACGTAGAAGTACCACGTCAAGTTAGGACTGAATCATAGAGGTATAATTTTGAAAATAAATTGAATTTTGGTGATTTTTTTACACAAAATAAAATTTGGAGCAGATTTGAGATTGGATCTAAAGTTTGGGATTTTTTCTGAGATAAAAAAAAATTAGAGGCAGATTTGGGACTGGATCTAGAGTTTGGGATTTTTTCTGAGATAAAAAAAAATTAGAGGCAGATTTGGGACTGGACCTAAAATTTGGGGTTTTTTTTTAAATAAAAAAAGTTTGAGGCAGATTTGGAACTAGAACTTAAAGTTTTGGATTTTTTCTTAAATAAAAAAAAAGTTCGGGACAGATTTGGAACTTAACCTAAAATTGAGAGTTTTTTTAGGAAATTAGGCCTAGAAAATCCTGTGTATTGTGTTCGAAGCTCATCATATCCCTCATTTAATTGCCCGATAAAATCAACACACTTTAGACATAGAGTAAATCCCGGTCACATATATATGATGGAGCAATAAATGTATTGTGGAAAAAGCTCTCATTGACACCATTGCCTCGAGGCATGCCGTGCTGTAATTGGATCAGCAAAATCAATTTCTTTGTCATCTCTCGAGCGGACAACGAGAGAGTGTTTCTCCGAAGCGGACAGAATTATGTAAATCGGTGCTCAATTACACACTCGAGGCTAATTGTAATCAGTAGTAGCTCTAATTGATTCCGGATTCGGTACTGGTCACATCAGATGTATAGCTTCCTATTCCATAGCTTCTCTCGATTTCCAGAACCCTACGGAATATTATATTAGGAAACCAACCGAGATTATTGACTTGGTGAGTGCTTGCGAGAACTTGCGTGATTCCTCTTTGATAGGAATCATACACCAATTCCCAAAAAAATAACATAAATAAACAATCTACACAGATATAATATAATAATAAAAAAATAAAATCGAAAGAATAAGTTAAAAATTCTATTATTGAACTTCATCCAAACTTGAGCTATGTCTTCGTGAATCCACTAAATTTCGAAAAAATAAGAATACAATAATAATCTTCTTTTAAGATCAGGATGAATATAATGAGAAGACTTAAAAAGAAAAAAATCACCTTTTCTTTTCTTTTTGCTGCACACAATCACCTTTTTCTTCTTTTCGCCATCCTGGCCTCTCATTTTCTTTTCTCTCTATTTTCTTTTTAGCCAACTTACAGCAGTTGCCTCTCAATGGCTGACATATGAGGCGTAACTTCTAACCTAAAAGTAAAATGAAGAGAAAAGACAAAAAAAAAAAAAAAGCCTTAATAAAAAATGTTGGCTTTACCCACATCCATCTAATTCAAAAGTTAGTAATTGGAACTTGTGCCTTTGCGATACTCCTCATCAATTAACACGGAGTAATACCAATGGTAATAGTATAGAAAGTATGCTTCTCTCTGTCTAATACTTTGGTAAACATGTCAACTAGATTTTCGAGTCATCAATGTTCTGTAGTCTTAACTCATTATCTTTTAATGTTACTTGATGAAATGATAACGCCTCTTGATATGTCTAGTCTTTGAATGATAAATTGCATTCTTTGTTAAGTGCACTACACTTTGACTATCAATCTATAGTGTGCTCACTGGCTTCTATCGATGTAGCTCCTTTTTGTAATCTTGTAACTACATGATTTCCTTAGAGTTTTCTGTGATCATCACGTATTCCGCTTTAGTAGTCGATGGAGCCACTACTTTCTATAGTTGAGATACCGAACTCACTATTGTACATGCAACTTAAAGACATGCTAGTGGTACTCTTACCACTATCTTGATTACCCAAGTGATCTACATCCATATAACCCTAAAACTCTAGAGATGTATCTCCATAACAAAGAGAGTAGTTTGATGTACCTACTATATATTTCAATATCCATTTAAGTGCATTCCAATGCTCTTTGGTCGAAATAAGCAAACATTGACTCATAACTCCTACTACTTGTGCAATATATGGTCTCATGCTCACTACAACATACATCAAACTTCCCCCTGTTGATGCATATGACTACAACCATCTCATCTTTCAAAGCCTTAGCACTCGGACACATATCATTGGAAAGTTTGAATTGACTCATTAGAGGAGTCCCAATCAATTTTACTTTATCTACATAAATCTCTTTAACACCTTGATCATATTGTCTTCTTGTGACAACCATAATTTCTTATTTTTCATGTCCCTAATGATTCTCATGCCTAAAATCTTCTTGGCCTCTCCTAAGCTTTCATTACTAACATCTCCTTCACTCATGCGATTCTCTTCATATTGAAGTTAGCCACTAGCATGTCCTCCATATATAAAGAGAGATACATTGTATCACCGTTGCCCTTGTGAAAATAAATACAATGATCAGCCTCACAATGTGCAAATCCATTTTCTTCCATGAAACCATCAAACTTTAAATGCTATTACCGTGAAGCTTGCTTCAAGCCATACAAGCTTTTCTTCGAGCGACGAACCATGTGCTCCTTAACTTTGATCTCAAAACCTTCAGGTTGCACCATATATAACTCTTCATCATGGTTACCATGCAAAAATGCATTTTTCACATTTAACTGCTCGAGATTAAGATCCTCTACTGCAACTATATTCAACATAACTCTTATTAATATCATTTTCACTACTGGAGTAGTTGATCCCTTCTTCTTGAGATTAAACCTTAACTGCAAGTTTCCCTTGTATCCGATGCTAACATCTACTTTATTTTTTATCCTGTACGCTCATTCAACAAAGCCTTTTTACCAATGGGCAATTCGGTCAACTCCTATAGTTTGTTCTAAAATAACGAGCCAATCTTGTCTTTCATAGCACACTTTCACCGCATGTGAGATGTGTCTTTCTTTACCTTATCATAAGTTTTCAACTCTCTCGAATTTGTCTATAAGACATGGCTTAAAATAGTATTTGCTGATGGATCAAAAATTACTTTTGGCTTTCTTTCACATGTAAACCTCCTGAAGACAAGTACTTCTAGGTCCTTAGTTCCGGATCACTGCGTTTTTCTTAAACTGCCAACTTATTAATAATAGGTTTATCTTGAACCTTCCATTCAAGTGCATTATGATATGTTGGAATCATCTTCACGAGCATGGTATCCAGCTCAATATATTTTGGTTCCATTGCCTTCTCATGCTCTGTTTGACGATCCTTGTATATCTTTTCTTCATAGAATACCACATTCCGATTACAAATGACTTTGCTATTCTCATAATCCTAAAGCCTATAGCCATACTCATCTCCATCATATCCGATAAAGATGCACTTATGAGATTTAGTATCAAGCTTTTTCCTATCCTCTTTGTCAATAAAAGAATATGCAATACAACCAAAAACTTTTAAACATAAATAATTACCCTTTTTATCTAACCACCGCTCTTGCGATATTCCTCCATCCAGTGCACTGGAGGACTCTTGTTGATAAGATAAACAACTCTATCAACTATAGCAGCCCATAAGTGTAGCGGAAGACCCACATGTACTTTCATGCATTTCGCGCACTCCGAAATGGTCCTGTGCATCCTCTCAGCTACACTGTTCTCTAGAGGAGTTCTAGGAATAATCTTCGACCCATGTACACCTTTTCAACTAAAGTATTCTGCAATTTCATTATTCGTGTATTCATCATCATTGTCAGACTTTAAAGATTTAATTTGATAACATGTCTCTTTTCTCTACCATGGTCTTCACATTTTTAACATCCTTGTTGAGATACATGTATGAGTTATGTTAGAGAATCCCACATCGGATAATTAATGTGGTGTTGAGCAGTTAATATATCATAGTTGGCCAATTACTCATTAGCTTAAGCTTTTGAGTGAATATGGGTTCAACTGGATATGTTAATAAGCTCGAATTTGAGCTTCCTTTTGGTGATCTCTCTGGTGAAAAGGTATCGGGCTTTTACTGCGCATTTCCAACAAATGATATCAAAGCCGATGGTTGATTGGTGGGTCTCCAATCTATTCCGGTGTTTAGTGAATATCTCAATAAAGAAATCTCATGATCGACGCTTGTTTTGGATGTAAATTGCCATCACGGTTGGTCTGGTAAGAAGTGACTATGGACAGTTGGTCTGGTGACGTGAGATAGAGATCATGGATGATGCAATCTCAAGTTAGCAGTTGATGATGGTTGTTGTACATATTTACGGGTGCATTGCAATGACTTGGAGATTCCAGTTGGGATAAGCTGATGTAGAAGAATACCTAAATTAAGAGGGAGCAAACTTAATACAGAACTTACACGTGTGAGGGAGATTGTTGAGATACACATGTAGGTTGTGTTAGAGAATCCCACATCAGATAATTAATGTGGTGTTGAGTAGTTAATATATCCTAGTTGGCCCATTACTCATTGGTTTAAACTTTTGAGTGAAATTAGGTCCAACTAGATATGTTGACAAGCTCGGATTTGAGCTCCCTCTTGGCGATCTCCTTTGGTGAAAAGGTATCAAGCTTTTATTGTGCATTCCCGACAATCCTAAATACTTAATTTTTCTCTTAGAGTATAGACCAAAGTTTTCCTTGTCACATCATCAATGAAAGTGACAAAATATTTCTTACCACCAGAAGATAGTTCCTGAGATGGTCCCCACACATCAATATGAACCATCTTTAGCTTTTGGCCATTATTATGTTGTCCATACAATTGAAAACGAACTACTCTTCATTTTCCGTAAATGCAATTCTCACAGAAATCTAACTCAACTCTTTGCAAACCTGGAAGCAACTTTCTTGAATGTAACTACTTTACACCCTTTTCACCAAGATGTCTCAAATGATAATGCCACAAAGTAGACAAACTATATGTAGCCACTGTAGTTGTAACCATATAACTGATATTGTCTCCTTAAAGAAGGTTTTGTTACCCGTACGCTTTCCTTTTGTTTCTACTCTTACCCTTCAAGTTATCTTCCACTTTCTATACCCAAAGGTTGTTATCAAACCTTTTTGATCAAGTTTACTAGTTGAGATCATATTTTTCTTTAACTTTGGAATATACCTAGTTTCATGAAAAATTAGATGTCCTCCACTTGAGATGTTCATAATCACGGTTCCTTTTTCAACAATCAGACATGTGAGGTTGTTTCCTATAACTTGCTTGAAATCTCCATTGGCATAATTAGCAAATTTGTCTCTTTGCAAGGTGCAATGGAAAGAAGCACCGGAGTCAACAAACTACTTATCTGTTGTCAAGTCAAACCCTACAAGCAAACACAGGTTTTCTAACTAAGGTTCATCGCTAATCACATTAGCTCTTCCGATTCTCATCCTGCTACTTCTTTTTGTTGGCTTCATACTGAACCTTCAATGTTCAGTACGGTGACAAAACCAGCACTCATCTTTTACAACATCTCTCTTTCCCTTTGATTGTGATCTGCCACGCCCACTAAATTTTTCTCTGCTTTTATTTCTCCCACGTTTCTCCACTGCTAATACTGTCGAAGATGTAGATGCTAAAAAATTATCTCCACCCAAGACTTTCCTTTGCATCTCTTCATCCATGATATTGCTCATAGTATCATCCGAAGTCAAATCATCCTTGATGGTGTTTGAAATTCCGTGCACGTAGTGTTGTAGCTTTCGAGAAAGGAACACAAAAATAGTAAAACTTAGAGTTGCATACCAAAATTTATGCATGCAAATTCCAATTGACTCGTGACCTGCATGAAACTATTAAAATGCACTGCTACATAACTTATGTTAGATAACTTCATATTAACCAACTTCTTTAGCAAAAATATCTGATTTGATGTGGATGGCTTCTCATAGATATTCGTTATAATATCCATGGCTTCTTTTGCAGTCCTTACTTTCACGATGTGGTATCCTATCTATTTTGTTAGCCCTAGACGAATCGCACCTAGTGTCTTTCGATCAAGAATTTTCGATTTCAATTTTGCTGATGGATCCACTTTTGCGATTTCGGTTTCGACTCCTCAAGTGGTTCATAGTGATCTTCTTATAAAGATAGTCCTCGATTTGGAATTTCCATCATCTGAAATCCTACCTGTCGAACTTATCGATTCTAATTTTATCTTTTGCCATATTGTTTGCTTTCAATCAAATGTCACCGAAAAACCCTTAATGTTCTCGATTAGCCTACCTAGGCTTTGATACCAAGTGATCGGAATCGCACACCGATTCGAGAAAAAATGGCACAAGAACAAAATATAATAATACAATAACACACTAGAAATTTTATTATCGAAGTTCACCCAAACTTGGGTTATGTCTCCGTGCAAAGGCACCCTGTGCATCCATTAGACTTCAAAGAAAGTAAGGATGCAATGATAATCTTCTCTTAAGATTAGGGGACAAAAAGATTGAGAACACTCATGAAAAAAAAATCACTTTTTCTTCTCTCTTTACCGCACATACTCACGTTTTTCTTCCTTTTGGCCTTCATGGCCTCTCTTTTTCTTTTCTCTTTATTTTCTTCTCAGCCAATTCATAGCTGCTACCTCTCAATAGCTGATATATGAGGTGTAGCTTTAAACCTAAAAGCAAAATGAAGAGAAAAGACAAAAAAAAAGAAAAGCCATTAATAAAAAAAAGTTAGGCTAGAGTGCAACAAATATTTTGGTATTGAAAATGGGAGAAAAATTTTGTTACCATAGTTTGGGAGAGTTGGAAGTGCATCGAAATAATGGTCACAAAAAATTTATTTTACGGAAAATGGATGATCTATAAAAACATTTTCATAAAAATGATTGCTTTTTTCATTTGAATAATTAGTTAATGAAAATATTTTCATTATCAACAATAATCAATGTCTATATATTTTCATGGATTATGAAAATATTTTTCGTTCATTCGTTATTATAAACGATATAAGCAATCAATTTTACGATAATGTTTTCCTAAATCATTCATTTTTCGCGAAATAAATGGAACCTAAATCCAAACTAGGGAGCCTTACAAAATTTGGAGGTTTTATGAAGTGGTGGATTCCTTATAGGATTTGCAAGTTGAAGTATATCAAATTGTTATGAATATATAGTAAGAATTGAAAATCCCTAAAGATGCTTATCATTTAGGTTCTTACTAAAGACTGGATCAATTCTTGAGTTTTTGGTTGTAGAAACGTCAGAGTTTCGGTGTTCGAACTAATAAGGTCTTCGATTTCGAACCCTCGGACCATCCTTTTTCACCTATTTATGCTTTTACTTCCACCATACAGCAAGAGTTTCGTAAACTTCTTCCAATTCATACATAATAAGTTGGTACACTTTATATTTTCACCATTCTATCAAGCGATGGATGAGAAGACGAAGATACTCATTATTGTTTGACAACTTAACCTTTCAGAGAAGATGATTGCGCACCTAAATTTGACATATTTCCACTCGAAAAAGCGTGAGATTCGGGCAGCAACAGGACAACTGGTATTTGTAATTCTCTTCACTTGCCTATCTCGCAGGGTTTGAGCAGCACATGGACCAGTCCACTTTTATTTTAATTGGTGAATTCTTTTTTGTGAAAACTGTCATGAAATATTATATGGCCTCACTCAAGACCCATCTACAAGAAGCATCATTAGGAACATGTATTGGGTTTTATAAATTTAGAAAAAAACATGTGATGCTTTGGTCAATACAAGCAAATTGGACAAGAAGATTAAAAGTAAGAAGGGTATAAACTATGCACAAGCAGAATTCGATTATAGAAGTATCACGATAAGATGAGATGTTAAAAGATTGCAAGTGCAATTACTTCCATAACTTTTGGTAACAAGTTGTGTTTTGTTTCGTGCATCTTTTTTTTTGTCAATCATTCATTGTGCTTTCCAATTTTTTTGGAGAGTGGATTCAACTGATAATACTAATGAAATGTTATTTTATTAGTGTGACTATGATCAAAATATCATCCTATTCAAAAGAAAAGGATAAATTATCAAAAAAGTTCTAAACCTATTGTACGGATGTCAATTCAGTCCTAAACTTTTCAATTTGGCCAATTTAGTACTAAACATTTTGACGATTTGCAAATGTAGTCATTCCGGCCAATTTTGGTCGGAATGGCTAACGTGGACACTGGTCGTCCTACATGATATGGCCGGCGCTAGGATTGTCGGCATCTACGTCAGTTATTTATAGCCAAAACTGACTAAAATGATTACATTAGTAAATCATCAAAATGTTTAAGATTAAATTAGCTAAATTGAAAATTTTAGAACTTGATTGACATCAGTACAATAAATATAAAACTTTTTTTGGTAATTATCCCAAAGGAAAACAACGAGCGAAGATCAATCCTAGCAACAGTTTCTTCGAATCCAAGAATAATTCAGATGATTTTAGTGCTCAAGTTGATTTCTTTATCTTCTTTCCCTTGAGGAAGATCTGACAAAGATGCTTCACTATCTTTGGGGTCCCATCAAAATCCCAAATATGTATTGCATAATGATAACCTAATTTGATAAAATAATCACCGCCTCTATGCTATTGCTAAAGAGTTAACATTATTTGATGGGTACTGTAAACCCCACTAAACATCTAGTCCAAATTTCATTATCAGATTCATAAAGTAGTTAATAAAGAGGTGGATGATGCATTCAAGCTCTCTAAGTTACTGTATGCTTTATTCTTCCTTTTTCATGGGCGTAGATCTACCTTTCTTGCTTATAATGAACCTACATAATAATTAGCTAAGGTCAGGGATAAGTCCTTTCCCTTCCAAAGACCATCCATGGTTAGTGAATCTATCTGATTGATGAAATCAAACTGACAAGAACCTCTACCTGTGGAGCGTATAGATTTTGCAACAGCTAATCTTGTAGAAGATTCTGACCTAGAAAAAGAAAAAGAAATAACAAGGAGCAAGCCCAAAATAAATAACCTTTCGTCAACATGAGTAGAAAAAAAGAGAACTCCCAAGCACCCACTGTTTTTTCATCTTTATAGCTATGTGTACAGATTGACTATTATGAAGAATCATGAATTTATGTAACTTTTGCTTTTATATTTCCCGATTGATCAAGGGCATAGAAGTAAATCTGGTCCAGACCCTCCTCTTTTGCATGTTCGTTGGTTCAACTTCAGTTCATTCACCAGACATAAGCTAAAAAGGTGAGAATCCGTGAAAAAGGGCTTTTCATGTTAAAGTTGCTAAATCAAGTTGATAATAGACGTTCAGGTGGAGGAGACTGTTTCTTCACTGTTTGTGTACAAGTGTTCGTGTGAATGGACCTCACCTATTTAACGTTATCGACTCTTTTGGGAACATGAAGGCTTGATGTGACACAGTGGAGCAATTGGAGACAGATTTGCATGATAAATAGGGCACAGAATAAGACACATTCTACTTTTACTGAGCTGGGAAGATGAAGCAACAACCATTGAATATATTTTGCTATTTAAGTGGGCACTTTTTTCTATTTGCTCCTTTGAAATTAATGGGCTAATGACAACTTTGATCCGAAAGAACTTGTATTCATCACTTCCTTATAGATTGCTATAAATGTTTAGATCTATTTAAACGGTTCTTTTAAATTTATCTAGGGCAAGAAAAATCACCAAACACAATAAAAAGCCCAACAGACAATTCAAGAAATACACGACACGATATTTGATGTATTTGCTAAGCTTTTCATTCCCAGAAGAAGAATGATATGCCGAAACAAATTAAGTATTGCACAAAATAAGGAATTGTCAACAGAAATTGACGAGGAATAACATCAACTGAGAATTTTATTTCTTGCTGTAAATGGCTTAAATACCAAGTACATTGACAAATATGAGTTCTAGTTTCAGATTTTTCCAATCAAGTACATGACTTAAGTTAATCGACTGACTTCCTCCCAACCAAGCGTGAGATTTTATCAAATCTGAAACAATTCCGTGCAGCTAACTAATACAAATAAAAAACCATGAAATTCTATCACTTGATGAAACATCTCTAGCAGAAAAAATCACATTCTCGTAAAGAAGATGTGCATTAATTTTGCTATTATCATCTTCAAGGTGTTACTCACCATGCCCAATTACTTCGGCAAACTCGATCCTTATGAACCGGTTCTCAGCAAGAATTTCACGACCTGGGATATCCCTCACTGATCTTCACTCGATGGCGGCAACCCTGGGGCCTGTGGTGGCGGCCTCTTCCTCTTTTTCTTCTCATAGCTCACCCCTCTCGCTTTGGATTGCAAATCGCGAACTTCGCGCAGATAAAGCCTCACGGCCCTAGCTGCGAAAGGGTTGGCCTCGGGGTTTCCGCCGTTCTCTTCGAAGGCAGCGCGGAGGCGGCCGACAAGTGCGTCAAGACTGCCCCAGGCTTGCCGGAGAGGGCACGGGCAAGGGGCAGGCGGGTTCGGGTAGCCAAAGAAGGGGCAGAGCTGGGTGTGGACCTTGGTCTTCCCGAACTGGTCGAGGTACCGGAGGAACTCGAGCACGTGTGCCCCGCTGCACCTGGAGAGGGAGAGAGGCGGCCGGTGGTTGCGGAGATACTGCCCGAAGGTGTTCCAGTCTCGCCGCTTCTGGTTCTCATATCGGCTGAGAGCAGCGGGCGAGGAGGAGGAGGAGGAGGAGCTGGCCGCTGCAGCAGTGGAGCTGTAATTTGTTGCAGCGACACTGGCAGAGGCGGCATCGTTGAGGGTTCCGGCGTCTGTGCTCAAAGAATCCAAGTCTTGAAATGAATCTGGATCCATGACTCTGATCTATTCGCTCTTCTGGATGATGCTTACTTGTTTTGTTGCTTTTATGGCTTTATTTGTCTGGCCTGAGCTTCAAGAGTTTTGCTGTCCACTACAGATGAGCAAAACAACAAGAAGACTAAACCCTCAAGCGACAGATGGATCATCGATAAGGCTGAGCTCAAGCACTTCAAGACATGGTTGAAGATGCTTTTATTAGTACTGAAGTTCTTTACTCAAGACTCAAGAAAGAGAAACAAAAACCTTCAACATGGATCAGATTCAGCTAACCCGAGAGTGAGAGAGAGAGAAGGAGCAAGTTCCTCTTTTGTTCTCTTTCTTTCAAGGTTTCTTTCAATCTTTTCTTTGGTAAATCCTAGAAAGCTTGAGAGATTGGCTTGATGTTAGAAGCTTTTGCTGAGTCTTTTTTCGGGATGAGTTCAAGCAGAAGCGGAAGGAGGAGACAGAAAGCAAAAATTGGCAAGGAAGGAAGTGGAACTTCTATAGGGCTTTTTGTGGAAGGAGTATGTACAAGTTGGGTAAGAGAAAATATTTTATATTATATGTGAATACCCATCTTGTGGCCATGATAGATGATAGTGATACGACTAGCACTACGGAGAAAATGACTGATGCGTTTCCTTCTACTTTTTTCACTTATAAGTGTTTCTGAAAATTGGAAAACATAAAAGATAAATTCTAAAATATGTGAAAAATCATAAATTATATTTCAATAACGTTGTCTTTTGGGAGATTTCATGCTCTTTTCGAAGAAGTTAAGATAAAAAAATAAAATAAAAGTGGAATTTCGATTTCTCCACGAGAAGTGAAAAGAATTATAATCATTGATACCATATTTTTGGATAAATTCCAAATAAAGGCGTGAAATGTCATAATTTTCTCAAATAAGGGTATGAAATTAACCCTATTTCAAATAAGGGCATGATGTGACTATAACAGTTTCAAATAAGGGCTTACCCTTATTGATCGGCCAAATATTCTGGTCGATCAATAGCATTTTCGTCCAAAGACAATTTAAACTAAATTTAAGTTAAATTAGATTAAAATTTTAAAAAAGGTAAAAGCCTTTTTTTAAAAGAAAAAATACAAGTAGGAGGGTTGGCTGCCAGACCACCTACCTGTGGTCGTCACCTCATTATTGGTGGGGCGGTAGTGATGGCCAGTGGGGTCGCCGACGCCTTAGCAAGGGATGGCGACCCTCACCAAAACCAAAAAAGGGCGACGACCCTCTCTCAGATCTGGGTGAGGGTCGCTAGCCCTCACCTAGGTCTAGGGGAAGGCCGCCAAATTTGTGCGAGGTAAGGGTTGTCGACCCTCGTTGAGGTGTCGGCGACCCTCTCTCAGATCTGGGCAAGGGTCGCCGATCCTTGCTGAGGCACCGGCAACCTTGCTAGCCATTGTTGCCGTCCCACCGACGATTGGGAAGCGGCCACAAGTGGAGCCCATGTGTTTCTTTTTATTTTATTTTAACTTTAGTCTTTTTTTTTTTTTTTTGAGTTTGTTTTTTTATGTAAAGAACAAACAAAAAAAGGGAAAAAAAAAAGAAAAAAAAAAAAAAACCAAAAGATGAAAATGCCCTTGACCAGCCGGTGAGGTCAAGTCATTCATTGAAACTGACATAGCCACTTCAGACTTTTATTTGAAACAATATTTACTTTAGATCCTTATTTGATAGAATGAGGGCACTTCATATCTTTATTTGAAATAAAGTCTACTTCATGCCCTTATTTGAGAAAATGATGAAACTTCGAACCCTTAGGTGGAATTTTCCCCAATTTTTCTTGTCATCCTTTGTTACTTTTTATATGTTAGATTATTACACCCATGGTACAAAAAAAAACATATTAGTAGAAAAATACTATTATTTTGGCCAGTGGAAAAGGTAATATTTAAACTCATCTTGTCATTTAGGTGATGACATTATAAAAAATACATAAATAATTGAAATAGTGAAAATAATTTACGTATTGGATCCAGAAAAAGTTATTTAGGTATTCCAAAAAAAAAATTATTTATGTAAATCGATTTCAATTGAAAATGAATGAAATGACAAAGAAAAGTAATAGATGCAATGAAATATGATGATGAGGATCTCGATTTCTTTGTTTGGTATAAGTAAAAATGGAATGGAATGAGAATTTTTTTTTTGGTCTCACTTTTTTCTTCTATGTATATGTGTGTATGGTGCTCACGTAGATTGAGCCCCGGACCTAGTACTCTCTGGCCTCGTCCCTCTAATCCCTTTACCAGCAGGGGCAGCATGCATGTTGGCAAATAAGAATTTTTTCATTTGGTTGTATAAAAAATGAAAAATGTGAAATAATATGAAATAGAATGGTGCTTTCATATTTTCGCTTGAAGAAAAAAACAAGACAAGGAAAAACTAGATGTATAGATCACCCCGGAATGGAATGCCCTTTGCAGATTCCAAATTTTATTCTATATTTTTTTATTGTGCCCCAAGATTCCATCTATTAATATAAAATTAGAGATAATCAGAATGACTTTTCTTACTTTGAAAAACAATTTCTTTGTTTTGCTTTCGAAGACAATGAAATATGTTGGCTTTTAAAATGATCAATCTTATCCGTAGCCATTCAAATCGTGCTTCTATCTGAAATTTTTTTTGTTTTACTTTCAATATTAAAAAAAAGCGTTTATGTACACATAACCAAACGGCTTAGTGACATAAGATGAAGTACTTGTAATACGAATATTCATAACAATTTTAAGAAATAAGGCACTCCTCATTGAAGTTTGATACCACAAAAAAAAGTAGCAATTTTATATGATGGATTTCAAAAAAGGAAGGTATGGGATCGAGAGGATGGACCTACAATGAGTTTTTTATACATTTCGCATCTATCATGTTGATATAAGTAATTAAATTATTAGGAAGTAACTGACTACTCAAATCGGCAGCGAAAAATGTGAAATTTACAAAGGATAGCTAAGCTATATCCACTTGCTATAGAAATTATAATGAAACATGAATATGAGTGCCGGTGCAATTGCACAAAAAAATAGGCTTTGTCATAATTACTGTAGTTTATGACGAAAAAAAAAGGATAAGTGCACTGAAAATCCTAAAACTTATGACGAAAGTGTAATCCTATTCTAAAACTTTCAAAAAATACAATCGAGTCTTTAAACTTATCACGAAAGTGCAATCGTGTCCTAAAACTTTTAAAAAGTGTAATCAACGGAATGACTTGAATGTACAAGTTTGACAAGTTTTACGACTTGATTGAGCTTTTTCAAAGCTTTAGAATTCAATTATATTTTCATGATAAGTGTCAAGACTTTCAATACACTTATTCCAAAAGAAAAAAGAGTGCAGTAGTTTGTTCTTGTTAGCAAAAGATAAGTCCATATTTTGTCATACAATTTGTGTACTTAATCAAAGTTTGTAATTTTTCATTGGCATGGTTCGTCCTCTATATTTTCAATTTTCTCAATCAAGCTTTATCGAGTCGATTAAGCTAGAAATCTTCATTTTCACTAGGATTAAGATGTCTCATTTTGAGTGGTTTTGGTAATTTTTTTTGTAGAGCTTTGGGGAGATATAATTGCATTTCCAAAGCTTTTTAAAGTCTTCTAGTTCAAGGCAGATTCATGGAAGTTTTGGGTTTCAAAAATGCTAATACATTTCTTTTTCAAATTTTGCTCTCGCTAAATTTTCGAAATTTTGAAAATGCCCTCACTATTTTCCACCTAGCGATGTTGAGCCAAATCTTGGCATCGGCAACCCTCACCGAGGTCGCATGACCTCAAGCAAGAGGGTGGCCTGAGGTCTCATCACCTTAGGCGACGTTGCCATTGCCAAATCTGGCCAAATCTGGCTCATCGACGCCCAGCAAAGGGTTTTAGCTTAGTTTCTTTTTTTTGAAGCAAAAGTTTGTGATTTTTCTAAACATTATCTAAATTAAAGTTGTTTCCCAATACACTTTTAAATTATATTTTATCAAATACTATTTGTATTTAGAAGCCTCTTTAACCTAAAGTGCTTTGTATTTCTCAAAGGCTTTCTCCAAAAGCCATACCAAACATAACCGAATTATATTAAATAAGAATAATGCATGATGGAAGGAACATATCAAACATTTTTTACTACCGAACTGCTGAGAGTTTGAAAGAAGATGCTGATGTAGTCGCTTAGCTAAGGATAAATCACGGGACATCGATCCTTATTATTGAAAATTAGGCAATTTCATGTGAGACTCGGGTAATGTAATGGTTTGGATACACCAGATGGTAAGTATATCCGTTACCGAATAGTCTATTGTCCGGCAAGCCGTACAACTCGGAAAAAAGAAAGAGACAAAGATGAAAAAAGGGACGACAGAGAGATCAAAACCAAACCGTCCTCTTGCACTGATTGGTTATCATCAGGAGAAGCATAACCCGGAACAAGAAATAATAATCTTTTGGCCAACACTTTCAAAGTTGTCCAAGGAATGCGTGCCAAACAGCATTCATTGGCGTAAGATGAAACGACTGTCTTCCCCATTTCGTATACAGAAACTCGCTTTAATGCAGGTTTCTGTAGCTACATGAAGCCTTGATTTTCTAAACCCTAGATGCGATTGGAGGGGCTTTACCGATGCCCAATGTTTCAAAGGGTTGGCATTTGTTGGCCCGAGATGAAGCTGCAAACACAGGTTGGTGCCTTTTTGACAATGTCACAATCGAATCCGGCCACTGGCTCCTACCGAGCAAAGCCCAACAGGCTTTAAAGCACGGATTTTCATATTTTAGTGCTACAAGTTCGAGGATTTATATGATATGATTCCATGGGAAGGACTAAAACCTACAAGAGGGGCCAACCTAGTACTGTCTCTGCATGTGATGTTATGTTGGGAGGGGGTTAAAAGTATGTCGCAGAGGAATTATACCATGTTTATATGTTCGCATAACTAAATGCATCTGGAATATCTGATCTTGCGGACCACGGTTCACGCACGGGGCCTCAGGACAGTGCCCCTCGTGCGGCCGCTCATGGCACATTTCCGGAGTATTTAGAGATGCGGTCGCCCTGAACAGCGCCGTTTGTTCTTATTTCTTTGTGTTGGACTCGTTTTTACATCAGAGGGTTTCTTTTTTAATGATCCAGGGGCACGGGCACTGAGGGCCGGCAATTTGAAGGTCTATGGAGTAACCTGCAAAAGTATGATATATAAGTTTTCATGTCAATGGAAAACTATGATATTTTGTGCGTGTGAAGGAAAAGGGATTTGATATTAGGATTGATTACTCCCTTTTTGCTGGGTATCCATATTTTCATAACTCCTATTTCCTGCATAAATACCCATAAAAAGTCCATATCAATAGAGAAGCAAATAAGGTGGTTGATTGGGTTGTTAAAACCCGAAGAAGAAATAGCCTATCGAGTAACTAGGTTCTTTATTCCCCAGATCTTTTGGATTTACTATGTTCCGAAACCCATAGAGTGTATTCTTGAACTTCTTCTGATTAAATAAAGGAGAATTTGTATGACCAAAAAAAAAAACCCGCAAAAGGCATTCTTTTGGGGTGATGTGCATGAACTGGTTTGCCTCGTTTGAGCATAGCTAATAAATAATGAAATTTTCAGTTGAATAGCAACGTCGGAGTTCTTGTATTTTCCATTTTTCTTGTGCAGTATTCTCTTCGAAGGACAAAGAAAAGCACCCTAGTATTCCGCTAATGCTAATTTGAAAGATTTTGAAGTTGTATGTGTTCACCAATAATGAACATGCTGTAGAACAGTTAAGTTGCGAAAGTACCTTATTCCCATTTGATTTGAACAAAAAATAAAATGAAAAGATGCTGACATAACAAGAGATATTGGAGGTGGTACCTTCACAAAATTACAATTTTTTATACCTACAATTACAACTATAAAAACACACACAAGAAGGGGGGAAAAAGGCCAAACCCAGACAAAGGGTTCAACCGCTAGATGTTGAAGAAACTGCAAGACATGCTATTTCTGAGAGTATCTATCTTTTAATTCTCTATCAACCCATGTTCATAATTCAGGGTCAAACTACTTCAGGGATGCACTGTGCTTGTTGCCTAATATATTTCGGATTCTCTTTTCCTCTACAAGCTAATCCTGAATTAATATCAGCATCCTATAGTACCAAGGAAAAGAAAAAGGAACATAAGTGAATCAATATTCTGAAGATTGAGCCGCATCGTTATTTTCTCCGGCATCTGATGGATTGCTAGATGTTCCTGCCTGGCTAATGCTTGTCATCAATGGCGGGTACTTCTTGAACACCCTATCTTTGTTTTGGTTCCACCATTCTTCTGCTTGCCGCTCAGCAAATCTCCTTTTGCTGTAACAGAGATGATTGTGTTTAAATGGTAAAAATTTCATAAGAAGGGAACTATTAGTAGACCGAAACACGATAAATTAGATTTATTTTTCATTATCTTGAGAATTCAAATTAGAATGATCCTAGCTATTTGGCAACACGGAAATCTGATTAAGAACAAGAAATATATATTTGCACCTGAATCGGACGCGCTTGAAGGCCTTGACACCATTAGGAAGAGCATCGACAGTAATGTATACACCAGGTTCGAATTGTTCAATCACTTGCGAGAGCCCATCTTTCCTCATGACTGAGGAAGAGTTGGAGTTTGAGCCGATCTCCGTGTTCTGTTGAGGTATGGCTCCTTGCATCGACGAGCCGCCAGTATCCTCATTTGTGCCAGTCTGATTATCAGTCAAAGAGTCATTCACACCCACTATATGGGCTTGATCTACGCTTAATTGATTCCGATCATTGTCCACATTTACTGATGAGGAACGTGAACTCTCGGGCATGGTGTCGGTATTAAGAAACGTCTCGACCTGAGCATACAGCGTGTTGAACTTCTCGTTGTTGTGAGACTCGGGCTGTAGATTCTCCATTATGTCCTTCAACTGAAATTGGTAAAGGAATCCATGTTAGTGGAATTAAGTTTCACATCCGATAAATAGATACATTCTGCTTCAACGCTTTCTTTATGAATACCAATTCATGTTGTGAACACACACAAAGACCAGGAATAAGATGGATACTTTCTTTCTGAAGTACTGTGAAGCACATGATTTTGTGTGTACCTGAGTTGTGACAGAATTGACGACTTCCTTGGCTTTGGTACATTGAGAAGACTCTTGCTCAGCCTTAAGAGCAGCTCCTTCCGCATCTTTATGCAGTTTCTTTATCTCCATGTCTTGTAAATCACACCTTTGTTTTAAAGTTCTAACCTGAAGGACCACAAATGAAGAACAACATTACAGATTGTGGGAAACAATTTGGCATTACTGTGTTCTGTATTTGTTTGGCATGCCTGATTCTGTAGCTTTGTTATTTCTTGATTCAAGTATTCATTTGTTTTACTGAGGCTGTCGATCACGCTTCTAGAAAAAACGGGCGTTGTGGATCGTGGAGGGCTTGGTCTCCTTGAGTATGGCGAAGCAGGTCTGGAGTTGGGGGCGGACTGAGGCGGCGTATAATTAGTAGCCACCGGTTTTAGAGCACTTTGCAGAGCGCTCAGTGAACTGGGGAACACGATATCTTTCAATTGCAAGAGCGATGGTACTTGGGAAGCTCGTACCACGGAGGGCTCGGCTTTAGTCCCCGGTTTCCCTGGTTTCACTTCAATGTACTTGACCGGTTCGATGGTTGGAGAAAGCAGGATTCTCGAGGACTTTACAGCAGCCCTGTCTATTTTCTCCCGAGAATCGATTGACTGTCGCATGGTGTTGGCTTTTCCTTTCATATAGGACATGCTGCCACTTTCGGCAGCTTTTAGTTTTGCATAACACGCGTCGCAAACCCGATGTGGCTTTCCTGGAGTAGGTGCTAATGCTGCCTTCAATGCCTTCTTTGAACTGCAAGCGTGACAATGGACCAAGCCACAGTTATAGCAGTTGTGTCTTTTCCTAGTGAAACCAAACGCTTGACGACAGCCGGTGCACACAGATTGATCCGCTCCGGATACCCATTTGTGGATGCATATGCTGGCTGTGAAATTCGAGCCGCATGATATGTTCTTCACGTGCCGATCCCTAAGCGCTTCGACCATGGTGGGGATTTTGCGATCGTCGATGTCCCCGTGACCCAATCGACCATTAGCACCTCTTCCCCAAGTGTACACTTCGCTTCTCGAAGTCAAGACAGCCACATGAAATGCCCCACAGGAGATCTCTTCAACAAACTCGCCCACTAATCTGTCTTGCACTAGGCAAGGCACCTTCCCTTCCGAATTCGGATTCCCCAACTGGCCGTATGACGTGCTTCCCATGGTGAATACATGGCCCGATGTAGTTAGGGCAATGGTCATTGTGTGCCCGCACGCTAGTTGGTGGAAGTTATAATCGATGAGCGCGGAGACACAAGTAGGGAGCAAGTAAGTGTCCTTGTTTCCATGTCCCAAACGGTATTTGTCGCCGTCTCCCCATGTGAACAACTTCCTCGACGAGATGTTGCCGCCAGATGACTGGCTTATCATCACTTCCACGATTGCTGCGGTGTGCCACAACCCACAAGCGACCTTGATGGTCTTCAATCCGCTCAGAAGTTGAACCTCTTTAGGATAAGGGACGCTCTCGCGATCCCCGTGGCCTAACACGCCAAATGTCCCATCGCCAAAGGTATACAACTTTCCGCTGGAAGTTGCTAGCGCTGTGTGCCAGGTTCCGCATGCGACCGACAGGACTTGAACTCCTTCCATTATGCCGGACACTCTTTTTGGTAACCAATGGCTAACGTGAGTGCCATGACCAAGAAGCCCCGCATTGTGAGTCCCATCGCCCCAACTGAAGAGATCGCCTGACGTAGACACTGCACACGTGTGATACTCGCCGCAGGCGATAGAGTCCACATTCGTGACTGCTAGAAATTCGACGAGATGGGGACGGCTAAAATCCCTCTCACTCCCATGACCAAGCCTTCCCCCAGATTCCTCACCCCATGTGAAAACCTCTCCTTGCCTTGTCACAAGGGCCAGATGGCGTGTCCCGCAAGCAATCTGATGAACATCAAGTACTACATTTGATTCTAATGGTCGAGGAATCAGGACATCGATTTTCCTCGGGAAACTCGTGGATCCATGATCGGGCCCGTCGCTCCAAATCTCTCCCCAGACATAAACGTCTCCTAGTGACTCAATATCATCTTGTCCAGACCCGCCGCTTGAACAGCTAGGAGTGCTCGAAACACTAATTCTGAAACCATCTCCTGTACTTGTTCTCAATTGCATATTTGCACGTTCAGAACCCACATCTGAGCTCGCCAAACTCACGGAAGATTCACGAGGATTCAGCTCAACAGAGACTCTGCCACGAGTAATACTCGAAGTGTACTCGAATGTTGCACCAAATGGTCTACCACTTGGACCAAATTCGCTGCCGTTATGCAACTGCAGAGTCAAAAAAGGTGAGATTAAGGATAATAAAATGGCACTAGGAGAAATTTTCATTCACATGTATATGTTCTCACATCTGGGATTTCGCTTCTGGTGCGCCTACGCTGTTGTCCAGTGGGGATTATCGCATTAAGTCCAGATAACCACACTTCTGCCTCAACTTTGTCCTTACAGATCTACGATCAACAACATAGGCAAAATTGTCACCATTAGATTTAAAGCTCAATTGGAAGTGATTAAAAAGTAGTTGCTTTGATGTTATAATTGGGCGTGAATGACTAACCAAATCGAGAGATCTTTCACCGTTATTATATAGAAGTGAGAACGATAAGTAATCCTTCTCTGGGCGCAAGTACCTTCTGAAAACAGCCTACAAGATATCACATGGGAACCAATTTGGTTAGCGATTGAACATTGAAAAATCTCTGAACAAAGTGAACATAATTCTTAAGCTGTCCATTTTGTGGTTGAGCTAAGATACAAAGGTAACTCACAGTTCTCTGTCCTGGAATTATTCGTGAAACTGAAGCCAATTTCAGAGTCCTTTCCTCTCCATGCGAGTACCAGATCAAAGTTGTTTCGTCCTGCTCAGCAGTAAAGCTGCAAATTATTCATCTATTTGACCTGGCATGTATCTTCAAGAACTTATAGCTAATGCTGATTAACCGTATAATAGCATCTAACTGTGGCATGTGGCATAATTGCACGCGTGACCTTAGGACATACGTGTCAATAAGATTGTCTGAACATGCCATTAGCAAAAGCAAGATCACTACCATACCAGTTTTCCTTTTTCTCTGCTATATTGTTGTCAGAGTTCAGAATCATTTCGGAGAGAACATCATCTTGGGATATTTTTGAAACAATTATATGAAGTCATCACTAAGAAATCATCATGCCAGAAGAAATTGCCCAGAATCTGACTGACTCACCGGTGAAATTCTAAACGGGCATAACTTTGGCTTTCCCTTTCGGCTGTACTTGATTAATTGACTACCTTTTTTCAAAGCAGTGAGTGCCTTCAAAAAGGAGAAACAGAAATAAGTTCAACTATGAGGAGCATCACCAGCAAAAGAATTTCTCACAACATCACGCAACATATTTCACATAGGAAGATATTGATGTTGTCCGTCACACGAAGAGCGAAAACTTCGCTTTTACAGAGTAATTTGGCGTTCATGAACTTTCTGTTTATACCAAACTGGAAAGAGCTTCAATATGAAATCAGCCGTCAAACTCATACCCGAATTCTTGATAACGAAGTTCATAAATCAGGTTTTCTCTGCACAAAATTCCCATTTCACTTGCAAGTTCTCCCAAGAAATGCTTCTCAAATATGCTCGCCGATGTCGATCATGAATTGTGCTATAATTATACAGGGCAGGACCGAAAAAGAAGGCTAGAGATAGAACTCATTCCACATTCTGGAACATGAAAAGCCATTGAAATCCATCTAATTTGCCTACTTATGATAAATTCATCGGAGAAACAATTGGAAAGACGACACGAATTTGTTAATCAGAATTTTGAGGAAGACATCAACATCAACCGAATAATGTGCCATTGATGAGGAAAGGTGAGAGGACCCACTTGCTCGATGTCGCGCTCCGGGTTGCCATAATTAACAGGATCTGCCATTCCATCTGAAACAACCGCGAGGAAACCGTGGGAGGGGCGAGTGCGACAACAACTGCATCAGGTGCGGCGGCTTCGGCGATCTAGTCCTCATAGATGCATATGTCTCGTGCACTTTGGCCTCTCATAGAAAGTTGCCACGATTCTTGATCACCCACAAAAACGAGTATTGAAATGATGGACGATTCTGCTGCATCAAGAACGATCAGACTCCCAACGATCAAGAGTACCCAGAAAAGTGTTTAGGGATAAGATTTTCTCTTTTCTCCAATGACCCTTCTGAGCATGTCAGCAGAAAAGAGAAAAATTTTCTTTCAAAATGGAAGCCAGACACAAATGAGACAGAGAGAGAGAGAGAGAGAGAGAGAGAGAGTTTAGGAAGGAAAGAGAGAGAGTGACTTTAGGAAGGTTTGTAGCTCAAAAGAAGAGGGAGTGAGACATTGGCGCGCTTCCTTGTTTGCTTCCACGTGTGGGAAGTCCTTGTACTTCTCCTCCTGTTAAGTGAATTTCTTACCATTTTCACGTCCATGTGGTTGGATTTCAGATCAATACTTCGGTGCGGAGATAGTAATTAGCCGGATCAAGTTGGGTCCGGTCGAATTACCATGTTCATGGATCAATTTACAATAATATTATTATATATATATATATATATATATATTCTTTTTATTTTTTTTTTTTTTTTTTTGATATATATATATTCTTTTTACCCTCGCCCGGCGCCGTGAAGAAAAAAAAAAAAAAACAAAAGGAAAAACAGAAAAGAAAAGAAAATTAAATTTGGGGATAAAAATACATGACTTGAACTTAATAAATTATCATTAAACACATTACAATTAAATTACAACGATTTATAAAAAAAAACGAGCACAATATATATGCCCTAAAAAATAAAATGATCCCAAAACCTAAACATTCTGTGCACAATGCATAGGGGATCAGAGGTCACATGTCGTCGGATTATACTCGGGTTTCCCTAAGCTCATGTGGGCGTACCCGATATGAGAAACAAGGATTCCCGAAATATTTGCCAACTCCAATAATTCTTTTACCCTCAATCGTCACTACCCGCTCCAGTACCGGTAGTGGTAGTATCTCCTCCATCGTTAAAGAATTCGGATTCAGCATTGCGATCTATCTCTTGTTGCCGGTATTGAGCCTTCGTCCAATCAGCAACACAAGCTTGCATCTGCACTGATTCTGGATCTAATCTTGAACGATGTTCTTCCAAAATATTACCTCCGGCACTAAATGCTTGTTCGACCGCAACTCAGGAACAAGGGGTTGAAAAAAATCTTTTTGCAATAAGAGCAAGGATTGGGTATCGGCTTGCGTGCCCCCCTTCCACCAATCCAAAATTAAAAAATCCTTACCACATTCAAGAATCTCAAATGAAACGTTTAGATAACTCTCTAATTCAGAAATATTTCCTATAACTCCTTTTTGTTTTTTTTTTGTCTATGTAATAAAAGTTGGTACCCTCTACTAATTTTACCTGCACGTCGTTTTGTATCTCCGTTGATTGAGAAGATCCAAATCATCTAAATTATATTTAGTATAAAATTCATTATATAATTCTATTACTACGTTTTTAACATTACGTACTATAGCTGTAACATTTATATCATCACAATTTAAACATTGATAATACACACGCAAAAAAATCATGTAAGCCATCAATTTTGCAACGCGGATCAAAAGCAGAAGAAACTAAATAAATAATGGGAATTTCCATATAATAATGTAGCCACTTCCTTTTCATTGCAAGTATAGTATGTTGTAATTGAACATCATTTTCACATTCATCAAAAATTCCGACAATATTAATACACTCTACTAAAAATAAATGTGTAGTAGGATAATAAACACCAGACAAAGTATAAGTTGTATCATTAAAAACCTTTAAAACATCTAAAATTTTTGGCAAATATCCCACTCTTGTGGGTATAAATTAATCTGAGGTACATTATTAGAAATGAATGTACATAATAAATCTTTATATGCTAAAGATTCAGTAAGCAAGTGGAAAGTAGAATTCCAAATCGAGTCGGAACATCTTTTTGAAATCTTTTTGGCCTTCCGCCATTTTCTCTACAAAATTTACCCCATTCTCTCATTTTTGAGGATGTTTCCATAAAAATTGAATCGCCATTTTTATTGGTTGAAGAAAAAAATATCGAGAGTTTTCAAACCATCTTGTACACATAAATTTAAAACATGACAAACACATCTAACGTGAAAAAATTTTTCCGCCAAAAAAGCAGGTCTACAAATATTTTCTAACTCGACAATTGAAGCGGTATTTGCTGCAGCATTATCAAAACCGATTGAAAAAATTTTGTTAAGCAAATAATGTTCTTCTAAAATTTGCCTAATTAATCTATAAATATTATTTGCCGTATGATTATCATCGAAAACTCTAAATGCAATGACTCTTTTTTGAATACTCCACTCGTCATCTATCCAATGACATGTTATGCCCATGTAAGAATGACTTTGCCAAGGATCACTCCAAATGTCACTACCTATATGCACGCATCCATTAAATTGCATAAAAAAGTTTTGTAAATCTTTTTTTTTTTTTTTTAAAGATCTTTAATTATTCGCTTAACTGAATTTCTAGGAACACGTTTTGCTTGTGGAGCACATGCATTTTGTACAAATTCATTAAAACCAAATCTTTCTCCAAAATTAAATGCTAAATGCTCAACGGAAATAAATTTGCCTAATTCTTCCTTATAAGTTTTGTCATTAAAACGAAATAAAGGGGAACCTATTAGGATTGACGTGCCGGAAATTTGTTGTTGCCCGATATCGATTCCCGTTTCGGTTGGATGTTTGCTCCTAAGATGTCGTTTAAATGTTCCATATCCTTGTCCACCTGTATATTTATATATTTTCCCACAATATTTACAAATTATATCATACCTTTTTTCACCAAGATCAAACCTTTCCGTTTTCGAAGTGATTCCAAATGTCGATGTAAATTCTCGTTCCGTTTTCTTTGTTGTAGATATTTCTCCAGGAGGATTAAAACTTTCTTGAGTCGGGACGCCTCCATATCGGGAAAAAATGTTGATTTCATCATCTTGAAAATCTGCATATTCACGAGGATCAAAAGAATGATGGGATTCCGTCGCGATATTCTTACCTTTGTCGACGACGGCACTTTCGACTTCCACTTGTCATTTTTCGAGTGGATTGAGAGAATTGAGCGGATTAATTGGGAGAATTAAGAAAGAATTGCGTGGATTGAGAAAATTGAGAGAATTTAAGAGAATTGGCAATTGGAGAGAATTTCGAGTATTGAGAAAATTTAAGACTTGAGAGAAGAGAATTTGAGAGAATTTGAGAGAATTTGAGAGAATTGTGTGAGTATTGAGAGAATTGTGTGAGTATTTATAAAAAAAAAATTAAGAAGAAAATTTAAAAAAAAAAAAGAAGATAATTTGCCTGCTTGGCAAAAATTTGTCGCAAGGCGGGCCCGGGCAAATTCCGGACCGCAGAGTGCAAAAAGGCTCGCACGCGCAGCCCAAACTGCCCCGCAGCGCAAAAGCACTTTTTTTTTTTTCCCGCCGGCATTGGGGCCGCTGCTGGCAACGAGGCCGCCACCGGGCGCCCTTGCCGCGCCGAAGGCGCCCGGCGCGAGGAGAGGACGTATATTATATATATTCTTTGCGTCTAATGTACGAGAAAATCTCAACGTAAATTCGGATCTACAAATTGAGTGTGATTCTAGTCGTCGATTGTGCGAGATCTTTAGATGGAGCTTACATGATATCCATAAGATTTTTCTTTTTGGTTGGAATAAGATGAAATAATTGTGACGCATCTGATTCTCTAACGGGAGACGAGAAATTCACCATGTGATATCTGATGAACTAAAATGTTGTCCGAGATACGATTGGAAACAACTTGCGGACATGTATGCGAAAGCAAAAGCGTACATGTACGTACATTCATAACAACGAGGCCAAGCCATAAATGCGTGCACTTCTCAAAGGCACATATCACAACCTCAAACCTTAGGTGTAAACGAGCCAAGACCCATCCACATGCAAACCCTGATTAATCTCCATCTCACCAACCTCTGGCCACGTCTTGAAATCTCTCTGCTATAAATAATAACCTCACAAGACTCCAAACTCGTCACTGCGAATTCTCTCTCTAAAAGCCATGGCGACGAAGACGATGACTGTTCTTGCCTTTGTGCTTCTCTTGCAATACGCCTCGTGCTATGCCCAGATTGATCAGGTGACGTTGCAGGGCCAGCGGCTGAGCCGGTTCGGGGGTGGGGAGTGCTGGATCGAGAGGCTCGACATGCTTGAGCTGAGCCGTCGGATCGAGGCTGAGGCTGGGGTCTCCAAGCTGTGGGACGAGGACGAGGACCAGCTCCAGTGCGCCGGTGTGGCGGTGGTCCGCCACATCATCCGGCAGCGGGGGCTCTTTTTGCCGGCGTTCACTAATGCGCCGGAGCTTCTGTATGTCGTTCAAGGTAAAATTAATTCAATTTTTTCTGTGGGAACCATCCAAAAGACGGCATGCATGCAACATAGAGTATGGTTTTATCGGTTTATTTTTACTTTGATTGTGCGCGCATGTGACCATTTTATAATTTGCTGGACAAATTTGTGATGTATTTAGTGTCGCATTAGCTTTTGCAGAATGAAACTCAGTCCAGAAAAATTGTGACACAAATTACCAAAAACTAGATTGGAAATAGTTCAGTCGATAAAGCAATAATTTCTGATTTTTTTTATTAGCTCTCTTTCTCACAGTTATCCATCTAAATCAATAAGACACCATGTCCTAGGAATGGGAACCCAACGAGCAGTGTTCCCCGGATGTCCCGAGACGTATCAATCGCCCGTGGGATCACAATATTCACAGTCCAGGATGGAGGGCAAATGAGGGGCGAGAGGACCCAAGATCGGCACCAGAAGGTCCGGCAGATCCTTGAAGGCAACATACTAGCGATGCCGGCCAGAGCGACCCACTGGATTTACAACCAAGGGCAGTCCGATCTTGTAATAGTCTCTATCGTTGACCTCGGCAACCAAGAGAACCAGCTCGACCAGAGCTTCAGGGTAAGGGAAACAAACGTAATGAGGACTTTGATGCTTATCTAAAATAATCTACGTACAACAAATGTCCGCGCTATATAATGCTAATAATGTGATTGTAATGCATGTGTCTCGTGCAAGCTAATTTTGTTTTTCTATGCATATGCAAGTTTAGAATGTTCCGAGGTATGAGCAATTTTAGCTCGAAAGAGGTTCGATGCATGTGACATGCATTCTAGTGCATCATGCAGCAAGAGAACTCTTAGGTGAATTAACGGAATTTACATCCTATACTACATTGAAGTCGTCCACATATGACTCTTAATAACGTAACAATTGGGGGTATGCAGATTTGCATGTCTTTTGTAACTTACCTGATATTTTATATCCGATGTGCACATCGAATACTCAAAGAAGAGTCTTTGGCACTCTTTTTTGATATAACGAAAATTATTTCAACAATGTTTATTCTCACATATGTGTTTAGAAATTCTTCCCCGCTGGAGACCCGCAACAAGGCAGGCAACAAAGCGGCAGCAGTCGAAGCTGGGGGCCAAGAAGAAGTGGGGGCAGCAGCCAGCAAGAGAGCTTCGGCAACATCTTCAGCGGCTTTGACAAGTAAGTCCTCAGCGAGTCCTTCGCCATCGACACCGATCGAGCTTGCCCAAGAGCTCAAGTGCCCGGACGACCAGCAGGGCCACATTGTCGAGGTCCAGAATGAGCTCCAAATAACAACCCCACGATACCGAGAAGGCGAGCAAGAGGGAGAGAGCGAGTGGGAGAGGGAGAGAGCGGAGGAGAGGAGGGAGAGGGATGAGAGACAATGGCTTGGAGGAGACGCTTTGCACCATGAGGCTGAGAGAGAACATAAATAAACCCGAGAAGGCCGGCATCTAGGATCCTCGCGGAGGGCGGTTCACCGCGCTCAACAGCTTCAGTCTTCCTATTCCCAGCTTCATTGGACTCAGTGCTGAGAGGGCTGTTCTTTACAGGGTAAGGTTTCAAGAAAGACGCTCTTGAATATATACTACTACCAATGTTATTCAACGAATCTGTTTCGTGTATTGAAATGAATCTGAACCTGATTTGAACTGCTAAACAAAATTTTCAGTACACATACTATGGTTTACTGATAAAATTTGCGCTCACTACAACTAATCAAACACGCATGCATTTCTCAGGTTCACAGAGGATTGTCGCCTTTGTTTCCTGAGTCAGTGATTTGGTGTTCGAGTATTAATTAATTAGAGATTGGATGGGCCGCAATACCCAACCCTAATAATGAGAATTAGAGGAAACATATATAGTTTGACATTGAGTCTTAATGAATTAGAGGAAAGTAACTTATGTGTGGTGCTCCTTATATCCGCTCATAGTGATATTTATATTGACATTTTTTGCCCACTGACTAATTATTTGCAGGATGCTCTTGTGGCGCCACGCTACTACATGAACTGCCACGGTGTGATCTACGCCACCCGGGGCGGCGGCAGGATCTAGATTGTCGATGACTCGGCGAATAGTCTTTGACGGGCGGGGCCCAACGATAATGCGATGATCAGCTCGCTGGCGGGGCAGCTGTCGGTGATCCGGAGCCTGCCAGAGGAGGTGGTGATGAACTCGTACGACATCCTGAGGGAGGAGGCCCGGAGGTTGAAGTACGCAAGGGAGGAGTTCGCGGTGTTGAGCCCGGGGTCTATGTCATCACAAAGAGGAATGGAGGATTGAGGTTGTCGTACCAAGTGTACTAAAGGCAAAGCTTGAGTCGAGCAACACGAAAGTGAAGGTAAATTTGAAATAATGTGTATGTCCTCCTACGAGAGGGACTAGGGACCACTAAATGCGGGATAAAAATGTATGTAAGTTTAACCTATGAGTTAAGCAATAATTCGTGCCTTGTAATGGTTTTGTGTAAATGCGCGATAAATATGCATGGAAGTTTAACCTATAAGTTAAGCAATAATTTGTGCCTTTCAATGGTTTTATGTAAATGCTGGATAAATATGTATGGAAGTTGAACCTAGGAGTTAGCTATAATTCGCCCCTTTTAAGGGGAAAGTATAAAAAAAAAGTTTTAAATTTATTGCATTGGTATCAACTCACTTATACATATTTTAATGTGATCAATTTAGTCTTAAACTTATTATATTTGTACTAATTCAATCATAAGCCATTGTCTGCAAGTCGAGGGCTTGCTAGTTTTGGCAAAGCTTATCCTTGCTTAGGCCATTCTCGCAAGATGGGCAAGGCCTGAGCTAAGGTCGGCCTCTGCATATGACCTCTCCAAATTTGGTGAGGGGATTTCGGTGATCGGCGACTGACCATTGCCAAAAATAAAATAGAAAAGGAAAAAAAATTAAAAACATCAAAAAAATTATAAAAATATCGACGTTAGCTTCAATCGTGTCACGTAAAATCATTAGCATACATGTTAGCGATTTCCAATTTGGATAGACTGAATTGGTACAAATGCAGAAGGTTTAGAACTAAATTGGTCTAAATAGCGATTTCCAATTTGGATAGACTGAATTGGTACAAATGCAGAAGGTTTAGAACTAAATTGGTCTAAATGATTGAATTATACTAATGCAATAAGTTTAGAATATTTTTTGTACTTTTTTTCTATCCTTTAACCTTCAGATATGATCTTATTTCAGATGTCACTTGGACTTACAAAAAGGGATTGCCATTAAGTAATCTACGTAAAATAGAATTTTATTGTTTTGTGTCAAAATATACTCATTTTTTCATATGATGATAAATTTCAATTGGTGAGGCTAGCCTTCACCTAAGCCAGGGTGACCTTGGTGGGCGTCATCTAGGCGAGAGCAAACCTCACAAAGTGGTGACGATGGGGTCACCCTCGCAAGACCGGTGAGGCCGCCCTAGCCTAGGTAAGGATTTGCCTCTTTAGATCCGGCGAGGGTGGCACTCGCTAGCTTGCCAGAGGCCGATGGCCGACAATCGGCCATGGCGGCAGTTGTGCACGTACACGGGAACTCTCGCTCTCTCTGAGAATTCTGATCTCTAAAAATTATGAGAGCCTCTAATTATGAGGCATAACGACATATTTATACTGCACACTAGGTTAATTGGCTAGGCTTTCAATACCTAACGAGCTTTGGCTTAGACTTTATCGGTTAATTTTACTTTAATTCCAAATAAGCTGAATTACTATGAGCTTTACTCCGATTAAGCTTAATAGGTTGATTTAAGCTCAAATTCAGACAACCAAGCCCTTTTAGGCTTGTGATTTTCGGTTCCTACTTCCTAAGTGAGCCGAGTTTCATTTGGTGCCCAAGCTCTGTTTGCGCGATAGATTTCAAGCTCGCTCACCACCGCAGGTCCGAGACGGAATGCAACTAAACTATATGCTATGCAATTTTAATATTTTTTTGTTAGGGGTTAAAATTGAATCCCTAACTTTCTATGCAAATTAACATTAAATGGTCAGTCAAAATTTAGATGTCAACAGTAGCATAGAATTATTTAATAACTTAGTCGGAGAAAAATTGGTAATCATTCTACTTAAGGTCGATAATTTCTAAAATCATTAGTTAATTTAAAATTTCAGAAAATAAGACAAATAAAATTAGTAACTCAATACCTTACCAAAAAAAAATTAGTAACTCAATAGAAATTTTGATATATTTTAAAAAGCACATAAACATTGATAATAATAAACTTATACGAGAATTGTCGTCCCAAAACTAATTGGTAACTTAAATGGAGGAAAGTGATATATCACTCAAATAAAAATCAGTAAGTCCATATAATAATCGATAGATTTAAGACGTTGGTTTGGAAGGTAGATAAACTAATGATCTTGAAAGTAATTTGATATCTCGTCACGTTCACATTCTTTTGATGCCAACAAACCATATTAGATGAAAAGAAGAATATGCAGCCCATTCCATTGCCATGTATATATGGAAATATTTGGTTCCATCCAACACATTACTATTATCTGCTGAATGTTCAGCATCGCTTTATTCTATATATAACCAGAACAGAACCTCACTTATGACCATCTTGGCTTAGGCATGACCCTTGGAAGCCATTATTCGGCTGCGCTTATCTCGGAAGTAGACCACCATCTTGTCCCTTGGCGGCAAGTTTTCCTTGATCACGGGTGCTCGATGAACCTGCCGGTCCATGCCACGGTGGCCGGGTACTTTGCCTGGTCGAAGATCTTCATCGAACCGACCTCGTCCCAGACAGGCAGCCAAAGAGAGACCCAACCGACTGCAAGGTCCAAGTACCCAATTGCTTCACCGCCAAAGAAGGCCTTGCCTCTGATCACTCCTTCAATGTGTCCTAAAGCCTCGGTGGCTAATTCTATAGCTCTTTCCTTTTCCTCTCCTTCCTCAGAGCACATAGCAATCCAAGCATTCTCTAAAACCTGTAGGATCAAAACCAAAGATTTGTATCATATCTTTGAGGTATAAATTTCTGATGCAAGAACTAGAGACGGGCGCAAGTAAAAATTAATAAAGTGCAAATTTTTGAATCTAAACTACGAGCATAACTACATTTTGCATCGGGTGCTTTCGAGAACCACCGTTGAATCAACAGTTCGCAAAATACTCTGGTGAAAATGTTTGGAAATTGGAACTAATTTGAGTGGATCCTTTTGGCCTGTTCTTCTTTTGTTTCCCATACTGAATCCAAATGCAATGTCAGGTTAGACTCGTGGAGAAGGCAATAGTATCCATTTACAATCTCACTCGTGTACAGTGGGAGCTTCAAGCGTCAATCTGCGCAGCGAAGAACAACCTAAGACAAAGTGAAATCATACACACAGGAACAGAGTAGCTCACAAACCACACCATCACGATCCACACACAACTGTTGAATCTTAAATACAATTCCTAAGCTGGACTCATAAGGAAAATAAGGGCAAGCAAAAATATTATTCTCTGCACCGCGAAAGGAACAGGTGCAGCATCTTACGATAGGCTTCATTCCTTTCGGGACAGAGGACAGAGGAAGAGAAATGCTCGACGATCATTATAGGTCTACCAGCAAACTCCCAGCCAAGCTACACAGTTATGACATGATCGATCAAGAAAATCGAGATCCAGTTTCTTTTTTCTTCCCTCGAAGAACGACAAATCTTGAAAAGGACCCCAAAAGGAGAGAGAAAAATTCACCTTGCTCTCTGCAACTGAAGCCCAGAATCGGGCCATGGCTCTTTCATAAGGATCGCGAGGGAGCAAAGGTCTGTGCTTCCATGTCTCGTCGATGTACTCGAGGATGAGGAAGGACTCGGAGACCACTCTGCCCCCATGGTCAAGGACGGGGACCGTCTGGTGAACAGGGTTGAGCCGCAGAAGCAGGGGGCTTTTGTTGAGGATGTCTTCCTCGATGTAGTCGTAGGGTATACCCTTGAGCTTCAGCGCCCACTCGACCCTCCGCACGAAGGGGCTGACCCAGAGCCCCAAGAGTTCTACTTCTTTAGCGTTCGCCATTCGAGCGTCTCAGGAGATGATTGGTTTTTCTTGTGGGCTGCTCGTGTTTGGTGCTGTCGGTGGAGTATGCAAGAACCTTTATATAGTGAGAGAGATTAAGCCCAACCACTGAAAATAAGATGGGAGCACAACATAATTAACGGCCTAAGCCTCGCTTAAGAGACCAACTCGCACGGGGTCCCTAAATAGGCGAAACGGCAACAATATTATTAACAACCATAGGCATCCTCACCTCGCCTTGATACACACGTAATGAAATGCATATGTCACATACTCGAAACATTTAACGAGATTTTCAATGCATTAATGTAACACAGTCGCGCGTGTCTCGATTATAAGGCAAAACCCGCTTGGGCACGTCCCATATCACTCCTAACAGTTTCTACCCCATAATCAAGCACTATGCATCACACATATTCCAATTATTACGCCCCCTCGAGGCCACCACACATCAAGCGATACACAGCAAGATAGCGGTCTACCGGCAAAAATCGGGCTCCGTCCCGCCCCGTCGGGCACGGTTGCGTCAAACGATATACAAAATGACGGCATTCCAATACGGCAACATCAAACGATACATAGTAAGATGGTATCCCGTAAGGAGCATCAAGTCTGGCCTTGGGCCGTGACAAGGCATCCGGGGTATTGACACTCCATATCATCCCTAGGTATCCGATAAATTGGGCAACATCAAGCGATACACAGCAAGACGGCTTTAACGTGTGACCACACGAGCACACAAGCATACCGGTCAATTATTATCTTTTCAATTAGCCCATGCGTCCATGAATAGTGTCCACACAATGCCGCATAACAAACCAAGTGGTCACACATGCAAACAGTCAATCAATTCTTGCAAACTTCGATGCCAAACATGTTTATCAACCATAAAGCATCACCATCAAACTTGGCATATCCATAAAAATAGTTTAATTCCAAAAATCACATAAGTTTTCCTTAAAAACTTTCTATCAAAACAAATTGTCACGTAAACAATTTAATACGACAATTCACGACATATATGCCAATATTCAAACTAGAAATCATAATTTGAAATTATAAACTTTCCGGAATAATAATAAATAAATTCAAAAATAAATTAATTAATAATATCCAAAAATGATTTATTTTCCAAAATTCAAATAATTTTCTAAAACACCAACGTCTACGGCGAAAACCAATATTGGCATCTCAATTTGACATTAAATAATATTTAATTTCCAAAAATTAATTATTTAATAATAAAATAATAATATTTAATTCGGAATTAATTTATTAACTAATAGAATAATATTTAAATTCCGAAAATAATTGATTTAATATCATAATCAATAACAATAAATTAATCAATAACTTATACCCTAAACACAATTAACTAAACACTAACCCACAATTAACATAAACTAAACATAAATTAAACTACCCTAAGCAAGTTTAACACCCTAAACATGAAATTAGGGGTTAACTTACTCAGCTAACGCCAGCGACAATGCGAGGACGACGGCGGTGACGAGGGCGATCCGCGGTGTCCTCGGATTGCTCCGGCGAGTGATAGGTGGGCAACGAACAAGCGCGGCGAAGAAATGGCCTCTGTGGGTGGCTGATTCGGCGCGGCCTAGCTGTTCCCGACGACTGGGATAGCGGCGGCGACGGTCGGAGGGAGACAGCAGAGCTCGGCCGGACGGCGGTGATGAGCGGCGGAGGTGAGCGGAGCTTGACCGCGGTGGTTGGACGAGGCGAACGCGACTTTGTTGGGGTGACGACGGACGGCACGACGGCGGCCAAGGGGTGAGGCGCGGCGGCGCTGGTTCCAACGAGGACAAGTTGGCGGTGGTTAGTCCGGCGAGAGGCTGGCCGGCGGGGAGCAGCGAAGCAGGAACCAGAAGCGAGAAGCTGCGGCGTTGGGGGCAAGCCAGCGAAGGAGAAAAAGAGAGAAGGAGAAGAAAAGAAAAAGGAAAAGAAAAAAGAAGGAAAGGAAGAGAGAGAGAGAGAGGGGGGAAAGGTCAAATCGTAATAATCGCGATTCAATGGTCACGATTCGAATCTAAAAATGATCTAACGGTCCCTAAAAAAAATCCTAATTAATAATTTGGGATTTGGCCAAATGGTATTAATAAAAACACACCGCAAGAGAGGTTTATCACTCCAAATTCACATCCGGTCAAAAACTTACTTTCTACATATCCCATGCAATATCGAGGTGGGCTACAATAATATCGACACCGTCCAATAAAATTCATTTCAGAACTCCGAGAAATTCAACACCAAAGTTTGGGCTCTAAATAACAGCTAAATTCGATCAAATGCGATTATAGCGAAATCTCAATTTTAAAAACAATAACCGGGAGTGATCAGTTCCCGGGTGAGATTTTACTATAGACATACTGACGAATTACGCGTTTTATAAATCCCAAAAATAGGCCGAAATTCGAAATGTCACACGAATCTAATTTTTTTTGTGTCATATGTCATCATTTTTTTTGTATAAAAGTATGCGCCCTGTCCTCCAAGGCACACCCCCCTGAGAGTGTAAACATATCTAAAAAGCCGGGAACATGACTAAATGTGACTTTTTTTTATAAAAAAATCAATAATATTATATACCCTATTAGTTTACTGACAAAAAGTATAACTTAACTCTTAAGTCATTTAGTAAATAGTGTCCAAGTCATGAAAAAATTTCTAAATCGATTTCGATACACACGAGTTCAATATACCTGAACCCTTGATATTGGTAGGCCTCACACGAAATCCATATAATCGAAGAGCTGAAATCATTTAGGCTTACTTGCACCGATGCCTGCGAGAACGTCTCCCGTCTGTGGTCCATGGTAGAAAAGTACTCTATGAAATGCAAAAGATTTCAACCAAGGAGACCAAGTGACAATTGAGTTTGACTATTACGTTGGAATTTGCGTGAGCCCGACGTATTGTTGTCATTGTTTATTGGGCATAGCCGCCACTTAGCAGGGATCATCCATCCTTATTCACAATTGCACTAATAAGTAGATAAAATTTTCTATTAAACGGAAAATACTCGACATGTATGATTTTTACCCTCTTCCCGACCGAAAAGGTATTTCATGTGATGGATAACATGTTTAATTTTAATCCTCTTCTCGATTGATGAGGTATTTTATGTAAGGAGTATATTACGCGACAGCGACATGTTGTGCAACCGATCAATTAAAAGTGAGACGCATATACATATGCATAACGTAAAAAAAAAATGAGATTCAAGTATGCTAATAATGGTGATTGATCAATTACACAACGCTTTTACTAATACGTGATGTATTCGTCATATAAAATATTTTCTCCACATCACTGTGAATGAGTGTTGGATTCCAAATGCACCCAAAATATATTGGAATTGCTATTTTTTGTTAAATAACACAAAATCTCATCCAACTGTTGGGGTCATATAGGTTTTTGTACCTAAGCCTTCAACTATTACATATTACTCCCGAACTTTTATTTTGTTACGGCCATTAACCTTCTACTATACTTTTAGTAAACATGTTCAATGCACATAACTTTGAAGAAGTAAAAGACTATTTCCGTATCGTTTTTATTTTTAGGAAATCATAACTTATATTTTCTTCTTCTTCTCCACAAAATTTATAAGAGCTATTAACGCCTCTAAAATTTTTCGAGGGATGAAATTGTAGATTCACCGGCAATTGTACATCATTACCATCCATAGCAACCCCTTTTATATCATGTTATAAGGGCTATTAACGCTTTTGAATTTTTTGTTCTTTTATCATCAATTGAAATGTGCTTGTGTCGAATATACAATGATGATATTGTTTTGAATAAAGAAAGAGTGGTTTTTTTAAGTGATCGACATTTTAATGTTAATTTAATAATTATAACTATTTGACACTTTTGTTAAAAATAAAACTTAGGAGTTATCCTTATCATTAAGCAAAAAAATGAGCAAATTGTATAATTCCCAATTAGGTATGAAAAATGTCGTTTAGTGAAAATAGTGTTAAATAAACATTTCTTATTTGGCGTAACCAATTTTTTTCCGTTAATAAACATTTAAATTAACTTAAAACAAGCCAAATGATTGTATTGTTTTATAAATAGAATCAATAAAATAAGATCATGCAATATCATATTGAAACCAAAAATAGTACAAGAACAATATATACACACAATGCGTTGGGTAATTTTTCTTTAAATCAGACATGCCTACTTTAGTGTTAAAACAAAGAACAATAATTTCTTTAAAAATTATACCAAAAAAAATAATTTCTTTAAATTAAATAAAAATAGCACAAACTAAAACTATTCACCGCAATTATTGTCGACGAAAATTAAAGTGATATTCCATCTGTTAAAGTAGCACGACCTTCCAAACATATCCTGTGAATTCTTACAAAAGATTTTCGACATAATTAATTTAGTATTGACATATTACTTTAACCCCCTAAGGAAAAATCTGGTTAGATCATTTAATTAACGTACGTAGAATGTGTCTATTTTCGGGTTAAAAGAACGTGGGTTGTTGATACTATCCATTTTGAATGGCGATTTCAATGCATTGCCAAATTAAACTTTTGCAATTCCAAGTGGATTGAAATTGCAACAAAGTACGTAAAATTCCATTGTTTTGGATCGAGTTGCCAAAGAGAAAAAGGAATAACTCTCCGATCCCAAATTATTAGGACAACATCCTCAAGGGGCATAAATCGGTTTAAACATAAACATTTACCTTTGATTCCTAAACCGAAAGTTTGGGAATGTCATTATCACTATTTCAATCTCAAGGTTCAAATTTTGCCTTCCGGCTCAAACCGATTACCTAAACTCACCAAAGCACAATTTAAAATAGATCACATAACCCGATTTTATGTTTCATCATCTAAAAGAAACAATTATTCTTTTTGTTAGTAAGAAACAATTAGTTGACCAAATAAAAAATATGTAGTGAGGATAATGAATGGGCCTAGTGGCAACAGCCCAAAGCGAAAGGGCCTAGACCCATTTGTGAGATGGCCTAGCCCGAGCCTCGTAGCTAAGTCAGGTAAGAGAAGAGAACCTGCTCAATTGGGGTATATGAAGAAACGGAATTGAGCAGCCCCAAAGTAATTCATTTTCCGTTCCCCTAAATTTTTACTAAGACGCTCATCTTGAGTACTAATCATTGTGAGATGAGTAACATAACAAAGAATTTTCTTCATAGTTGATGTTGTACTCTTGATTAAATCCTTCGATGTCCCGAAGAAAGAACTCTGCATTATCTTAAGTTTGTCTCATGGAATATGTATTTGATATGTCAAACGACATTTGTAGCACATTGCCGGGGGCGGCCTTTTGAGTTTACTAACCTATTCCCTCACCCCCCCCCCCCCCCCCTCCTGTTGCAAATTTTCCTTAGGGCAATTCAGATCCCACATTTTGTGTCCGTGCAAAGTACTAATTCTTTTGCCGTAGGTCCTGCCAAAGAAGATTAGACCATATCTGGAATAAGTGCGAACATAGGATTTTAAGGTTTTGACAGTTGGTCAATTGGATTATTATAAGCCACAATTACATCTTCAACTCGCAGTCGGCGGAATCTGGCCATGGCAAAATGATACATGGAAAATGACCAAATATTCCATGTGGAAGCTACGTCAGAATTTCTGGGCCTGAATTCTTCCGGTGGTGGGCGCGAGACTTGATTGGTGCTATTTCAAACCTTAAGTCCTTAATTGACAAAAATAAAATCTGAAGTTCTGAATCGATCAATATCAAAATGTCAAGTCCTATTTCTGCACTTATCCTGAGGAGATCTCCAAAAAAGAGCAAGGCTCCTGGCAAATACCAAAATTGGGTAACATAATAACAGTTCTATACTCATCACTGGTGGAACTTCAAGGTCGGAAAATCACATTTGGCTCACTTATTAAAATTCCACGACGCATGTTTTATCCAGAAATTTGAATCATATAACGAATGATTGTTAAAATTGAAAAATGCTTACGATTTAACTAATTCAATAAAATAATTTCACATAGCCAATCGACTGTAAACAAATAATTAGTGTTATTTTGCACTTATCCCAAAGCAAAATTGAGATGATGCCTTCTAATGTAGCAGGTAATTTACAATTCTATTGATAATTAAGGCCGATTTACCCTCCGCTGAGCTTGTGCACAGGAAATTTGCCGCAGCCTTGTCAGCCATTAGATCCACGCAATGTTTTTCAATCATGAGATCATTTTGTAGGAAGCCATGCAATCTAAAACTTGTCGACACCGACCGTCAAATTCTAGCATGGCAAATTTGCCATGTTTTTGCTCACGATAGTGGAGACTTAGCTGGAAATTAATGACAAGTTAAATGTGGATTGGACTACGAACTAATGCTATCCAAGAATCGGAGGAAGGTTGCGAAGATGAGTCATCATCAAATAACAAAATGTTATTCAAACACGATGTCTAAAAATCCACAGCTAATAGATCTTAGTTTCCACCTATGTTTGAAAATTTGGGCAAAAGGAAGAAAGAAAGACTCACAATTTGGAAAAAAAGAAAAAGAAGATAAGACATTGGCTTCAACTTGGATGGTCTGTGTATTTCTTGGATGATGCAAGTTTTACAAGAAGTCTTCAGGTATTTGCAGCAAGATTACAAGTTTGAAAAACCCACAAAAAATCTCAATGGAAATCATCATTTGGGGACCACTATTCATCGTGATGAGATCTACGGATTTTCCTTTTGTTGGGTTGGGCCATATCACATTAACGTTAATGGTGTAATGATGAAATACGAGCCATTGAGGTAGTGGGAAGGCAAAAATAGAAATTTACATGTGGCATTGGGCATTGAATGAATCTGACGATGGTGCAAGCTGGGAACCTGTCATTCGGTGGGGTTGAATCAAGAACAGACGACAAGATAGACTTTCTTCGGTTTCGCTAAGGGCAAAATGTAGGCCCGTTTCTGTTATTATGATGCTTTTTCGTCCCTAAATGATGATTTCCATTGAGATTTTCGTGTGTTATTCGAACTCGGAATCTGGGTGTGAATACCTCGAGACTACTCGTAAGATTTGGTAAGATCCCAGAAATACGTATCATCCAAATTCAAATCAATGTCTCTTTTTTCAACCTTATATATTGTCACCGCCTGGGTTTTAGAGCGGGTCTTCTTACCGAGCCTTCATGAATTTTAATTTGATGGTCAAAATATCGACGGAAGAATGAACAAAACCAATTCTATTATAACTAACTACAATGAAGATTGTAATTATGAATCAAGCTCATCATAGAGCTGTATGTAGATGAAGGAATAAGGTTGAGTGCAAATTTTCTATCAGATTTCAAGGGTTTGATAATTTGATTCGGTTTAAAAAATTTCAGACTTTTTTTTTCATACTAACAAGAACTTCAGATTTGATATTCTATGTGAATACGAAATTCTAGACCTAGATTTACCTTATATCTAATCCATGAATATATTTGTGTAGGCGTTTCATGGTATGATTTCAGGTCAATGCCACATATGCATTTGAAAGGGCTATCTCAAGTGGCCAGAGAAAATTTTCTCGAACTAGTTTTCCTATTATTAAGATATAAACATGAATATCACTCGTATTTATTTTTAGTTAAGTTTATATGAAGGTAGTATCCATGTTTATAACTTTCGTATCAAAGGTCTTGATAAAGGATTCCTCCAATCTAGAAGAGAAAAATAAACCATAAAGGATAAATTGAAGGATTTTAATCATGCATTGAAGAACAAAGTTCAAGCACAATTATAATCAAATGCGGAAAACAGGATCGAAAATAAATTGACCTCCAGCCATTGTTCAACTTTATGTTTATTGGAAATCTACGGTAGTTCGACGTCAATTTGATAGAGATTATGGGTGCACTCTACTAACCCAATTCTCTCGCATACTGATGGTGTATTATCGAATGAGAGGGTTTGCGTTAGACCTTGTGTCTACCCTTACAGAATGAACATTTGTCTTTATAAACCACTTTCCATCAAGGCGGTTATTGAAAAGGGTAGTTGTCACCGAACGGATACGAAGTGTGGAAAAAACCGTATGTAGATAACCGTCACTTAAAAGAAAAAAAACATGGGTCATAACCCAACTGATAAGTTTTATTTCAAAAACTATATCCCTAAATGTGGGATTACATTATAAATATAACATTCTCCCACTTGATCCCAACATTTTCATCATACGGATTACCCAACCAAATCCACGAAAAACTTATGCTTAAGAAAAGAAACAAGACACATGAATCATGGCGACATGTCCTCTAAGAGCAAGTAATATCTTCCATGCATCACAAAGCATCTTATTCTTTTAATGTTAACCCATACGTGACAACACATCTTAATGAATAAACCCTATGTTTATTCCAGAACCAAGGATAATTGTTATTCTCATAAACAGCCGAATGTGTACATCAGAAATTGAGAATAACATTACAACTGAATAAGAGTTTCAAACAACAAAAATCGTACATATGACGATAAATCACATTATGGGAACTATTCCCATACTAACCACATGATACTTATACTTCATTGGTGGCATGCCTTTAGTTAAAGGATCAGCTATCATCATTTCAGCGCAAATGTGTTCAATGACCACTTTTTTCTCCTTAACACGTTATCTTATGGCTAAATACTTAATGTTGATGTGCTTACTTCGACTGCCACTTTTGGCATTTTTAGCCGTAAAAACTGTAGCTGAATTGTCACATTATATTTTTAATGGCCTAGAAATAGAATCAACAATTCTAAGCCTTGAAATGAAACTCTTCAACCATATACCATGCGAGGTAGCCTCAAAACAATAAACAAACTCAGTCTCCATAGTGGAAGTAGCAATCAAAGTCTGCTTCGCACTCTTCCATGACACGGCTTAGCCAACTAACAAAAAAATGTATCCTGATGTTGATTTTAGAGAATCAACGCAACTAGCATAATCTGCATCTAAATAACCAACTACTTCTAAGTTGTCAATCCGTTTATACATAAGCATGTAGCCTTTAGTACCTTGAGGTATCTCATCACTTTCTTTGCAGCTTTCTAGTGTTCCATCCATGGATTACTCTGATATCTTCCCAACATTCCTACAACAAAAGCGATGTCAGGTCGAGTGCAAACTTGAGCATACATCAAGCTTTCGACAGCAAAAGCATATAGGATGTTCTTCATTTGTTCCCTTTCCATATCGTTTTTCGGGCACTGGTTCAAACCTATCACCCTTCACAATGAGTGCTATAATTGGTGAGCAATCTTTCATCCGAAATTTCTCCAAGACCTTATTGATATAGGTTTCTTGAGATAGTCCTAAAACTCCTCGAGTTCTATTTCTATGTATCTTAATGCCAATGACATAAGATGCATCACCCATATCCTTTATGTCAAAACTCTTAGAGAGGAATTGTTTCACCTCATGCAGTAATCCCTTATCATTGGTTGCAAGTAGAATATCATCCACATATAGCACAAGAAAATAAATTTTGCTCTCACTGACCTTCTGGTATACGCATTGATTCATGATATTCTCTACAAAGCCAAATGAAGAGATGACATCATGGAACCTTAAGTACCATTGGCGGAATGCTTGTTTCAACCCATATATAGATTTCTTAAGTTTGCACACCAAATGCTCACCTTTACTAGAGGAGAATCCTTCAGGTTGTTTCATATAAACCTCCTCCTCTAGTTCCCCTTGAGGAATGTCGTTTTCACATCCATTTGATGTAATTCCATATCAAAATGGGTAATCAATGCCAAAATAATACAAAGGAAATCTTTCTTAGATGTAGGAGAAAATGTCTCTATGTAATCGATTCCTTTTTTTTTAGTGAATCATTCGACAACAAGTCTAGTTTTATATCTCTCAATGTTGCCCAATGAGTCCTTCTTAGTTTTGAAGACCCATTCACAACCAATGGCCTTCGCACCATTAGACAACTCAACCAAATCCCAGACTTCGTTTGATGCCATAGAACTCATCTCATCCTTCATGGTATTGTACCACAAATTGGATTTATCACTACTCAAGGCTTGTGAAAACACTTGAGGATCATTCTCAGCTTCAATATTATAGTCAGACTCTTATAGATACACAATAAAATCACCATGAATTGCCGATTTCCTTAATCTAGTAATTCTTCTTAATGTTGTATCGACATTCTCCTGAGGAGCTTGTTGTTCAACTGGTTGTTCAATAGTTTATGGTAATTAATGAACAACTGGATCTACTGGATGAATATCAACAGGTTGTGGAACTTCAATAGTTGGTTGTTCAATAGCCGGCTAAACTGAAAGGGCATTATGAACAACAACCAACCTAATACTTGAAGTGAAAGATTGAATATTTGAATGATCTTTCTCATGAACAATGTTCTTCAATCGATCACTCCCACTAATCAAGTCACTTTCAAGGAACTTAGCATTTCTTAATTCCACAATCCTAGTAGTATGAAATGGACAATAAAACTTGTATCCCTTGGATTTTTCGACATATCCAATGAAATACCCACTTATAGTCCTTGGGTCCAACTTTTTTTTTCCTATGGATTATAGACTCTTACTTTAAACAAGCATCCCCAAACGCGTACATGTTGCAAACTTGGTTCCAACCTTTAAATAACTCAAAAGGCGTCTTCGAGACAGCCTTGGTTGGAACTTGATTCAGTATGTACACTGCCGTCCTAAGAGCTTGAGTCTACAAAGACTTAGGAAGTTTGGAGCTACTAAGTATACTTTGCACCATGTCTAATAAAGTTTGGTTTTTTCTTTCTGCTATGCCATTTTGGTCCGGAGAACCAGGCATAGTGTATTGGGCAACTATTCTATTCTCTTGAAAAAAACCTTGTAAACGGACTAGGTGCTTGTCCATCTTTAGTGTATCTACTATAGAATTCTCCACCTCTATCTGATTTTATGATCTTAATTTGCTTATTATATTATTTCTCTACTTTTGCCTTAAAAACCTTAAAGGCATCTAATGCTTCATGCTTATAATGAAGCAAGTAGAGATACATGTAACATGAGTAATCATCAATGAAAGAGATGAAGTATTTCTGATCATATGAGTCCATATCAGGACTATAAATGTCCGTATGTATGATTTCTAATATGTCTTTACTCCTCTTGGCACCTTTCTTTATCTTGTTGGTCTGTTTTCCCTTTATGCGGTCCACGCAAATATCATAATCAGTAAAATCCAAAGTACCAAGTACTCCATCATTTACTAATCTCTTAATTTTATCTATAGAGATATGTCCCAATCTCCGGTGCCATAACATAGAGGAATCTTCATTCACAACACATCGTTTTACACCAGCATTATCACGAACATGCATCGCATTATAATAGGCATTGTCTTGTAAATTAATTCGAAAAAGGCCATCAGACAAAGTACCGCTTCCAACAATTTCATATTTAAACAATAAACTGAAGTTTGCATCTGAAAAGTTAAAAGAGTAACCTAAAGGTACAAGTCTTGAAACTGAAATGAAGTTTCTAGATAAACTTAGAACATAAAAGGTTCTTTCCAAATTCAAAACAAAGCCACTATTGAGAACTAATTTATTTGTCCCAACAACTTTTACATGCGAACACATCTTATTTCCTGAATAGATGCTTTGCTCACTTCCCATTGGCTTCTTGTGGTTTTGAAAACCCTGCAAGGAATTCAAAATGTGGATTGTAAAACCAGAATCAATCCACCAAGTGTTGTGACTCACATCAGCCATATTAGATTCATAACAAATACAAGAGGTTGGATTACCTTTCTTCTTGGGCTAGGCCTTAAATCTAACACAATCCTTCTTTATATGCCCCTTCTTTCTACAGAAAAAACATTTGGATTTCTTCTTAATGTCGGCTTGGGGAGGTATTTTACCTTTCCTTTTCTGCTTGCCGTGACCTTTATTCTTTCCTTGTGTCGCCAAATGAGCATTTTCTCCCAATTTCATAATCAGCCTCTCTTCCTCTTGAACACACATGGTCATGAGTTTATTAATTGACCATTTATTCTTATGTGTGTTGTAGGAGATCTTGAAAGGTGCATACTGTTGTGGAAGAGTGTTCATAATGTAGTATACAAGAAATGATTCAAATATCTCAACCTCAAGGTTTTTCAGCTGAGCTGCAATGTCCCTCATCTTCATGATGTGCTCACGCACACCTTTAACACTTGTGAGCTTTAGAGATGAAAACTTCATTATCAGGGTCATGGCATAAGCCTTTTCTCTAAAGTCTCAAATTGCGCATCAATGGCCTCTAACAAAACCCTAGCATTGCTATGCTAAGCGACCAAACCATGGATACTTGGAGATATTTTAGTCCTTATGAACGTCATACTAAGGCGGTTAGATCACTCCCACTATTCATAAAGGGCTATCTCAGCTGCAATGCTCGTGTCAATAGGAGCAGGTGGCTCATCTTTCCTTATAGCATAATCAATATCCAAACACCCTAATTGAAGAAGAATTAACTCCTTCCAAACTTTATAGTTTTTACCATTCAGTATAGGAACATCACTCTTAAATTTAGAGAAATTCACAGGTTGCACAACTGCATATCAAACAATCATGCTTATGTCACAAAATTTGAGGTAAAATATACATAAATCATGTTTGACCAATGTAAAGCATGTCACAAAATATAAATCACATAACATAAAAACTGCCTATGAGCTAAGTTTTTAATTTAAATAGATTCATATATATATTTCATGAAGAAACTATCATAATATATTCCTTTTCTTAATCCCTGTGGGTAAATTAAGAAAAAAAATAATATTTTAACCTAATTGATCAAATTAATATGATGAAAATTCCTGTAGGATAAAATTCATCATATTAATAAGATTAATCACAATCAATGTCTATTTTCAAATGTGATCTAGAGGCTCTTAATATATAATTTAATTAATTAAAGATGCTGTGACTACTCTCTAATTAATTAAAATATATGTATCACTGGACATTTAATTTCATGCATAAAATATTCACAAATAATGCATGAAGGGCAAAATAGTAATTTAATGCTACCAAGGGCAAAACTGTAAATACTTCATCCAATGACAAAACCGTAAATTAATTCGGTCAAATAGGGCAAAACAGTAAATAATGTAAGGGGCAGAAACGTAAAAGGAGGGGTCGCCGGTTCATGGGGCGTATGCGGTGTACGCGCCTAGCAATTGCGCACGTGGATCCCACACACCAGCGGTTTCTGCGCGTGGGGCAACTCGCCTTCTTTATCCCGGCAACTCGCCTTCTTTCTCCCGCGAGCAGACCCAATTTTTATTTTATTTTTTTGATGTTCTTCACCGTTTCGCCACGCCTTCGATCGAATGGGTCTCCTCCAGCAATCCAACTCAAACCAAAATAATTGGTGGGTTTTGGAGAACACACCGACGCGACTACATGAACTTGAAAATCGGCAAAAACGGCCAAGAAATAGGCCCGAATCAAGCAAACTTCTGTCAAAACGCACAAACCCTAACCCGCAACTTCCGCCGCGCAATTAGCCTTCGGCGATCACTAATATGCTAGATTAACTTAGGGTTATTCTTCTCCATGGCGGTCTGTGCCGGTTCGAAGTCGAGCGGTGGGTCACTAGAATTTGGCCGAAATCAGCGATTTTCCTCTTAGCCCCAAAATGCCCGAATTACTGTTCATCTTAAAAGCCCCGAAAAATGCACCCAAAATTCAGCAAAAACAAGGCAGAGGCACTAAACATGCTCTGATACCAAATGTAAAGGATAAACTGAAGGATTCTAATCATGCATTGAAGAACAAAGTTCAAGCACAATTAGAATGCGGAAAATAGGATAAAAAATAAACTGACCTCCGACCATTGTTCAACTTTATGTTTGTTGGAAATTCACGACAGTTCGATGTCAATTCGATAACGATTACGAGTGCACTCTACTAACCCAATTCCATTGCATATTGATGGTGTATTACCGAATGAGAGGGTTTGTGTTAGACCTTGTGTCTACTCTTACAGAATGAACGTTCGTTTTTATAAACTGCTTCCCATCAAGGCAGTTATCGAAAAGGGCGGTTGTCATTGAACGAGTATGAAGCGTGGAAAAAATTGTATGTAGATAACCGTCACTTAAAAGAAAAAAACGTGAGTCATAACCCACGAATAAGTTTTATTTCAAAAACTATATCCTTAAATGTGGGATCACATTATAAATATAACATAAACCCCACTTGAAATAACACAAAACTCAATAATTATGATATTATAAAGGCGATGTTATTCTCCAACCTTGATTGCAGGAAACTTTTTGCGGCCAATCTTCCGATTCTTGGATTGCAAACATGGACGTTATCTACCTACATACTAAACTAAAAACAAGGGTATGTTTCCCGTCATCCTACTTGGTGGAATAATGCCTCTTATTGGTGGGTTGAAAGTCATGACAAATTTAGGAAAAATTGTCTAAAAAGTCTATCTATTGCACTTTTATTAATTCAGTCTAAAACATTTTAATTGTGTCAATTGAATCCTTTGATAGCTAGTGGAGGTCCCTTGCCTTAGGCTAGTGACCTCCACATTTTAGGTGTGGGCACCATGGCTTGGTATCGGTATATAGTAACATGTCTACCACTTTTTCATATATGGTAATTTGTTGGGAAAAGTATCAAAAAAGTTTTAAATTTGTTGTATTCGTACCAATTTAGTCATAAACTTTCAATTATGTCAATTGAGTCCTAAACCTTTTGATGACTTGCAATATAATCCATCCTGTCAATTTTGGCCGGAAATTTCCGACATGAATGTTAGCCATCCTATGTGGCATGGCAGTGGTAACGTAGATAATTTTTAATTTTTATGAATATTTTATTATTTTTTAATTTTTTCTCTTTTTTTCCTATTGTGGGTTGGCGTGGTCTGGGCAAAGGCCTCTGCTCCCTCGCTTGCCATAGGCGAGGTTGTTGGGCCCTCAACTAGATCCAAAAGAGGGTCACAACCCTCGCCTGTTTACTTGTGAGGGCCACAACGCCCTCGCTTGGTCTAGGCAAGAGCCACGATGCCCTCTCCAACCATGGGCAAGGGCCACAAGCCCCTCACCTGTGGCTAGTGAGGGTGTGGCGAGCCTTGTTGGTCAATAGGCAAGGGTGTTGGCCCTCACCTGTGGCTAGCGAGGCCTACCACACCTTCACCCAATCTAGGCAAGCGTTGCTCGCCCTTGCCGGCTCGAAGTTGTAAAAAAATAAAGAAAAGAAAATAAAAGAATAAAAATATTTAGAAGAGAATTGTAAAATTTGTCCGCATTAGCAAGAGGACGAGTGTTCATGTCAGTAATTTCCGGTCAAAATTAATTGGATGAACTACATTGACAAATCATCAAAAAGTTTATGATTCAAATTATACAATTGAAAGATTTAGGAATTTTATGGTACCTTTCCCCTAATTTGTTTCTGCCACGTGTATGGTCACAATCCCCATCACTTCTACAATTGACTAGAAAATAATTGTTTTCGCATTGTTTTTCTCAAACTTTAATTGGTTTAGCAACATGCAAACCGGAATTCCATGTATCCCAACTTCTTTAGCCATGTGTTTGCCACCCGCCCATGTCACGTCTGGCCATGATTCCCATATCTTGCTATTCTAGGGTCGTGGCTTAGCTGCCTCTACTTCTCTTTCTCCCTATTAGTATCGTTACAATTGGACAATACTAATCTTGCACATGTCAAACCTCCAGTTTGCCAAACCTATGCTAATCACAATATGGTTGGCATAATAACATTTTATAATCATAAAGTTGATAATCTTGCTTAATATAATGGGTGCCTCATAAGTTAATATTTTTCTCAAAATGACGTGTGCCTTTTTTTTTGCCATTTTAAGGTTCGACACATAGATGTGCACATAGAAGTTGTGTAAATATATCTGTTTATAACTGCCAAACTAAACAATATCACATATTTTCAAAATGTATTTCCTCGGAAATACTTTATTCTTATTTTTTGAATACATGCTTGATCATCTAGGATATCTTGCCCATAGATGAAACTTTACATACTTGTTTACGAACGGAAAGATAGAGAAACTACAACAGCATGTATAGCCAGTTTCAGGAATCAAAATGTCACACTTGGGTAAAAACCCCAAAGAATTTGCTCTTCACTATTTCTGGCACATGTAAATTGAACCTAGTCATTCTCAATCTTGTTTGGAAGGGAGAACAAATCTGAATGAAATTGTCAGATTCTAACATCTATCATCTAATGAGAAACGACAAATGCTTTTAAAACTCTCTATCAAAACCCTATTCCCAGGTCAACATTTGTGTCTTCTCACTGTAAAAGTGAACTAGTGGAAACTCCAATGTGTTGAACAGGATTGAATTCAATCCTGTCCACCAGAAAGGCCTCCCTCTCTTTTGACTTGTCCGACGGCTATTGGACTTAAGAAGCAACATTGTTGCCCCCACGTTGGGAAAAATTGTAGCTTTCCCTTTAATAACGGTCAAAGGAGAAAAATGAATACTACCCCACAAATTCCAAATTTGCCTAGCCGCCAAAGCCCTTCAATTCTATTTGTTTTGTTTTGCGTTCTCTGTTTTTCGCTCTCTTCAGAAGTCTGGCAATTCTTCTGTACCCCCAGCTCTTACGAAAAGATCGTACCAAAAGTCCATTCCATTATCGACGCGGCTTAGACCGTCACAAGGCCATTCTTGCACATTATTAGCCATCGGAGCCACTGCATACTGAGCTTGCGCATCTACGCTGATGCCGGAGAGTTCGGACAAGTTGCTTGAGAACTCATCAAGTAAAAACCCCGAGTCGTCTGACCAAAAGCTCTCGTCGATTAAAGGGAACGACTCCATGGAGTATTCCATGTCATCGCTCTTGATCTCAATGTTGTTCACATCTCCAGTTTGTATGGACGTCGAAGCTTCCGTGACCGAGGACATTTGGCTTGAAGAAGGTTGAGGCGATGTCGGAGCATGGATCAAACTTTCCAACAATCCCGGTATCGTTGCCTCAGAAGAATCTGAATTGAATGATTTGTTGTTTGCCGTTGTTGTCGCCGGCATGACTTGATTTTGTTGGAGCCTCTTCTTCAAATGTGTGTGCCACACATTTTTTATTTCATTGTCTGTGCGCCCCGGCAATCTTGCTGCAATAGCTGACCACCTGAAATTTCGCAATGAAGAAAAACCTATAAGGATCTTGTAATGTTGTATATGAATAACCTAGAAGATGATAAGTGAATGCAGAATTTTATGCAGGTCTTGGCTTATTAAGCAGAACACTCCATGTGCAGTCACCATTTAGCGCTCAAAACCAAAGAATCTTTTGTCAGCACACTTGCTGTTTTTAATCAAAAACAAAACCCCTTTTGTATACTTATTGAGCCGTTTGTTAATTAAGATTAAAATATAGTCTGTATCGTTCTCCAAGGGCTCTAACTTTTAAAGAACACGGGGTTACGATTGATAGAGCTCCGCTCTCACAGTTGGGTCGGACCGGTAAACAGCCCCACTCCTAATCAATGTTCCTCTCAACTTTCGTTCAATTCGTATTTGCTAACCAGAAAATACAAACCACGAAGGAAACAACTTAGTGTCCACCAAATTAACAGAGATGATTAAAGATTGATAAGAAAAATACCTGTTTCCAAGCATTTCATGCAACTTAATGATTGTTTCCTCTTCTTCCCTACTGAAGTTTCCTCTCTTTATATCGGGCCGCAGATAATTTATCCACCGAAGCCGGCAACTCTTCCCGCATCTCAAGAGTCCTATAAACGAAGAAGAAGGAGATCAACGAAGGACCCAAAAAAAAATAAAGAAACCGAAGTTGCATATATATATATATATATATAGCACTAACGTACAGATCAATTGGTATTGTATAGTGATGTTTCTGAGCTTGCATGTAACATGCAAAAGAGGAGATCAATGTCCAACATATAAACGGTTTTGAACTTTTAAAACCTGCAATACGGTCTTGAACTACAGTTGCAATAAATTCGAGGCAGTAATCAAACTAATTAAAATTCTATAGTGATTTGTGCAAATGCGCCATTTTAGGACCAAAGGGAACAGAAGTTGGGAAAGAGAGAAAAAGGAAACAAGAGAGAGGACGAAAACCCGGATTAGCTAGATTCTCATAATGAAATCTCGGGGGTATTAATTAAGCGGCTAATGACCTAGCTTTAAGTCTTGAATAATATGATCCAAGAGATTATCGATTGTCAAACTAATTTACCAGCTTGCTTGGGAAGAGCCCTCCAATTTCCATGGCCATTCCTCTGGATGAAAGAGATCAAGACTTGGTCTTCTTCAGGCGTCCATGGACCCTTCTTCAACCCCATCTTCTCACAGCATGGTGCTCTCACCATCTTCTCTTGCTTCTTCTTCTTTCTTGCTTTTGCTACTAAATCTGTCTCTCTTCTTTTAGCTCTCTATGATCTCTCTCTCTCTCTCTCTCTCTCTCTCTCTCTCTATGATAGACAAGCAAAGATTCGCGAACTGGCTGTTGTTTTCTCGGCCGAGATTGCCGTTTTATACTTGCATCTAACCTTGAAAAGTCAAGACAACGTGCTTGTTCAAACCTTGCTTAGGCATCTTCCAGGAAAAAGCCTCCCCCCCTCTCTCTCTAAAAAGATTGGGAGTTCAGACTAAGAATAAGTAAGATGCTAATGAGTGAGGTTTTGGGAGTTGCAGATTTCACAGGTTGTCTTTTAGTGGGCGTTAAAGTACACATAAAGATGTTGAATATCAGACAAAAGATCGTGCATTGATCTTCTGTTGAATTCGATATTATATTTACTGTCCTTTGAAATAATCTAATCTATTCACGGGCCCAAAAGGAAAAGCAGATGACGTTGCGAGGGGCTTGAAGAAGCCAAAGTAGCTTGCCTGACTTTTGCAATTTAAATAACCTTTTCTTCAACGCTCATCATGTTCCCTTTCTATGTTAAATTAATGCCAATTAAGTATTATTAAATTTGATGATTTCTTGGCCAAAATATCAATTTTTGTATCTACATAGTATACTGGAGGTAAGTATGCCAAATTTGATTTACAAAGGATGAACTACTTTTTTTTATAACCTAAAACACAAGCAGATGCCTAATTACATCTGAGGACCTAAAGTATGGCTTACAAGTCTCGTGAAGCGACATAGTCGGTAAAATTTGAAGAGTTATTCTCCACTTTCCATGCTAGAAATCCCTAAAGCCCTAACTAATGGCTCTTCTATTCAATTTGTTAATCAAATCACCTAGCAAAATTCATGTTATTCTCTGCCAGTAGCATTATAGGTGTTCATAGTACCCAGAACTCATTATTCATTGACTTATCTATTAACTAGAGACCCTTTTGAATTAGTCGTACGTAGATGAACAGGTTTGACCGGCCAAATTGGTTAAAAAAAAACCCAAATTTGTATTTGATTGAACGGCCTACCCAAATTTATATGTAATTGAATGGCCTGACAGTTGCTTTTAAATAACTTTTTTTTCTCAGCTCCTAATTGAGTTACTTCTCAATCTTGGAAATCAATAAGAAATAATATAATGTACTAAATTAGATTAAACAAAGGTAACGCGGTTCACAAAGTTAATTTGATTTACAAAATATATTTGCTGTGAGTATGTTAAATTTGGTTACAAAATAATGTGACAATATCTTATTGGACATTGAATGTGATATATATATGTATGTATGTATGTTGGCTAATATATTTATTTACCAAGTCATTTTGCAAATCAAATTCGTGAATCGATCACCTAGCACATATATCCAAGTTGAATAGTGGGGTCTAAAGAGGTATAATACTCCTTATTCAGTGATTTATTTATTTATTTTTGGCTAAGATTCGGTAATTTATTTATAACGTAGAAATTCTTTTAAAATTAGATGTAGATGAAGAGGTTTAATGGGTCAAATTGGTCAATAATGCAATCATGTGATTAAATTCCCCAGCCAGCAAAAAAAATACGTATATCTTGATTTGGTGCTTGTTCCCACTTTGCACGGAATAGATTACGTCAACTTTTCAGCAATGAAAACATAAATTAACTCATTGTTTTTTTACCATATAGTTGTCGTCCTTAAAGTTGATTTTTTAATTATTAAATTGGAAAACCTACGTTAAAAGAAGGGTTTATACCACAAAATCTCAAACTGGTATGCTTGTGACAAATTTATCCAAAAGTAATTTTTCGACCATTAAAAATCCCAAATTGGTACACCTGTGACAAATTTACCCTCCGTTAAATCTTAACGTCAAATTATTGAGTTAGATGATACGTGGCAGTTGACGAATATACCAGTTTGAGGTTTTACCCTCCATTTGTCACAGGCGTACCAGTTTGTGATTTTTCGTAGTATTAATCCAATTTAATGGAAATTAATGAAGGATAAATCCATCACAAATATACCAGTTTGGAATTTTTTATGATCAAAAAATTAATTTTAAGTAAATTTATTACAGGTCTACCAGTTTGGGATTTTCCGTAATATTAACCCATAAAAGAATAGGTGGTGTTGTAACATCTAAACTATAGTGAACTAAGGAGATTTATAGAAGAATTGGTCAATCTACTTTGAGATAGCAGGATTCAGGGGAAAAGTGCCAAAAAAGTCCTAAACCTTTTGCATTAGTGCCAATTTAGTCCTAAACCTTTTTTTGGTGCCAATTTAGTCCTAAACCTTTTAAATTGGTGCCAATTTAGTTTTAAACATTTTATTTTTGTGCCAATTTAGTCTTTCTGGTAAATTTTGATCAGAATTTGCTGACGTGGATGCCTGCCAGCCGACGGCCGGTCACCGGCGCTGACGTGAACAACTTAAATAATATTTTAATAAATTTTGAATTTTTCGCCGCCATCGCCTCGGGCGGTCGCCCCCAGACCGCAACCGCCAAAGGAAGAGAAAGAAAAAAAAAACAAAAAAAAAAAAAAAAAGAAAAAAGGGAAAAAAAACAGAAAAATTCAAAATTTATTAAAATATTATTTAAGTTGTCCACGTTAGCACCACGTTAGTGCCGTGACGACGCATTTGGCCATCCATCCACATCAAAGAAATTTCACCAAAATTGGCCGGAAAGACTAAATTAGCACAAAAACAAAAGGTTTAGGACTGAATTGGCATCAATTTAAAAGGTTTAGGATTAAATTGACACCAAAAAAAAGTTTAGGACTAAATTGGCACAAATGCAAAAAGGTTTAGGACTAAATTGGTACTAATGCAAAAGGTTTAGGACTTTTTTGGCACTTTTCCCCAGGATTTAGCTTTCAAACTTGTGAGGAATTAGAGTCTATTCATCGAGCGATCGGTGATTTTCTAGATTTCGATTGCACGCTTGTCGATTTAATATATTCCATGGCAATTATTGTTATTTTATCTATTTAAACAATATAAAACCTAGTCAATACCTAATTGTAAGTAACGATATACCTAATATACGACCCCGATGTTTGAAAGAGTTTGAACTGATGTATTAGAAGGTCTATAACTTATTTGTAAAATTCGTGTTAAGTAAATAATTGTTTGATATGTTATGAAACCTATTTATGTTTTAGCATTTATACTAAATCAAACCTAATCGACAATGAAAACACAACATTAATAGAGAAAAGACATTATGGTCTGAAATGTTTTAGCATTTATACTAAATCAACCCTAATCAACAAAGAAAACACAACATTAATAGAGAAAAGACGAAATGGTCTGAAAGTGTACACAGATAAATAGTTCAAAAGATAGAAAAAATGATTCAGAACTCATGAAAACACTGGATTTTGAGGCCGAAAACAATCTCAATACAACATCGCACTCTGAACAACTTTTCTAGATTAGGCACACGACTGCAAGTTAGATTTCCCATATATTACCAAGTCCAAATATTTTCATGTTTTGGTCATTCATTCGGATTTTGACTCGTAACTTATTTGATCCATAAGATTAATGTAACGATTAGTTGAGTGGGCTTGACATAATTAACTCATACTTAGAAATTCTACTGTTGATACACTCATGCAAGTTAGGAAAACAAACAAGCTAGGACCAGCTACTACATTTCTTTACACAATTTCTGCATATGTCCTGTTATGGCAGTCAAACAGACAAGTGTAAAAGCCGATTTCATTATAGGAATTTGAGAGGAAACGATTTATTTGAAAAATGGTAGAAAAACGGCAGACGGCAAGTCAATTTTACAAAAATAGGAATTGAATTTTCCCGGTCAAAGAGAGGAGCACGTGGTAATTTACCCCTGGCCCATTCTGGCCCTCGCCGATTTCAAGAAGTCAAAATTGTGTAGAAACCTAAGAGGACCTTGCCATATTTATATATATTGGCTAATCTATCTTTTGATAATATTGCGAAAAATCATAAACTGGTATATTTATAACAAATTTATCTCAAATTAATTTTTAATTGCCAAAAATCCCAAACTGGTACATGTATGATAATTTTACCCTCCGTTAATTTTCATTAAATTTTACTATTAAATTTTTGAGTTGGATAACACGTGGCAATTGACAGATGTACTAGTTTGAGATTTTACCCTTCATTTGTCATAGGTGTACCAATTTGTGATTTTTCATGATATTAATTCAATTTAATGGAGGGTAATTTTGTCACAAATGTACCCGTTTGGAATTTTCGGTGGTAAAAAAATTAGATTTGGATAAATTTATCATAGGTGCACCGGTTTTGGGTGATCAAAAAAATTAGTTTGAGGTAAATTTATTACAGATATATTATTTTGGGGTTTTTCGTGATATTACCCTAATCTCACAAAATAAGTTGTATTTCTTTTATCGAAAAACGATAACAACACCACAAATTATCCAAATATGCGTGTAAAAGATATATTTTTTGAATAAGCGATCGCTCGTGTTGTGATTGTCTATCAATCTTCTGGTCTTCTAGGGGAGATCATGCATCGTAGTTATGCTACCTAGAAGCGGTCATCATCTTAAGACGACAATGCATTTGTCCCTCTCCACACTCTCTCGCCATATTAGTTGATCTTAACCTTCCCGTCTTTTTTATTTTCCTTTTCTCCTTTTTAGTGCTTTTTACGAGGAAGTATTCGGTCTGATATACTCCGTCCAACGAACATATTTTGATTGAGTATTCAACCTAAGATTGGGACCAGAAACGTATAGTAAGGTTTCGTGATGATAGGCGATTGCACTCCCTCGGTACGACTTTGCGATATTATTAACAAGAGGTATTAGGTAACTTGGCATGCATGGACCAATTCTAGGCTTTGAGGAATCTAGCATGGGAGATGTCAAACGTGCAATTGCAGATGTCACAAGCCACATTAATTGGCTATTTATCGTCAGCGAGCACTTCAAAACCTCCGATTTAGCCGTACCAAGTTTAATAATTTGACTTTTCGTAAGTTCTAATTGTTGTTTAATCACGATTTCGGTATCTTAGTTCCAATCAAGCATGAGGCGTCATCTCTTATCTTTTGAAATTGGCACATCATGTTGACGTTCATGGTTAGAGTTTGTGCGAGTCTTGCGCCTGGCTGGACCAATTCCCCCCGCTATAGACTTGTTCCGTGGGCCGTATCTAAAACCATATTTAATTTAGTTCTTAGAGCTTTGGATGCACGACATTAGCACATATAATTCTGGAATGCTTAACGTTGAAGCAACGGTGGTTGACTTTTCAAACGAGTGGTTCACATTAGGTTAACAGATATTGGAGAGTAAAAAAAAACATATAGATCCTGACAAGCTTCATCAATTAGATCGATCAAGAAACAAGCCACCTACGTCGTGGATCGATTGAAAGTTGTAAACACAATTTTTTTAGAAGAATAATAAGCGTTACTACGTAACTGCGGCCTTTTTTGATTTGGTTCATCACACATATGTCAGAATATACCTTTTTAGATGGTTCATGTTAGAATATTTAAGTATTATATCACATATTAATCTAACAGCTCAAGTTTTTAAAATAAGTAGCAAGGATTCCACAAAATTTTACATAATATCATAACAAGAGGTCATAATCGTTCGGGAAAATTTCAAATAAGGACCCAAAGTGAGGTCATTTTCTCAAAATGGGGTCCAAAGTGAACATAGTGCTAAATAAGGGCTTAAAGTGCCCAATCAGTCTCAAATTGAGACCCGAAGTGCCCAATTGGTCACAAGTTAGGACCTGGCTTTTCGCCGGCTAGTCAAATGCTCACCGGCCGGCGAGAAAGTTATTGTTCCGGTGATGGCAGTTTTGTCCAAATAAAATCTGAATCAAAGGAAAAGGCAATTTTATAAAAACAAAACTTTGCATTTTTCTTTTTACAACCCCAACCCACTTCTGATAAAAAGAAAAACCCCAATCCACTCTCGATGAACGAAAGGGATGACCTGAAAGACTGAGGTAGTCGGTGACCGGCGGTGCGTGACCAGTCGGCGGCGTACGATCGGCGGCGGGGGCGACGACGTGTGACCGGGCGATCGTGTCTTTCCTTCACCCATCTTCTACAGCTACAAGAACTGATCCTCCGTTCGTGCTCGCATTCGAAGGGTTGACAGGTGAAGTTCCCCGCCTTCGCGACATTCTCTGCGATTTTGCGCTTACCAAATTTGGTCTCGGTTCCTCTTTCGGCTCATGAATGTTTAGATTCGGACAAAATCCGTAAGCGTCCAACATGCGTACGAAGATCCCTGATCTCGTCTCCATCCCGGAGATGCTATTTTGCGGCGTGTTCCTAAGTTCGCTGGACATGTCGAAATGGTAAAGTGCGTGCTTCTTCATTGTTAATCTCTGGCGTCCAAGAACAACGATTCAGTTTGCAATGCGGAATGGCTTTTGTTTTGGAGCGATCTGCTGAATCGGCGTATTACATCAGAGGTTACAGATGTGTTCTGTTGCTTTATTGATGTTGTGGGAACAGATGAAATTGGAGAATTGAAGCAAATTTACCTGTATCTAAATCAATGTCATTGTTTTCTCTCTCTGAAGTTGGAAGAAGGCTCTCTGGCACAAACAATCTCTTGAACATGGATTACCTCTTTGGGGTGGCATGAAAATAGGGATTAGAGGATTCACCTCAGCGGAGAACCTCTCATACGATTCACACAAAGCGTTCGTGTCTTTCATTGGGTGAACCCGTCGAGGTTAGTTTTCCAAATTGGAGCTCTGATTTGAAACCCTAATTTTTATAATCTTCAAATTTCTTTTGTTTCTTAGTTCCTAAATTGGTTCAACTTTTCCTCCACCCAAAAGAAGGCGATTGCAATATTTGAAGTAACATGTTGAGGCGTGGACATGTCGTGGAATACTACAGTAACGGCAGCGACGATAATGAGTTGAAGGAATATTGTTTATCAATCGCTAAAAAAGATTGTAAATGCCAATCTGGACAAAACTGCCCACGCCAGAACAATAACTTTCTCGCCGGCCGGTGAGCATTTGACTGGCCAGCGAAGCCAGGTCCTAACTTGTGACTAATTGGGCACTTCGGGCCCCAATTTGAGACTAATTGGGCACCTCAGGCCCTTATTTGGCACTATGTTCACTTTGGACCCCATTTTAAGAAAATGACCCCACTTTGGGTCCTTATTTGAAATTTTCCCTAATCTTTCTAAGCCTGTCTCACAAAACCTCGTAGAACCTGTATTGTAAATTTCCTTACATTGGAAATCCACTGTGGAATTATTCCATTAGACGCCAAAATGGAAATCTTTGTCATTACATTTTCTTACAAAAGGAAAATAATGAATGAATTATATTACACATTGTCTCCGTAGAATGACGGAATGACGGTCAGACCTCAGCCACAAGATTTTGTGGAGGAAACTGGTAAGCTTGGTCAACCGGTTTCAAATCTTGACCCTACTTTCCTTTTCTTTTCTTTTTTGAGATTTTTATGATTCTTCATTGTAAGCTTAAATTGAGATACAAAATCATAAGAACCAAATTGAAACGGTTGATATATGAAGAAACAAATCAAAGTGATAATACTCAAATGATAAGAAACAAATCGAAGTGATAAGAATCAAGCGGCGAGGATGGCCCTTGCAGGCAATGGTGGGGTGTCGAAGGCGGCTCTTGACAAATTTATCTTCTTCTTCTTTTTAATTTAGCTTATTTTTAAATTTAATTTAAATAAAATTTGCATTAAAAATCAGATTTGAATCAAAACGACATCTTTTTAGCCATGTCATCATCATGTCTGAGACAGAAAATATTTTAAAAAAAACCACGTCGATATTTTTCGTTAACCAAGTTAAATGGATTTAACGGAATGACTCGATTATACTAATTTGATAAGTTTTAGAACTTAATTGTAATTTTTATAAGTTTCGGAACTCAATTGCACTTTCATAACAAGTTTTAGAACTTTCAGTGCATATATAATTTTTTTAAAGGTTTTAAGGCGACATAGGATGCCACGTCAACACCCCCTTCACCATTTAATGGTGACTAATCGACCACTTTGGTATTTTCATAATGTGACGATCAATTTGAGAAAAAAACATATTATTTCAAAACTATGTCGACAAAAAAAGTTCCATTAACGAAATTGAACAAATTAATAAAACCAAAGGAATTATACATGCACAGAGATTTGCCGTGTTGATATCCTTTTTTTTTTCTTCTTTAATTTCTATTGTTGAAGTAAATAAGGAATGTGTATCTTGTGAAATTTGTATCTAAATTCCTTCATGGTTGCCATGGACTTGTGAAATAAATATGTGGTCACTATTGCACGGTCATTAATCAGAAATAACGGCACCGTCCTCTTAGCAAGGTCCAATCCCATTTTACCTCTCATGATTGGCGTAACTAGTTGGTGGATTTGGGGATTTTCACTTCTGGAACTGGAGGTCACTTGTTCAAATCACACCAACATCTACATGTAACTAAGGTCAGGACATATGAGATCTAATAAATAAATAAAAGGAGTTAAAAAAACAAACAAAACATGTATTCAATCGCTTGATTATTACTTGCTACGTCATTTAACAGGTGAGATATACTTTTTTTCAACATTTGTATGTCGTTTAATAATTAGTATTTAATTTATTTATTTTTTGCTTTTGTGTGCATAAAGTCCCAGTTTATTCTAGTATTCTATTGCAACCTAGCTTTTGTCCATAATAAATTGATCATGGAGGGAAGAATAAACTTGGCCGACCATGCATGTACTTTGCAATGTCCTTTAGCATGGTAAGAAGCCAAGGTCGAGCATGTGGAAAATTGTAGTATGAATTCGTCGGATAAATTTAAATGAGTATTGGATTTCTTTAATTTTTTTTAATATGTGATAACTGAAACAAGAGTTTAGATGGTAATATGTTATGGCATGTTTATTACGATGGAATCAGCCTGGAGTGCCCATTCGGGTCTAATTCCAATCTAAGACATAGAAAATAAGTGATTAATAATAATTAATTAATTAACTATACTTTTATATTAAATTAAATAATTCATTTATTGAATTAAATATACTTATATTCTTGCATCTTATCTGTTATTTTCTGTGAAATTTAATAATAATAACATATATTAGAAAATATTAGTAAATAAAATCATTTGATGTTTCTAATAATTTTTCGAATCAATTGTTCATGTTTTAGAACAATGTTGGAAAGTAGTTTCACCAAATTAAATTTATTGAATTTCATCGCAGCTCAACTGTTTATTTGATTTTTTTTTTTTGGCAACATACAAAGAATCCTTAACGGATTACATTTTGACTCAAACCAAACAAAGAAATCACGAACATCCTTCCATTCTTTTTTCATTCTATTTTCTTATTTCATTCCATTCCTCATAACCCTAGATCGCTTATATTATCTTTCTCCCAAACAGGCCAAGGCAAGAAGGCTCAGAATCTTGATTTCGAATATGCTGAGCATTATTGTTGTAATTTCTGACCCAAAAAAAAAATTGTTGCAATCAGCTTGATCGTTTTAAATTACCTACTAAAAGTTTGACATAGACCGTGGTCTTCCACGTGCTACGATAGTTGTCTTTCGGAGAAAATTGTCCAAAAAGTCATATATTTATTACACTTTTGTCAATTCGCTCACAAACATTTTAATTATGCCAATTGGGTCCTAAATTTTATCATTTTTTCAATTAAGCTCATCCGGCCAATTTTGAACAAAAACCGCTGACGTAAACACCAACTGTCCTACGTGGCACAACCGGTGCAGATGTGAATAATTTTTAATAATATTTTCATATTTTTCTTTTCTTTCTCTTTTTTTTTTTACCTTTCTTCCTTTGGCTAGTTGTCGCTGCCGGCATCCACGTTAGCAAATTTTGGTCAGATAGACTCAATTGGTAAAATGTGAAAATGTTTAAAACTCAATTGGCATAATTATAATATTTAGGGTTAATACAGCGAAAAACTCTAAACTAATACACTTGCGATAGATTTACCCCAAACTATTTTTTTTACCATAAAAAACCCCAAACTGGTACATTTGTAACAATTTTACCTTGAACTATTTTTTTGACCACCAAAAACCCCAAATGGGTACACCTGTGACAATTTTACCCCGAACTGATTTTTTAATATTATTTTTTTCAAATTTTTTTAGTTTTTCTTTTCTTTTCTTTTTCCTTTACTTTTCTTGTTTTTTTCCTTCATCTTCAACCTTTGGCCGGTCACCAATCCGGCGACCGGCCGAAGGTAGGGGCTGGCAAGGTCGACCTTGCCCCACCCCTAGTGAGGTTCGACCTCGCCAGTTGCAAGCAAGGGGTCGTCCTCGCTGTCGCTTGGCGAGGTTCGTCCTCGCCGCTTATGGGAGAGGCTAACCTCGCCAGTTGCGGCAAGATCAAACCTCGCCAGCGACGGCAAGGACGACCCCTCGCCGTTGGTCGATGGGGCCGACCTCGCCGGCCAGAGGTTAAAGATGTAGGAAAAAAAAAAGGAAAAAAAGAAAAAGAAAAGAAAAGATAAGAAAAGCTAAAAAAAATAATATTAAAAAATTAATTCGGGGTAAAATTGTCACACGTGTTACAGTTCGGGGTTTTTAGTAGTCAAAAAAATAGTTTGGGGTAAATTTATCATAGATATACAAGTTTAAGGTTTTTTATGGTCAAAAAAATAGTTTGAAGTAAATCAGTCATAAATGTACCAGTTTAGGATTTTTTATGATATTAACTCTAATATTTATGATCGAATAGGTAAAAAAGCAATGGGTTTAAGCAAGGAATCTCGATTTCCGAATATGCCGAGCACTGTTGTTGTAATCAACTTAGATCCTGTTTAAATAACGTGCGAAAATTTTGTAGTTGACCGTGGTCACTTGTGCATGCACGTGCTGCGATCGTTGTCTTTTTTAGCACGAAAGACGGCCGTTCTCTTGCAGAACATGATCCAGACGACAAGACGACAAAGTAATTTGGTGGGGTTATTGAAACCTTTACGATGCCCGACAACATTGCACCAATCCAGCCCATCTTAATATTTCATAATAGCTTATTCCTTTTTTATTTTTTGGTCAGTATAATAGCTTATTCAGACGATGACAATCGTGTCTAACATCTCTAATGTGACGATTGTGTCTTTGTCCATGTTTTTTTGTAAGGAAATGGATTTGAAATTTTGACATTTTTTCTTTGATTTCACACTTTTGATACTGAGATCGGAGCGCTACTTAGACAAATTATAGTCGATAACAGATAAAAAAAATATTGAATGTCACTAAAAAATAGGGAGTTTACTGTTGTTTCATTAGTGGAGAAAATGAAGGGTGAACAAAAGTATAGTTTCTTGCATCATTATCTTGTTTGTTAGCCTTTTCTTGTTATTTATGTAGGGGAAGTTTGGGAATGAGAAGGAAGTGAGACAAAAAAAAAATTTTGACTTAAATTTATGGATGGTTTGTTACTAGAATATATATGAAAAAGAGACAACAGTTGGGGCATAAGATATTTTAGTTTTGTGTGATTTTTTTGGATAAATTTCCAATATTTATATTAACATAATAATACTATGACATTAACTTGATGGATGGTTACAATTTTCTACCATGAGGAAGTGGGAAAATTATCAAAAAAGCCTATTGTAATTTGGCCAATTTAATCTCAAATCTTTTGATAATTTGCAAATTCAGTCTATTTAGCAAATTTAGCTGGAAATCACTGATGTCGACGCCGGCTGTCTTACGTGACGCCGCCAGCGCCGACATGAAAAATTTTGATAATTTTTTTTTTTAATTTTTAATTTGGAAGCTGTATACCAGGCTCAGCACGAAAATGTCGTCAAATGCAATTAAATGTTTCTAAATTTGTGAAAGGGTGCTAAGTAAAATAATTGGCGGATGTAGCCGTCAAGTGCATGTTCGGGCTTCGTGGTCAAAGTCCAACACGGGGGCTACTAGCTCTTTGGCAATTCCGTGCGTGCATAATTCGTAATTTATCTACAGTCGAAACAAACACACGTCATGTATCTTCTACATTATACAGATAATTTATCGAATTTATAATGGCGATGGTTGTGGCAGCTTCGCCGAAGGTGGCGATGGTCGCAAGCATTTGTGTGGATGGGGAAGGGGTACCACGGGGCGGAGAATTTTCAATGGGGTAGTTGATCCGTCGAGACACACCATTAAATTAAGGGGAGACTTAGGAATTTAATTTCAGAGGTCCCTTGACCTCATTAACATCCAACGTCCAATACTTGGAAGAGCGATAGAAGAATTCTCTTCTAGGACACTCGTCCCTATAGGGTTTCTCCGTACGGTACGGGCGGGCCAACTGAGCGAGTGAGTGGTCCACAAGGGACGGCTCGGTTTAGGAGATTTAATAAAAGGGTGAACAAGTCAAAAAGAACTTAAACGCTGCACGGCCGTCGCAGTCACGGTCTCAATTGTCTTGCCCATAATTTGAATGGTACGGAGGAGTAGGAGGAAAGGGGAGGGAGAGTATGAAATATTCAGTGGTCCCTTTACCTTATCAACACATGGTTTAGATATTTGAACCCCCCGAAAAAAAAAAAAACATTTAGTCTATATTGAGGAATGATGGTTCCAAAGAAATTTAAAAAAATTTAACTTTCGAGGGAAGCTCAGAAGTGAGAAGAACCCTTATTTTGCGGCCAAATCACCTGTGAAAATGTAGACATGGTTGTTGTAATTACTTTGCGGTGTGTGCAACATAAGTATTAGACAACAAACGTTTTGGCCTAATAGCAATTTCGTGTTGGGTCTCTAAATCTAAACACGGGCGATTTACGTGGTTTGGCAATGCGTTTACTTCAGAGGGATATATTAATGAGATAATTTCACTATAATCGCTGAAATGCTCATTCAAGTATTTTCTTGATCGTAGATAAGCCCAAGCCCGCGAGAATCGATCAACACGAATAGACTTAATTTCATGCTCTTAACTTTTTAGGATGACGGCTCTCAACACTTTCTAAGTTTTCACAAATTCCTGTACTAATAAACTTCTAAATAGGGCTTTAAAAATATTAAAATCAAGTTTTACATCGAGCGCCAATTGATCGCAACTTAATATGCTCACGGGCACTTGGTCGGTTGACTGCCCCTCTGCATGGTTGCCTGGTTCGTTTAGAAGCCAGAAAAGCAGCCTTTCTGTGTGCTCTAGTCCCCTCTCTCCGTGTTTGTACTAGCGTCAATACTCTGAGTTTCCGAAAAACATCAAACTTGTGTTGATTCGTATGGAAGAGGCAACTTTGAACCTTTATCAACGACAATTTTAACTTATGAAAACGTTATACTAAACACTATGATATTGTTATCTCTAAACTTTTAATTTGTTCAATATAGTCTATGAACTATTAGTAAATGTTTAATCTAATCTCCAAACTATTTGAAAATGTTCAATATCGTCTTTTCATTAATTCAAGTTAACGTAATCTGCCGGTGTAACTTTCGTTCCGTTAAGTTTGAATGATAGACAACAAAACAAAATTACACGTGGATTATCCAAGTAAGATATTTATATTGAACCAAGTTATAATAATCCGCGTCATCAAATAATGATGCACATGTTAAACGCCCAAATTTATTTATTTTTTTCCTTTTCAAAATTAGATGAATATGCTGACTCATCATTTTTAAATGTCTAACTGATCATGTAAAAATCCACGTCATCAAATGATGTTTGATTTGTCATTTGAGCAAACCAAAGGACCGTATTGAAAATATTGAAAGTCTAGGGATGATATTGCACATTGAGCTAGAATTTATAGACCATTCGTGTCATTTTCCCTTAAATTTATTTACTCATATAGTCCTAGCCATATATATATGTTTTTATTTAGTCATTAAGTAATGTTATTATTGAAAGTCATTGCATTACATCATAAAGCAAATTTGGTATCATTTTTCAACCTCAAACTTTAATCCAAAAGTCTCGTGATACATGTTTGTCATACCAAATTCAAATGTAGTGCTTTCAAAGAAGGGTGAAATCGTTACTTAGTCAAAGTTATATCCAGGATATTTCCAAAATCTCTCATATTCTAAGTTCGAAATGTGTACTCTTCACATAACTTTGTAAAGGTCAAGCTTAAGACCAGTCATGTGTCACGGCCGAAGAATTGAATCGTTCATGAGGTTTCTGGACGATGGACCGTGACCGAGCATTGAACGAGAAAGCAAGTCCCGAGTGTTCTAAGTACTAGGGTTTTCTTGATGTGTTCTAGAATACTCCTGGGGCGGTAGATATTGTAATTAAACCTCTGTAATTAATGAGGTAGTTGGGTAGTTGGGGAGATGCGATCTCCACCGTTAGATCGGGGAGAGATCTACGGATACGGTTAGTCCGGTACTTGTATAAGAAGGGTCTCCTCCCCTCATTGTATCATCTCATACTTTCAAGAAGCAATAGAAATCCGAGCTTCTCTCTCTAGAGTTTCTCTCTCTAAAAGTTCTTGTGAGTTGAGTGTGGGAAGGCTGACTTGGGAAGAAATTCCTAAGGCCGCACGGGTTAGGGGAACGCGAGATCAATCGCCCGTGACAAGTGGTATCGTGAGCAAAGATGGCCAAAGGCGCCGGGTTAGCCACGATCCAATGTATCGTCCACAAACCGAGCAGGGGCGTGGATCGATGATCGGGGAATGCCGCCGAGAGGCAAGGTGCCGAGGCAAGAGAGGACCGTGATAGCTCAAATTCAAGGGAAATGGTTGGTGACTTGGAGACCCGCTTACGGAAAATGGAGATCGCCGTGGAGATGTCCAAGGAATAGTCGAGGATCTTGTCAGACGATCAAGGAGGCGAGTCCGAACGGGAGAGCTCGAGGTCAAGTGCAAGAGCTAAGTTCGGCTTGGGAGAACTCCGAGGGAGATGTCAAGGCAACTTGACCGATGCCACCAAAGAACTTGAGCAACGGGACGATGCCTTGAGGCCTTGGTGGAGGCTATGCGCGAGAGATGGCCGGAACTAAAGGCGAAGGTCGCCGAGATGGAAGGAGCACGTGTGAACGGAGAAGTTGCCGTGCAAACCGCCTCCACGAGTGGATGCCCCGCCGAAGGAGTTTAAAGGCTCGCGTGCCCAAAAGACGTGGACAACTTCCTATGGTACATGGAGCAATACTTCCTAGCGATGGGAATCACCAATGGTGCAATCCGGGTAAGTACCGCAGCCATGTACTTAACTGATAATGCACTCTTATGGTGGCGTCGTAGGAGTGATGATCGGAGTGGTGCACCGATCACTACATGGGAGTTGTTCGTCGAGGAATTTCGACGACAATACTATCCCGCTTATGCGGAAGAAGAAGCTCGAGATGAACTCCGTCGCCTTGAACAAAAGGGGGGAGCTCGCGAGTATGTTCGGAAGTTCTCGGAGTTGCTACTCCAAATTCCGTCCATGAATGACACGGAGGCCTATTTCCAATTTGTGGGTGGACTAAAACCATGGGTGAAGCAAGAGCTAAAGCGGTGCAATGCTAGAGATCTTTCGACGGCCATGTCCGTAGCCGAGGCCATGGTGGAGTACAAACCTACTTCCGGGAGCAAGCCGGATACCCGACCAAGGGACAAGGGCGTTGGTGGGGGAGATCGTAACAAATTCCACCGTCCGAGTGGAAGCAAACCATCAACGGCCCCTCCAAGGGCGGGCGGAGTCGAGTGGAGGAGAACACAAGAAGGGACGTACCTTCAAGTTTCTTGTGCGACGGTGCGCACATGGCTCGTGATTGTCCAACTCGAGGCAAACTAGCCGCGATTGTCAAGGCACACGAGGAGGAACAAGAGGAGGCACGACTCGCTACGTTGCGAATCCTAAGTTCCATAAAGTCCAAAAAGGCGAACAAGCCCAAGGGATTGATGTTCGCGGATGTGACGATCGGGAAAACCAAGATGAGTGCGCCATCGACACGGGGCATCCGATCTATTCATCTCGGAAGAAGCCGCGAAGAAACTCAATCTTCGGGTTGAGAAAGGAGCCGGTTGGCTCAAGACGGTGAACTCCAAGGAAATCCCTACCAATGGCTTGGCTAAGGATGTGGAGTTTCAACTCGGGCAATGGAAGAGTAAAGAGACGATCGAGGTAATTCCACTTGACGATTATGACTTTGTCATTGGCTTGGGATTCCTTGATAGAATAGATGCTCTTATTGTCCCATTTGCCGATTGTATTTGTATCTTGGACGCACGTTGTCAATGTGTGGTCCCGGTCACCCGACAGTCGGGTCGTGACCAAAAGATAATATCGGCGATGCAAGTTACTAAGGGAGCGAAGAAAGGGGAGGCTACTTTCCTAGCAACCTTGAAAATCGAGGACCCAAAGGGTGAAGGGAGTGATGTCCCGACGGAGGTAACCCAAGTCCTCGATTCCTTCAAGGATGTAATGCCACCCGAACTCCCGAAGAAGCTTCCGCCTCAAAGGGAGGTGGATCATAAAATCGAGCTCGTGCCCGACGCTCGACCACCCGCCATGGCACCCTATCGCATGGCGCCTCCCGAATTGGAAGAACTAAGAAGACAACTCAAGGAGTTGCTCGATGCGGGGTATATTCGACCATCGAAGGCTCCGTTTGGCGCCCCGGTCCTATTTCAGAAGAAGCATGATGGATCACTCCGGATGTGCATCGACTATCGGGCGTTGAACAAGCTGACGATCAAGAACAAGTACCCGATCCCTCTTATTGCCGATTTGTTCGATCAACTTGGAGAAGCACAATGGTTCACCAAGCTTGATCTTCGATCGGGATACTATCAAGTGCGGATTGCAAAAGGGGATGAACCAAAGACCGCTTGTGTGACGCGGTATGGATCATATGAGTTCCTCGTCATGCCATTCGGCTTGACAAATGCTCCGGCCACATTTTGCACACTCATGAACAAGGTACTCCACCCGTTCCTAGATCAATTTGTAGTGGTTTATCTTGATGATATTGTGGTGTATAGCCGGACGCTCGAGGAACACATCGAGCATTTGAAGAGTCTTCCAAGTCCTACGGGAGAATGACTTATATGTCAAGCGGGAGAAATGTGCCTTTGCACAACGGGAAGTTCCATTCCTGGGGCACATCGTCGGGGGTGGACGTGTGCGGATGGACTCGGCCAAGATCGAGGCCATTGTGAATTGGAAGCCGCCAACCAAGGTGACGGATCTAAGGTCATTCCTTGGCCTCACCAACTACTATCGACGGTTCATCCGAGGATATTCGAGCATCACCGTGCCACTCACGGATATGTTGAAAAAGGAAAAGCGAGTGGGAGTGGACGACCCGATGCCAAAAGGCGTTTGATCGGTTGAAGCAAGCCATGACCGAGGAGCCGGTGCTCGTGCTACCCGATCATGCCAAACCTTACGAGGTAGAAACCGACGCTTCCGATTTTGCTATTGGTGGTGTTCTTATGCAGGATGGACACCCGGTAGCATTCGAGTCAAGAAAGCTGAATGATACCGAACGACGGTATACGGTCCAAGAGAAAGAGATGACCGCGGTGGTTCATTGTCTTCGTACATGGAGGCATTATCTCTTGGGATCCCGGTTCGTCGTAAGGACGGACAATGTGGCCACGAGCTACTTCCAAACTCAAAAGAAGTTAAGCCCGAAGCAAGCTCGATGGCAAGATTTCCTGGCGGAGTTCGATTATGTGCTCGAGTACAAGCCGGGGAAGGCAAATTCCGCGGGCGGATGCCCTCAGCCGAAAGGAGCGAGCTAGCATCGTCAATCGTAAGTCGTCCCAAGAATCCCTGGGATGAGCGGATCAAGGAGGACTCCAACACGATCCAACGGCCAAAGCACTCATCGACCATGCACGGGAGGGCAAAACCCGGCAATTTTGGTGTGAAGGTGACTTGCTTTACACCAAGGGACGGCGATTGTACGTGCCACTATATGGGAAACTACGGAAGGAAATCCTACGGGAGTGCCATGATTCCAAGTGGGCGGGTCATCCGGGGATCCACCGCACTATGGCGCTTGTGGAGGATCGTTACTTTTGGCCTCACTTGCGCGACGACGTTGAGGCATATGTCCGGACTTGCCTTGTATGCCAACAAGACAAGCTTGAACAAAGGTCGTCGGCGGGGCTCTTGGAGCCACTTCCTATCCCGGAGCGTCCATGGGAGAGTGTCTCCATGGACTTCATTGTCAACTTGCCAAAGTCCGAAGGGTGTCGGACTCTCATGGTCGTGGTGGATCGATTCTCCAAGCACGCGACGTTCGCGCCCGCGCCGGCGGATTGTCCGCCGAGGAGGCGCCAAGCTATTCTTGAAGCACGTCGTCAAATATTGGGGAGTGCCACAAACGATCGTGAGCGATCGCGACCCTCGATTCACGGGTAGGTTCTGGACTGAACTCTTTAAATTGTTAGGGTCGGATCTTAATTTCTCCACGAGTTTGCATCCCCAAACCGATGGACAAACGGAGCGGGTCAATGCGCTCTTGGAGTTGTACCTCCGACACTACGTAAGTACGACGCAAGTGAATTGGGCGGTTGATCGACGTTGCCCAATTCCCTCCTACAATCTTCAAAAGAGCGAGTCCACGAACCAAAGTCCGTTCGAGATCGTGACGGGACAACAACCACTCACTCCGAGTACGGTTGCAACGGGCTATAAGGGGAGTAGCCCATCCGCTTTCAAGTTTGCCAAGGAGTGGCATGAGCAAGCGGACTTGGCACGAACGTGTCTACACAAGGCCTCGAAGCGCATGAAGAAGTGGGCCGATAAGAAGCGACGGCACGTGGAGTTCCAAGCCGGGGACTTGGTGTTGGCCAAGCTACACCTGGTTCTTCGATACAAGGACGTGCATAAAGGGCTTATACGTCGCTACGAGGGGCCATTCCGAGTGTTGCATCGGGTTGGGAAGGTCGCATACAAACTGGAACTACCACCAAAACTCAAGGTACATCCGGTATTCCATGTGAGTATGCTTAAACCTTTCCATGTAGACGAGGAGGACCCGGATCGAGGGGAGTCGCAACGGGCACCGCTTGGAGCAAAAACCTCCTATGATCGAGACGTCGACTTCATCATGGCGGATCGAGTCATACGGAAGAGATATCGTCTGGCCAAGCGAGAATACTTAATCCGATGGAAGGGTCTTCCGGAGAGTGAAGCAAGTTGGGAGCCCGAGGAAGCTCTTTGGCAATTCAGAAAGCATATCGATACTTTCCACGCCAAAGACGCGACGAGGGCGTCGCCCGAATAGGTGGGGGAGAATGTCACGGCCGAAGAATTGAATCGCTCATGAGGTTTCGGACGATGGACCGTGACCGAGCATTGAACGAGAAAGCAAGTCCCGAGTGTTCTAAGTACTAGGGTTTTCTTGATGTGTTCTAGAATACTCCTGGGGCCGGGAAATACATTAATTGTAAGCCTCTGTAATTAATGAGGTAGTTGGGTAGTTGGGGAGATGCGATCTCCACCGTTAGATCGAGGAGAGATCTACGGATACGGTTAGTCCGGTACTTGTATAAGAAGGGGTCTCCTCCCCCTCATTGTATCATCTCATACTTTCAAGAAGCAATAGAAATCCAGAGCTTCTCTCTCTAGAGTTTCTCTCTCTAAAAGTTCTTGTGAGTTGAGTGTGGGGAAGGCTGACTTGGGAAGAAATTCCTAAGGCCGCACGGGTCAGGGAACGCGAGATCAATCGGCCCGTGACACATGCACCAACGTGGGACTTCCAAGGCCATTCATGCATCCTAGCGGTCCCTCATTTTACTTTCACAATCAAGTCATTATTTCACCTTTCCTTTCAGTTGACTGGACATTGCATTTTCGCCATATCCAATCCTTGTTAGTCATCCTTACGTCAGATTAGTCTCTTAGTCTCTGTTGCTTTCTATTGCTCTTTTTCGTTTTTTCCATTAATCAACTACATTTCACATTGTCTTCCTCTTGAAAATATGCACTAATGGGCAGCGTTTCTCTCTAATCCTTCAATCGCGGTTGTGATAGGTGGATTACAAACATGAATATCACCGTTACTTAAATTACATTTTAAGCAAATGCGGGTTATAATCGGTAAATCATAAGACTAGTCGGAGGAAGTTTTTTATCTTAGCTGAATGGCGAGTTGGCCCTTTAGCATATAATTGTTGGCCAATCCTAAGTTGCTCTTGTAGATCTTCGCTTCATATTCCTGTCCTTCTCATGGATACATAATTTCTAGTGCAAAAGAAGTCATTAGCCATCATTGCTTTAACGCTTTCAAGCTAAACCTAATCACCATTTTGGTCTCTGGGCTTCTCTAATATTGGGCACGATCAGTTCTTGGTGCACTAAGAAAACCATAACGACATGAAAGAATTCAAAGAGATAGGACAATGATGGCTTGGTCAATTTGGATAGATCCATCCAATTATACACGCAATGGTATCTGCACGTTTTGCTCTACTTGCTTATGTTACATACATACATAAAATTGGGTGGTTAAGTACGAAAGTATGGATTTGGACGGAAATTTTTTGCTACTTTTTTTTTTTGGGACGGTGGAAATTTTTGCTATTTAAAGATTGGAAAAGGTGAGTGTTTGAGAGAAATATCTGCATAAATATAAGCTTAATTGTTAACTTTTTTTTTAATTATTTAACTCATGACTAAAAATGAAAACTCCCTGAGACAAAAGCAGTTTTTGTGGCTATATCATTAGAGATTACGATGAGTTATAACAGGGGTTAAATTTATACAAAAAAAAGGACAAATTTAAAATAACATGTTTTTGTTTCTATAAAGTTTGTGTAAGATCTTATGTTCGTATACTTTGGGGTTTTCTACGGATTCTTGGGTTACCGGTTCCCGTAACATAACGCGCCATACCTAAGTAATTTTTATAAATTTAATACAAATTTTCGTGTCCTAAAAACACTTTAACAATTTTTAATCAGTAACTATTTGTATAGTAAGATAAGATCCTATGGGAATTAAAACAAAAACGAATTTGAATCAATAAGTTATAATGAGGAATTGGTCTCTTGGGAAACCAGAAAAGTGCCTCTCTGTCACTATTTCCAAAATTAAAAGACTACTTGTGAATGGGGAACTTTAGAAATGCCATACATAAAGGAAAATCCAAAGTATTAGGATTGTCTAAATTTGAGTGGTCAATTTACATGTTAAATTTACCTCTTTATAGTGGTTGAGATACATCGCCCAACTTCAAATGAATGAAAAAGGCCTCGTTTTAAACACTGAATTTTAAGTGATGACAAATTTAAATGTTGAAAATAGAAATTAAAAATTGTTTCGTTTGATTACCAAATATTATTAATTTCTTGTCAGTTCATGGAATTGTGATCATCATTGATATGTTTTAGCAATATAATTGATAAGATCCTAATTCCTCTCCCTCTCTCCCTCTTTCTCATTCAGCGACCATGGATATTCTTGACTCAAATTCGAGGTTGTCGACCTTCATCTTCACCTATTGGAAGGTCCACGATCGTGGTTTCGAACTTCCACTGATATTAGATTAGAGAGTTCTCACATCTCATATAAAGAGAGAGAGAGAGTTTTTGTGCAGGGGCTTTGTCGAGGATCCATGTAAATCTAATAGTCGAGTTTTTGTTCTCCGTTATGTGAGAACACCACAAAAGTCATCGAGAAAAAGTCTTTTTTTTTCTTTCTAGCAAAAGTACAGCGAAAGTCGTAAACATTTAACCAGTTGATCAATTGAGCCTCCAACATTTAATTTTAGTCGATCGAGTCCTACACGTTTCTAGAAACGTGCAATCAAGTCCTTCATGCGTCCACCGGTTAACACTTGACGGCACTAATTCTAGGACAGGCAATAGGTTAACGACTCGATTGTGCATTTTCCAAGACGCCTTAGGGCAAAACCTTTAGGATTCCCGTTGCCCTTACCCCGGACCGTTTTCTTCGCAAATACCCTGACTACACATTGATTAAGCAATGATGAAATATACAACGATACACTGAAAATTTACAAAAAGAAACATGAAATACAGAATCCTTAATCGGGTAAGATCTCCATGACGACTTCAGAATCGTAGTAGACTTGTTCCACAATGACGGATGAAGCTTAAAGATCTGCGAGCGTCACTCGATGACTTGAACCTAAACCTAAGACGTTAATAAAGGACGACGTTAGGTGAAAACTTCACCTAATCACAGAGACCGAGAGAGAGAGAGCATTGATTCACGGCTTTGCCTGCTCGTACAAGTATTGGACAGAACTTGGTCCGCTTTCTGAAAGAGCGTGCGGAACAGTTCTTCACAGGAAGCCCCCTTTCTTGCTTCTTCTGGGTGGATTACAAGGAGTTGAAAAGTATTTCTCTTTTCCCTGTGAAAGGAGGAATCGGTGTAGTTTGGCAACGGCAAGGCAATCCGAGATGGACTTAGGACTTTTTTGTCACTGAATTGTTTTAAGGCAAGCGGAAAGTTCACGTCAACGTTTCTAGAATTTGATACGAAAATATTACCAAAAAAAAATTTAAAATCGATTGTACAACGATCAATTCAATCCTTAACTTTTCAATTTGATCAATTTAATCCTAAACCTTTTGATGATTTATCAATGTAGTCCTTCCGACCAATTTTAATCGGACATCACTGTCCGAGAGTGGCAAGGCAGGCGCAAATTGTAGACAATTTTGGTAATTTTTATGAATTTTTTATAAAACTTTTTCTTTTTTTTTTTTCACCGTGGGCCAGTGACCCTTGCCGGCACTAAGCAAGGCCGTGGACTAGCAACAGGACATAAGAAAAATGGGGAAAAGTTAAAAAAAAATCAGAAAATTTTAAAAAAATTGCAAAAATTATTCACGTTAATGCTGGTCATGTCATGCAAGATGGTAGGTGTTCATGTCGGCATTTTCATGTCAAAATTGGCTGAAAGGACTACATTAGCAAATTGTCAAAATGCTTAGAACTAAACTGGCCAAAATGAAATTATTCGGGACTTAATTAACATCCGTAAAATTGATTTAGGATTTTTTGTTATAATTATTATAGTTTGATACTTCTTACAACATTTTAGCCTCTCATGATAATTGCATGTTGAGATCTAAGTCGTAAGTACTTGTTTTCGTACGTGATTTGGATCCAAGAACTTCATTTTGGGCCAAACATGAATCGCTATTTTCGCAAGTGATTGAGCTGAGAGACAACATAGTCGTCCCCGTCTGCCCGCAAACCCGTTCTCTTCGGGCTGATCCCAAACTCTTCGGTTTCTCGATGGACCTGCGCATCACAAGCAAGAAAGCCTCCTTGGTTTTATTTGAAGAGAACCCTCAAATACCTAAGTTAGTACTAGTATCGGGTGATTCATCAATTTTCGTGGTTCTACATTTTTGTACGGGCACTTCGATTTCCTACCATATATTACTCACACGTGGTTATATATAAAAGCATTTGCATGCATGTAAATTTGGGGTTTGATTGGATCAATGTCAATGATAAGAAAGATACTCAAAAAAACTGTCAGATGAAAGCTATGGAAGAGTCAGAGACAACCCAACAAAGATCGAGCCTCGTGCAAATAGATCTCAATTCGAGACAAAGACCTTTTCTGGGCCGCACAAGACCAAAGCCCATCAATGCATCGGTTAAATACACTTGAATATCTTCCAAGACCGCTCCAGCACATCACGATGTGTTTAATAGTGACTTTTGATAAGGATTCCTTGCATTAAGGCCCTCTTGCCGAGTTACGTGCCTTAATGAATGATCCAATTGGACTGGTGACCCATGTTGACTAACAAACTTAGCATTTCTTCTTTTTTTTTTTTTTGAGGAAAAATGGTATAAATAGTCCCTGAACTTTAGTCTATTGTTCAATGTTATCTCTAAACTTTTAATTTGTTCAATATGATCCCTGAACTTTTGTCCAATGTGCAATGTCATCCATGAACATTAATTTTGTTCAATGTAATCCTTGAACTTTCGGTACATATTCAATTTAGCCAATTAACTAAATGGAAATATTCATTGTTATCCTTCCATTAATTCAAATTCATTGACAACACTGAACATTTTCATATAGTTTAGAGAATAGATTGGATACATACTGAAATTTTACGGACCACGTCGAACAAATTTAAAATTCATGGGCGACATCACACATTGAGATAAACTTCATAGACCACATCGAACAAATTATAAGTTAGGGACGGCATTATATATTATACCAAAATTTAGATATCATTTGTGTAATTATTCCTCATTTTAAGGAATGAGGGCTCAACTTGATAGCAATAAGCTTTCGTCAGATATGGTGGTCCCCAATCCGGACCTCGCCGAGCGGGTATAGGGTTACAAATGTCCGCAACTCTCGGGAATGGCTCCGAGGAATTAGAATCGGTGAGGTTTGAAGTAGTAAACCTTTGACATGATCGGCGTCCGTGTAATGTACCATCGGCAAAGTTGTATTAGCTATTTCCAAGATACCCTCACCTCTTTTCTCCCTCTTGCTCTAATGTGTTAGATGATATTAATGTTTTTTTTTTTACAGGAATTACAAAATTAGTATGACTATAATGTTTAAACCTAATTGCCTATTTTATAAGTATATTTTTTTGTCAAAGTAATATTTCATTCATTTCCATGGATACACAAAAGAAAAACAACACAGTCTAACTAAATTAAGACAAATCCTAAACAACTTTAAAACAAAACAAGTTCCAGATAACAAGATGAGTCGTCAGATTAAGGTTACGAGTCACCCGCTCAAAAAACAAATGCATGACTTCTTTTAACCAAAATTAACTATCGATCACCGAATCCGTCTTCAATAATAAGTACGCATTGAGATCTCCATCTATTGAATGGCTTTGCCTTTTGGCGGTGCATGCCAGCCTAGGTTCGGTATCCCCAACATCATAGCCATTCGGAGTAACATGATTGAACGAGCATTGATTTGACACTTGCGAGAGTGAGACTTTCACAAAACTCCTCCGATCTCATTTGAAAATGGACGTGTACACCAATGAAACTCAAGAGAAGTGAAACGCCGAAATCATACACACAAAAAGTTCTGCAAAACGAGAAAAAAACAAGAAGAAAAGAAATAGAGAACCAAATTAACCGAAGAATAAGGAAAGAGGAAGGGAGGGAGAGATCTAAGCTCAAACCCTCCCCTCCGTGGAAATTGAAAAAGAAAGTCGTGTGAAAATGAAAGTGGAAATATTCAAGCGTGACGTTTTGTTATTGAAAGATAGCTTTGACCGTATTCTCAATAATTGAGGTTAAGAAGAATCTTGTGAACGGTGATTGGATTGATGATAAAATAGAATCCTAGGTCATTTGAACTTGAAACGGTTCTTGCGTCCATGAACGTCGCATTCGTCGTCATCGTTTTCACTACTTCATTAAGGCATCTCCACATTTGTCGCAATAATTTCAGGACATGATTCCATTGAAATTTGAGTTTTAAATATTGATCATCTCTATTGTTGACTTGGACGTGTAAAAAACGGTAACATAATATACCTAATTCGTAGTCGATGCAAGTCGCCTATTGCTCCAATTCATTTCTACTCACACATCAATCGATTGCTTGTTATTTTAAAGCTCCACTAGACATATGTTTTGTCAGGCGAAGATGGGTAAAATCGTAGCAGAGAAAAATCTATGGAAAATCTTGAAAAAAGACCGTAGAAATACGGGGGTTTAAAACAGTTAAACAGTTACAAAATGACAGTTGACTGAAATGCAGGAGCTCATTACAAGGAGGGATTGGTCTCATCTACATCGCTGCCGCATTCATCGCTCGCACAAATCAGTGTGCACACAGCGTGGGACCGCTGAGGCGGAGAAGATATCTCTGTTTCAGCACACCCCACCATCCTTGTCAGCTCGATCCCACGTGATGTTCACGAAACGGATCAATCTTCTCTCTCTCTCTCTCTCATTCCCTCTCGCAACCCGACAACTTCCCCCGTTTTGATCTCTTCCACCAGTGAGTTCGCTGAGGCTTGGTTTTACTTAGTGCGCGATGGCCTCGGTCCTGTGGAATTATTGAATGGGAAACGCTGTAACTCGATGGCGATTTCTCTGCGGTGTAGCTGGATCGAGTAGAGGCCAAAGGTGTTTCGGATCTCGAGGTTGTTCGAGAGTCGAGTGACTCAAATGGGTATCTGATACTTCATCCAGAATCGTCTGTGCCAGTAAGTTTGTGGCTCTTTTTCTAGAGTCTGAAGACCCCTTTGATTCATTGAATCTGATTTGATGGTTCTTGTGGGTTCTCTCCCTTGAGGTTGTTGCTTGAGATGCCTAAGAAAGGTAGTAGGAGACAACTGATGGGGGTGCTTAAATCTTGATAGCTCAGCGGGTACTCAGTAAGTTTTTTTGGGAGTACTGGGACATTTTCCTGAAAGTTTGGTATAGTTTCTGGGTTGTGGTTGTTGCATAGTTCCTTTGAGTGTTTTTTTCAAGTTGCTCGGCAATCAACAGAATTAGCAGCCGACCCTTACCAAAAAAAAAAAAAAAAACAGAATTAGCAGCCGACAATTTCGGTGTATTGGGGCAATTAGACTCTCCTTCGGTTAGGTCTCTATTCAAATAGTGTGCTCTGTGAAGAATGCAATCAATTTGAGTCATCCTCAAACTCAAGAGTCATATTGATACATTTCGTTTCAGTTTGAGAGGGAATTCCTGGGTTGAAATTCTTGAAAATCGTGAAGCATCATCTTTGTTTCCCGAACTTAGAGTAGCTGCTTCTGAGCTTATTCAGGAATGGCTGGCAACAAGATCATTGTTTGGTTTAGGAGGGACCTCAGAATTGAGGATAATCCAGCATTATCTGCTGCTGCTAGAGACGGTCGTGTGCTTCCTGTGTTCATATGGTGTCCAAAAGAAGAAGGGCAATTCTACCCAGGCCGGGTTTCGCGGTGGTGGCTAAAGCATTCTCTATTATACCTGTCTCAGTCCCTCAAATCTCTGGGTTCTCAACTTTTGCTGATTAAAGCCGATAGCACACTTGCTGCGCTTTTGGCTTGCATCGATTCTGTGGGTGCAACAAGAGTGGTCTTTAATCATCTTTATGGTAAAGATCTGGCTCCCTAGCTCCAATATGCAGCTCAATCTTCCGAATACTTAGATTTCTTGGTGCATCTTATAGTTTTTGGCTTCGAATATTTGAAATACATTTGAGGAATTGATGAGCTGGTTGATACTAGTACCACGGTAGGAGCCCTTTCGAGGAGCTCTATTTGATTACTTGTTCTACATGTTAAATTGTGTATACAACCAAATTATTAGATAGTCTCAGCATTGGACAGAAGGTTAGATGTCAACATTGGGTAAGGACACAAATAAGAGAGTACATGATGTTTGGGTGCGCATACTACCTTTGGGTGATGTTACTGCTCAGTCATAAATCCACATTGGTGTGATTGATTTCATATATTCTACTCTATAGCATATCTAGTATGCAAATAAACAAGAAGGAGAATAAACTGCAACAAGGTGTCTTTTCGTTTAGTGACCCACTGAAATGGGATCGGTTGATTTGCAAGTCTCAGAAGCTAAACTCGGCTGGACTTTATATCTTTGCACCCTGCTGAAAAGGAAACCACTAAGTGGCTGCGCTAAATACCGCAACTAGCTTCACTGTCATTAGAATTACTTCGAAAAAGTTGCAACTGCTGATTGAGTTTGACAATTCCAAAACTTTGACGTAGAATAGATGATAATCTTGCTGCATATATCAACTGTTAAGCCTGTTATGGTAACTCATGTCATGTAACTTTCTCGGTCAGCATAAGGTGAACTGTACATTGTGTCTGAAAGGAGTCTTCGTTGTCATGTATGCTCTTCTTGTAATTTGGTGTTCTGAAGTTTTCGGCAATTATTTAACAAGTGCTTCTTACTTGTCATCGTTTTATCCTAGATCCTGTTTCACTGGTTCGTGACCATCATATCAAGGAGCAATTAGTGGAACTTGGTATTTCTGTGCAAAGCTATAATGCAGACTTGTTATATGAACCATGGGAAGTGTACGACGAGAAAGGGCTTGCATTTACGATGTTTGACGCATACTGGAACAACTGCATGCACATGCAAATGGAACCCATCACTCATGCTCCTGTCTGGCGCTTAGAGCCATTGCCAACTTCAGGTACATCTTTATGCCTGTGGGTTTTTAAGCTTGATTATAAACTTTTGAAGAAAATTATATGTTCTAATTGTCCTTTTAAATGGTCCGCTAGTTGATAGAAGACTGTAAAAAGTTATCTTAATCCATGCTATGCAATTGCAACTAAGTATCTACATGTCAGTGATTTACACCTGGGTAAGCAAAAAGGACTAGTTTTTCATGGTTCCTCCGCAAATTCTAGTTTTTCACAAATTGTCTTTAGGAAAAATCTATCGTATATAAAAGAGTAGACCGAATCAATGTTGCAGTGCAACGACCAAGTAAACTCTACCATGCCTTTAACAGGAATGATTGAAAATTGTTCGATTGAAGACCTGGATCTCGAAGACGAAACAGAAAGATCAAGCAATGCATTATTAGGAAGAGGATGGTCCCCGGGTTGGGGCCACGCTGATAAGGCTTTGACTGAGTTTATCGAGCATCATCTGGTCAGCTATGCTGAAAATAGGTTGAAGGTAGGGGGTAACTCCCTCTTGTCTCCGTATCTCCATTTTGGAGAAGTCAGTGTAAGGAAAGTCTTCCAATCCACTCGTCTGAAGCAAATTCTGTGGGCGAAAGAAGGCAATTCTAGTGGGGAAGAAAGCGCGACTCTTTTTCTCAGGGCCATCGGGCTTCGGGAGTATTCGCGCTACCTTTGTTTCAACTTCCCGTTTACTCACGAAAAACCTCTGCTGAGCAATTTGAAATATTTCCCGTGGTGCCCCGATCAGACCTCTTTTAAGGCTTGGAGACAGGGCCGCACCGGCTATCCGCTAGTCGATGCCGGAATGAGAGAGCTCTGGGCGACTGGGTGGATACATAACAGGATAAGAGTGATCGTTGCGAGCTTCGCTGTGAAGTTCCTGCTGCTCCCCTGGAAATGGGGCATGAAGTATTTCTGGGACACACTTTTGGATGCGGACTTAGAAAGCGATATCCTTGGTTGGCAGTATATTTCTGGGAGCTTACCGGACGGGCATGAGCTTGAGCGTATGGATTGTCCTGAGGTATGTAGAAAATTATTTGACTTCTAAATCTTTGCCGATTTACATGTTGGGAAGGAAACGAGACATTGCGTAATCATGTCATGCTAAATATTTTTCCTATATGCGGTTAGGTTCAAGGATGCAAGTTCGATCCAGAAGGAGAATATGTTAGACAGTGGCTGCCTGAGCTAGCGAGAATGCCAACGGAGTGGATCCACCATCCATGGGACGCGCCCACCAGTGTGCTCAAAGCTTCAGGGGTCGAATTGGGACTAAACTACCCGAAACCCATAATCGATGTGGACGCTGCCCGAGCATGCTTAACAGAAGCCATTTTCAAAATGTGGGAACTGGAAGCAACCGCCAGAGCTTGTAGCTCTAACTACACCAACGAAGTAGTTGGAGACAATTCCGAGGGAGATGAGAACTCAAGCATTCTGAAGGTTGTTTTAAAGGACAGGGCTACTTCTTTTACTATTTCGTCTAACGATCAGAGAGTTCCTTCAATTCAGAATTTAAAGGGCAGTCTTGTTTGCAAGAAGAGGCCAAATGAGATTGCGGTCAATGAATTGCGGCCGGTCCATGATAACTTGCAGGACCAACCGGGGAGCTCGAGAAGGGATGAGGAAGAGTGCTCCACAGCGGAATCTTCAGCAGCTAAAAGACAGACAATTAGCAGAGAATCGTTCTCGGTACCCCAGTCTTCTTCCTTGTTGAATGGCTTGACTTCGAACGAGCGGGAGATTTGATGTTTTAACTTGAAGCAAGAACAAGTAGACATTGAACAAGGTACGCGAAAAGATGGGGTCTAGGTGGGCGTTCTTATACTGCGATTTTGGAACAATCTTGACTTGAAAGGATTTTGGAAACATGCAGAATTGCTTCCTCTAACGGTCATTGAATCCATCTCTGCTGTTGGCTCCTGACTTCAGAAAATACCTTGCTTTGTCATGAGACTCTGTTCACGTGATGCTGTGAGTAAAATCATGACAGACGCGTGTGGATCTGATCTTCGTCATGGTTTATGTGTGCATGCTAATAAACGTAGCATGTCTTTTACTTTGTTTGCTTCTGCTTGAAAATCTCTCTTTGAGACCACATGAACAGTTTTAAACATGGTCTGTAATTCGCCCACAAGGGTTTTGCAGTGAAGGTGAAAGTTCTCAAAGTCATGTACATCTAATGCAGGTAGAAGCTCAACACAGAAGCATCCTCATTTAAAGTTTATGTTTCTGATGCGGTATATATCTAATTGCATGGTTATAGAAGTGAGAGTTGATAATATACAGTCAGTCGTAGAATATTTGATAAATAGCCATTGCCAGTTTGGTGCTGGGCGAAAAGCTAATTAAGTTTTGAATCTGTGAGACTTCCCTTCGAGTGCGAGAGCGAGAAGCATCGGCATTGTATATAGGAAGGTACACAGCTCACAGATCAGTACTTTCTAGCTAATAACAATCGAGGGTGAGCATTCCACACAAAGAGCTATAAGACTGGCGAAAGGAATTGTCAAAACCAGTGGCCTCGTTTGACATGATTTGCGGCATCTGCCGGCAACTTGCGCTGTGGAAAAGAGTATCAAAGCAGCATACGGTACGGAGGGCTCCCGCCACTTGAGCAGTTTCGTTTGTTGGTTGCCAGAAGAGGCAAATGAAAAAGCAAGTCCTGGCTAGCTTATAGCTGAAGTTCTGATGTGTTAGTTTTGAGTACCATCAATCTTGAGGTGAAAAGCCTAAACTTGAGTAATTAATAATTTCATGCAAGGGTTAGATTAAAGAAAACGAAATTCAAGATGCAAGTCCAATAGAAAAAAGTAGTTTCGTAATCTCCCACGCGATGCGAATGCAAGATTTTCGTGATCCGCTGCCAAACTCAAATTAAAATGTTGATGAAGAATATAATCACATACCAAATTTTACGTTCATTTCGCATAGAAGGCATCTGTTTCAGACGTTCAGAAGAAAATAGCTCTGTTTTAGGGTCCATTCGGAAATTTCCTGAGAAAATTTTTCCAAGGAAATAATCTTTTGGCAAAATGGTTTACTTTATCCGTGTTCGGCTGAACAATTTTACAATGACCTAGAAAACACCTGTGGCATTGCATACTGACAGACTCTGTACTTGTTCAAAGGGGTTTTGATTTGGCCGCCCCTAGGTCTGGTTGTCGCATTTCCAATCTGGCCCACGAGGATGGGCCGGCCCTCGAAGACTCAGGCCCCAGTATCGATCTTTTGGGGGGTTCGGTTTCGGCCACCATGGACTCGGGTCCTGCCTCCATGAGACTATGGCTAGCCGTTGATAACCGAGGCTTAATTCCCTGAAAAAACTTTCAACTTTAGGTCGAATCCCAATTCTATCATTTTTTTTTATCTGAAAGGGGTAATAACACAAATAGTTTCTGAATTTTGGCTAAATGTGCAATGTGATCCCTGAACTTTTAATTTATTCAATATAGTGCCTGAATTTTAGCTCAATGTGCAATGTGGTTCTTGAACTTTTAATTTGTTCAATGTGGTTTCTATACTTTTGGTACATGTTTAATTTTGTTCTAGTACATATGAAAATATTCAATATTCTCCTCCATTAATTCAAGTTCAGGGACAACATCAAATATTTTCATATAGTTCAGGGATTAAATTGAACATATACCAAAATTTTATGGACCACATTGAATAAATTAAAAGTTTAGGGACACGTTGCACATTGTACTAAAGTTCATAAATCATATTGAACAAATTAAAAGTTCAAGGACTACTTTATACATTGGATAAAGTTTAGGGATCATTCTGTCATTTTCCCTATCTATCAGTCTCGAACTTCTTTTTGTCTAAAATGTTGATATGTGGTTCATACTCCCTATCAATAAGAAAGCATGGGCGGGCAAGGGTTGGGGCTACCTCGACGAGGGTTATAGTGCAGTGCCTCTGTGACACTAGAAGGCTTTTATAATTTGGGCATATATTTTATTGGTAGTTTGAGCTTTAGGCTCATGAATAACTATTAAATATAGAGTTAATACCATGAAAAATCTCAAATTGGTACACCTGTGATAATTTTATCCCGAACTATTTTTTTCACGAAAAATCCCAAACTAATACACCTGTGATAATTTTACACCGAACTATTTTTTTTATCACAAAAAACCTCAAACTAGTACACATGTGATAATTTTATCCCGAACTAATTTTTTGACAACCAAAAATCCCAAACTAGTACATCTGATAAATTTACTATCTATTAGTTTCCGTAAAATTTTACTATCGAATTACTAAGTTTGATGACACGTGGTAGCTGATGGATGTACCAGTTTGGAATTTTTCCCCTCTGTTTGGCACAAGTTTCTCAATTTGTGATTTTTCGTGATATTAATCCAATTAAATGAACACTAATAGAGGGTAAATTTGTCACAAATATATCAATTTGGGATTTTTAATGATCAAAAAATTAGTTGAGAGTAAAATTGTCATAGGTATACCAGTTTGAGATTTTTGGTGGTCAAAAAATTAATTCGGGGTAAAATTATCACAAGTGTACCAAGATAGGTTTTTGTGGTAAAAGAAATAATTTGAGATAAAATTGTCATAAGTATACCAGTTTTGGGTTTTTGGTGGTAAAAAATTAGTTCGGGATAAAATTGTCACAGATGTACCAGTTGAGAGTTTTTCGAGGTATTAACCCTTAAGTATATATAATATATTTCTCTTAAAATTGAAAGATGTAATAAAAAGATGGGAAGTGCTAAACATAGTCGAATATTTTACTAGACGTAACTTTAGTTTAAGGGTGAATTAGAAAAGAACCTTGTGTCTTGATTTTTATTTCGTGCCTTTATTCTTTATTTTATTGTATTTGTGTGGCTAATACTAACATAAAAGATACCCCAAACTTTAGATTCAGCTCCAAATTTAACCCAAACTCTTTTTTTTTGTCTAAGAAAATCACCAATTTTAATTCTATTTTCAAATCTTTCCCAAACTTTTTTGTTGTTTAAAACAAATCACTAATTTTGAATCTAATCTCAAATCTACCCTCATTAACTCTCCATCCAAAATCGTAATTAGTTGTTTGACATAGTATTTTCACGTTGATAACAAATCCATATCAGTAAAATAACATGGAAGATTATCTCCAAACAAAACCCTTCTTTGACATGAAAATTAGGGAAATTGGGGATGCTTAACAACTATTTTTGAACAGATTTGGGACTAAAGTTAAAATTGATGATTTTTGTTAATTAGACAAAAAAAAGGCTAGGGGCAGAATTAAGATTGAACCTAAGTTGGGGATTTTTAGGGGATTGCGCCTAAGTGGCAATAATGAAAGTCGGGAATTTTGAAAAATGACTTAAGTTCCAAAAGTTAGGAGGGTGCATTTGCTTTGGCTTGAAAAGCCAAAATTACATTCTTTAGTTGTGTGCTAATATCTAAATACTATTTTAGTTTACATGACAAAACACGCTTTCTAATTCTTTAGCGAAGGCAATTAGAGCATAACATATGAATTTCTGAATACAAAATGTTCCAAAGAGATTGAGGTGGTTAGGTTTGCCAACTAGATGGTAGGATGTTCCGACGGTGGGCATTACCAACCCAGTCAACAGCTTGATTGGGCTCCCGAAGGCAATAGACAACAATTACGGAATTCAATTGGCCAAACAATCCTTACATTCTCTAACGGGATAAACGGGGTCCTTAAACTATAAATTTATTTAATATGATACCTGAACTTTAACCTATTGTGCAATGTGGTCCATGAACTTTAGCTCAATGTGCAATGTTCAATTTAGTCCCCTGATTATATGAAAATGTTCAATGTTATTTTTCAATTAATTCAAGTTTAGAAATAATATTGAACGTTTTTATAAAGTTTGAAGACTAAACTAAACATCTACTAAAAGTTTAGGGACTACATTGAATAAATTAAAAGTTCATAAATCATTTTACATATTAGATTAAAATTTCAGAGACTATATTAAATAAATTTAAAATTTGAAAATCATGTTACATATTGAATCAAAGTTAAGTAATTATTTGTGTCATTAACCTTTTTCAATGATAGCACGCTTGGCATGGGCTTGCAGAAACACCCTAAGCACTCCACGAGCGACAAGCTATCGCCTATCGCGCTCTATTACTGAGCCCATATCACTTGCTTCACCCTCTCGGTTCGGTACTTCGGCTTCTGCAAACTGGATAGGAAGGGAACTCGGTCTCGGCCTATGTCGACGGCGTGACCCTGACCCCATCTCGCGGCGACGACGACAATTCGCTTCGTTTCGGGCAGCCACGCCCTTGACCAGCCAGAGCCGCCGCCCCAGGTGGACGTTCCAATCTTCTTGCTGTTTCTTTCACTGTTGTTGTCTTTTCGCCTGTTTCGTTCGTGTGTTCTTCATCTGCACCTACATGGGTTTCATCTGCCACTACCCAATTGTGTCTAATACCGTCTGTTGCTGATTCTTGAATTTGTTTTTCTTTTCCGTTTCTGGGTTTCTTACTTCTTCGCCTGCAGCTTTGATCGAGAAATTTATAGGGAAACATATTCTTTTTTTTTTTTGGTTAATGTCAAGTTAAGCACTGAGCGTCAATTGGCTTTTAGAGTTTTCTTGGTATCGAGTTCCATTCAAGGCTTGAGGATGAAGATGATTTATGCCCCTCCCATTTCACAGGGCTCTCTTCATTTAGAGTTTTCTTGGTACCAAAAGATGAATTCATTGCTTGAGGATGAAGATGATTAATGCCCGCCCATGATATCTCACGGGGCTCTCTTCCCAAACCCGAATGGCTGTTGCAATCGCAGTTACAAAGACTGCTCCGCTTGCACGTGCAATTCTTGTGAAAGACCCGAGTTCCACATCCTCTCTCCGATGCCCCTCGGTCTACTTGTGCCATTGCAATCCCAAAAGAAAGGAACTTCCATTACCCCCTAATGCCCTTCGACGTAAGATCGATCCAAACTGGCGAGGAGGCTTCTCCCTCGGTATAGATTTGGGATTGTCTCGCACTGGTGTTGCTCTTAGCAAAGGCTTTTGTTTTCGCCCTCTGACGGTAAACTCCAATGTCTGGCTTTTCTCCCTGTGATCTATGAACTGTTTGCACATTCGTCAGATGCACTCATTGGTGAATTTTAATAGTAAGGTTAGTGACTTTTAAGGTTTTGGAGCTGCGAGGACAGAAGCTTGAGTTGCGGCTTCTGGACATTGCAGAAAAGGAGGTCGAAATCCTTCTTCGTCAATTTTAATGGCATCCATAGGTCAGTAAGCTCGATATGCACTTCTCTGAGTAATGCTTTCATGGTAATCTGCAGGAGGCGGATGAATTCATCATTGGGCTTCCTTTATCGTCTGATAGAAAAGAGACTGTTCAGTCTAATAAAGTTCGCAGCGTTGCTGGAAGACTCGCAGCTCGAGCTGCGGAGAGGTGAAATGATTCCATTTGTTTTGTTGATATTGTTAAGTTTTGTCTTTCTTGGTCTGATGGTACTTGAGTGCAGATTTTGATTTGTGATCATATGCTGCTGCACTCCATTTCAAATGCATTTAGACTGCATGTCTACTGGTTTAGCAATGGGTCTTGACTTGCTTTATAAGTTGCTTCTATTTTCTGCTTAAATTTTTCATGACCTGGTAAGAATTTGCCTCTGCTGGTTTGGCTTTTATAGTACACCGAATAAAAACTTAAATTATCAGCTCATTTTGGATTTTAGGAGCAGATTTGAATTTTTGAACTTGTGCATTGACCATACATGGAAAATAACATGGTGATTACCTGCTTTCCATGGATATTGATGTTAATTTTTTCAGCAATGCTGAAACCTTTTCCTACAACATTGTAGTTTACCTCTAAAGTATGTTTGCGTAAGAACTGATGATGGCATGGGATCTGCAGTGCTTGAAAGTTGCAATTGTTGGCCAGGCATCTGTTTCTCTAAAATTGTCTACCTTCAGGACAAAACCCCCTCCTTGCCTTCTTCCATTTAGTTGTGAAGTTGATTTCAGCTTTGGATTTCAGGGGTTGGAGAGTATATCTGCAGGATGAGCATGGGACATCAGCTGAAGCCACTTGCCATATGATCAACATGTAACTCCCATTTGACCAAGTGATTCGCATGTTCATGCTTTAAGAGTTGTACAGTCTATGGATTGCATGTCCCTTGGCTAGACTATATTACATAAGTGGTTGCTTCTTACTTTAGAATATGGGCACAACTATTAAACAGTTTGAAGATGATAGTTTCATCGAATCAAATAGTTCGAGATTTTTCCTCTGACTTTTGAGTTATAGAAAACCATTTTGATCAACCTTCTTTTTCTCCACGGCTTTATGAGATGCTCATTTTTTCCCTGGGTTGGGGTTTCCTGGTGTATGATAAGGCATCTTTCTGATTATATCCATATAAATGATGATCTCCACAGTCTAGGTGAGGTGAGACCTTATTACAGCATTCATTACACAAATTCCAGCTGTAGTGTACATAATTTCTTTTTAACCTGTATGGTTGATCATATATTAGATTACCAGAGCAGTAGTTTTGCACAAATTCAATTCACATATTCTTCCACTTAGGACATGCCAGGCCTGACGTTAGAAGCCTGTGCAGTTCTTATTTGTCTGGGTTCATCTACTGTCCCATCTTGGAAAACATAGTATAGTATCATGTGAAAGTAATTTGCTTGTGCTAATAAAATTCTCTACGTAGATTAGTTACTTAGCTGTAGTAGTTTTTATTCTTTAGCAGTTGCTTTCTAAGCTGAGCAAGTAATGGTCACCAACCAAAGAATGACCCTATTTCCGCTAGTTTTTCTTTCTCTTTCTATGCTCAATTTTTGTACTGAGTCTGCAAAATCAAAAGGCTTCACTGGGCCAAAGGCAATGTATGTCATGGCAGCATGTTTTTTTTTTTGCCTGGTACCTCAGGACTGCATTTACCATATTATGTGAGATTACAGAAAAAAAAGCTTTTCAGTTATTTGTTTGCTCATCTTTGCAGAGGTGTCCAGCAGTCCGCTCGGCAAAAAAAAAAGCCGATGCCTATGCCGCGATGGTAATGCATTGAAATTTTGGTGTGGTTTCATCATTTTGCTTGTCGTGGAAAAGATAGTTCTGATTGTTTTACAACACTAATTTCTCTGAAGTGCAAGCTCCAAGAAGCTGCATAGTTCTGCTTTATACTCTCTCTCTCTCTCTCTCTCTCTCTCTAATAATTTGGCTTACAATTTCTTGTAATCTGCATTTGCTGCTTGTGGGTGCAGATGGTCCTAGAGAGATATTACTCTTTGTCAGGAGAGCAAGCTGAATTAGTTTTGCCCAAGAGTTTAGATTTGCAAGAGAAATTACGGAGGGCTCCATCCGAGGACAGCGACTTCTCTGAATGAGTCACTGATTGGCTATTACAGTAACACCGACACCAAATGCTATGCCTTTCGAAGCAACGACATCCATAATCATGGATTATTTAAAAGCTAGGAAATCAGCAGTATCAGGGAAGTTTGTCGATGTGTCTTTGTCCCGTTTCCAACAGAAACGAAACTATATATTCTGGACTAGTTTCTCTGGAACTTACGATGTACTTTTTCAAAGATGGTCTCGAGTTGCCTTTATCTGCAGCCTGGGATAGTACCCTTTTCCATTGAAGGGCCAAGCTGGGAAGACTTGAAGTTTATAGGGTTGCTGAGCTAATGCCACAATTGTATGATTGAAGCAATTCAAGCTTTAATCAGTTATGGGGTTGTGAAATAATTTTTTGGTTTCAGATACAGAAGAGTCTTCATGTAGCGAGAAATTCGAGTGAGAAATTCATTGCACATCTCTTTCTCTTCGATTCTGCTACTCTCTTGATCCTTGTTTCCCCTTTCATGCCCCCAACTGGGGACTTTTCATTGCTGTAATAAGCTTGTCTTTACGCCTTTCAACCTACGCCAGGCATGATGTCACATTTTCAAATGCTAGGAGTTGGAGTACGCTATGCTCTTCATATCTTCTACGAAAGAAAGATTCTTCAAGTAGTTTTTCATTGCTAATAGATGATAAGATGCTTCTTGACGATTATACTAGTTTAGGCCTTGACAATGATGGTCGTCTCAGAGGAAACGTGGACGCATGGTTTGCGTTCAACAATCGATCTTGCAAAATTCTTAATTGAGCACGATTTGTGCTTGTGTGCGAATTTGAAGCTCCTCTTCGAACTAGTCGGGATCGGTGACTAGTCTTCATTGCAATCATCATCAATTTCCATTTCCCCGTAGGAATCGACATTATCCGGCCTAAAGTTTCGCGAATTTGGTGGGACATAAGTTCGGAAACTTAAGACGGTGGTGATTTTCTCTCTATGCTTGCAAAATTACCCAATCGATGATAGAAGATCTAAAGGTGCTAAGTACCCTGTGCAAATAAGCCAGAAGTACAAGAAGGAAATTACATGCAGGAATAGGAAGGTATGTGATAGTAATACCAGACTAAGAACTTATTAAATTGTCAAAATGAGATCATATGACAGTAGAGATACATCTGCCTCTACTGCAATGAACCAAAGTCCAAGCTTCAAGGATGATGGCATGAATGTATTCAACAGAGGTCCACATGATCAGAGGCCGGAAAAGGCCGCATTAAGAGTTTTTTTTTTTTATTTCTTTTGGCTAAAAGCCAACTTTCAGGTCCCAAGCAAGATCTTAAAATGCTTCATCCTGAGGCCACAATTGAACCTCGGGGTCCCCAAAATGTAAAGGAGACAGAGGGTATTCTCTCTCCTGGGAAGACAAATATAGCGAGGGAATTGGGAGTCAAGAAGTGTGCTGGCATAAAAATAAATAACGGATTTGTAAACTTGCTCCACAAGGGGACAGGTCGCGAAGGCCAGAGCTTATTCGGTCTAAAATTGTACTAAAGCTAACTTACATTAATAAAAGTCTGCTAGAAAGATCATATGCTTAGACCATGAGGCCTGTTTAAACAGGACCAGTCCCTAACTCAGCTGCATCTTCTTCTTCATTCTCTCCAGAAATTTCCTCGAGCGAAAGGCCTTTTGCCTCTGGCACCAAGAAGGTGAAGACCACCCCAAAGAAGTTGGTCACGCCGAGTATCATCAATGTCTTCCTAATTCCGATCCCGTCCACTGCATACACAAAACCGAATGTACCCAGCAAGGACCCGGCTTTGCCAGCCGCGGCAGATATACCATGACACGTTGACCTGACCCGCGCTGGGAAGATCTCGGCGGGGACGACGAATGTGGTAGCGTTAGGGCCGAAGTTTGCGAAGAAGAAGGTGAGTGAGTACATGATCACGAACCCGATTCGATTGTCTCGCAAGGTCCAGTGGTGGTAAGGGATGGCCAAAGCGAACATGAACACTGTCATGAAGAAGAAGCCCATCAATTGTATTGTGAACCTTCCGATCTTGTCGATGAACGCCACCGTGAACCAGTACCCTGGGACTGTGCTGCAGAGAGCGATCAGGGTCTGCGCACGCCCAATCCGGTACACCTCTTCTATGGCATTCATGGTTTTTGCCTCCGGAATCCAACCGACGGCTGTGTAGATGTCTTTCTGGAAAAGGTTCTGGCTATAGAAGGCAATGTCCAGGAGGAACCAGGTGCTTGTAGTACCAAGCAAGTGGAGCCCGTGACGCCGGACGAACTGCTTTGAGAACAAGCCAAAGTCATTCCCTTGCACCCTTGGCTCGACTTTCTCCGGCTCTGCCTCCAAATCAACTTGGAGAACCTTCGACATGTCGGCTGCGGCTTGTTGGGCGTTCTTGGCCACTAGAGCAGTGTAACGAGCTGTTTCGGGCATTTTCATCCGCCAGTAATATGTGAGAGCTGCCGGAACCGCACCAAACATCAAAATTATCCGCCATACGTAGTCCGCTTCGGGGACAGTAGAGAGGCCCGGATTGACTTCATAGGCTGGAGCGGGATATCTGGCCTTGAAGGACGAGGAGACAATTATAGAGACCGTCCCGCCAGCCAAAATCCCGAAGCCCTGCATTGCGAAGACGGCGGCGATGAAGGCACCACGAGTCTTCTTGTTCGCATACTCTGACATGATGGTGGCGGAAAGCGGGTAGTCCCCACCAATGCCGAATCCAAGCCAGAACCTGAAGAAGCAAAGGGTGGCTATCACCCCTTTCGCTTCCTTACCGAAGGAGAGCCCCGAGGCAATCGAACAGAAGACCATGAGCATGAGGGTCACGCCGTAGACCCTCTTCCGGCCCATCTTGTCACCCAACCATCCAAAGAAGATCTGGCCTGCAAGGGTCCCACTCAAGGCGACACCGTTGACCGCCGACGACACATTGGAAGGCAGAGTGCCTGGGGTGTCTGAGCCCGGCTCGGTGTAGTACAGGCGGCCGAGGAGCGACGTCACAAGGGAGATGCAGAAGAGGTCATATGCATCGGTGAAGAAGCCCATGCCGGCGATGACAATTGCCGTGAAATGGTACCATTGTGTTTTGGCTGAATCAAGGGCATTGAGCACTTTCAGTTGTTCGTTAGCCATTGATCAGCCCCTTCTCAAGTTCCCAAGTAGCTGCTAAACTTAAACGGCAAAATTTAGCAGAATCAGATGAAACTACGTTCTACTAAAAGAATGAAAAGTAAGATGTTCATGTGACCCTAAATGGTCAAATTATAGGAGCGGTCGAGCTTTGCTTGTAAAGGTGAAATAGAATATACCGTAAAGAATAAACGGATAATCACATAAACAAACTTTTCTAAATTTCTCTTAGACACGCAAAGGCTTAAGAGCAGGTTGAGTTTCAAAGATGAGGGTCAGTGGATTGTGATTGGTTGAGAGTGAAATTGAAAGCGTGAAAGGAGATTGGGAGGTTGACGTAGGTTTATGTGTTGAACATTATGAGTCAACGATTTATATATCATGCTCTCACCCATCATCTCAAGTATAATTTTCCATAGTCAAAGCTATATAGAATCCTAGCAAAGTAGATTACGAAATGCACAACTTCAAAAGATGACTTCTAAAAACAAAACGCACCCCAGAAGGGAATATTCCATCTAAAAGTTTAAATTTTGCTCGGTGTAGCACCAATATTTCAAACTTTTTTTCATATCACTAATACGCTCAAACTTGTACCATTGACCCAAAATTACCTTCCATCACAATTTCATTCAAGATGGTCGCTAAAAATCCAACATGGTAGTTTGTGTGGACAACAGCAGGCAAATGAAACTAGCATGAATCTCATGTAGTCTTTAGTCAGAGAAAATTCTACCAAAAAGCCTACACTTTACCTAGTATGACTCCGATACTTCAAACTTGTTTTTGGTGTCGCCAAAAACCTTCAAACTTATATCAGTGACCCAAAAATATTTTCTCTAACATTCTAAATTTTCATTGTATTTATTATGTATATTGTGTTTTATAGAAATAAGATTCATATTTCTCCATATGGGTATTGATAATAGTCGCATGATGCTCTCTGTCTCTTATAACCATAATTTATTAGTCACTTGTCACTAATTTGGTTATCACATTCCTTAGTTTCTTACTTGCAAATTACATCATTCCTTATATCACTTCTTTAAATTTAGCCCATTAATGCTCTTTACGCTTGTAAGCCAAGAATCCTCATTCATTGTCCACATCTCCCTCATTTTCAACCATAAGTTTCACCTATAGAATTACATCATGCATGACCTCATCCTTTTGCTTCAATAATTACAAATCAAATAATGATTTTTATTCATGCATATTTACTTGGGTGATTTTATATTCTCTTCAATCATTATCTTCATTTAACTGCTCATATTATCCCCCATTTAATTTTTTAGTTTGTACACATCTTTCTCATTCTTACCAAGTATTTTTAACCGTAATGTCATGGCTTTTAACCTTAGTTGACTAAAATATTTTGTTTTTAACTCATGAGAAACACTAGTCAAGGTCTTCTCTATCTCTCATTAATGATTGAAATGATTACAACTCAAATTATGTGTCCTTTCATGCATTTCACTTGGCCAATGATCTCTCTCTCTCTCTCTCTCTCTCTCTCTCTCTCTCTCTCTCCAATCAAATATCTTCATCTTTTCATCCAAAATCACACAATTTGTCACTCATATAATAACTCACATGCTCTTACTCCAAATTAATTTTTGATTACTAAAAATCCCAAACTAGTATACCTGTGACAAGTTTATTCTCCATTAATTTTTGTTAAATTTTACTGTCAAATTACTGAGTTAAATAATACATTACAATTGAAGAATATATTAGTTTGGGGTTTTAACCTCCGTTTTTCACATGCGTACTAATTTGTAATTTTTTTTGTATTAATCAAATTTAACATAGAGTAAATTTGTCATAAATGTACCAATTTAGGATTTTTGGTGATTAAAAAATTAGTTTGGGATAAATTTGTCACGGATTTATCAGTTTGGGGTTTTTCGTAGTATTAACCCTAATTATAAACCTAGTTAAATAACATGAATTGAAGTTATTCTTTAAAATAAGTAAAGGATGAAGAAAAATTCATTTTCCCTTCTTCTCCTTGGTAGAGTAACTTCATCTTCTTATCTTCAAGTGAAATTCTCTTTTTCCTTGCAGAACAAAAAGCAAAGCTTCCCCTTAAATTTCAATCAAACTCCAAAGTTTGTTCAATTTGATTTGTTTGAGCTTTTAATCTCATCTTTTAAGTATTTACAAGGTAAAAGTTCATGAACTCCAATTTCTTTCTATCAAGCTAGTTTTGTTGTTTTCTTAAAGATTAAAAGTTGTTAATGTTTGTTCTAGTTTATTTTGCTTTGAAGGTGATTAAGATTTTGAGTTGTCCAAATCTTTGTTCAATGTAAGTGAAAACTCTATGGGTTAATTTAGATTGATGTACTTGATACTCTTGACTTGGTTATTTGATGGTAGTAGATTTTAGTTTGAATATTGACGATAACTGTGAGAAAATTTCAATGATTGTACATTCAATCATTATGTTCGTTTGACTTGAATCTATGAATTTGTATATACCAAGTTTGTGATTAATTGATATCCATAAGATTCAATAGTATAAAAAAATTGGTAATGATGAACCTAAAGCTGAAAGTGATATTTTTGTAATTCGACTAAGTTATCGAATTTTTAGCTAAGCGTTATCGATTATTCAAGTGGTCAATCATATGAGTTCTCGATGGTTACGATGTTGATCGTTTGAGTTGTTGTTCACATTGTTGATTTATGAGCATCGGTTCCTAAGTTACCAATTACCTATATACGGCTTTCGATTAAAAGATGATGGCTTATATCGGAAAGAGTGAGGATACATGTGTAAAAGTGCACGTAATTAATTATTTATCATTAGTTGCATGAAAAATAGAAAATTATTGAGATGTACGTGGCGATTGTTATGCAATGTATGTAAATGATTAAAATCTTTACCACGGCCTATTTGCCACAAAGCAAATTCCCTTGTATGAGTATGTGGAAAAGACTCTGGAGTTAGCCAGATATTCTACTACATGAGACAGTTCTCTAAAAGGTTAAAATGACACTATATCCTATGAAGACATGACTTGTGTAGTCATAGTATGACATAGGTTGTGTAGTCATGGCATAATGTTAAGAAATAACCATTATAACGTAGATGTACAGTGGTGTATTTATCATCGATGATGTAGAGAACACTCATGATGAATGGGTTAAGAGACGTGGTAAAGGGTATGAATGATTTTGTCCCCATGAGTTGGTGATGACGATACCTCGTTAGTCAAGATGTCTAGTGAATCAAGATGATCCTGGCTAGTGACAAGTACGAATTCACCTGTGTATATCGGTGAGCTATTATGTGGTATATGTGCATCATAAAATAATATGTCATCTGCTTGCATTTGAATGAATAATCTTATATAACGTTGTAAATGATTTCCATTGACATATCATGATAGAAAAGGGAGTGCATCATCTACTTCTGCATTTGTCATCTGTGATTATTTTGTATTGCTTTCAACTCACATTGTTTATTAATACTAGATTAAATGGTGAGATGATCTATTACATTAGACTTAGAGATTTAATTTACTAGGTTTCAGCTCACCTCTTATTTTTCAAAATTTGTAGGATGGATCACCCTCCCTTGTTGCGATTTGGAGTTCCTGTCGATGTGTTTGTACTTTAATCAGCAATAGTATAAGTGTAGTCTCGGTGGGTGGGTAGACAAGGAGTTTCTTGGACCACTTAGGGTTTCAATGGCCCCCTAGTTTCGACGGCTATGGCTTGTCAATGGGCAAGGTTGTCGATCCTTAGAGAATAGCTTGACTTTTGTATATGCAGGTTTTTGTGCATGGGAATGGTGTTGGTGATAGGTGACCTTGACCCCTTTCTAGGACTTATGTATGTGTATTTTTCTTGGATGTTGTATTAAGATAGTAACCACGGTTGATAACTCTATAAAAGTAGAGTTATTTTACCTACTTTAGGCAACAAATAATGCAATATTTGTTAGAAAATATTTGGATTTCATTTTATTTAACTCAAATTTCCTTGTTTATGCAGGATAATGAGACATGGAGAACATGAGGAAAATATGGCAAAAAGAAGGAAATGAATATGCTACCCAGAGAAGAGTTAGAAGGTAGATATCAAATCGGGAATTCTGCGATTTATTTCTTAGTTTTATGCGAAAAAAAGAAGCAATTGTCTTGTGTTAGGAGTCTTGGATGTTATCTTATAAATAGGATAATATTGAGAGCGTAGAGGGACAGCTAGTTTTCTTTAGATTATTTTATTTTATTGTTTTGGAAGTTTTTCAAGTATTTTGAAGAAATGACATTGATTCAAGATATTTAGTTTAATTTATACTTTCGTTTCTTCTTCTATTATATTCTAATTTTTTTTTGTTAGAGTTACGATGTAGCCTAACCATGATGATATGAATTTCATGCTTTTTATGTTTTGCAAGTGATTTCATTAATGTGAGTTATATATTACTGTGCTTAATGCCTTTAAGTGATTGGTCACCGCTTGAATGATCTGATGTGCATGTTTAAGACTGAGAAGTGATAATATGTAATTGCTTCTTATAGTATATAATCATGAATTAAATGTGGATAGAAGTATACCATGTTATTTGTGTAGCTTTCGGTGATGAGGTGATCCAAAAGATTTATTGTCAACCGGGAATATTCACAGATTTTAATGCACTTATGTTTATTTAAATTCATATAGAGATAAAGTGGATTGATAAACTGAGTAGATTTGCTATACCTAGAAATAGAATATTAAATGAACTAGGAAATTCCATTATCACATTTTTGATATTATTCTTGTATGCATAATGATCTAAAATTTATATCTAGTGGTTATGGTGAAATCGAGTGTTCTAACATATTTTATCTAATTGATTATCTACCTTTAGTTTCTAAAATTTCATTTTTAAAATTGTCAATTTTTATTTATTCTCAATTTTATTTTGATATGTTAGATAAATTTTATAATTAGTCTATTTTTAATACTTAATTGGTTTATTAATCATCAATTTTTGTGGAATGATATTTTTTTTCATCATTATATTACTTGTTTAACACGTTCGTTAACATATGCAAAATTTTACGAACATTGATGCTTGTATAAAGATGAAGATATGTATATTTAGGGGTGTAAATGGTTTGGTTTGGTTCGGTTTTCCTGAAAAATCGAACCAAACCGAACCGAAAAACCGGTTTGATTCGGTTCGGTTCAATTTTCGATTTTTTTTTTTTTTTTTTTTTTGCTTTTCATTCACAGCTTGTTTTTTGATTTGTTCTACACACAATATCCACGTCAAGAGACGCTTCACCCAACCATTTTTACAAACACTTGGCCGGCAACTCCCCGCACGACGCAGTGCCCCAAGCCACCCCTACTGTCCATGGCCGAGAAAGAGCAAGCCAGGCCCCTCGTGCCCGCCTTGCGCACCATCCGCAGTGACGAAGACAAAGCCTTGTCGGCCCATTTCATGCTCTGTCGGCCGAGCACATCGGATTTTTAACTACTGTCTTGGATGGAACTGTGATGAAAGCTATTTTTTGGTCACTCGTATAATTTTTGGGGTATATTTGAAACAAAAAAAAAGTTTGAGGTATGATTGTCACACTAGGTAAAGTTTAGGGCACGAATGATAATCATTATGTTTTTTTATTTTTATTTTTTTTGTTCTCAGTAACATATTTGAAACAGAAATCTGTTTGGTAAAATAATTTCATTTTTCTATTTTCAGGGCAAATTTTTAGCTCAAAAATAGGTTTGGAATAGAAATGAGAAATTAAAATTGTCTACTTTTCTATTTCTCGGACAGAAATAGAAATAACAGCTCTCTTTTATTGCTTGCCCTCACCGCCTGCTGCCGCCCACCCTGTCCATCGCCGGTCGCCTGTCAAGAACAAAAATTTAAGAATAATCTATCAAACAAATTTCTATTTGTTAATTTTGTGTCATTATTAAACGTTATTTTTTGCTTAAAAACTTGTCCGGGAGCCAGAAATAGGATCGGGGAAGAGAAATTTTATCATTCGTGCCCTTAGACTTTTCATGGAATTTTCCATTTAAAGAAAAAAAAAAAGCAATGCCAATTCAAGCTTGGACTGCTGCAAATTACCATTTCAAAGATTCTTCCGAACTTTTACGAATCACAAATGAAAGCATAATGAAGTCTCGACCAAAACAGTTCCCGTGAGTTTCATAGTCTTATTTCTCCCATTTCAATGTGGGCTGACAAGTGAGGTTTTGTGGCATTGAGGTGAAATATGACATGCATAAGATTTAATCCAATTGATCCATGAGAGTGGCGTTGAGACGCTTGTGCTAGGATTCTAGAAATGATCATATTAGAAGATCTCTAAAGATGAGATTGGTCTTCCATGTACAAAATGGTCGGGAATTGATGTCACTTTCCCGATGATGGCCATAGTAGGTGAAAATCAGTTGGTGTGCCAAAGTAATCTGTATGTGTCGCTCGAGGAAGTGAATGTCCGAACTAAATTGGACATGGTACGATTGATTATAAGGATGTGATTCTCCGTAAAATTCTTGAGAACGGTGAGTATGAGTGCAAGACCAATTACAAAACCAGCCTCATATTCCGACTCACCAAATGTTGCACGAGCTTGTCCTCGGCCGAGAAACTTTTGGCCTATGACCCGAGGACAAGAAAAACAGATCTATGCTTCATCTTCTTCATCTCTACGGGCTTGATTTTCGGAGTGTATGATCAGGACTAAACAAGGATGAGTGCCAAGTCCAATCCAGTTCGACTGCACGACACGAAAAAGGAGAGGCAGAGTTACAAGCCACGAAACTGACACTAAGGATAGATGAGAGTTTGTAGTTTGTTAATTTCTTTTAAATTGAATTAATACCACGAAAAATCTCAAATTGGTACATTAGTGACAAACGAAGAGTAAAACCCCAAATCGATATATTCGTCAACTGCCACGTGTCATCAAACTCGCCAAATACTTCCCTTATTTTGCGCAATCTGTCCACTTTGCCTGACCCAGACTCGTCTAAAACGGATTAATTTTATGTGAAGAAATTCGGACGTTCTTTTAACCAGGAGAGGCCTAGGCAAGGGCTTTAAGGCTTTTGTACTAGGAAGCCTCATACCCAATTGCATCCACTGATGGGGTCTATTACAAATGACTGGCTGCGGAATGATTTTGAAATTTTTTCTCACGGCGTGCAAATCCGAATCTTGTTCTCGTGAAATCAGCTTCTGTATTATCAAATTTGACTATACGCAAGTGGGGAAAAAGTGCCATTGTTGAACTGTAACTATTCCCCTTTCGTTGGACAAAGACCCAGAATGTTTTCCTTCATTTCTTTTTCTTTTTTCAAGACGGTCATAATTAGACATGATCATGGATCGGATTGTCTCACGAGACACTCTAGTCCCGACCCCCAAATGAGTGGACAGGGCTCTAAATTTTGGTCACTAACTCGCAAAGTTCGTGGATCCAGGCAACTATTTTGGGCCCCAACCCCGGGCTCGGGCAAGACCTTCAGCCCGCCGCCATGTTTTAGATAAATAATATTCAATTTATAAAAGCTTAAATTTCTATAGATTCCCTCTCTTCCAACTTCGGAAGAACATTCCCATTGTTGCCTTCTTCACTTATATTTGATTAGACCTGAGTAATCATAGCTTAAAAGACAGTGAAATCGGCATCATTGAAAGACTCATAGTCCAAGAGCAAGTACATTTCTACACATTTCTTATGCTACTTATTGCTTTAACCCACATGAACTTTACTTAGTGGATGATCCCATGCGATATGTTTTGGTTATCTTTTAGGTTTTTAGCTTGGACTCGAATCATGATCGATTTGGCACCACTAGTCGGGAGGGTGAAGGGCCATGTTCAAGCTGGAACGGTCCTCAAATCGGCTGCGTTTTCTTCCTCATTCTCTCCGGAGATTTCCTCGAGCGAGCGGCCCTTCGACTCCGGCACCAAGAAGGTGAATACCATCCCCAAGAAGTTGATCACGCCGAGTATGATCAAGGTCTTCCTGACGCCGATCCCATCCGCTGCGTACAGAAAGCCGAATGCACCCACCATGGCCCCGGCCTTGCCGGCTGCAGCAGATATGCCGTGACAAGTCGACCTGAGCCGTGCTGGGAAGATCTCCGCGGGGACCACGAACGTGGTGGCGTTCGGGCCGAAGTTTGCGAAGAAGAAGGTGAGCGAGTATATGATCACGAACCCGATTCGATTGTCCGGCAAGGTCCAGTGGTGGTAAGGGATGGCCAGAGCAAACATGAACACTGTCATGAAGAAGAAGCCCATCAATTGGATTGCGAACCTTCCGATCCTGTCGATGAACGCCACCGTGAACCAGTACCCTGGGACTGTGCTGCAGAGAGCGATCAAGGTCTGCGCACGCCCAATCCGGTACAACTCTTCTATGGCATTCATGGTTTTCGCCTTGGGAATCCAGCCGATGGCGGTGAAGATGTCTTTCTGGAAAAGGTTCTGGCTGTAGAAGGCGATGTCCAACAGGAACCAGGTGCTTGTCGTGCCGAGCAGGTGGAACCCATGGCGTCGGAGGAACTGCTTCGAGAACAAGCCAAAGTCGTTCCCTTGCACCTTTGGCTGGACTTTCTCTGGCTCTGCTTCCAAATCGACTTGGAGAACCTTCGACATGTCGGCTGCGGCTTGCTTGGCATTCTTGGCCACTAGAGCGGTGTAACGGGCTGTTTCGGGCATTTTCATCCGCCAGTAATATGTGAGAGCGGCCGGAAGCGCACCGAACATCAAAATCAGCCGCCACACGTAGTCGGCTTGCGGGATGGTGGAGAGGCCTGGATTGACTTCATAGGCCGGAGCGGGATATCTAGACTTGAAGGCTGAAGAGATAATTATAGCAACCATCCCGCCAGCCAAAATCCCAAAACCCTGCATCGCGAAAACGGCTGCGATGAAGGCACCACGAGTCTTCTTGTTCGCGTACTCTGACATGATGGTGGCGGAAAGCGGGTAGTCCCCGCCAATGCCGAACCCGAGCCAGAACCTGAAGAAGCAAAGGGTTGCCATCACCCCTTTTGCTTCCTTACCGAAGGAGAGCCCCGAGGCGACAGAACAGAGGACCATGAGCATGAGGGTCATGCCGTAAACCCGCTTCCGGCCCATCTTGTCACCCAACCACCCAAAGAAGATCTGGCCCGAAAGGGTCCCACAGAAGGCGACCCCATTGACCGCTGCCGCCACGTTGGAAGGCAGAGTGCCCGGGTTGGCGGAGCCCGGCTCGGTGTAGTACAGGCGGCCGAGGAGCTTCGTCACGAGGGAGATGCAGAATAGGTCGTACGCGTCTGTGAAGAAGCCCATGCCGGCGATGATGATCGCCGTGAAGTGGTACCATTGTGTTTTGGCTGCATCAAGGGCATTGAGCACCTGCAGTTGTTCCCTTAGCCATTGATCAGCCCTTTTCCTCAAATTCCCTCGTAGCTGTTACATTCAACAGTAAAATTTAGTAACATCAGAAGAAAATATGCTCAACTAAGGGAACTAAAAGTAAGATGTTGATGTGGCCCAAAGTATAGGAGAGGTAGAATTTTACTTGGGAAGGTGAAATCAACAGAGGATATAAGGGAAAGAATAAGCGGACAATCACATGGACGCCCTGTGCTGAATTCCTCTTAGAGACGTAAAGACTTGAAAAAAAAAAACAGGTTGAGTTTTGAAGAAGAAAGATCAGTGGATGGTGAATTGGTGACTGGTTGCCAGTGAAACTGAAAGCATGTAATACGAGCACGTGTCCTTTGTCAAGTCAATAAAGTGAGACCGTGTGGCTGTGGTTGAGCTTGAGCTTTAGGTTTATGTCTTGATAACATTATGCGCAAATGATTTATGAGTCGCGCTCTTCTGACACCATCTCAAACATAATTTTCAGAGTGATAAACGTGAAAGCTATGTATGATCCTAGCAAAGAAGCATATTTACTTGACGTATACTCATCTCCGAACCTTGATTTCACACACTATATAGAACATGGAATGACAAAGACATGACTTTAATACCATAAACTTTATCAGAAAAAAACTTGTAAAGCTTGAAAACAGAACCTTCATAGAAAATCACACTATATGAAGCCCAAATGATTAAAAAAAGTAAGCACGTATTCGCCAAGCAGACTGTCTGTTCTTATAATATTTGCAGAGAAAAGGAAAGCAAAACAGAGGCACACAAGTTAAAAGAAAGAACGAAAAAATGGGAAAAGGCAGATTACAGAAAGCACCGATTCAAAGAACAACTTCAAGTATCAGAACGCACCCCTTCCAAAGAAAAACCAAATGAAAGCACAGAGTGCAACGAGATAGGCGAGGCAGAGTTCCCAAGTTACAAAACAAGAACAGGATAAAGTTACGCGAAGGATGGACGAAAGAGTCCGTACTTCGTACGTCTGAACAGTGACAACGTGGTACAAGTCTCCTCAGAAAGAGAGAGAGAGAAAGAGATAGAGAGAGAGGTCTTTGGGGCAATGCAATGGAGTGAAGAGATAAGGGGGGTTCCGGTATTTAAAGCCAACGAGGCGCCCACCTCTGAGTTTTTAATTTTCTACTTAGTTTTTGGCATTTTTCTGATTTGAGCTTTTATGCAAAGTTTCAAAAAGCTTTTCAGCCAAGCATTTTCTTCTACCTGTTAACGCTTTTTACCTGCTCTGGTGACTCTTTTTACCAAACTTCCACGTACAAAAGTCATGGTGCTGCTGAGACTTTTGCTCATACTTTGGCTTACAAGTCAGATCAGTCAGTTTCGCCGTGCACATGCTGATCATTTTAGATAGTGCACCATCTCAGGGGTACCAAATTAGAGGTGATCATGAACCTGCCAATCCGACGGAAGGGCCTAGGTTTGATTCGCCGGTAGGACAAAACTGGTGGACTTGGGTAGCTACTCCCTTCTCTTACCCGAATCATTCACTTTGGCCGGCACGGACTTGCCTCGACGTGATTAATATATTCTTTTTTAAAGAAAAGATCATTGAAATTCTAAAGTCATGCCCGCTGTGGTATCAATATTATAAGCTTTTTTCATGTTATCCCACGTGGACCAACGATAAGCAAACGGTGTTGACTTGGATCTAACGAATTTTTTCCTTTGGCTAGAGTATTTCCCTCCAAAATCGATGTAGCTTTGGCTTCGCTAAACGTCATATCGGATTCACGTCAACTTCATTCGCACGACATTGTCCACATAAGCTACTTATAAGATTCTTAAAAGTCCAAGCACCTGTAAGATTCTTAAAAGTCGTCTTGGACAGGACTGGGATGAAGGGTATATTGGTCAGACTAGTACAATTTTAAGATTTTTGGCGACACGAAACAAAGTATGAATTTTTGAAATCACAGTGGATATCATTTTAGACTTTCAGCAGAATTATTCCTTCTTTTTTCCTCATAAAAAGGCCTAGGTAAGGGTTTTTAGGCTATGTACTAGGAGGGGTCTACCCAAATGCGTTCATTAATCAGGTCTTACTACAAATAATAGGTTGCTGAATAATGTTGTGCTCTTCTTACAACGTACAAAGTTAAATCTCGTTCCCGGGAAACAAGCCCCGTCATCTTCTCTATTATTGAATTTGACTCGATGCAAGCAAAGTAAAAGTGCCACTATTGAAACTACGCTTTGTCACCTTTGTCGGACAAAGACTCAAAGATTTCCCTTTCTTCGATGCATTCGTAACTAGATTTGATCATGAGTCGAGACACCATACGAGGCCTTCTAGCTAGGGCCACCCGCAAATGAGCGGGCGTGGCTCTAATTTTCGTCGCGAGCCGCAAAGGCGTGGATCCAGGCAATTACTATGGGCCCAAACCCCGTCCTAGGCAAGACCTTCGGCTCGCCAACAATATTTACGATAAAAATTATTCTATTTTCAAAAACTCAAATTTCTACATATCCCCTCTGTAAAGTAGAACGCTCCTTCTAATTACGTTACTTTCTCATTTTCAGATCTATATAAAGGCTAATTTTTCCTTTTCCGTCTCCTTTTCTAGGGCAACTTTCCAGCCAGTTTCCATAGTTATTTTGTGATTTAGCTGAAAATCTTAAAAGGAGGATATACGTTCGACGGAAAGAGTACGTTGCCCAAGTGACTGGTCGCGTTTCTCGCTGGCACCCGACCCGACCCGATCCGACCCGCTAGTTCGGGTCCCGAGGTGGACTCGTGTAACGCGAGGGGGAAATGGCTTCCTCGTCGTAATTATCACGTCGATAAGGTCCGCGTGCGCAGTTGGGTCAACTTAGGAAGGATGTCGGACTCTGAAATTCCAGTCAAACGGGTCAAGAAAGACGGAAAGGGGAAGAGTGCGTGTGAGAACAGGCGCGCCCCGTGAGGACCGAGCGGTGTGGGACGTCTTGGGATTTTGGGGGAGGAGGGGGGGTAGGTTTCGCCCTTTAAGGTGGGGAGGGGGGGCGGCGGCGGCTCAAATATCCACACCTTGGATGGTGGCCTCACTCTCCCTATTTCAACTTGTACTATGGCCTCGTGTTGTTTTGTTTGATTAGACAAGACTATTCATAGCTGAAAGGACGGCGGAAAATCGATACATAGGATTCGACCTGAAACAAGTCCTTAAGCTGGTCCGTCAGGCGTCTCGTTCGTTCGAGCCTTGGAATCCTTTCGATATCAATGGACTCCTCCGATGTAAAGCAACCAGAGGATGTTCCTTTTCTCCGAAGAAAAAAGGAGGAGGTATTTTGGGAAAACGGGAGGCTTGGGATGTCCGATCGCCGGGACTTTAAACGAGACGTATAATTTGAGGGTCTGCCCATAGCAGAGATGCCCCTCAACACCCGCAAGTTGCAATGATCCTTGGGGTTAAGATAACCACTACGACCTTAGGGGGAGTTGTAGACTTATGGACCAAGGATAACCGTAGCTTAAAGGATGGTGAAAATCGATGTCATAGGGTAGACTTAGGGATCAAGAACGAGTGCATTTCTACACATTTTTTCGAGCTACGTGTCGCTTTAACCTGTATAATATTATTTAGAGTAATGATCCTATGTAATATGTTTCAATTAAATCTTTTTTCATAAGGAATAGTGATCTTTTGGCATTGCAAGTTAGAAGAGCGATTGGTCCGCGTGCACGAATAACTCGATAAAGCATAGCGTAACTCTTTTAGTTGATTCTTTGGAGATATCGAAATTTTATGCGTTTGGTGAAAAAAAATTGAATTTTATTTTTGTCCCCATGCTTGATTTGATAGTTACCTACCCCTTACATTATACATGAACGAAGGTGCGGGTGGCTCGACATCTTACGTTCATTATCTTCGATACCTGTGTTATCTTTCTTTTAACCTTAATCTTGTTTGTTCCATGTACATTGTAGCAGACCAAAATTTGAAGAAAGACATTAGATCTTCTTGCGCATGTCGGATAGTTCCCTTAATCTCGGATTGCGCACCAGATGTATTGATATTCAGACTGGACTGCTCACAACATGGGCACCTAAAAGTTTATTAGGCGTCGGTCATTTCTTTGGTCTCTTCCTTCGGTGGGAGACAAAGGTCAAAGTCAACTTATCACAACCTCTCTGTGCTCCACCAAAGTCGTGGGACTCCATTATCGAGAAAACTCTTGCTTTTGGAGACCCAACACGAAATGCACGCTTCTGACTAGACATCATTTAGTGATGGGAAAATTATTAGGAAAAATGACACAAATAATTTTTGAATTTTAATTTAATGTGTAACATCATCTCTAAATTTTTAATTTGTTCAATATGATTCATGAACTTTAGCTCAATATACAATATCGTCTTCGAATTTTTAATTTATCTAATGTGATTCATGAAATTTTAATACATGTTCAATTTAATCCTTAGACATGTTATCCCTCAACTTGAATTAATGGAAAAATAACATTAGATATTTTTATATAATTTACGGGTTAAATTGAACATTCACCAAAAGTTTATGGAACATATTCAACAAATTAAAAGTTCAGGAACGACATTATATATTGGGCCAAAGTTCAGGGACCATTTATAAAATTATCCAAAGTTATTATTTATGGGTCTTGCTTAACTGTGATTTGTGTATCTTATTAACATGACATTTCTTAAGAATATTCACGAGAATATATTTCGATTATCCTACTAGTTGATTACATATAATATCAAATTTGTTAGGGTGCAACAAGTTTAATGCTTCATGGGACGACACTTTCTATTATGACCAATAAACACTCCTTCATGGAAAATTGATTTTGAGATTGAAAGTGTAACTACTAAAAAGTAAGGTCCATTTTAACAAACTGAAAATTAAGAACTGAAAAATTTAAGTATCGAACCAGTATTATAAGCACTAAATTGTATAAGTTAAATCAGATTGATACGTTCCCACTTTTGAGTGCTGTATCAATCTTGTTCGATAATCATCACAAATCAAAGCATAGAATTTTGGTGATTTTGCTAGATCGTTTCGTCGGTAACAAATGGTAGCTAAATGAGATCGAACCCAACCATGATCAAAACTAAAAATTTAGCTGTAGTGTTGTGAAAGCACGTTCATAATCGGATAGATGAATGAATATGAATTCCCTTAATTGCGCCCACGATGCGAGAATCAAAGTAAAAGTCAAAACACGTGCTTTGTTTTTTAATGCAGTAACACTTTTTAAACGTCTTAGCCATCGATGAATCAAATTCTAAACATTTCATTTCGATAATCATGTCCTAGGGTCAACTTTTGTCATCCCAAGAAGTCGTGGGGTTTCGTTGGAGAAAAGGAGCATCCGACGTTTCCGAGTCGCCGAGTCCATCTTCTCCTTTCGTTGGTTTCGAGAATCGTTCTTAATACAACTAAAAGAGGACAAGTAAGCTGTGAGGATAAGATCAATGGAAGTCGACATCCGGCATCCAATTCCTATTGATTGACATATTTTCCTCCCTCACTATCACTATCGCCATTGTTTGGGGGCCCGGCATTGTTGTGAAATTACGCGAAAACTAACTTTCAATCACTAAGGTATTAACAAGGAACGATAAAGAATACTGTCAAGTTGTGCGATTCGATTCGCGTGTCGGTAACTACGTCATGGAGAAAACCGGCTAGAAAGACTCCACTATCAATCAGAGAACTATAAAAGTTATAATCAATCGATCACGTATTTCCTAACCCTAAATTAGAACCAATCCCATGATGTTTCGCCTCACATAATTGTTAGATAAGATCAACAAGATCGATGTGCGAGAAATTAACTCGCGCTTTGGAACACTTGTGCTTTCACGAGAAAGGACCATCTCAATTCGATGACAGTAGCATAAATTACTAAGCAAAAGGACTTTTTTTTTTTGGTCATAAGCAAAAGGACTTTAAGCACGAAACCATTTTGTGCGTTCGACTCCAACTCAAACCACGTGTTTCGTCATTCACCGATTTGAGCCAGAAAGTCCTATTCAGACTATGACTTCACATTCAATTTTCCACTCAATATCCATCATGACGGTGTAACGAGTTCAAACTCGAAACATAATTTTTATAGATAAAAAGCAATTTGGTAGTCCACGTCATGGGCTTTGTATTACCAAGAAAAATTATCTTACATGAATCAAAATGACAACTACAACTTGATTGAATCTACTTGAGTTCAATCCGATGGAGTCCATTTGGGTGTCTTTGCTTTGGTGAAGTTTTTTTCACGAATTACCTTTTTGGACCACCACGTGTTTGGTATACTGAAAATGATTAGTCAACGGAAAACCATATATGGTCAAAGAATATATGCATGTTTAAAGTTAGAAGAATGAATTCCCTAGTTTGAAAGGGAAAAACATTTTCCCGAAAATGATTTCCTGTAAAAAATTTTCCTTTATCAAGAAATTTTTCCCGAACCAAACACACCCTTGGGGTTCATTTGTTTGAAAGAAAATTATTTCTAAAAAATTATTTTCTGGCTTTTTAGTGTTTTGATGATGAAAAACTAATCGATTTATGGAAAACATTTTCCATGGATTGAAAACAACAAACTTAGATTGGAGAAAACGACTTCCCTTTTGGCAAGAAGGAAATCATTTACCTAAACTACCATACAAATAAAACTAATTATATTTCCTTTAGAATAATTTTCTTTCCCTTGAAAACTTTATGATAAAGAAAAGGGGGAAATACCTCCAAAAACCCCAAACTATGTCACTTATGATAAATTTACCCTGAACTTTTTTTTGTGATACGAAAAATTTTAAACTATGTCATTTGTGATAAATTTATCTTGAACTTTTTTTTTTTGTGATATGAAAAACTCCTAACTATGCCATTTGTGACATATTTACCCAATAATACTTTGGCCCATGGGCATTTTTGTCTTTTTCCTTTTTATGTTTTTTTTTCCTTTTTTTTCCTTTTCTTCTCCTGCTAGGGCAGCCCTTGCCAACGATGGCGAGGGTCGCCCTCGCCAAAGAAGAAAAGAAAAGAAAAAAAGGAAAACAAATAGAAAAGGAAAAAGACGAAAATACCCATGGGCCAAAATATTATGGGCTAAATGTGTCACAAGTGGCATAGTTAAGGATTTTTCGCATCACAAAAAAAAGTTTAGGGTAAATTTGTCACAAGTGGTATAGTTTGAAATTTTTCGTATCACAAAAAAAAGTTCAGGGTAAATTTGTCACAAGTGATATAGTTTGGAGTTTTTGGTAGTATTTTCCCTATAGAAAATTATTTTCAAGGAAAATGATTAGTTTTCATTTGTTTGATGGTTTTGGAAAATGATTTCTTTCTTGCTAGAAGAGAAATTGGTTTTCGCTTGATCCAAACTTATTGTTTTCAATCTATAAAAAACATTCTTTATAGGTTGATTGGTTTTCCGTCATCCAAACACAAAAAAGGTTAGAAAAAATTTCCCAAAAACAGTTTTTCCTCGAACAAATGGACCCTTAATTTTAGTTCGAGTTCACGGATGCAATTGTTTAAGTGAGTTTGAAGTGGAGCACGCAATGCACGAAGCAAATTTTCAGTGAATCTTATCTTCTGAATGGACTAAGCCAGGTGGCGTGGTAGTGGTTGGAACATGTTGGCATGTGTCATGGTCAACTAGTTCCGTTCCGTGCTATATCTTCATACAAATTCCGCAAACGAAGTGATCTCCAAAGAATAATATACCGACTTCCCGGCTTAGTGAACCTACCCACAAACAGACTCATTCCTGCATCAATCTATCATTCCGAGTTCATCAAAAAGGAATCCAAAATCGTGAGGATTTAGACTTACGACCACGTGAAGATTAGACTTAAGCATCTTCTTAAAAGATTTCATTTTGATCATCGTCTTGACTTTGGAATTATCGGAATGTAAAATTTTCAAAGGGTATTACCTCTCCCTAAATAAAATAAAGATATGAGACAAATTAGGAGTGTAGGGCATACAAATATCGGTATATTAAAATAAGGAAGAAAGTTGCGGGGCTGCTTCCATAGTCCTAGTACTCTCCATTACCCTTATGCGTTTAAGCTTCTGGCCTATATTGGGACGTGTCTATCATGTCATCCCATCATTGGGCACTCATTGGATAAGTTGGGTAACCCCGCTTTCGCAAGGACACGCACCTTCCAAAACGTGACGTCTTTTTAGTGGCGCATGGGGGCGAAATGGAATGGCCACAGGGCGTGTCCGGGGATTTCACATCTGCAGTGGGAGTGTTTAGTTTGAGCTACAATTACTGCCCATTCTGAACGAATCCATCACCGTCGCCTCGCCTATGCAAGTTGAGATAAAGCTAGAGCTGTTTGAAGACTAGTACACGGGTCGAACCCGTGTCGTAGATGAATTAGGGTTTCTTGAGAGGAAGGGGCAATTGGGGTTTTGAACTCGCAACCAAGGAAGGTTCGAAAAGGATGAGAAAAGGTATTCCTGGCGCACCGCAATCCACGTCGCCTTATTTTTTGGAACAATTTTCAATTTCATAATCCAAATGGAAAAATTGGGAGTTCGACATATGTGGTCAACTTTAATGCTATTTTGGAATACTATATTAGCAGATTGATTTGTTTTACGTGTGCAAAATATCTTAAATGTAACAAAAACCTAAAATTTGAATGAAGCGCAATATGAGTGCACGTAAACTATAAAAAAGGGAAACATTAAAAAATATCTATGGTACCTTATCAACAGAAGACCGAAAAAATTAAACTTGAAAACAATCTTATGTACATGTATAACATTATAAGAAAAGACAAAAGTTAGACATCTTACAATGTCTTAAGAGTCGACATTGTAATTTTTTTAAAATTTTGTAAGCCATTAAAAATTTACATATTTAAAAATTTATGAGATTTTTCCGGTTGATTGCAGTGAAAAGTCGTTAGTCTTTGGAAACCATGGTAAAACATGAAAAACAAAAAGTTTGGAAATAATTACGACGTTTTAAACTGCATTACCAGGGAATGTCGTAAGCCCCTGAAAAGCACGTCATAAATTTTTAATAATTAGCATATCTAATTATTGACATTGTAAACTTTTTAAGTTTCTAATAATTAACGTTACGATGAAATGTTGTAATTCTCTATAGAATGTCATCGATTACTAAGAATTACATTGTTTAAATAGTTACGACGTTTTACATTAGCTTTTGACAAAACATAGTAAGCCTTAATGAAGACATCATAGAATATTAAATGTCGTTTTTGATTGTTTGAATATTAGTACGTTTTGCATTCGTTAACAACGAAACTCTCGTAAGCCTTATTAAAATGTCATAAATTCTAAAGATTCAAATAGTAGAATACTTTATGATGTCCAAACCGTATTACGACGAAATGCCATAAGCTTATGAAAAACGTCATAAATGGATAAAAAATAGTATATTTAAGTATTTGCAGCGTTTTTAATAGGTTGCGATGAAAGGTCTTAAGCTCGTAAGATATTAAGATTGTAAACAATAAAATATTTACAATGCTTGGAAGACTTTACAACTAAACGTTGTAAGTCTTTTGGAAAACTATAAAAATAATTAGGACGTTTAAATGTTCACAACGTTTTGCATACGTGAAAACGTTGTAAGCATCTGAAAAATATCGGAAAATATTGAAAATTACATAATAAAATATTAAAGGATTGGAGTTACAACGAAGCATTACAAACACTTGGAATACATCGTAAATAATCAGAAGTTAGCCTATTTAAACGACGTTTTGCTCTCATTACGACGGAACATCCTGAGCATTATTCTAAGAGTCACTTTATTTAGACATTTACAATGCATTGGGTTACCATGAAATCTAGTAAGCCTTTGTGAAAAAAGTATCCGATTTTATATATTCAAATTCAAATATTTACGATATTTTGAACATCTTAATGATGAAACATCGTAAGCCTTTGGAAAACGTTGTAACTTATCCAAAATTAGGATATGTACACATTTATGATGTTTTGCACTAGGTTACAAAATGTCTTAAGCCTTCGTAAGATATTGCAAAGCAATAAAAATTAGATTATTAAAATATTTACGACATTTTGTATTGGGTCATGATAATTATCGGAAGCCTTTGTGAAGCATCACAAATATAAAAAATCGGAATATTAATATATTTACGATACTTTGAGCTACGTTACAACAACACGTTGTAAGCTTTTAGAAAACGTCGTACATAAAGAGCATGGATACATAAATATTTATAATGTGTTGCTCTAGGTTACAAAGAAATGCCGTACACCTTGGTAAAACATTGTAGAATAGTAAAAAGTTGAGCATTTATGACTTGCTGGACTAGGTTATGACAAAACATCACGAATCTTGGTAAACAATCGTAAACAGTGGAAAATTAGGATATTTGAATATTTACAATATTTTTCGTGGATCTCTTTGAAACATCATAATCCTTAGTAAAGTATCCTATAATATTAACAAGTATATTGTTCAAATACTAAAGATGTTTTATACTAGATTACTATGAAAAGTAGTAAGCTTTTATACAACGTCGTAAATTACCAAGAAATAAAATGTTAAAATATGGATACCAACCCTGTTTGACAGTTCTTACTAGAGTTTACTTAAAAGGCGATGCGGCAACTTTTAATTAGGTGCCGAAATAAGTGGTTGGCCTAGTTCCAAAAAAAACATCAACTTTATTTTGAATGACAATTTAGGTTTGAATTTTTTTTTTGCTAACCCGGGAACCCTCCGCACGGCCTACAGCCGGAAAGGTAAACCCGGAGTGACGCTAGCGCAGAACCCACCACCATAAAAAATCATTAACCTTCATTTAAATTTCAAATCTGACCGAAACAATTTGAAAATTTTACATTACAAGAGCCAGATTTGGGATTCGAGTAAAAATTGGTGTTTTTTTTAGACAAAAAAAAGTTCGGATCAGAATTGTCACTCAAAGTAAAGTTGGTATTTTTTTTTTAAATTAGCCCGTGATTCGTTGAATTATTGGCATTTTAAAGTTTTCCATAGAAAATCGTCACATCACGTAAAACAGTTTTAATAAGATTTCTCATCTACTTAAAAAGCAATTGGAAATGACATTTGCATTGCGAAGTCGTACCAAAATGTTAATATTCTTGTCGCTTTTTGGGCACAAATTCAACAAACTTTACCGTCCTCGTTTGACTTTTCATACATGGAATATTTCCAACTCCACTAGCGGCCGAAAAACAATCGCCTTCGATAGACTTCTTTCACTGCACATATTCAAGCTTCTTTTCCTTGTCATGGTGGCTTGATACAAAAATCTGTAATTATATATATCGATTTTCTCTTTTATCCGTTTTTTGGTATGCTACTTGTACACCACTTTTAGCGGTAAAATTTCTGCGTGACAAGGGCAATTGAGCTAATGATTTGAAGTTACGTATTGGTGCCAACCATCACTCAGTGATAATTTCCAAATTATGACAAATAAAGTAAACTAAACTTAAAATCGCAGAAAGAAAAGGCCATCGTTTTCCCAAGTCACCTCAAATTTTCACATTAGAGTCCATAATTTCACACTTCGAAAACTCAATGTGCGTTTATTTCAATTGTGCATATATTCAACTAAGAATTCTTTGATTATACCCAAAAAAAAGTCTCATTTTCTTTAAAGAGTCAACTAGAAGCAAGATAAGTTACAAACCACAGGAAGCAATGGTCCCCAATCTAGAAGCACAAAAAAACAAGTTTCGTTGACCTCGTGCAGAAACTCGGACGCTGAGAGTACGGGCATACATATAGATGCTACCAAAATGTATGCATCATGAAATAAACCAGTGCACGCTTGCGAAGACAAATTCATAAGAGAACAAAGATTTGGAGATATGATAAATCAACCTTCACGATCATGGGCTGTTAAGATTCCATTATCATGTTTGAGAGAGAGAGAGAGAGAGCGAGAGAGTCGTAGTAACTTGCAAAGCCGAGAAAGCACACAAATTTGTCGATAACTCTTTGATCCAGTCAACTTAAAGTTGGATGGAATCTTGGAAATCTATTGAAGGATGACATGGTAATTGTTATATTTCGTTGGTCCACCCATAATGTGTGTGTTCAAGGGACTTCATTTACTCTAATAAGAGGTGTGTCTAAAAGACATCTTTTGAAGAGGTGCGAGAAAAGTTTCTTAATGTAAGTTAAGATAACTTCCTCGATAGATGAATAATATACAAGAGAAATTCAAAACTCTCTCTCTCAACGCATTAGGATTCCGTATCTACTTTGAGAAGACAATCGGCATTAATGTTGTGGAACAAGAATACTTTCTTTGCGATTGTATTTAGATTAACGTGTAGTAAATTCGTTCATTGTTTGCTGGTGATTCAACGTACGATCTTGGAAATTTTTGTTCGGAGTACATCGAATAGGTTAGTCGATTCTCCCGACACTCGTTTTCAACATTAGTATCAAAGTCTCGGTTATGATCTCTGCCTTGTTTTCCCGTTGATTTTTTCCGCTTGCTGTTTGATATGGAGATCATGATGATGAACTTCATATTGTCTGCATATTCATTGCTCGGGAATTGCAAGATGAATCGACGAACATGAATTGAAACGAAGAACGGGTTTGAACGTTACGGGCGACCGTTTCTGTTCAGATGATTTTTGAAAACTTTTTTATGGAGAAAATAATTTTTTATTATATAAAATTGAAGAACTCGTTGAGATGAGCAGAACGGTGGGTCGAACGCCTCCGGAAACCACCGGACACGCCGCCATGCGTGTCCAGAAGCCGCGGCGCAGGGGAGCCACGCGCCCAAAGCGCTGGCATTGCCAACGCGTGGATGGCACGCGCATGTCGGCCAAACGGTACGTGCTGATGTCATCGATAACGTCAGTAAAACTGTCGGTAATCGACATGCTGGCATCATTGATGACGTCATCTCGCTAGCCGATCAACCTCCGGCGAGCGACTTGACCCGTGACCGATCAACGGTCGAACCGGTTAGACCGGTCAATGGTCGAACCGGTTTGACCGGTCAGACCGGCTTAAGAAGCCTGAATTGGGCAGGCGCGTAAGGCACACACGTTGCGTACTTAGGCGGCGCGTGTGGGCGCGTGGGAGCTCCGATCGGGCTGTGATTGGTACCGTTGTGTTCGTATTGAAATTTTCTACATTGTGGTATAGTTATTTTATATGTCTGAAGCTTCTAAAGGTATGAAAATGCATACGGAACCCTAAATACGTGTATTTTTGGGGTATTATTGTATTTTACTTGTATTTCCCTATGATTTTGGAAATACAGGAGCTGGCTAACATGTAAATGACCATATAAAGATTATGTAGAGCATGGTTCATTGATGGCATGTTTATATGGTTTGACGTGCTTGCAATTTTCTAATTTTGAGCATATTAAAACAATGGCTGGAGATCCTTATATCATGAATTTCGCTGTTGATTATATTTGTTGCATGAATGTTCTATTTGTTGATTTACATCATGCTATGCTATATGATTGCTAGAAAGGATGTGATCATTGTTTTAGATATTTTTTTTTGTGAATTATCTAGTCTAGTGGGAGTTTGTAGGTTGGTAAAATTAGAAGAAATTCTCACCTAGAATTTAAAATTTGCACAAATTAAACGAGTTAATGATAGTAGAATAATCATACACCGAAACTGATTGGGAACATCGTGAACTTTCATTTTGGTGTCTTTTGTTGAATTATCATTAATTTAGTTTGTCTTTACTGCAAATTAAAATGTGTGATTATGTGGAAAATGTGCTAGTATTGATTCTGCGTTTATTATGTCAATGTGTAGTGGATAGTGAATATGGCTTCGGCATCCAAGACCATTGTGGCTGACCTCAATAAGGGTGAGAAGTTGAACGGTGACAATTATGATATTTGGCACTGAAAAGTTCAATATATCCTTGAGGAGCAAGAGGTTTTGGAAACCCTCAACCACACCATCAATGAACCTGAGCATGGAACTTCTGCTCAATATAAAAGAGATTAAGAAGCTTATCAAGCTTGGAAAAAGAAAAATAGTATTGCTGGCATCACATTGCTGAGCTGTATGCAAGATGAATCATGTATGAGTTTGAAAGTTATGACAAAACTCAAGCAATGTGGGTTGCCTTGAAAGATAAGTTTAGGGGTACGTCTGCCACTAAATTGAGGAGGTTCACCATCAAATTTGACACATACCAGAAGCGCTCAAATTTATTAATGAGGCAGCATCTTCAGGAGATATCAAACATGATACGTGAGCTGAAGTCGGCAAGTCATACTTTAACTGACAAACAGCAAGTTCAGGCTGTTATAAGGTCTCTTCCTGACAGCTGAGAACATATGAAAATTAATATAATGCACAATGAGAATATCGTCACTTTTGACAATATTGCGCGTTATTTGGAATTAGAAAATGAGCGCCTAGAGGTTGCAAAATCCTCTACCCATGCTTATATTGCTGAATCAGGTTTAGGCAAAGTTTCGGGCTTTAAGCGCAAGAGGAACCATAAATTCAACAACAAAGGAAAAGAGACTGATCAGGCGCCCAAGAGAGCCAAGACCTTCCGACTCAAGAAGCATGATGAGAAAAAGGACAAGGCCAAAATGATGTGCTACAATTGTGACAAACTGGGCCACTTCGCTCATGAATGCACTGAGCCGAAAAATGTACCACATTACTCCATTACTTTGAGTAATGCTTTTGTTTCTAGTACTGTAATGCTTACTGAATCTCATCCAATGTGGACTATAGACTCATGAGCAATAGACCACATAGCTAGAGACCGAGGAGCATTTTTGGAGTATCATTGAATACAGCCTGAAAGAAGATGGATATATATTGGAAATAACTTAAGAGTTGAAGTGAAGGGTATCGGCACATATAAATTAACATTTCGTGATGGTCGAAATCCATTCCTACATGATGTCCTCTATACTCCAAATATTTGGCGAAACTTGATCTCTGTAGTTGTTCTTCTTAGCTTAGGTTATGTATTTTATTTTCATGGTGATTGTGTTGATATTTTGTTTGGAACAGTTTATTACGATTTTGGTTATGTATTGAATGGTTTTATGGTGTTAGACATTGATTATAATGTGTACAAAGTTAATCTTAATGGTTGTTTTTCTTTAATTGCATCTTCTAGTAATGTGGAGATTGATGCAAGTACTTGGCATGCTAGATTGGGTCACATTGGGTTACAAAGAATGAAACGATTAGCAAGAGAAGGACTTTTGAGGTCACTCGCTAATGTTGAACTACCTGTATGTGAACATTATCTAGCGGGAAAAATAACTAGAAAACCATTTAGTAAATGAACTAGAGCTGAACTTCCATTGCAACTTATACATTCTGACATTTGTGGTCCTTTAAATGTAAGGGAGATACATGGAGCCTCATATTTCATCACTTTTATAGATGACTTCACACGTTTCGGTTATGTTTTTCTGATCTTCCATAAGTTTGAAGCATTGGATTGCTTTATGCGGTTTATAGCTTTAGTGGAGAATCAGTTGAATAAAACAATAAAGGCATTGAGAACCGATCGCGGACATGAGTATCTATCTGAGCAATTCAAGGCTCTTTGTGATGAAAAGGGAATTGTAAGACAATTGACTATTCTTGGTACTCCGCAACAAAATGAGGTTACAGAGAAAAGAAGAAATAGAACCCTTTTGGAAATGGTTAGGTCTATGATGGCGCAGCAAATCTCCCTCGTCTCATATTGGGTAGATGCGTTATTGACTGCTGCGTATATACTTAATCGTGTGCCCTCTAAGTCAGTTGTTTCCACCCCTATGAATTGTGGACTGGTAGCAAACTAGACTTAAGTAATCTATGACCTTGGGGGTGTACAACATATGTTCATCATTCTTTCCTTAAATATGGCAAATTAGGCCTTAGAGAGAAGAAGTGCATCTTAATTAGATACTCCGAACACTTGAAATGGTACGTGTTTATAGGTGAACAAGCTGATAGAAGTGTAACTGAAATGGAGTCACGAGATGTCACGTTCTTGTAGAACGATTTTCCTAGTAGAGGTGAGATCGATAAGGACTTCCAATTACATGAGATGGAAGATCCCGATAACACACCTACTAATGTTATTGACGGAAATATAGATTTACCTAAACATATAAGACCTAGTGGGAGTGTAGCGTCACCTGGTGAATTGAATTCTCAAGAAGTTCAGTTGCGTAAAAGTAATCGTAAAAGTATTTACCGTCGTCGATTTGAAATTGAAGGGGAAGCATTTATGATTGCCCCACAAGATGATGCGGAGCCTAAAATAGTTCAAGAGGCTCTCTCATATCCTAACAGGGAAGAATGGAGAAAAGTTTTGAAAGACGAAATTGAGTCTATGAGGACAAATCACGTGTGGGACTTGGTTGATTTGTCAACCGATCGCAAGGCTATTGAAACAAATAGATTTTCAAGATTAAGCAAAGAACGGATGGATCCATTGAAAAATATAAGGCTCGCCTTGTGTTAAAAGGTTATACTCAACAAGAGGGTGTAGAGTATGAGGAAATTTTTTCACTAGTTGTAAGATTTGCTTCCATAGCCATTGTTGCACATTTGGATCTAGAATTACATCAAATGGATGTAAAGACAGTGTTTTCAATGGAGAACTAGATTAAGAAATCTATATGAAATAACCGATATGTTTCATTGTTGAAGGTCAAGAGCGTAAAGTTTGCAAACTTCATCACTCAATTTATGGCCTTAAGCAATAGTCTAGACAGTGGTATTTTCATTTTCATCAAGCCATAACTTCTTTTGGGTTCACGATGATCGAAGAGGATCACTGTGTGTATATCAAACGGTCCGAGGATAAATTTATGATTTTATCTCTTTATGTAGACGATATCCTGTTGGCTAGGAATGACAAGTATTTGGTTTTAACCATAAAAGAATAGTTGTCTTCTAATTTTGAAATGAAAGACATGGGAGAAGCTGCATATATATTGGGAGTTAAGATTGAAAGAGATCGATCAAAGAAACTCCTTGCTATGTCATAAGAGTCTTATATAATGAAGATTCTTAAACGCTTCAATATGCAGCACTGTAATCCTATTGATACCCCTGTCATGCAAGGCGAAGGCCTGAGTACGAAGATGTGTCTGAAGACTCCAGAAGAAAAGAAAGAAATGGTAACTGTTCCTTACGCTAGTGCTGTCGGAAGTTTGATGTATGCTATGATGTGTACTCGACCCCACATATGTCATGCTGTAGGGTTAGTGAGTCGATATCAATCAAATCCTGGTCCAGCACACCAGAAAGCAGTTAAGAGGATCTTGAGATACTTGAAAGGCACTATGGACTATCGACTTTGCTATCAAGGGAGTGATCTACGCTTATCAGGATACTCTAATGCTGATTGGGGAGGAGACCTAGATGAGCGTAAATCGACATTTGGATATGCGTTCTTGCTTAATGATGGGGCAATTTCTTGGAATAGTAAGAAACAGACGTGCATAGCTTTATCTACAATGGAGGCAAAATTATTGCATGTTCTGCTGCAGTGCAAAAATCAATATAGCTAAAATGTTTCTTGGAAAATTTAGCCATTATCACTGATGTCCCAAGATCAATGATAGTATATAGCGATAGTCAAGCAGCCATTGCTTATGTGAAAGATCCCAAGTACCATGGTAGGACGAAGCACATTGACATAAAGAATAACTTCACCACAGATATAATAGTGTAGAAGGAAGTAGTCTTGCAATATATTTCAACCAACAGGATAGTTGCTGATCCATTTGCGAAGGCTGTTCCAAGAAATGTGTTCTTGACCCACAAGATGTCTCTAGGATTATGTAGAATGTGATTATGATATGTAATATTATTGAGGATCACTGGATTATGTGTGTATATGTATTATACTTGTTTGTTAATGAATTGATGTTTTATCAATTAGTACAATGTTATGAAACTAGCACAAATACACATATATTGTTGAAAGGTATGTCACCAGGTAATGATTGGCTCACTCACACGAGCAATCACCTCAAACATTAGAGTAAACGAGTTGAGATGAGACGATATGTACTATAAATGCTGGAAGAGCAGTTTAGTACATAAAATGATTTAATGTCACCTTGATCGGAATCAAGATGGGGTCTGTTATTCGTATGTGATAAGACCGAACATGATAATCCCACAATCATGTATGCTTGAAGGAAGCCGGGTGCGAGTACTAAATTAGGCGCTGTGGAAAGCGAGTTGATATAGCACTTGGGCTAAAAATGAGAACGTGAGAAGCATGTGACTATGTTTAGGCTAAGATTCGTATAGTGGATATGATTAATAAATGACATATGCTCTTATAGAAAGAGAAATCCACCATAGCATATAATTCATACTACATGTGCTTTATTTGACCAATAAGGAAGATGAGTACAATTATCTCTATTTATTCATCATGTGAGTCCTTAAGGTAATTTATAATTTACCTTACTTTGTACCCTATGTTACTTCTAACTATGTTCTTAACGTGGAATATCAATGTTGCTATTTTAGCATGTTATCGGCGGTCATGAACAGATATGGCTTTATGGGATGTGTTTAGGAAAGCAATTGTTCCGAAATGGAGAGAGATATGAGTGCGAAGGAAGACTATTGTTGTTTTACATCTATCACATGTGTTTACTGATTGACCAATTATTTCGCCTTCAATGGCTTTCGGAAATAATTGTAAATATATGGTGTTTTTTAGAAAAGTCAAGTATAGCCTTTAAGGGATAGGTATACTTGGACTGACGTAACAAAATATGTTTGGGGCACTATGAGACATCAATTGTTTATTTTTTTTTTTGGTTGTAGCCATTATGTTGTCCCTAACAGGTGCATAATTAGAGCTCCCAAGTGCAGGTGTACTCACTGATCGCACGGCTTTCTTGCCAGTATGAATTGTTTCTAAGGTAGATGAATGTTGAATGCCTTATGTTCTTGATAGAGCATCATCAAGCCCATCATGTGCGAGTGGGAGATGTTATATTTCGTCGGTCTGCCCATGATGTATGTGTCCAAGGGACACCATTTACTCTAATAAGAGGTGTGTTTGAGAGACATCTTTTGAAGAGGTGCGAGGAGAGTTTCTTAATGTAAGTTAAGATAATTTCCTCGATAGATGAACAATATACAAGAGAAATTCAGAACTCTCTCTTTCAACGCATTAGGATTCCGTATCTACTTTGAGAAGACAGTTGGCATTAATGCTGTGGAATAAGAATACTTTCCTTGTGATTGTATTCGAACCAACGTGTAGTAGATTCGTTCATCGTTTGCTAGTGATTCAACGTACGATCCTCGAAATTTTTGTTTGGAGTGCATCAAACAGGTTAGTCGATTCTTCTGACACACGCTTCTAATAGTGATTGTAGGTGATGTTTTTAGGGGTGAAACAATGGTACAACCATTGGAATTTGAAGCTTGTAGCTCAGTGACTTATGGCCACTCGCACCGTCTCAAGGGAGAATCTATCTTGACTTTTCTTTGATGATGAAGTTAGTTACCTTGACAAAGAAAACCCTTGCCAATTTAGACATGCTCTCGACATTTAAAGTACTTCGTGTATTGTTTAGGTTATTGAAGCCCTACTAGAAAGCTCTCTCTCTCGGCCTGTCTTGCTTCGCTAAACTAAAAAAAAAAAAAGAAAAGAACACTGCAATAGAAATCCTAAAATTAATAGTACGATCTATACACACGTCAGTCTCGTAACTTTTTGAACAATCGTTATGAGGAGGTCGAAGAAACTTCCCCATATTGAGCGAATGAATCGATGTTATTTCACTTCAATATCTTCCCCCAAATTGTGATATATGTACGAAAATTGGATCTAATCTACAACAGATGTAATTAGGTCCTATCTCGTACACTTTGCATGAATAGGCCTATTAAAATTATATTTTATGTGTACAGTCCATGAAAAATATAACGTGCACAAGCGAGGTTTGGACTTGGAAGATGTCTGTGGTAGTTGAACCCATTGGGGGCTGTGGGAGAGTAATACTGAAGTTTAGATTCTAGCGAAGCGAGTGTAACTTAACTCAGACGTCGAGTCAAAGTGGAGATTGTTGAAAATATAATTTGAGTTTGACTATGAAGGAGAAACTTTCCTAATTCAAGCAGATTTCCTATTCCTAGTTGGAGAAGGTTTCCCATTTTAGATCAAATTCTTGTGCATATATCAGAAGTGTCTTCGCCATGAAGAGCATCCAAGAGGGACTTCTGCTTGTAAATTACATCCATAGTTTTGAAGCCATGAAAATCTTATGTTAAGATTTATTAATTCTTTCATGAGATTGAGGGTTTATTTCATGAATATTTGTGTGGCTAAATACTGTGTGAGTTATTAGGAGTAATTGGGGTTAGGAAACACTGAGAATGTTTGAGTATGATTATAATCTTCATTATATTGCTAGATCTATAGTGGAATTCTTTATCGCTTTCTCCGCAATCGTAGGTCATCCAACTGAACCACGAAAATCTGGTACTTGATCTTTTTTCTTGTTCTGTCTATTTTACTATTCGATCGCTTGCTTTAGCAACACCCATCGTCTTAAGAAAGAATCTATCTTGATTTTTCTTCTATGATAAAGTGAGTTAACTAGCTGCCTAATGACAAATAAAACCCTTGCCAAATTAGACATGCTCTCGACATAAAAAGTATGCCGTGCATTGTTTAGGTTTTGAAACCCTAATTGAAAGCTCTCTCTCGGCCCATCTTGCTTACCTAAAAAGAAAATAGAACTACAATAGAAATCCTAAAATTAGTAATACTACACATGTCAGTCTCTTAACTTTTTGAACGATCATCACGTGGATGTCGAACAAATTTTCCCCATATTGAGCTAATGAATCGATGTCATATCGCTTCAATACCTTCCCCACAATTGTGATATCTGTAGGGAAATTGGAAATTGGATCTAATCTATAACAGAAGTAATTAGGTCCCATCTCATACACTTTGCATGAATAGGCTTATTAAAAATATATTTTATGTGTACAGTACATGAAAAATATAACATGCACAAGCTAGGTGTGATCTTTGAAAATGTTCATATTGATTACTATAACTACCTAATGCGCACAATCTTTTGCTCAGCCATGCTTCTCCCTCCCTCCCTCCCTCCATCCCGTCGTCGTTGAGCTTGACGGCTCTTCCTTGGCCATTAAGATCTCGCCATCAAGCCCAGCGGTGTCTCTAGATATAGAGGCTCGACAGCCATGGAGGTCGGGCTTCCAAATCTAGAGGCAGAGCTCGCGATGGAGATAGAGAGAGAGAGCGCATCAGTGGGCATGAATAAAAAGAATCCATAATGTAGCTAAGCACGAATAAGATAGGGAAAAAAGTTAAGTTGATCATTTGATTAGAATAGCAGACTTGATCAACATTATTAAAGCATTAATCAACAAAGCAATGGACTTTAAAAGAAAATCAGAATAAAAAATAATTCATGATGTAGCAAGGCAAAAATAAGATAGGAAAAAAGGGAAAATTAATTATTTCATTAGAAAAGCCGACTTTTACAGATTTGCACGTTTTGATCAATATTATTAGAACAAGTATCAGCAAAGCAAATGGAGAATTACATACACTCCCAATGAAACAAGGTCAATGCAAGGAGAAATCACAAGGTGGAGGGCATTTATCTACAGCAATATTAAACCAAAATAAAGTAAGCTCAAGAACAAACAACAAAATTCTCCTCCTACAACCAAAGTTCTTTCTTTTTTTCGGGTTGAATTCTCTAACCACCAAATGGTCCCAATGAAGGAAGCTGCATCTCCATACCTTCACCCTTCTCATCCTCACCTATGTTCTCTCCTCCAAGTTCTTCCAGTGACTTGCCCTTAGGCTCCGGCACGAGCAAAGTGAACAACATTCCTGCAAGATTAATCGCCCCGAGCATAAGCAATGCATTCTTTACGCCGATACCTGGTGGATAACCTGCATCGGTTTTTGTTCTATCCTTGCTCTGCGCCGCATATAAGAACCCAAAAGCCCCGACGATGGCTCCGGCTTTCCCTGAAGCCGCCGATATCCCGTGGCATGTGGACCTCAACCGTGCCGGGAAGATCTCAGCAGGAACAATGAATGTTGTTGCGTTTGGCCCGAAGTTGGCGAAGAAGAAGGTGAATGAGTACAACACGACGAACCCTATCCGGTTCGGAGGCAGAGTCCAGTGGTTGTATGGGATGGCGACGGCAAACATGAAGATCGTCATCATGGTGAAACCCATCATTTGGATGAAGAACCTTCCGAGGTAATCGATCGTCACAACGGTGAACCAATACCCGGGTACAGTGCTGCAAAGAGCGATTAGGGTTTGTGCCCTAGCAATTTTGTATACCTCGTGAATGGCATTCATGGTCTGTGCCGGTGGGATCCACCCGATTGCGGTGAAAATGTCCTTTTGGAAGAGGTTTTGGCTATAAAAAGCAATGTCGAGGAAGAACCACGTGGTGGTCGTCCCGACAAGGTGGAGGCCGTGGCGGCGGGCAAATTCCCTGGAGAACAGGCCGTAGTTGTTGCGGGGATCTTGGGAAAATTTCTCCACCTTCTCTTGTTCAGATTCAATATCCATGTGCAACACCTGTTGACGGTTTCACTATATATCAGAGAAATTACATGAAATAACCACTCAATTAAGGAAGTGATGACAAGAAGGCAAGACCAAACAAATTTGATGGACAAACCACAAATTTCTCAAGTCACTAAAAAGGGAAAAGAAACTTGAAAAAGAATTCAGTGATCTTACTTAATAAGAACATTCAAAAAAGAAAAGTCGGAATTGTGAAGTCCATCATAGCAGTCTTGGATTATATATATTCTTGGACATACTTATAATTCTCCAACAAACTATTGATTTGTTTTATGGCCAGAGAAAGAACTCATCTATGTTCATACCTTAGACATGTCTGCAGCTGCCTGCCCAGCGTTTCTTGCGACAAGGGCGGTGTAACGAGCAGTTTCGGGCATTTTCATTCTCCAATAATAAGTGAGGGCCGCCGGGAGTGAACCGAGCATTAGAATGATACGCCACACGTAATCGGCTTGAGGAACGGTCGAGCCCAACGGATTGACTTGATAAGCTGGGGCCTTGTACTTATGTTCGAATGCCGAGGAGACGATCAAAGCGACGATCCCGCCCCCCAAAATCCCAAACCCTTGCATTGCGAACACTGCAGCGATGAATGCCCCGCGAGTCTTCTTGTTCGCGTACTCCGACATGATGGTGGCGGAGAGCGGGTAATCCCCTCCGATCCCAAACCCAAGCCAGAACCGGAAGAAGCATAGGGTCGCCACGACACCTTTCGCGGAATGCCCAAAGGACAAGCCAGAAGCGATGGAGCAGATGAACATAAGAAGGAGGGTTATACCGTAGACACGCTTCCGACCTAATTTGTCGCCGAGCCAGCCGAAGAAGAGCTGACCGGCAAGAGTGCCACAGAAGGCGACGCCGTTGATGGCAGCAGACACGTTCGGAGGGAGCGTGCCGGGCTTTGCCGCACCGTCCACATGGTAGTATATGCGGCCGAGGAGCTTTGTGACGAGGGAGATGCAAAATAGATCGTACGCGTCGGTGAAGAACCCCATGCCGGCAATGATGATGGCGGTGAAATGGTACCATTGTGTCTTGGCCACATCGAGTGCATTTAGCACTCCAAGATCATCTTTAGCCATGATCGAAGCTGGAGTTGAATGCCCTCCAACCAGTTCAACAATTTTCCTGCCCATGAAAGAGATAATTAAACTATAGGCAAGTGATCATTCAAGTTTAGAATGATTTTCTACTTTTTTCTTTATCTAGGGGGAAAGAGAAACGATAAGAACCACCAATGACCTTGAGTAAACATATGGGGTAAAGAAAATTGTTTCCACATGCCGTAGTTCTTGCTTCGGGAATTGCATTAGATTTTCTAGATTTTTAAGTACATGAACATGTCGAGATTCCAACATCACATTATCGAACGTGGTAATCGTATTTCTATTGGTGGGGACAGAACAAAACTTTTAATATATAACGTAAGGCTATGTGTGTTACTTCTTTCAAGAAGGTCAAATAATCTAGTTATGCCAATTTATGGATTGAGGGGGCAACTTTGATGGCAACCGGTCAAGTCATTACTTCGGTGAGTATCTCACTTCCCAAGGACGGCGTATCATTCTTTATTTTATCTTCAAGCGAGGATGAAGTTGATAAGAACACTTAAAACGACATCAATTCAAGAAATATTTATATGAACTTTTTAACTATAAGCGATATTCAATCATCTTGAGAAGCAAATAGAGATATTTTACATAGCGTTATTCAGACGAGGTAGTCCACTAAAATTCGACGTAAACAAAACACGGCAACATGCAAGACTGTTTTTTCGACTGTCAAAGGCAGGAAAGCCAAATTTCTTATGGCCTACTGACTTCCGCAAGTAAAAACTCGCATTACAAGCGAGTGCGACAATGAAAGAGCAACGAACACGAACCTCAGTCTCTAGCAGCAACAATGGAGGGGAGGGGAGGAGAGAGAGAGAGAGAGAGAGAGAGAGAGAGAGAGAGAGAGTTGTATAGAAATGTTGCCAAACTCGGGCTGGGATGCAGAGAAAAAGGGGATGGATGGGGTTGTATTTAAGCTATGCCGACCGCCAGAAGAGGCATGTGAGCTTCGGCATCTCCTGGGCATATTCCCGAATCTCTATGTTTAAGTCAACCCTTCATTTACAAACTTGCATATTTAAAAAATAGATCCAGCTTACTCTCTCTCTCTCTCTCTCTCATATACATTGGTTTTGCTAATCTATATACTCGTTGACACGATTAATATTTGAGTACATCACTAGTCACATGATGTCCCATGCTTTTTGTCTAAAGGACAAAGACGGAAGTGTAATTATCTGATCCGAAAACCGATTTTTCAAAGTGTCATTTCAAATGATGTGAATGGTAACGTCTATCACACGTCTCATCATAAGTGATTTTAACGGTCGATATACTTTAATGCTATTTTTGAAACACGAATTTGAATACAGCTGTATCTTATATTATTCAAATATTAGGAACAATCCCTTACTTGATTAAGGTACACGTCAAATTTGTGTTTGCAGTTTCCTTATAGCTAAGTTCGAGATTTGGAAATGAGTGGCGACAAGGGTAAAGTATCGGAACTAATCACATATATCATATAGTCTTTAAAAATAACTAAAATATATAGGACACTTTTGTTTGGTTCAATTTTGGGCAGGAATTAGATCATATCTGTCTTAAGGCAGGTCTCAAGTAAAGTCTAGTGCGACATGAAGGATTACCAAACACAGGACAACATGAAGCATCAGCTCTCACCAATCACGTTTCCACTTTGCTGTCCCTTAATCAGATTCGAGCGTGCGTCCAATTTACTTTGGTCCTCGCCAAAATAGATTATTCTCTTCCCAAAATCCCTAATACCAAAACAATTCTCTCTCTCCCCTCCCCCATATACAACCGCCACTGCCGTGTCTTCAACCACTACAAGTGGTGAAAACCACCGCGAGCGCCGTCACAGAATCATGTACACAACGACGGCCTCTCTCTCTCTCTCTCTCTGGCGGAGCTCGACGAGCTGGCGTCGAGCTCATAGCTTGTGGCGAATCTCGCTTGATCAAGTAACCCTCTAGGAAAGTTGGTAAATTAAAAAAAAAAAATAAGCGTCATTAACTAGTTCAAATGGCAGTGCTCGTTCGGAGAAATGTTGATAAACCACTTAAATTAAAGTTAGTAATTTATTACAACTGATTTAGAGTGTAATTAAGAAAGGTAAATAAAGATTGGTAAAAGATAAACAAACTACGAGAAAAATAATTTTAGTAAATAACTCACATGAGAGTTGACAACTCAAAACAAGTTGGTAATTTAATTGCAGAAGAACTTGTAAGATACTCTAATAATAGTTGGTATTTTCTTAAAAGAGTTTGTAAATTTAAGTTGTTGCTAGGAGTGCAAGTAAAAGTTTTTTAATGACGACATAAGTTGGCGAACAAAAAAAATCCAAATAGACAGAGTCGCCTAATACTAATTAGGCGTTAATTTAATAGGAGAAAAGTGGGTAAGTTCACACCAATATAGGTTGGTAATCTTTAAAATGTGTCAAGGGTAACGGGTTGTTAATCGAGACAAATAAAAGTTGGCAACTCAATAAAAGAATTGGTAAATTAAAGATTAAACATTAGAAAATAACTCAAATGAGAATTGGTAATTTAATATGATAAAAATTGATAAGTCACTCTAATTTAGATAGATAATTTCATATAAAATTTAAAAAAATTCAAAAAGTTAACGAGTTATGGAACTAAAAGTTGGAAAGTTAGTAAAAATAATTAGTAATTACCAAATTAATAAAAATTATAATTTCCGTAAAAGAAATAAACCAATAGAAAAAGGTCACAGCACATTTCTTTTATCAACGGTTTTTTGTCACTTGCTAATATTTATTAGCGAGACAAAAAAATCCTGTATCTTACTTGCATACCCAAGCATGTTCGATGGGTGAGACAAAAAAAAAAAAAGACCATTCGATGGGGAGGATAAACACAATCTCTTGAAAGAAGCATCATACACCAGACCTTGAAGATATAAGATTTTCTTCGGCTTTGTTTGTAACGTAGAAAATAAATAGTTTGAATATTTTTCCTTAAAATGATTACTTGTATCGTTTTAAATAATTAATTAATGGAAAATATTTTCATTATTGACGATAATTTATGTCTAAAATTTTTCGTGAATTATGAAATTATTTTTCGTTTATTAATTTTTATAAGTGATACAAACGATTATTTTTAGGATAATATTTTATAAATTATTTATTTATTGCGAAATAAACGCACCCTTAATATAAGAAGATGCGGAATACCGAGTTTAGCCCTCGAGGAGAAACAATTAAAAGAGGGATATAAATCATTTTTAAGTTCTAATCCATTACAAATAACATATTTCGTAGCAAAATTAAAGAGAAATTTCTTTGTTGACGGCAAATTATTGATCAACTTGCAAAAAGCGAACCATTGTAGCGTGAGAAGCTGACAAATCCATCAATTTTATATGAGTTGACCATACAAAACAACCAAAAAACAAAAGAAATGAACAGACCCGCATGCAGTACGATCAGTACTGGAATGTTGTCGAAGCTCACGAGTTCGGAGCGCGTTAGATCAAATTGTTCTTATAAATGGCATCGACATAATTTAATGGTTGAGATCAAGTGGGCTTGCATGCAGTATGTGAAAGAGTGATATTTTATCACATTGGTTTCCTATTTAACCATCAATTAATCGAACTTCTCTTAAGTGTTCATTGACATCATACCGGTATGAGATAGTTGAGCCAAGTTGCGTCAATCAATCGGTTTGGCAGGTTTGGCTTTTAGAACAAAATAAAGTGCTTAATTTTACCATATCAGAAGATAAATTAACGGAAACAAAAAGCGAAGGGAACCTTCAATGGTTGTAGCTAGGGTCTCAAGATAATGATGAATCTTATCGTAAAATTAATGTGGAAACGCTAATAGGGTATTGTAATTAAATCAATGCAAAAACATTAGAGAACTAAACGAGGAACAATAAATAGACGTTAAAGATTTGCATGATTCGGTCCAAGTGTCGGTACCTATTTCATGGGGAGAGCCATCGACGAATAATGCACTAACAATCGGAAAATTAGAGTTAGAATTGCTCCTGAAACTGAAGACCGAAAAATAAAGGAGGTGAAAATGAAAATATACTAATAAGAGGCTCATGAAGATAGAAATATCTTTGCCCGCACTCGGAGTACGTGAATCCACTCTATCGGAACTGTACAAAGTGTGGGTCCATGTGGTCCCCACATGAATGAGTGGTTGGGAATAAGTAGGCTCATAAGTAGGGATGAACATGGTTCCAGATTAAAATCGGCGATCAGAAAATAAAACCGGTGAGAACCGGTCCTGCTCTAGGTTCCAATGCGCCCCGGTCCAATTTTCGGTTCCATTTTTTTAGGATATGAACTGGGAATAGGGAATTGAACTGGGGAAACCAAAAAATCCCTAAAAAGAAGCCTTTTACTTTTTCCTCATATCAACTTTTTTTTTTTCACTCAAATCCTCGTAAGAACTTAGATGTGCTTATCTATAGAGGGGTTTATACTAATCTTTCTTGCTATCAATAAGGATCAATGTTTGTGAGGTCGTCTATAGTTGAAATAGGGATTACTCTTAGGGAGAGATTTAATTCTCTACTAATAGTCACTTATAAAGTTCTAACAAAGGGGGGTTAGACTGAGACTTAACATTAAAGGTTTTTAGATATTAGCGGCTATATAGAGCAACAACAAAGTTAGATATCACACTAATTTTTTGAGACCATTTGATCTATTCTAGTTTCATTTCCTCAAAACAATCAAATAACATTGGTGTTTGTTGTAATATATATCATTCTATGTCATTGATAGACTGAGATAAATTACCCTATAGTACGTTTTCCGGTGAAAATATTCTATGGTGGCTATCATACTATCACAAAATTCCATGTCGCATTAAATATATTAAAGGTAGATTTGTTGTGCCCATTAAAACAGATTGGAATCCATGGACCTTGTGCTATGTAGGATTGTAGATATGGTGATTAGTATGGTCATGATATTCACCGGAAATTGGTGAAACTTATGTTGTCACATGTTAATATGTATAGTGATAATCCATATTTTAATCTCTTACTTGCTTTAATTATATGAATGCCTTCTAATAATATTATGTTATTGTTGTGTATGTGTGAAGTTGATGTATCAAGATAAAATATCAGTGGAGGTGGAGGGATATGAGGAGATGACTCCGATTAAATGTAAGGGATATGGATGATTGAGGACTACATTCTATAATTTAGTTTTTATGTTATGTGTTTTGAACTTTTTATTGTTTATTTTATTTTATGTGTTCATCGTTTATAAATTATTTCTATTGACAAATGAGAAACTTTCATTTTTATTATTGCGTTCACTTTTATTTTGCTTAACTAAAAATGAAACAAAAAAAATTGAACCTGTTAGACCTTAGAACCATCCCTGAAATCTATGATATGGTAGATTTTAGATTCCAGGGAATGTAGAGTACGTTCTAAATTCTAAAAAATACAGAACCTGTTTCGATGAGTAGAATCCACGCTCCAAATAGAACTTGTAAGAAACCTGTAACCGCTCATCCCTACTCATAAGCTCTTTGTCTATTCTTGAGTGCACCAGGAGTATGTAGCATTGTCTGATTGATTAGAGATTGACACGTGGCATCAAAATAGAGCGCTCAAATTGGGCACGATCATTCGATGTATTTAGAAGAAGACTTTAGCAATGATATTTTCATAATAACAATAATTTTTTCCATCTTGATATTTAGAATGTTTTCTTCTTATTCCACAACTAGTTATTTGGAATGCTCTAACTATAATTGTTGAGGAAGCTGTTAGAATTGAGGAAAATGGAAATATAATTAGCATTTTCGAATAAGTTGCACCACATTAGGCATACCTCATGCAAATGCCTATATGATTTCCCTATTAATTCTTACTATGTAAACATCCAATATCCTACATTCCGGAATCTAACAGAAAAATAAGGAAAACTAAAGCATACACCGTTGTTGGTAAAAAGAATCTCACGAGCGATTTTGTCCACTCTTAATTTGAGAGTTTCGACCACCCGCTCTTTTATTATCATCAAATCAATAGTTGATAAGGTCGCTTATGGAAAAATATTATCTTTTTAATATAATCATAACATACTAGTATTGGTCCATAACTAAATGTACTTACAAATGCTTGCTTGCTTGTCTAGTGTGAAACCAGTGGACATGTCTTTTCAAAGGCTTACACACATTCGTCATTTTGCTGCAAAAATGTAATGCAATCAAATGGCCCATTTTTTTATGTATAGCAGCGGGTTACACAAACTCGACGAGTTGACTTTTACAAATTAAAGGTCCCCTCCTCGTGCAACCACTTCATCATCAAAGAACTAACGATAGATGAAAGAGAAAAGAGAGATGTTGAATTAATATATTTGCAGTGCATGTAAATGGTTTATTGTCAACGGTACATATTACTATTGTTTAGAAAATCCTAAACCTATTACACTTTTTATAAAAAAATATTCAAGAAAATGTTAAAATATTATTAAAAATTGTTCACTTTCATCGCTGGCCGTGTCACGTGAGATGGCTGATGTCCACGTTAACGATATCCGCCAAATTAACCGAATGACTCAATTGGCAAAATATGAAAATGTTTAAGACTTTTGACAAAAAAAAAAGATTTATAACTGAATTAACAAAATTGTAATAAATTTATGACTTTTTGGATAATTTTTCCATCTTATGAGCAAAACCTGATCGCCGCCTGCCAAAATCTTTTGACATTGCACAAACTCAACTAGTTGACTTTACAAATTAAAGGTCCCCCTTGCGCAACCCCTCATCATCAAAGAACTACTGATAGATGAAGGAGAAAGAGAGATGTCAAATTAATATATTTTCGACGCATGCAAATGGTTAATTGTCAACTGTATACATTAATATTATCCAAACATCCTAAATCTATTACACTTTTAATGAAAAATTTGAAAAAAATATGAAATTATTATTAAAAATTATCTACGTTAATAGCAGTCGTGCCGCAGAGGACTCAATTATTAAAACGTAAAGTGGTTAGAATTCAATTTGCATAATTAAAAAAATTAGAGCTGAATTATCAAAAGTACAACAGGTTTATGACTTTTTAGATAATTTCTGATCTTACAAGCAAAACCTAATCCCCGCCGGCCGAAATCTTTTGACATTGCACAAACTCAACGAGTTGACTTTACAAATTAAAGATCCCCCCCTTGTGCAACCCCTCATCATCAAAGAGCTAACCTATTTTCCTTATTTTTCAACGGTACACAATATTAAATTTTTACCAATGGACAACTTATGATAAGAACATAATCCTACTCATGCTTTGCTAAAATTAGAAGCAATGCACCTTTCACTATCTCAATGACTTTCGAGGGGTTCGAAGCTGACATCGGTGGAGGGTCAAATCAAGAGAAGTAAAAGCAAACCCAAATGAAAAGTCAAACATATCTTTGTCTTTCCAATATCCTCTGGCAATAAATACTGGTAAAAACATCACCATGGTCACCGTCGTTTAATGGGTTTGCGATCATGTCACTAAACTATGATTTACATCCCTCAAACCATTAAAATTTTTAAAATTCCTCTTCTTCATTGCTAATATTTCTTTGCAATTTACAAGCTGCTCGGATGAGATAAGCATTCCATTTCAAATGGTTGCCGACTTGCTATGGATGCCATTTTGCTTTTTAGAAATTCTGCTCGTGTAGGTGGGATCTGCCTGTGGCCTCCATGATTTCCTGCTTTGAATTGGTCGAATGACGCAAGGTGCAGTTTCTTCTTCTCTTGGGGTTGTGTTGGTCACGTCCGCAAATGATCTCACTCATTCACGTACGAATTTTTCCTTTTACGAAGGTGAGCACAGTGATTCTAGTCTCGATCAAACAAATTATTAAATTAGTGAGTTGGAGAACCATGAAGACGGCGCTTGTTGTCTTTTATATTAGCGAGTCTATAGCATTTGTAGATGGCAAAGCGTGATGTCACTTCTACTTGTATAAACGAACTTAGATGATACACATACAACTTCGGAGCCATAAATTAATAGATGGAAAAAGAAGAAGAAGATACCAACATTATTCGTGGTACTTCGAGTATCAATTAATAGAAGAAAAAATAATGTACACTAAGGCTTAATTTGTTTTGCAGAAAATATTTTCTAGGAAATTTTCCTCATTTTTCGGTATTTAGTTCGCTTAGGGAAATTAGTCAGCTTTTAATATATTCCTAGTCAACAGAAAATTTTTTCCTACCAAAGCTTAAATTCAAAATAATGATTTCCTCTTTAAAAAATCGGAAATCATTTTCCTGGGACACCAATGCCCGGGATGCTAGGCCCGAAATTGTGGACATGGATGTTGAGTGTTTTACGTGGCACAGCTAGTACTGACATAGACAACTTTTGTAATTTTTTTTAAAAAATGAAATTTTTATTATTTTTCTGTTTTTTTCTTCCTCTGTTAGTTGCCGAGCCTCGATGGCGGCCTACGACCGACCACAGGAGAGGGTGGTTACTAGCCTCGGGCAAGGCTTGAGCTCGATGAATCTAGCAAGGTGGCAAGGTCGAGCCTCGAGCTCGCCCGAGGCTAACGAGATCAGCCCTCGCCTATGACCTGTCACCGGCTGTTGCTGAGGCCTAACAACCGACGGAGGAAGAAAAAAAAGAAAAGAAAAGAAAGAAAAGAAAGAAAAGATAATAAGAAAATAAAAAGTAAAAAATATTAATTTTTTTTAAATTACAAAAATTGTCTATGTCAATGCGGCCGTGCCATGTAAGGCTCCCGGTGTCCATGTTAATAAATTTTGGCCAAACAAAATTTTTGTTACCATACGATGGAAAATATTTTCTAGTTTATTTTCATGCCTCAACCAAACACCGAAAATATTGTTATTTACCTAGAAAATGACTTTTCAGAAAACAATGTTCTAGAAATGTTACATTTTTTGCGAAAAAAATGAAACCTAAGGTATGTTTGTTTCGCAAAAAATGAATGATTTCTAAAATATTATCCTAAAAATGATCAATTATATTGCTTGAAATAATTAGTCATTGAAATATGTTTTCATTATCAATAACAATTTATGTTTATGCATTTTGGTGGACGATAAAAATAGTTTTTATTCATTCATTTTTATAAGCGACACAAGTAGATTATTTTTAAAAATATATTTTTCAAATCATTCATTTTTCGCGAAATAAACGGAGGCTAAAATAACATACTCAAAAGCACATTAAACCTGAGAGAAAACTGCTAAAGGAAAAGGAACACAAAGAGACATGATCTTTTCTAAGAAAAAACAACAAAAAAAAAAAAAAATTTAATAGGGTTGAGAAAAATTGGAAAAACTAGGACCCAAAAGAACACAAATGAGGAATGGGATAATGACAATAATTGTCCCTAAACTTTAATCCAATATGCAATATGGTCCCTTAACTTTTAATTTGTTTAATGTGATTTCTGAACTTTAACCTAATGTGCAATGTCATCCATAAACTTGTAATTTATTCAATGTGGTCCCTGAACTTAGGATAAATGTTCAAACTAGTTCCTCAACTATATAGAAATATCCAATGTTATCATCTCAAGAAATTAAGTTCATGGGCAATATTAAACATTTTCATATAGTTCAGGCATTAGTTTGGACATGTACCAAAAGTTAAGGCACCACATTGAATAAATTATAAGTTTAGAGATGATATTGCTCATTGAGTTAAAGGTCATGGATCACATTGAACAAATAAAAGTTTATGAACCACATTGTATATTATGTCAAAATTTAAGGATCATTTATTGTGTCATTTTCGCATGACGAATAAAGATACCGAATTGTGCAGCCATCATTTACATACAGGAAGAAACGAGAGAAAGAGAGAGATCTGCATTCTGAAATTGAGGTCATGTGCATACACAATGGGAGTGTCTTGGGCTTGATTGCCTCTTGAAAGCAGTATTTTCAAGGCTTTGAGAGCTTTCAAAGGAGGCTTGAGCTTGGCTTGCTATTTACTTAAAGTGAACTCCAAACCCTCTAGCATCATCTCCAGCATCTACGACGCATATACCCTTAATTAAACCATAGCCAAATCATATCAAACTAACTTCTGTCTCTCACTCTCACATACACACACACACATGCACACAACATACAAATGAGCACTTGAAGTCCAATCATGTATATAGCACCGTTGGCCACACTTTCACATGGAGGTTCAATCTTTCGCGTAATACTAGATATATTAAGATCGGTCTTGCATAGGTCCGAAGATTATGTTTAATGTTATCCTCATCTAGCTTCGTGCTCATGTGGGTTGCTTGTAATATAATTTCACTTCCGCAGTTCTAGGCAGAAATTTAGCAATTACGTTGAGGGAATCTATGCATATGAAAGTGCAAACGCGATGTATTGGAGGATGTTTTTAGTAGCTGGACAACCTTAACACTGCAAATATTAAATGAAATCGAAAGCCATGAAGACCTAGGGAAGGCTTCAAATGGTGAAGCTGTCCACATTAGGGCAGCAGACGGCAGATGGGTTTTTCGCTCCTCCCCGATATTTTTTATTTTAGGATGTTGATTGGGAGTTGAACACCTTTCCTTTTGGTTCTAGCTGGTTCAGACATTAAGAAATTGGTTGTTCATCTTAAAACCCTCATATAATTAAATCATGGATCCTTAAACACAATTAATATGGAACAATTCGATTTACAGAATATTGATTACACATGACACCACAAAAATAAGGTTATGGAATATTTCAAACTTGCTTTAAATGACTACTTCACAAGTGCCCGGGGAGCACTTTTTAACAAGAATATTTCCTTCAATTTTACGTCGAACAGGTCATTATTCAATTAATCAGAATATTAATAATACCATTCCAACTCTCGTTACTAAGGTGCCGATTTTCTTTCTAAGACGTTGCATAAGAAATATTATATAGATACCGCCCATTCACGTGCATTGGGTAAGACTCCATATATAGTGTAACGGGCTTAATTTCCAGGCAACTCTGAGTGAAAGATGTTTGTGACTTAAACTGGGGATTCACCGTGTCCAAACCAAACATTTGACTTTTAGTTAATCTCTCAAAATTTTATTAATGCATTGGCTAAGTCGTTCTTGGGAAAGAAAAACGTAGATCAATTAAATTAGATGACGCTCGGACGTATGGAACACAAAATTAAAATAATATCTCTAATACCAAATGATGCCGGGACGTGTTGAACGAACAAATAAATAAAAGGGTTTTTCAATCTTGGCAAGGTTGAAAACTCCTTTATGGAGGATAGGAAGGAAGAAACTAGATAATCTAGATCCCTTTAGTCGAGACTCCACATTGGAAGGCCACTTCATACATATAAAAAATCTCTTCACTCACGAAGCTTAGGAATCCACCAAAAGGGACAGACAGAAGAATAAAGGGAAGATAACAAGGGACATAACCCAGGAAAAACTCTATTCAATGATTCAATTTGTGTTCTCCAATGAAAGACCCACGGGATATTTCATAGCCGAGAACCTATGAGCCCTTTGAATAACCTCCAAGTAAAGAAAACATAACCTACCTTAAAGTACGAAATTCAGATAGGCAACCATATTGTAAAATTCCCAATTTAGATTGAAGCAATCCTACATATATTAACAACTAACTAGCAGATCGAGAAAATATATTTTATCCTTATTTTCTAACAACAAGAGATTATCTTGAAATCTTCGAACAAGGAATCAAAGTATTTCTGGTATCACTCTGCCGAAGTTGGAGAAGACTCATTCTCTAGACCGACTTTATCAAGCTCTTGTGGTCTTCATGATATGGTGATAGATCAGAAAGACTGAGATGAAATTCTTGTTGATAGTTGCCATGATTAAATTCTTGTTTGTAATCGCTAAAGGAAACAGTACTACTTCCCGTAAATAAGACTTCATTACAGGCAATAAGGTCAGCCTCCAAACGTGTTTGCTTCTCTTCCACGATTTTTGAGTTCTTCCTCGAGCCCTTTGGTTTTCAATAGATGCTTTTGAACAAGGCCGCATGCTTTGGAAGTTGATGCATCGGACCCAGCCCAAGTCCACGTACTTAGCCATGCTTTGCATCACCTTCCCAGGCAAACCAGTCTCTGTTTTGCTCGCCGGAATTTGAAAATTCATCGAACTTTTGCTTCATCATTTCCTAAGTGAACAGATTATAAGGTCAAACTTCTGAAATGAAGCGTTTGAGTTTTTGTTTTGAGCTAATGCCCGAGTTGAATGATATCATAAGATTACTTACCACTTTCTGTGCTGTCTCCTCACCATTTGGTTTACCATCCTTGCGCTGCTTGCGAGTTCTGATGTATGCTCGAGCTCGGCTCCACACCGTTCTTAGCTTATTAAGTTACCGGTACATGACAACATTGGCTACAATGACTTTTGAACTAGTACTATACTTTTAAGAGGCAAACGAGATCATCGTTTCGGCCATCAAACTCGCCATACTCTTGGCGCTCGTGATGATAGCTGTCTTTTGCTTCTGAGGGTTTCTTCCGTTTATCTCGCTTCTTCTCTAAATTCCCATAAGAAAAAAATGAACCCAAGCTCCAAATCTGATACAAAACACCTCAAGAGGAGATTTATATCATGATTTTCCCTTGGCTCTGTCAGAATTCCAGAAAAGGCAACAAGTTTGGTCTACTCGTCTCTTGGTCTGTTCTCAGGTCCATTAGCCAAACCTTCCTCGATTTTATACCCTTCAAAAATGGTCTGTGCCACCTCTTTCCCAAATCTCTCCCGATCCCTTCATCGACTCATTCAAGATATAAGAACTTGAACTCGAACTTGGCTAGTGTGACGGCGCCGTCTTCTTCTATATTCTGCGGTGTTGTTGTGGCCGCACATTCAGATTCATAGGAGATGGGCAACCGTTTGCCATGGGAGGAGACCCTTCTGGTTTATCTCAAGAAATAAAACCCAAGTGACAATATTTAAGCAATTAGAACTTCATAAGAATCTGAACTATAGAACAAATTCTTTTTGTTTGGTTTACAAGTCGGTTTCTCTTCGTGAGAACAAGAAGCATCAGTCTCCCTTGATTTTGGTGGCAAGAAAATAACACATACTTGACATTATTTTAGATGGAGAATGACAATATGTATTTGTAGTAAGAAAATGCTTAAATATATAATTTTACAATCTCGAGATAAGTGTTAGAAAAGTTTTAAATCTATTGCATTTGTGCCAATTTTTTTTTTGGACATAACAGAGGCTTATCATTTCATTTAACAACTTGCCCTCTAGATAAAGGGGCATCAAAATACAGGATCTCCCATAGAGGGGGTGGTGGGTAAGAAACCCAATAACGTGGAAGTGCCTTAACTCTTGGAGCCTTCATAACCCAATCTGCTAATCTATTTGAATCACGAGGACAGTAGGCTAACTCAAGACTCTAAAAAGGGCCATAAAGCTTAAGCATTCTGTGATAAGGGGCTCAACGTCCCACGAGCAGAGAGAGGAATCTTGTTGGAAGCTTATCAAGGTGGAGCTATCAGTTTCCGGTATAAATTTCTGTCTAGAATGGCTAGCAAAGTGTCGAAGAGCATGGAGACAAGCAAGGGTTTCAGAGTGAAGGGCGGAGGACACTCGGATTGGTTGTGCAGCTCCTTTGATCAATCTCCCTTCAGAATTGTAGCACACAAAAGCAAAAGCCCCTTCCGTAGACCCAGGGAGATGTGATCCATTGACGTTAATCTTTAGTGTCCCTAGCTGTGGTGGTCTCCACCTCGAAGGTAAATCCTCCGATGCTCGCTCTCTCACCTTGTTACTCCCGTTCCACTTCGCATAGTTGTAGTGCATTGCAAAAGTTGAGTTTACTATGTGTCGCGACCTACCCCTCGAGGGCCGAACTCGAATGAGGCGGGTTTAGAGATAAGTGTTCATGAGATGGTTCATATGGCATCTTATAAAAAATGATTTTACTGAAATGTAAATCTTTTGTTTAGCCATATGACCCATTGATCATGAACGTGGATTTTCCCTAAATCCATATCTCGCGTGACAGCGGATTGTTTTTATTTTTTAGGAGTCGCCACTAGCCTAGGTCGGGGGTCGGCTAGAATACCCAACCGAAACGTGGGAATTTCGCTTCGGTTTCTACGAAAACCAGAGATCAAAGGTTCGGGGACTAGCTTACGTTAATATTTCTATTAACGCCCTTCCGGTACCGCTAAACTTAACATGGTTGTTATCTAGGTTGTCATGCATTTGTTCTTTACCATTTTCATGCCAAAATCTTAGTCCACTAGGTGATCATGCATCTTGTTTTTGTGTTTTCATTTAAGATTCTAAACTAATCCTATCTTAATCTAGAAAAAGAAAGAAACAATCAATTGTATTGAAAGACTTTTCGTAAAGTAAACACTCGAAGTATTGAAAAGACGAGTTAATTGTAAGTGCTAAGAAGTAAAAAGTAAAAACCCGCAACTCGTCGGGTGTTTATTACAACACGAATTGAAAACCCGAGACATGATCGGGGATGAATGAATTAAGTACAAATTGAAACCGGATCGGACATCGGTCTAGCACCATCATCGTATGAATACAAATTGAGACTGGATTGGACATCGGTCAATCACCTTGGCTTTTTCAATTTCAGATTATTCTTCCTTGGACCGCCTCTTGGGTGTCGATGTTTACATCCATAACATTCATTCATAACAAACGACATATGAAAAAAAAACAATGGTGCAAGCAATTCACTAATTAATCACGGGCCTCGGGATCGGCCTTTATTTTTCATGCGTTTCAATTCATCACCCACTTAATCACCTAACATTGTTTGATTAATGGTTAATGATAATGGGCTACCATTTGCATTCACAAAACGGCAACTCATATCAATTAACCCCTAAAGTGGAGTTCTAAATGACCATGATGAGCTACCCGCCGAACATGCACCGGGCCTAACATTCATCTAACAAACACATGCATAGAAATAGAATAAGCATGCATTCAAGCCCATGGGCTTTATTTCGCAGCCAATCAAACAATGGGAAGTGGGCTTTATAAAAAGACCACTTATTCAATTTTTATCTAATTCGGATTGCTTCTGTTCAAGTATGATTAACTAACCTAATGACGTTCAAATAAAGCAATTCAGGTGTCATTAGAAAGTTTATGACATGAGGATCAAAAGTCAAGAAGACCATTTTTGCTAAATCCTAGCAAATTTTCCGAAAGTATCGAATTTAATCTCAGTGACAGACTGGACTCGGTTCTGTTATGAATTTCAAAATAATGGCGGGAAAAATAACAAACCTTATCAAAACCACGTGAAAATTTTTGTACGGTTAGGATTCCCCGTGTGCAACAACTTTCATGTTTTGAGTTTTTGCTAAAAAGCCCTCCAAATTTTTATAAAATTCGGTATTTACGAAGGACTCAATTGCAAATAGAGTTTTAACCCGTAAAGACCTTTCAGGAGATTTTAAGCAAATTGGCCCACCAAAAATTGCTATTAGGTCCTCAAAACTTCCAATTGACATAATGAGACCCCAATGAGCAACTTTTTAATTTTGATTTTTTGCAAAGAAGGACTCTAACTTTATCAAATTCGGAGAAACATCTTTTGAACTCCAAAGGAATGAAAATCAGATCTGGACACAGATACTGATCAAATCGTGAAAATTCCTTTTGAAAATTCAAATGATCTCCGATTTTGATGAAATTAGTATCAATAGAAAGATCTTGATCTCAGGAAGAATTTTCGTGAAGAAAATTTTTTCATATCTCAAACACACGAATTTATGAAAATCGAAGAACACACGAAGGTCGACTGAAACCAGCATGTCATCAGATTTATATGTATATGACGTTGCAAATCGTACTAGGCTAATATGCTCAGAATTTTATGAACATTTTACGATGAACAGATCAAGATGTGCTTTTACAACTTTCATGAAGGAAGTTTTTCCAGAAAATGATCGTAAAAAATCATAAAAATCATCAAACAACACAACGTCAATCAGGAAGATATCAGAACAGACTTGAGCAACATGTTTCAGATTCTGATCTTAACTTCTAAAAGTGTTTTGACATAGCAAATCAAGTCCGATCGAGGCATATGATATATCAAATCGAAGCTTAAGACGAGCTCTACGATTTTCTAGTTCATCACTTCATCAGATTTCGACGTTAACAGGCTCAAATCAGCATCTCAAGCAAGCAGGTTTTACTGGACACGAATTTACAGAATCATGCTCAAGTGTTCTTACCTTGTTTCACAATGCTTCAATGCTCGATCGAGCGATCCGGCCTCCGTATTCAGACCAGAAATGACACGGAGAAGCCTCGAAAGCTCGCCAACCTATGACAATAGAGCGTCATTTAAATATTGTGAGAATTGATTCGCTTTCTCACGAATAGACTAATCAACAAAAATCAAGTCAAGGATGCGATCCGGTGGTCAAGAACGAGAGGCCGCCACCACAGCCGACGTGAGAATGCCGAGGAACACCGCTGGATGCTCTGGATCGCCGGAGGAGGACGCCGGAGGGCCGGTTCAGCCACTTGACCAGGCTGATCAAGTCACCGGCGGCAATGCCGGTGATGCTGCCGAGAGGAAGATGTCGCCGGAAGGAGGTGCTCCGGCCACCAGCGAAGCCAGCTGGTGTTGCGAGTGGCCTTGGGCCACCGTGGGGGACGACGGTGGGGCAGCAGCTCACCGGAAAGTGGCCGGCAAGGGGCTGGAGTGGCTGCTGCCGAGAGAGCTTGAGAGAGAGAGAGATGACGTGAGAGGGAAAGGGAGAGAGAGAGAGAGAGAGGAAAGAGAAACCAGATCTGAAAAATATGAACCCCCCAATTTTGGAGGGAAAAAAAACTTATATACCCCCTTTAATTTTGGAATTTAACCCTTATATTAATCCAATAGCCCAAAATGCATTTTTAATGATTAAAAATCTTCTTTAAGGGCTAAAGATTAATGACATGGCATCATGTACGGACGCAATCGATTCTAAATGAATGGCCACGATTGATTTATTCATCCCCTAATTAATTTGCTTAATTCTTGAAAAAGGGCATTTTGTCATTTCTTTTAGGGGCATTTTGTAACTCCCAATTAAGGGCATTTTTGTCATTTCTGCACTCATAAGAATGTGACCGGCCTTGGTTGGTCTGAACGGACTGTCGATCGTCGAAATTTTCGACCGGAAAATGGCTAGTCCGATCGGATTAGTCCAATTTGAATCAAACCGGGTTAAACCGGTTAACCCTGAATTCGGCCTAATCAATTCAATCCTTGATTTCAATTTTGCACAATTTGATCTCTATCATGATTAATTGACTCCATTAATACTGAATTGGATCAAATTGGATTGAATCGATGTGTAATTCATGCACAAATTGATTCAATTTGACTTGTTTGTCTCAATTGATCTTGAATTTGGGTAATTGCATGGCTAAGCTTAACTAACAAATTTAATTGAAGTCCAATTAACCAAATTGAGTCTCAATTCATCAAATTGAATATTAGTCTAGAGTGGGTCAAGTTGAATTGCACTAATTAGACCAATTACTCTTAGACTTTTTATCATTGGATCACTAAATTGATCAAATTGACTCAAATTCATGTGAATCTTTCAAAATTGATTTTGAATTTGGATTTCATATAAGAAATTAGGTTCATTCGTGCCTCAATTGCGCACATCATGAAGAATCAATCAAAATCACTGATTAGGGCCAAAATTGGAGGTTTTTGTGTTTGGCTTGGAATCACAAAATTGGTTCAAAAATTGAATATAAGATGACCTCTAGATCAAATGTCGTGAAGAAAACTAACCTAAAAAATGACTAAAAATGAAGTAATTTCATTTTTGGCCAATTTGAATCAAATTCCGCAATTTGGGAAAAAGTTGATTCTAAATCGATTTTTTGTAAAATTTCAAATACCAAAGGTAAATTAAATGTAAAATAAGATGATTTTTTGATTTTTATATTTTTCAATTTTTTTTGTCAAAGGTTTGACCAAAAGTCAAACCCTAATTGACTTTTCACTAGGAGCTTGATTTTATGATCAAATCTTTGAATTTTTCTGAAATTTCTACTTCTAAAGTAAAATTAAACTTGAAAGGAATCTTTTTATGTAAAAAGCCCCAATTTGACCCGGGGTTGACTTTTAGTCAAATGGTTGACCAAAAAGTCAACACGAAAGTCAACCGTTTGACTTTTTTCGGATTTTTGCATGAAATGAATAGAAAATTGTCTACAGAAGCTAGGCCAACATATAGAATCAAAAAACGACATTTTTTGTTCAAGAAACAGGTTCCGTCGCGATCGGAAACCATAATCTTGAATTTTTTATTTTTAATGACGCGTCGGCTAAAAATTAGGTGTCAACACTATGTTTCTGGGACTAGGAATCTGGTGTTGGAAGACAAAGGAATTACGCACTAACCAAATATTCCAGAGAGTGGTTGCGATGATCTTAAAGGAAAGGTTCTTTTGGGTCATATCTTCATAGTTCAGTAACCACTTCTCAATTCTGGTCACTTGTTGGTGAGAGAACTGAAAATTGAATTTTGGACTAGACCAAACTTGCTTTGTCCTATCACATAGGAGAAATAGATGTTCCACCGTTTCGGGTTCCTTGCGGGCAAATGCTGCATTGGTGCCAATTTAGTTCTAAACCTTTTTGACATAATGTCGATTCAGCCTTTTCGACTAATTTTGATCGGATATTACTGATGTGGATGTCAACCGACCTACGTGGCACGGCCGGTACTAGCGTGGATAATTTTTAATAATTTTTAATATTTTAAAATTATTTTTTCTAATTTTTTCTTTGTTCTTTCTTCTTCCTTTTGCCAACGACCAACCACCAACCACTGGCCATGGCCAAGCGAGCTGGCCTCGCTCGGGCAAGGGTCATTGCCAACCAAGGGAGGCCCAGTAGGCGAGGGCAAGCCCTAGTGAGAGCTCCCCTCACCAAATATGGCAAGGCCGCCATGGCTTGGGCGAGAGATGACCTCGCCAGATCTGGTGAGGGGAGCACTGGCCGAAATTCCCCCCCCCCAGGTGAGGTCCATAGGCGAGGGTTGGCCTTGCCTAGGCCAAATCTAGCAAGGGGGGCCCTCGATGGGGCTCACCCTTGCTTGGTCAGCGGCAACCCTCGCCCACACAAAGCCAGCCGGCTTGGCCATCACTTGTGGCTAGTGACCGATTACCAGCAAAAGGAAGAAGAAAGAAAAAGAAAAGAAAAATAAAAATATCATAAAATAAAATAAAAAATCAAAATAATATTATTAAAAATAGTCCATATTAGCATTGGTAGTGTCATGTAGGCTGGCCGTCATCCACGTCAACAATATCCGTTCAAAATTAGACGGAATGACTAAATTGATACTATGTCAAAATATTTCCCCTCTAATCTCTTTCAAAAGGGTGGAGTTTATATCGGAGTGTATTTGATTACTAAAATGATGCTAGCGGTCAAGATGAGATGAATTGTGTAACAAGGATCGAAAACAATAAAATGAAAGAAAAGCAATGCAAGCACAGGAAATTGAAATATTGATAAACTGAAAAAATACATAGATTTTTTTGTGATGATGATCGTGTCTCTACAACAATTACATATGGCTTTATATAGTCTACAAAGCATAATCGCTCATAAGCCAGTAATACTCTAATGATGGCTATAATCATGTCTCTATAATTTTAGGTCCCATGATCGCATGTCAACCTTATCCTTAAGCGGTTACAACTCCCTAATTAGTAGTGGACTTAACCGTCAATCGGTATCTGTGTCTTCAATCAACATCTTCATTTTGTCCTCTTTATTCATTTCCCTTGTATCCAACAGTTACCAAAATATGTTAACTAATAATAGTCGACCAATCCCTATGGCATGTCGACAGCTGTATATCTTGATCATCGATAATCTTCATGATCATTAACAAGTGCTTTCGTTATGAGAAAATTTATAGATAACCAAATTAAACTTAACAATGAGCTCTATACTCATTGAAATCGGTGTCACGTCGATTATAAAGACCTGATCATTTTTTAGCATAATTAGCAGTAGTATGACATCTTAATTAAAAGATAAAAATAACCGTAACTTAATTGGGGCTATTTATTTGTAGCAATGCTTCAAGGATAGAGCTTCCCCGTCACCACTCAAGCGCTCTCACTCAGCTGTCTAGCCATTGCTTCGCCACGTTGCTCGATCTCAAATTAGTTACATCTACAAAAAGCTTCAATGCGGTACGAACATCGATCGAAAGCCGTCTACCCTTCAACATCACTTCCCAACCAATCAATGTCATCACCAAGTTAGCTACACCCTTTTTTGGAATGTGTTGTTGTGCTTGTGTGTATGGTCTCCAATCATGCAATTTAGAAGAATGATCGCAAAAGTTGTGGACTTAAAATGCAATTGTAGAAAGGCCATGTAAGTTAATGATCAACTGTAGATTGGGCTTTGGTGGCTAGCCCTAATAAGCCACCAGGTTACCTATGAATTTTATATGTTGGAATTGTCAGGGGTTGGGCAATCCCTTGACAATTCAAGCAATCAAAGCCCTTGTGGCTCAAGAAAAGTCCAGTATAATGTTTTTAATAGAGACCAAAAATCATGAACCAGTAGTACACCATTTGAGAAGGCAGCTACGACTCCAAAACAGTTTTTTGGTGAATCTAAGGGGTATTGCAAGGGGTATGGCTATTTTTTGGGATGAGAAAGCATCTATACCAGTGGAATCAAACTCTAAATTCTTTATAGATTTGGTGTGCGTATTAGAAGAAACAAAATAGAGAATGCAACTGACCTTTATACATGCACCAATTGAGTTCCAGAGGAGACTAGTTCTTTGGGAAGATATGTACAACATTAGCCTCTTGAATGATATACCATGGGTCTGCATAGGAGACTTCAATGACATCCGTTATCATTGGAAAAAAGTAGGGAAGCGCATGGTGGAATACTATCAACTCAATGCTTTCCAAGACTTTATCAATGTTTGTTCTTTGATGCACATAGAAAGTAAGGGATGTGCTTTCACTCGGGCAAATAATAGGAATGGAGATAATCATGTCAAGGAGAGATTGGACAGGGTTTTGTGCACCATGGACTGGCGAATTTTTTTTCCAAATGTTGAAGCGTATGCATTACCGGCCATAGGATCAAACCATAGTCCTATTTTATTATCACTCTTTCCCAAGCCAGTGAAAGGGAAAAAAGAGTTCAAATTCGAGGCTTTTTGGCCTAAAGACGAGGAATGTGGAGACATCATTAAAAAAAGTTTAGCATTCGGCAGAATTGGGGAATGAAAACTTGTTGAAAAGGCTAAAAGTAGTATCCTTAGCTTTATCTAAATGGAGCAAAACAAAGTTCTCCAATGGAAAGAAGAAAATAGACCTTTTAAAGAGAGAACTTCAAAACATCTTCAACAACCGACACTTGCATTGTGAAAGAGAGAGGGTGCAGTTTCTGAAGAATGAAATCGAGAAGTCGTTGAGACAAGTGGAGACAAAAATACTAAATTTTTGTACTGGGGTATGAAATTGAGAGTAAATTAGCTAAAATGGGGAGACAAAAATACTAAAATTTTTCACACCATAACAATTCAGAGGAGACAGAGGAACAAAATTTCCATGTTAAAAAATCAAGAAGGGAAATGGATTCATGATTTAACTCAACTAAAGCAGCAAACATTTGAATTCTTCAGCAATCTCTTTGAATCAGTTGGCCCTCTAAATTTCCAGCCAACACTGGAGGAATATCCTTGTCTAGTAGGGAAGGAAATGAACAAGATGTTGACAAAGCCAGTGACACTAGAGGAAGTAACGGAAGCAGCTTACTAGTTGGGATCTACAAAAGCTCCAAGACCAAATGGTTTAAATGGCCACTTTTATTAGCATAATTAGAAAGAGCTATAGCAAGTAGTATTTAGGGAGGTACAAAGCTTTTTTCGCTTCGGGTATCTCAACTAGGGATAAGCGGTTTCAAGTTTCTCACAGGTTCCACTTGGAATCTGGAACCTACCATTGGGTACAGGTTCTTCATTTTTTGAAACCTAAAACCTACTTGTTGAAACCTAGAACTACCTTGTTACAGGTTCTAAGATCTGTTCCAGGTTCCAATAGTTCTTATTTGTTTTTTGATTTTATTTTTACTTGATCAAAATGAAAATTATTATTCATAAAAAAGAATTGTCGCGACCGACCTCCCGAGCCTTTTTAAACGACAACATGCAAAAAGAAGGGGGGCTCGCCTGGTATGTGCTAAGTCTAAGTTCGGGATTTAACTCTGGTTCTCCCAAGCCCATATTATATCGCGATTTAGAGTTTAATTTTTTAACATGCAAGTGGTTTATATCAATGAGTCACCACTAATCGATTTGGGGTGGATCGATTAGAAACCCAATAAAGTGACGGGAGAATCACCATATTCCTACAAACCAGAGATTAACTGAGTTCGGGGACTTGGTTACACTAGTTGGATAACTAATGCCCTTTCGGTACCTTTTTGCCCTGTTCATTTTTTTTGAAAACATTTGTTAAGCAATTTAGACTGATTTTAGGACCTTTCTCCTAACATGTGAGGTGATTAAGCCAGTGCATAATCAGAAACGATTAGCAGTTAAAAATACAATAATTCATGCAGTCTAAGGTTTCGACCTTAACTAAGTTAGATGATATTCAAAAACAAAACAGCTCATGCAATTGTATTAAAAAACATGCATAATAATATCACGGTGATAAATTAAAACACGTAATACCGCGCGACCTTAGGTTTGTCTAATTTAAATAAGACAATAGCATACATAATGATTACAACAATAAATTAAAATATTTAGATAACCCATATATACAAAAAATAAAATTTTAAAATTTTAAAAAATATTTTTATTTTTATTTATTTTTTTCGGACTAAAAAAATAAAAATTTTTTTTTGAAAATCTTTTCAAATTTTAAAATGTTTTAATTTTTTTTAAAAAAAATAAATAAATACGGAAGAAGAAGAAAATAAAAAAGAAAAAAATTAAAAATAAAACAATAATAATAATAAAAAATAAACTGGGTCTGGTTGGATTCGACCGGGGTCAACGAATCTGCCTTGGGCGTTGACCCGGGTCGGTTCGACTGATTCAGGTCGAGTGACCTCCGTGTGCACAAATGCACAGGGGCGCCGGCGGAGCCAAAATTGGCCTTCCGCCGGCCGACCCAGACCGGCGCCGCCCCAAAATTGAACTCTGGAGTTTACCTTCGAGCTCTGCCACCCACCAAAGTTCTTTGTTCGACCGACCGTTTCATTGGGCCGATGACCGGATCGAAAATCGGTCTCTTTGGGGAATTATATCAAAAACTTGGGTAGCAAATGATAACCATTCTGTTCCGGAATGAGTTCCTGAACCAAAAATAGATTTTTCTATTTCTGATTCTTGGATGAGTTTCTAAGAAAAAAAACCCGTTTGATAACGACAAAAAATTTCTATTTCTAAAACAAAAACCCGTTTGATAACGGCACAAAATTTCTATTTCCTGAAACAAAAACCCGTTTGATAAATAACAGAAAATTCTATTTCCAGAAACAGAAATCCATTTTTTAGAAATTGAATAAAAATAATAAAAAAATCTGAAAAATTCATAAAAATCTTTAAAAAAATTTAGGAAAATCCCAAAAAATTGAAAAATTCTAGAAAAAATCATCAAAATGTCGAGAAAATAAAAAAAAAATCAAATTTCGAGAAAATAGGAAATTTGTTGAATTTTTTCAAAAAAAATCGAGAAATCAAAAAATTCAAAACTTCACAAAATTGTTTAGAATACCTGTGGCCACCTACTTTTAGTGAAATTTAAATTTTTTTAGGTGCCCAAAAAAAATTAAAAAATCAAAAATTTCAAAACTTTACAGAATGACTTAGAATACATGTGGTCATCCACTTTAAGCGAAATTTAAATTTTTTTAGGTGAAAAAAAACATAAAAAATTAAAAATTTCAAAACTTCACAGAATGACTTAGAATATATGTGGCCATACACTTTGAGCGAAATGTAAATTTTTTTAAGTGCAAAAAAAACATAAAAAATCATAAATTTCAAAACTTCACAAAATGACTTAGAATACATGTGGCCATCCACTTTGAGCGAAAAGTGGGTGGCCACAGGTATTCTAAGCCATTCTGTGAAGTTTTGAAATTTTTTATTTTTTTATTTTTTTTGGTAGCTAAAAAATTTAAATTTCGCTCAAAGTGGGTGGCCACAAGTATTCTAAGCCATTCTATGAAGTTTTGAAATTTGTGATTTTTTTAAATTTTTTTGACACCTAAAAAAAATTAAATTTCCCTCAAAGCGAGTGGCCACAGGTTGTGAAGTTTTGAAATTAAATTTTACGTTGGATTTGTAACGTTACGTATGCCCGCACACAAATTCCAGTCAAATTAATGCAAATGGCCAAGCATTGGAACGGGTCTTTAGCATTCAACCACCATGGCTCTCGATATTTGCTCTCAATATTTGTGAGTATGCATCGTTCCTCATAATATCGCAAATGCTTATGGAGAAAAGTAAACCAAACACATCACATTACAAGAGCCAATATAGGAGATCCCAAAATACCACGTCATATTACAAGAGTCAACATAAAAAATCCTCAAATACAAAATAATGAAATACATTAGAAAAGTCGGAAACACATTTTCATGGAATCTCCGCCATATTATTATCAATGGCCAATTGATTGGCAATTCTTTTCCTAAGCATGTTGATCTCGATATCCTCCTCGGTCGATGTATCGTCAGTAACCTCATCTTGTGCACTTCCAACTGAGTACTCTGAATCACCATATTAGGAAAAGTTCTTATCCATCTTATTTTGATCACGAATGTAATTATGAATAGCACAACATGCAATTACAATACATGACTGCTTTTGAATTGAAAATGAAGGCATGTATCTCAAAATGAGAAAGCGATTCTTTAACACCGCAAATGATCTCTTAATAACACCGCTAGCTCATAGTTTCCAAGAGAAAATGTCAAGCATGACAGTGCGGACACTCCCTCGGCTGCCTCTTCTCCATCCAATGTCCTGAATATATTTGCAACTGTTATCTGCAGAGAAAGACTCGACCAAGAATGATTTCTTCCAAGCACATAGAAACACATCGAGACTGCACAGATATGCTCATCTTGCAAATGCACAGCGCACAAATCACGACATCAACACGAAAATTTCAATGAAAAGGAAATGGACAGCAGATTGGACTTCATTCCTGTTCCTCAAAAATTTCCAGGGCTACAAACTCAATCAGGACTACTTTACAAATCACGTTTAGACCTAGACCACAAAGCAAATGGTAAATGGCGACGCACTTTCAAGTCTTCAACTCTGCTCTTCTTTAGTGGCTCCGGCATCAGCCTGCTCTGCAGTAGCTGCCATCAACTCGTCGAACATCTCTGACTTCCCCAGCAATATCTCCATCTGCACAGTATATAATCCCCCTAGGTTATCAAACTTGACATGAGTACTAAAAGTAAAATCGTCGATGAAAATTCGCTATCAAGCGCACATAAAGATTAATGCTTACTCACCTTGGCCTTTTGGACAGGTCGTCCTCTTGATTCATCCTTGAATCCAACAGTTGACGTTGTGATCTCTGCAAGAAGTGTATTTGCATTTCCTCATAAACTTGCACATTACCCGCTTCAAACATATATTATGAAAACATAGAGAAAATCATACTCTTCTCTGCAGCAAATCCATTGTTCTTTAGAATTTCCGCCATGGTGACCACTGTTGCAATAGCTACATATGTAAAACCATGGAATGAAAAGCTAAGAATGGCAATTGCCACGATGAGCAGACAAGTAGCTGAACCTCTTTCAAAATAAAAAAGAACATACGGAACAATTAACAATTAACAATGTGCCAGTTAGCTGAATCTTGTGCATTACTGATAGTTAATTAAAACTCATCACCAACCAACCCAAAACAGGGAATTGTTTTGCCCGAAAACAGAAACCATATATCTACAAGCCTTAGTTTGTCCAATAAGGACTAGTCTAGTCATCCTAAGAGACAAAAGAAGGTTCAAGCGCAACCGCAGAAACCCCTAAATACTGTAAACCCAAGCAGATAGAAAGGCTTATGGCTGCTTATGGCTCCTCAAACGACCCTCTGCACAAATTCCTCAACAACTAAGAACTATTGCGTGCTTCATAGAGTTATATAAACTACAAGGCATACCCATAATTGGTTTTGCAAAAAGCACTCAGAAAGGGGACCGCATATGAGAATTTTCAGTTATGATCAAGGCCAAAGCAGAAATAGACGAAGAATGGACTAGTATACAAGCACTAGTGACGAGGGACAGGAGGAGAATGCTCTATAAGCACGCTTATAAGTTAAATGGAATATCTATCGACACATTATAATCACCATACGCACAGTCCTGACTCTGACAAACACAGTCATACAAATCAAAGGCGAAACAAAAACAACAATAACGAATAAGAATCCATACCCATCCCAAGAGCAGAAAGTTCCACCTCATTGTACTGCTGCATATATGTCTGCATTCACAATAAAAAACCGCACCAATCACCAAACCACCGACTGACTGTCCATCGATTCCCGCAAAAGAACCAAACTTTTACACATACAACTCCACACGACACGATCAACCAAAACCAAATCCCACATTCCAAAGCAAAAATAGGCAAACAACGTATGTTGGCGACGGCACACATTATCGCCTCCGCCCCGACCGCAGACGGTGAAGCACGAAACCACAACAAGCCAAACAAACCTCACACATCAACCTGACTACGTGAATCGATACAAGCAGGTCCACTGAAGAAAACGATCCAAAAAAAAAAAAACAACAAAAACCCAGAAACCTAAGTCGAATCCGCATGTCATTCGAACGAATCTCTCCATACGTTTACCTTAGCTAGGTTGACGAAGAAGAAGAGAGGCTTCTTGGTGTTGGAGACTTGGATGCCGAGCGGCCTCGCCGTGGCCGGCGGTCGAGTTTGCGGTCGCCCAGATCTGCGGCCTCGCCCAGGGCCGGCGGTCAAGCGGCCTCGCCCAGGGCCGGCTATCAAGCTCGCCGTCGCCCAGATTTGGGCGACGGCGAACTCGACCGCCGGCCACGGTGAGGCCGAAGCTGACCCCCCTGATAACGGCGACTTCCAAATCCAGAAAAGAGAGAGATGAGAGGAGATTTGCGCACGATCAGAGCTTACGTGGAGCAGGAGCGAGCGGCCTTGGCTTCCTCTTGGTCGGAGCGAGTGAACGAGCGGCCTGCCTTCCTCTCGACGGCGATAGAGAGAGTAGAGAGAGAGACGGGCAGATCAGAGAGCTCAAAGGAGACGAGAGAGACGTGTCGAAGAAAATGATTTCCTTATAAATGGTTTTCACTTTTGTTCTAGAAATGAAAAATCAACTTTTTTTTTATTTTCATTTCTAGTTCAAAATGAGTTCTGAGACAAAACTTTATCCAAGAAATAGAAAAATTAAATTGCATTAACAAATGGGTTTCTGGTCCAAAACTGATTTTGGGAGCTAAAAATCAGTTCTAGATAGAACCAGAATGGTTATCACGCGGTACCCTGGCGTGCAAAGGTAAAAAAAGAAGACTTCGACCTGTTCCGGCGACCTGGTCGACTTCGGCCGCCCAGCTTACTTTTAATGACAATGTATGCACGGTGGAGGAAGATGGTATGGGTCGGGATTCACGTGACTCGACCGGCGCGAGTCTCGGCCAGACCGCACAAAAAAAATCCAAAGCAAAACAGGGGGTTTCTCGGCCGGGGGAGAGCTTACCGGTGACGACGTGCTGGGGCAGCTTTCTGGCTATTCCGTGGGCGACAGTGACACTGCTGGTTGTCCTTCCTGTTCTGGCGTGACCTCGGTTTGTTCCCTCTCCCTCTCTATTCTCTCTTTTCTCCCTCAGTCTCTCTCTCTTCTCTGTTTCTCAAATGGCCGACCGGGGCCTCTCTCTCTCTCTCTCTGGCTTTTATAGCCGGCGACGACTATCACTCTCCGCCTCTCTGTGTCGGCGCGACGATGGCTTGCACCAACCTACGCCGCTCGAAGACTTTTGTGGCCATTATAGGCCGGTGCAGAGCACAGCAAGGGGGCTGGTGCAGAGAGGGTGCAGAGAGAAGGGGAAGAGAGGGAGAGAGAGAGCCCAGGAATTGGGGAAGACGGGATGGACTTAATGGCCAGTCCCGTTGGCGTGCTTCCCTGGCTCTCTTCTGGCTTGATAGAGACAGTGAGGAGGCGCTTGGCCGTTCGTCGAGGGAGACGTCAGCAGCAGGGGAGAACAAGGGAGAGACAAAGACGACTCGATGCAGGGGGGAAGAAGGAAGGAAGAGGCTGGGCCGGGCCGAGCCCAGCTGCGTGCGGGGGAAAAAAAGAAAGAAAAAGAGCGGGCTGGGCCCGCGGGGGGGAAAGGAAAAGAAAAGGGCCGGGTCGGCCTAGCCCCAACTCAGCCTGACTCGTTTTGTTTTTTTTTGAAATTTTGAATTTTTTTGTTTTAGACCCTATTAATGCAAAATGTGCCTAATTTCTATATGCAATGCATTTAAATAGAAATATATTTTTTTTTGGTAAAGATAGAAATATTTTTTTGTTTTAGGAATTAAAAAAAAATTAACTCCTAAATTTTGTGCAATTAATTTTGGGCAAATTAAAAATAGGTGTCAACAAGAATACAAAAGACTAGTTATTGAAAAATCATATTTTTCTTAAAAGAAAGGGGATAGAACGATAAATAGCAATTGTTAGGATGCAATACATATGACTTTAAATTCTAAAGTAAGATGCCACATTTTTCTCAACAATCCATATCTAAAAAAAAAGACTGGCTATCAAATCTTTTCAAACTAGGCACCTTTCTCCCAAAAACAGCTCTAAGTCCTACTTCATTTCAATAATATTCACATATGATCTCACCTTTCTCTCATACATGCTGCAAAAGCACAAAAGCAGAAGACCAAAAGCTTCTTCGATATCCCTTCCGGTATTAAATTTATTCCTCCTTTAAATAACCACGAGGTCAAAGGCATGCATAAATAATTGGCAGAATCACAAATAACACGACCTTAGCTGCTCCTTCAAAGACAACCAAAGTATTAAGACAATCCATATCAATTTATTGGTAAAATAAAATAAGTATTAGAAAGCCTATCACATATATTCATTCTGCTTCAACTGGTAAACTCTATTTACTGATGATAATCTCCTCATTTAGACAGTCTATATCTAAAAAAAGAAAGAGATTAAATAAAATATTCACTTATTAGATATATAAAAGGAATTACGGCTAGCACATGTCGCCCCCAGGGTTTACTCCCCGGCTGTCGGCCGTGCGGGGTTCCCTGGGTTATCAAAAAAAAAAAAAGGAATTACAATATATAAAGATATAAACATCACTTACCCATCTCAAATTTTTCTGCATTTTCGATGCATTCTTCAACATCAATCGACACACGAACGGCTCTCAACCAATCTTGAGTGCAAATAAGAGCTTCCACTACTTTGAGAGTCAAAGAACTTCGAAAGCCGTCAAGCACACGACTCGATGTACTAAAAGTCGACTTTGAAGCAACAGTAGCTATGGGAATTAGGGTTGTCAGAACCGAACCGAAAAACCGAACCGAGATACGAACCGAACCGAAAATTTCGTGCATTTCGGTTCGGTTTTGGTTTCGGTTCGGATCATCAAAATAAACCAATTTTTCTTTTCGGTTCGGTTCATTTCGGTTCGGTTCGGTTCGGTTCGGATCGAACCGAACTAAAATAAACACTTCGGTTTAGGGCTATTTTGCCCTCTCTCTCTCCCCTTCTCTCTCCTCTCTCCTCTCTCTTTATGCTTAATGAACTTAAAACCGAAAACTAATCCGAACCAAACCGAACCAAATTGATTTTTCGGTTCGGTTTTAATTCGGTTCGGTTCAAATTCAGTTCGGTTCAAGGGGCACCCTTAATGGTTCGGTTCGGTTCGGTTTTTTTGAAAAATCGAACCGAACCGAACCATTTACACCCCTAATGGGAATAGATAAAACATCCCGAGCCATCAAAGATAGGATTTTATATTTTGAGCCACTAGTCTTCCACCACATCAAAGGGTCAAGATCAAAAATATTTTAATTTTTTTCTTCAAGATATTGATCTAGCTCAGATTTGCTATCATTGCACACTTGTTAGTTCGAGTGCATAAAGGTTCTTTGCCAAGCTTGGGCGTTATACTTCTTGATCTTATTACCTTCACTACCATCGGCATCGGCATTGGAACCACTACTACTAGCACTCAAATTTTGGACACCAAAATTTCGATCACTTGAAGCAAGAGAAGATTGTTTATAAAATTCATATAAATACTCCAATGCATCCTTCACCTTGTAATGCATCTCAATAACTTTTAATTTATCATCATAGATTTGTCCATACAAGAAATTCACATAACTCAACTTGGCTCTAAGATCCAACACAACCGCAATCAACACCAACATATTCACTTTATCCAAACTCCCATAGTATTTGTCAAATTTTTCTTTCATTTTCATACCCATAGCTTGAAGCTTAAGATCCGAAGCATCCACCGTATCTTTCAAATATTTATACAAAAGAGCTATCCATTCAAAATAATCATTTGAGGTAACATATGAACTCCCTGACATTCGATTGGTGGCATCATAGAATATTTTTAGAAATTTCGAAAGAATAATGACATTTTCCCAATCATCATCTTCAGGAAGATCATGGTTAAACTCACCGGCAAAAGCTAAATCGCCTTCTTCCATCCTTTCAAAAGGCTTTCTAAATTTTATTGCGGTGTCTAACATGAGGTAAGTGGAGTTCCATCTAGTAGCGACATCAAGAATAACTAAATCCTTGTAAGTAATTTTTTCACTCTCAATGTAAAATTTAATTGTGTTAGCTCTCATGGGAGAACTCTTCACATACCTAACCACGTTTTGTATACGTGCAATAGATTCCCGTACTGTAGTCAAGCCATCTCTAACAATCAAGTTTAATATATGAACAGTGCACCTCATATGCAAAACACTATCATCTAAGATCAACTTTTCTCTTGAAAGTTTTTTCTTCAAATAACTAATTGCAACGTCATTCGAATTAGCATTATTCATGGTGATTGTGGATACCTTCTTTTCTATTCCTCACTTGTTGATGCATTTCTCCACCATTCTCCCAACCTCCCTATCCTTGTGACTAGGTATCACCACAAAATTGATGATTCTTTTATGCAACTTTCAATTTTCATCAATAAAATGTGCAATGAGACACAAATAATTCAGGTTTTGAATGGAACTCCATGTATCGATCGTGAGTGCGATTCTAGAATTTATCTTACCAAAGTAAGTCTTCTAATAAGTTCTTTCACAAAAATACAGTTTCATACAATCTTTAGCCACTGTAAAACATGACAAATGTTTAAAGAGAGGTTGTAACTCGATGACAAACTCGTGAAATCTAACACGCTCAACCAAGGAAAATGGTAGTTCATCAACTATGATGAATCGAGCAAGCATTTGCCTACAACATTCTTGATTAAATGACCATGTCGATAAGACACTACCAGTACTTGAACCTCCTTCTGCCTTGCCAGCCAAGTCTACATTACACGGTGCAAAGAATTTCCGCCTCTTATCAACATTGCAAGGAAACTTCTTACATGTTTTCAAGTGCTTCCTCATTGCGGAAGTACCATGAGTAGCATTGTACTTTAACTCAGACTCACAATGAATGCACTTCACCTTATATGTTTTTCCATCCCCATCTTTGATTCTTGCAAAATGATGCCAACAATCGAATGTATATTTCTTATTAAAAGGAGGACGACAAGAATCAAGTACCTTGTTTGTCACACTCGTGGTGGGGATGGCTCTTCTTCATTTTCATCGCCCGACAATTCAAATTTTGTGATCAGAGTCATCTCCTCACATTCCTCAACCTCCATTGACATGTTATCTTGAATTCTTGATAGTTGATATGTCAATCAAACAACACTGGCCAAGCAAACAACACGAGAACAAATTAGCCAAGAGCACTTGAACAATCAATCAAACGACACGAGAATAGAACAAGACAACAGAAAAGAAAATGCAATTTGAATCTCAAGCTGCCATATTCCAAAGTTGCAGCCATAATGGATCTTGAATGCAAAGGATGCGCATTTACATGGCAAATAATAGGAATTGGGATGCCTATGTGAAAGAAAGACTAGATAGAGCTCCATGCAACGTAGACTAAAGAGTGACATCCCAGAAGTGGAAGCATATGCATTACCTGCTATAGACTCCGACCGTAGTCCTATCTTGCTAACTCTCTTAGCGGAACTTGCAAAAAGAAAGAGAGAAATTAAGTTTGAAGCATACTGGCTTGAAGATAATGAATGTGGTCAGCTAGTAAGTTCTATTTCTTTTTGGTCGAAAGCTAGTAAGTTCAGCGTGGAACACTCCAGGCATGGAAATGAACACTTTCTGAAGAAACTACAAAAAGTAATAAAGGCCCTAAAAAAGTGGAGCAAGCGGAAGTTCTCTAATAGTCATATCAACTGCTTGAATAGGAAGCTTTAGGAGTCAACAAATGAGTAGAGCTTGCATTATGACAGGGACAAAATGCAGCAACTGAAAATGCAAATTGAAGATCTGTGGAAACAGGGAGAAATGTACTGAGGTATGCGCTGGAATATACTAGCTGAACATGCATGACAAAAATGCTGAGGAAGCGCAATGGAATGAGCACATGCTGTTCTCTCTTTTTGAATAGCATCCATTAAATGATGTTCTGGCTATCCCCCTCTTAACAATACCGGCGAAAGACAAGCTAGTCTGGACACGCAACCGGGGATTTATCTTCCTAATTTTAAGTATATATGTTTTTTTTAACCATAAATGTTTTTCCATTGAATAACCATTTTCAATAACCAAACACGTGAAAATCCGGAAAACTAATATGAGGAAAGCTCTTTCAGTGAAACAAACAAACCTTAGTCTATTTTATCATGCATTCCATGTAAAAAACAAGATACTTCTAGGTCAACAAGCATCTACCTGTTGTGGTAGCAAAATCATGAAACTAAAGAAGTCGAAAAGTCTTTAGAGTTCATTTCATGGAAAACGGATGAGAAATTTGAGACAGATTATTCAGATTTTTAACTGGCAACTCCTCTGTCAATAAGAATACCTTCACAACAAAAATGTTGCAAGAAGAAACCTCCTCTAAATACTTTTTTTGCACACAATCAAGGTATAGAACATCTGAAAAGCCTTTGGCTTTTGCAGCAGACTGTGCCTTCAGAACCTACAAGACAGAATCAGAGAAAAAACATCATCATTCAAGTTCACATACTAATAAATAAATGTACCTACAAACACTCACGCCTTGCTATATTGACAAAACATGGCCCAAGAGACATTTAGGAATGGCTACCCCTAAATGATAACAGACAAAAAAGAAAATAAAAAGGAAAAATGAGAGCGCATTCTCAATTATACTACAGAGAGACAATGGATGTAAGAAGCAATGAAGTCGATCTCAACAGACATGAACACAGAAGAAGATGAAATAGAAGTAAAAGTTGATGCCAATGGGTATAAGAAAATTGTCAATTTTTAGTTTGTTTTTAATTTTCTTAAAACATGTATCATAGATACAAAAAAATATTCTCTCTAGAAAACATAGTTTGCTTGTTTGCATTGCAAATGAAAACAATATACATTCTAGTTTCAATTTTGAATATAGTTTCTCTTGTTTTGATTTGGAAGCTATTCTCTGCCAAACACATTTTCTAGGTAGTTTTTGCTCTCCCATGGAAATTGAAAATAGAAAACTCATGAACCAAAGAAGGCCTTAGACTCTCACTGTCCAAGAAGTATAAATAAGCCATCACTCAGATGTTTCACATAGTTTTACTTTAAACTTTGACTATAGAAAATTTGGCGGGAGAGAAGAAATAACTTTCATAAGTGGAAGTTCCCCTCTAGATGCTCTCAAAATTGAAATCCTTAAAAGGACCACAGGACAACAACTTGATTCTACTGTTTAAATCAAGAGAAAAATATGCAAGAATATTTTACTTCCATGCAATCCTTCGTTGTAGCAAGCAATCGCCATGAAGAAGTAAACACCATAGAGTAAAGAAAACTTGAAGATGAGATATTAGTGCAGATATGCACGTCTACTACCTGTCTAGAGGCTATAATCAAATGCAAGCAATCTAAATCAAGGAAAAAGACTTGCTTGCCCACCGCAACATAGTTTCCAATAGTCTTGACACCTCTAGTACCACTAGGAGTAGCTCGATCCAATACCCACACCAAGATTTCATTGCTTACCCAATCCATTTGATTGCTTACCTAATCTGAAATTCAACCAAACAACATCGAAGGACAACCAAAATGGAAAAGGAAAAATCTAAATCAAACATACGATTCCATTTCATACAATAAAATCAAACACCCCCCCCTCGAAAAAAAGAAGAAGAAGAAAACCTATCATTCACAATAAACGTGCATCGCCAAATCATCCCCAGATGATTCACTATGATCAAAGCAAGAAGAAAGCTGAAACCTTATATAATATCTCTAGTCACATGCTCACGCAAAATAAAGAAGTGCACGGGGAGCCAACGGCTCGTCAGCGAGAGCAACATAGACACACGCCGTAACTTATGACGTGAATGGCAAGGGTTTGTTCAATGACATTACGTAACAGAGCGATAGAGCTTCAGAGGAGGAAGATGGCAGCGAGCTCGAATAATCGAAGTGAATCCGCGTGGGGAGATCACAGGACCTACGGCGAAGAAGGCGGAGCGAGGCGAAAGTGGGAAAGAACCGTGAAGCGAAAGCAGAAGCGGGAGCGAGGGCGAGGCGAAAGCGGAAGCGGGAGCGAGGAGCGAGGCAGAAGCGGAAGCGGGAGGGAGCTTTGGGAGGGACGATGATGGAGGATCAAGTGTGATTCAGGAGGAGAGTGGAGCATATGGGAATTAGGATTTCTAAATACTAAGTTTATGTTTTTGATTTCGGTTCCGGTTCTAGGTTCCGATTCCCGGTTCCGGTTCCAGGTTCCGATTCTCGGTTCTAGTTCCAGATTCCGATTTCGATTCCTATAGGACTCGGGAACTGGAACTAAACAGCCGGTTCCTAAAAAGAGGAACCAGGAACCAGACCCTCTGTCCATGGAACTTGGAACCGAACCGAATCCACTGGGTCCGGTTCTACTCTAGAACCGCGCTCACCCTTAATCTCAACTCAGAGTTGAACAGAACATATATATATCCCTCATCCCAAAGATCCCAAACTTGGAAAAACTAGAATAATTTCGTCCCATCAGCTTGTATAACTTTGTGTATAAGATTATATCAAAAGTCTTGGCCAATCAATTGAAAATATGCCTGCCAAACTTGATTTCTATAGAGCAAAGTGCCTTCGTGAGTGGAAGACAAATTCAGGATAACATCTTAATTGTCCAATTGATGCTACATCAGCTAAGAATAAGAAAGAGGAAGAGAACATTCCAAGCAGTGCTTAAACTTGATATGCAAAAGGCGTATGACAGAGTTGAATGGGAATTTTAGAAGCTTATATGCTGAAAATAGGTTTTTGCCTTCAATGGGTGAAGTGGATTATGCAATGCATCACTACTATATCCTTTAGCGTCAAATTAAATGGAGAGCCTCTACCCTATTTTCAATCATCAAGAGGAAGTAGACAAGGTGATCCCCTCTCTTCCCTATTTGTTCATCTTGGTGGGTAATTTGTTATCTTATTTGATGAAAAAGGCAATGGAGGATGGAAGTATAAAGGGGATCAAGCTGAATAGATTCTACCCTACGCCATCTCACCTCTTGTTTGCAGATGACTCAATCTTTTTCCTCGATGAAATGATTATGGAATGTTAGAATGTTGTAGCTATTTTGCATCAATACTGCTTTGCTTCTAAGCAATCAATTAACTTAAACAAGTCAGGGGTATATTTTAGTAGGGATTGTCGAGTTTGAGATAGAATATGACCTATGAGCTCATAGTTCTAGAATTAGAGAAGATTGGGAAGTACTTAGGAATTCCTTCAAACTAGGGGGAATCAAAGAAATAATTGTTTGCCTGGATACTAGCTAGAGTAAACATGAAACTAAAATGTTGGAAGGAAAATCTGATGTCAAAAGCTGGAAGGAAATACTCATTAAAGCAGTGGTGCAAGCATTACCACAATAAGCTATGTCTATTTTTAAAATCCCGTCTCCATTTGTATGGCAATTGAAAAGAAAATTGTATCTTTTGGTGGAAAAATGGTGAAAAACAAGCTGGACTACATTGGAGGAATTGGGATGTGTTGAAACGAAGGAAGGATAGTGGAGGACTTGGATTCAGGGATCTAATGACTTTTAATGGGGCTATGTTAGGAAAACAAGTATGGCGAATTACTCAAAACCCATCCTCATTGTGGACTAATTATTGAAAGGGCTTTACTTCCCTAATTGTGACTTCCGACATGCCGGAAAAGGTACTCGATCATCATGGGGTGGCAAAGTGTACTGATGGGGAGAGCATCCATTCATCCTTTCGTTATGTGGTCTGTGGGCAATGGGGAAAAGATTAACATTAGAGAAGACAAATGGCTACACAGGGAAGTTATTGGTGGTCAAGCTAATAGTGGAGAGCCTAAGATGGTAGCTGAGTTAATTGTCCAGGAGGAGTCAAAGTGGAATGAACTGATGCTACAGCAGCTATTTGATGAACATATTGTCAATGAAATTCTTGCAATCCCACTGAGGTCAAATGACACTGAAGACAAATTGGTTTGGTTAAACGCCAAATCCGGGTCCTATACAGTATAGAGCAGCTATAACAAGAATAGAGACCTTGCAAAGAAACCAAACCCAAATTAGGCATCTTCTTCATATCAAACCTCCGAGCTTTGTGGACTAAAATTTGGAAGGCAAACACAATACAGAAGATTCGATTTTTCCTATGGGCGGTATGTCAAAATGCCTTACCAACAAAGGAAAATCTATTCAGAAGAAGAATTGTACCAGAACCGAAGTGTGAGTTATGTCAGCAATATCCCGAGACTATTGAGCATGTTTTTCTTCTTTACCCATGGACGAAACAAGTTTGGTCCAATCCTTCGCTACAAATCAAGATTCCTAATCAAGGTCTCCGAAGAATTGAAGAATGGCTCTTGAATTTTAGTGTCGCAATTGTACCTTTCGAGCTACTTGCGACTGTCCTTTGGCTTATTTGGAAATTAAGGAACAAATCAGTTGGTGAACTCAGCTCAGTTGATGCATTAGGAAGCACGAGGAAGCAATTTAGGAAAAGGAAAAGCTGTTGAAGATGAAGACTTACCTTAGATTTGGTGAAACCCAAAACAAGGACTACTAAAGATTAATATTGATGCTTCTTTTACTGAAGGTTCAACGACGGGAGCAGTTGCTGGTGTAATGCGAGATAGCTTCGGGAAGAATTATAGATGGATTTGCCAAAACAGTAAGGTTCAGCTCTGCAGCTCAAGTAGAGGTCAGTGCTCTTGCAGAATTGCTAGTTTTCTGATCTGATCGTGCTATGGATTGCCTTCAACTAGAATCAAATTTTTTAGACATTGTAAGAGCTCTCACAAGTGCAGATCATTTCAAGTGGGATATAAGTGTGCTTATCTTAAAAGCCAAAGATCTATTGAAAAACTTTTCTGATATTAAGTTGGCCCATTGTAATAAAGAATCCAACAAAGTGGCAGACTAAGTAGATAAAGCTCAAAGAAAAAATTTCCTGCCACAGAATTGGACCCTCTACCCCCCTCTCGATCTTTGGAGTCTACTTTGTGTTGATGCTTTGCTGGTGCACTCGCAAGCTAAGACTTGAGATATGAATGAATATCATTATTATGAACAAAAAAAAATGTAGACTTATCCTAGAAAGGGAAATCTCTCTGTTTCTCCTTCTGGTCCACCCAGTCGACTGAGGAAAGTCTAATTCTATTTTCCCCCCCTCTTCATTTTCAGAATTCTTTTCACCATTAGTCTATTTTATTGAAAATCCCCTCTCCACTTGGAGTCTCTTCGGTTGGATAAAAAAAATATTAATAATTTCTACTTCAATTTTATGCGCAAAAGATTATGAAAAGAATGATATATGATTCAATGACTCATTATTTGGATATATGGCAACGAAAAATGACAAACTTTTTGTTATTATCGACAAGTGACAAAAGTAATTGTTAATAGCATAATTTAGTGAAAGTAGAAGTCATCAATAAATAGAACAATTGATGAATTGAAAGAAGTCGCTAGTAAAATCATTGATAACGGTATATAATTGCCAAGTAGCGAAGTCGATATTTTCAGAACCGTAATTTTTTGTAAATATTAGATAACCGAAGATCGTTGATAATGCAACTAACCGGATATAAAATTAGGATGTTATTTGTTCATCCAAATTCAAAAACCTGCTTGTAACCATCGATTATGGATTGAAAATATCTACATTCCACTATTGTAGAACTCAACGTTTTCCTACAAATTTAATTTTATCTTTACTTTCTTGCAATTCATTCTTTCTGCAATTTACACAGTGTTCGCACCTGCTCATTTGCTTTCACGTCCAAATTAAATATAAGAAAAAAGAGGACCCTACACACTATCTGTCGACGCACCGATCGATAGATTACACCCGGGAAGATATCTCAATCTTTTTTTTGGGCGAAACAAAATACTTTGAAATATATTAGATATCTCATGATAAGCGACAATCAGATTTTTGAGAAAAAAAAGAAGAAGAGGAGAGAGTCGATAAACGAAGCATATCTAACCCAAAAAAAAAGAGAAGAAAGAAAGAGAAAAAAGGAAAATAAAAATATAAAACAGTTCTTCCACCTTCCCCGATCGTCTTACCGAATTCTCGTATTTGTATCGTATCGAGCTCGAAGCGAGAGAGAGAGAGAGAGAGAGAGAGAGAGAGATGGCGAATCAAGGAGCGAAGAAGCGCAAGGAAGAGAACGCCCGCCGCATGGCCAAGCTCCGTCACCTCATCCTCGCCTGCAACGTAATGTCCTCCCTCCATTTCGATTCTCTGCTCCTTGTTCGAATTGGTGATCGGATTGGGGGGGGGAGCTGGTTCTCGATTAGGGCATTCGAAGTTCGTTCTTGTTGATTCCTTTCGATCCTTTCGGTTCTGTTTCGATGGCGCTGTGCCGATCGATTGGATTGGGGGCGAGAGAGAGAGAGAGAGAGAGAGAGAGAGATTGCGTGAAGTATGTGTGTGTTGGGGAGCTGATGAGCAGCTGTATGGCTCGGGTTGCTTTCGAAATGGATGCGTCGTCGGCGAAGCTTTTTTTTGGGTTTAGGGGTTTGATTGGAGCGAGTGGGAAGTTTGAGGTGAGGGTTTGCACGGTGAGGATAGGCTCCGGGGGATCATGGCCAGGGAAAAAGCTGCGTGTCTTGGGAGCTGATGACTGGCTCGGGTTTCTTTTGAATATGGATGGATGCATTGTGGGTGAACTTTTGGGTGAGGTTTTCTTTTAGGGAGGTGATGGGAGCCTTCGAAATAAGAGGTTTTTTTTTTTTTTTTAAATGAGAATGGGCTCGGGTAGTCATGGCCATGTGAAGGAAGCAGGAAATGCGATATTTTGGTGAGAACTGTGATGGGGGGGCTTTTTCCATTATTCCGTTGGAGTGTTCTTGTCGCGTTTCGACGAATTTCTTGGTGGGCGTTTTGGTTCAGTATGACAAAGTTTAGGTGAGTCAGGGAATGGTGTCTGTTGCTGCTGGGGTTAGAAATGACACTTCTGATCCTATGCATGGAAGATTGCTTTGATGCCCGGTGAAGCACTGAAGCACTGGCCGAATTTGATCAATTCTGCTGGTTGTGCTGGTTAGGATCTGGTTAGTGTGTTTCCCTCAGTCGTGCTGGCGGAGAGTAAAATCCGTTATTTAACTTTACTGATGGTTCGTTGAATGAGTTTCGGGTTCTCTCTTGAGTTCTTGTTCCTCCATCCTAGTTGTTCTCACTTTTATTGATCGTCCCTTAACATCTGCTTTTGCTAATTGCGATGCACAAAAAGTGATCCTTCATTTCAGATTCTTGAAGGATTATTAAAAGGTCTGTACTCGTAATCATGATGATGTCATAGACATGCTCGTAGCAAAGCGTTTTGAAACTACTGAATTAGATTCTACTTTGAGCTTCATGGCATGATCTCTATCGTAATGGCGTGCTTTCTTTTGATAAATGTTGATGTTCTATTGGTAAATCTAAAAGCTGTGAGGTCCAGTACATGGTTGAAGATGAGATGGAGATAATTTTCAAAATGGTACTAGGAAAAAGCTGAGATTTGCAAGAGCAAAGATGTTTTGAAGATAAGATTTGAGATATTTTCACTGAACATACAACTCTTTAGAGTAGTGTTAGCTCAAAAAATCATGATGAATACCGAAACGAAGGATTTCAAGGAGTACCTTATTGGAAAACAGCTGGACATGTATCCTGCTCCTAATAGTTGGATGGAGTTTGGCAGGCTTTCAGTTTGTGAAAGAACCTTTAGTGGTATGTCTACAAGCGCGGGACTTCTTGCAAATGGTTGTGGTTATATCTTCTCAAGACTTTCCTATGCAATCTCTTTACTGCATGAGATGAGGAGGAGAATTGGGACCACGACCGTTGGGCTTCCTATTGTAACTTGTGATAGGATGTGGGGAAACTCAGGAAGAAGAAGTAGAAGCAAACCCATATGGACATGGGTGGCCTACTTTTATTGGTTGTGCTAGTTCTTTCAGTTAGATTTTGGTTTATCCATTGTGTCGGTTTTTGGTTTAAGTATGACTTTGGTCCCTCAACTTGAATCATTCTCACACTGTGTGTAATTCTTGTTTAATTTCCCCAAAAAATTTAGCCTTCATCTTGTAAAAGCCACCAATGATCAACATAGACAAACTATGGGCCTCATGAAAGTGTCTGTTTGACCATCTCAGCAAAGTTTCCTGAGAAACTGAGTTGGAGAGACCAAATCAACTGCATTGCAAATTAAGAGGGATAAAGGAAGTTTGAGAGACCAAACTTGTACTTAACCTTGCTACCTTAGTGTCTATTTTCTCCTGTCGCTGCAGAGATAAAAACCGTGTAGCCAATTGTACCGAAATTTAAGTAAATATGACTTTGCTGCCTTTTGTCTCAAGTTCTTGATACTCCTTCGAGTCCTTCCTCTTACTGTTTTTCCCTTAAATTCTGCTTGCTTGATTGCAACACGTCAACCAATAACGTCAGTTAATATACAAGGAGGTATTAATCGTGTGAGCACTGGTGGTGATATTGGACTGTGTCAATCCTTGTTGAGCATATGCTGGTATCTTTTCAAATGCATTCATGTAAAATGAATTTTGGTAGGGGACAAATAGTAAGACCCAACTTATGCGACTGAATGATGTACCTCACTCAGAGAAGATGATTGTCTTGAGAAGGCTCCCTTTTACTGATTCTATCACTTGAACTTGTGATTGTAGCTGCCATCTAATTTATACCAACTTTTAGTTGTCTTTACCTGCCAAGTTTTTATAGATGATGATTAAGATTTACCAAGTTGGCACCCTGATAGAAATGTCAATTGATTTTGTTAGCTGCAGTACAATGACAGTAAATTCTCATTTGATTTAGTATCTCAATTAACGACATGCAATCTGTATGCTAATTTAACTTAATTGTAGATATTTTTTCCTCTGAATCGGTGACAAGTTCATGATCACAATTTCTTTTGTTGAATTAGCTATCGCTTGCTTGGCAGCTGGCTGATGACTTGTGTTGATATTCTTTTTTCCCCCAAAAAAATGCAGGTTTTATACATTTTAGTGAGAATGCTCATCTTTCACTCCTCTTTCACCTGGAAACATTGGGTTGGGTTGCTTGTCACATCTGCAGCATATGCAATTCCATACCTGCAACTTGCTAAAATGGCCCAGCCTACTTATGCTGATGATGGAGAGCTTCTAGACGGTGGATTTGACATGAGTACGGGTGGAGTCTGTGAGTAAGCTCTCTCTCTCTCTCTCTCACACGCGCGCGCACGCACACACACGTGTGTGTGTGTGTGTGTGCACGCCCTTACCTAGCTGCACATGCAGACAGAACATAATGATTACCTCCTTACATTATTTTATATATTAATGTCATGTCATCATTTGATTTTTTTTAATTGGCGCACATGGTATTGATCCTTAATATAAAGCTCGATCGGTGCACCATTGCTGCATTTCCTCTCAGGGGGAGACTTTAAGAAAGATCTCATGTACTTTTGTAGGGGAATTTTCAAATATGCTATATCAAAAGCTTGACTGCTGAATCATAATTTTTTTTACAGCATCTTGCAATATATTGGGAGACTGTTCAACTAATAAATGAATATTTAATGCAAATCTCATTTGATTTCCTTAGTTTTATACCTTTCCCATCCCCAAGATAACTTGGATACTAAGGTACATGTCACTTCTTAAGAAATTAAAAAAGCATTTTATCTAAATGTTAAAATTTGTTTTATGTGTTTGACAATGGCGATATTCCGGGTTCCTAAATAGGCAAGACTCGCTGATTCTTCACTTAGGAATTTGTACCACACTTTAATCTCATAATTGCCCAAAGGATATTCAAAGGCATTGCCTCATTGTCCGTTCCCAAGAATGGAAATGAAAACAATTGTCCTAGTCATGGGTATCTTAGAATGGTCCGTGAGGTTAATGGTGTATTTCATGTACTTGGGCTTCACTCGGCTGACGCAAGCTTCCTTTTTATAGAAAAATATGATTAATCATGTTATGCCCTATTGTTCAAAATTAGCAATCTTATTGTGCCAATGAATCTTACTACTGGGTCTGGGGTAACTAGATGGAGGTGGTTTGTCTACTTGCTTATTCCTTTTTCACAAATCTCGAATAATTTTTGTTAGACGGTGATCAAACAGATGATTAGAGTGTTCATCGGCATTTAATTCAATTATTGAAGAGGGCACCTTCATAAGTCTTTCCACGCAACTGTTATATCAGCAGAATGGAAGCCAACGTTCATTTCCAAGACCTTTATTTATGTAGAGGAATCTTTATTTAAAAACAAATTTCTTGAATATTCTCTTTGTTGTCTGTCTCCTCCAGTCAGAGGTCTAGGTTAAGTCTTTCGTTGATGGACCAATGGTAATACAATTTTGGCATGTAAGGTCACAAATTTACTTTTGATTCAAGTTTTAGAATGTACTATTTCTGCTCCTTAGAATTGTTGCTATATGACATGTTACTTTTGACTCATCAGGATGCATTGCCCTGAGGTTTATAAGAGCTGTAATATGATTGCTTTGCAGTGAATTTATGCAATTGTAAAGGAAGTTTCGAAAGTTAGATGGCCATGTTACTTCTGGGTTCTTTCTTTTATTTAACAATCTTATATTCTTGAGCATAAATTTTGTCAACTGCATTGTTCTTTAATGATATCAATTTGATAAAAATGATGCAGTGTGCTTTGCTAATTCTTGCTCTGCAGATACCTGCATGATGTGATCTTCATTACGAGTTTTGTGCAAGTGGCATCCATCATTTCAGGGAAATTCTGGTACACATACTTGGTGGTATGATTCATTCTTCTGTTACACATACCAAATGGATATGGTGGCAAAATCATATGTGGAGATATCTGGTAACTTTTTGTGCCAGCTCATTGGAAAGTCTTAGACTCTTAGTTGCCTCTAGTCTCTCCTATAGCTTATATACTTGGCCACCAGTCTATGTGACCTTTTTCACCAGTTTCTTGATGCACACATTTTTAACTTCTTGTTCATTTTGGAGGGAGTGTTGCTATAAAGTAGAGAAAGCAAATTTTTTATCTATATAGGATTCTGAGTGTAGCTAATTTAGTCAAACTGCATTCCTGTATTCAGAGATTCTGTAAACAAACTTGTTCTGCTAATGATTGATTAGTCAGTTAAGAGGTTGACAAGGGATGTTAAGGTCAAAGCTAGATTGGCCAAGCATCTCATTGCACATAGAAGTTGAACAAAGATATTTTCTTGCATAGATATCATGGATCCATATTGGTGAAACTCTAACTACTTCATGCCTCTCGTTCCTCTAGACCTTAACCCAATTTTCAATGACATTATGCACGATAAATATATGTGTAGGGTGAATAAAGACTAAAAGAAAAAGGAAAAAAAAAATCCCAAGTGCTGATGCCATGACAAGTGGAGCAGTATGGCTTGACAAAATAGGCTGAGAACGAGTGTTCGTCCAATTTTGCTTGAAGCATTGAATAAACCATTGCATTTTCTAATGGCAGTGTCCACTTGCTATGTAAACTGAACTAGTCCTGCCAACTTATTGGTAAGGTGAATGGACCCTGAAATACATGGATGAGTATCAGAGCTAGGGCAGATATCTTGTTAATACTTAAGTGGCTCATTTCATAAGTTGATACTTGTAGTCTTTTTTAGCAAAAGTCTCGGGAACTTTTGTATAATTTCAGTTGATATTTCTTTGTGTTCTGGCAAGGATAGAAAAGAACCCTAACAACTAAGACTGCTACATAACATTGTCCTTTTGCAGATTCCTGCATTTGGAGCATATAAATCTTTTGGCTTTGTTAAGGGATTTTTGCCTACAGGTTCTGAGGTATGTCCTTTTCTGTTTTACCTTCGGGCTTATCTCAGTTGAATGGTTTATGGATTCATAAATAACATGCGTTTGCATGATTTAGGATGACACAGAAGATGATAAAACTCGCAAGAAGAGAGAAAAGATGGAGAAAAGAGCTTCAAGAACCAAGTTTGTCAAGACAAGAACTAGATAGGTCTAGTAAACGATTCAGCAGGCTCAGTGGACGAAGAATGGCAGTTGGACTGTAATTTTGAAGTTGCTGAACCGTTTTTCATTTGTTGGACTAGCAACATAATTGTTCATCCAGAGCAAAATTGAAATCGGTACTCTCTCTCTCTCTCTCATATGCCGTGGATGAGGCAATTTTTTACATCAGTCTGTCATGTTGTTCATGGTGCTAATTCAAAATGAGTACTACTCCTGTGGCGTACTGTACTAATTTTAAGTCATTTGCTGCATCTGGCATTGCTTTAATTTGTATCCTTAGTATTTCAGATGGAAATCAATCTGATTGATTCACTCTACAGCTTGAATTTCATTGAACCATAAAGTTTTCCCTCTATAGTTTTGGTAAAGATGATTGTCATGTTCCTTGCACAACAGTAATTTGGTAGCTTAGGTAATATACTCGTCGACATCATTGTCGCTCTTTTGGTGTTATTTTGCCATAGGTTTTGGTTGCACTTTTTCCTTTCCCTAGTAGAAGGATTAAACACTTTAGCGTCCACTGTCTCATGTTGCATTCCGTGATTCTTTCTTTTCCCTTGGTGAATCTTGCAACGCGGGTCCAACAGTTTCTAGTGCTACGAATTTACTTCAACAGCAATGTCAAGATGCATTCAGTCTTTTCTACTAACTACTTGAACAAAAATTCTCTTTATTTAGTAGGTAATTTGACATAGCCGCATAATAAATTCAAAGTGAATTCTACATTTTTTTTTAAATCAATCACCTAAAACCCTGAGGACCTTCTTTTTTTCCAACTTTAATGCTTATTTCCATGTTTTCTAGTTAAGACGACCATGGACGACTTCAGATTAAGGTTGTCCTCAATATGGTCTTTTCTCTGGTAGAAGTAGACAGTTTATAAGTGTGGAGTTGGATCTGACGATGGAATTAGGAGAGGCATAGATATTACATGATAGTGGCAAGTGTGTTGGAGTCCATAAGACGCAACAACGTCTAGCGAGGCGAACAATGATGTTGGGCGGTGGTGCTATGTGCCAGATATGTCACCGCTACGCGTGTTTTTATAGACGAGGCATCCAACTGCAGAGATCCGGCTACCTGAAAATTGATGCAACATCCTACAAGCCTCACGAATTTGAAAGAAATAAATCCAATTTCTTAATTTGTGCACACGGTTGCGACTCACATTATTTTTCTCATAATCTATAAAAGTTCGAACGGACGACCTCTGGCACTTGAAACTGGAAATACACCGGCGCTCCAATCAACTATGCGAAGCACCGTTGTGTGAGTTTGATTGGAGTTTTTCATCATGACGGTACGACAGTGTAGTGTTTTTCATCGTGACGGTCGTACCGAGAGTGAAAATGAATCTTTTGCACTACATTTCTTCTCCCTCCACGCTTACCAAGATTCCATTCTTGTGATTGGCTGCTTTAGCTTTTGTTCCACGCATATGGGATAACCCCTCGCACGCCACATACAGCGTACAGCCGAAGATGTTGGACGTAAATGTTCCAACCTTTCCTCGTCCAACCCCCATATAACTTATTCCTCGTCATCAACGCCATATCCACATAAGAAAAACTTGTCTGTGTATGTCTCTCTCTCACTCCCTCTATCTCTTCATCAGCACCTCTCTCCTTCCTCTCATCTTCCTCAAGCGCTTTTCTTCCCTGCAACCCCCCATACGAAAAACCATGCTGCTCAATGCACTTTTGCTGTTCCTTGTCTTCATCGCTTCCATCGCATACATACTCCTCCGCGTGCCCCTGAAGAAGCTCCCCACGCTTCTCAAGTCTCTCCTCGTCAGGCGCCTGAGTCTGCAACCCGCTTCAGGCTCGTGTGGCGATTTAGATGGCACTGCGGCGACGGCCCGAGAGCAGCAGTGGCTGCAGAAGAGGAAGGAGCGGCCGACTATGAGTGCTGAGAGGAGGGCGGAGATGAAGAGGGTCTTCGCGACATTCGATAGGAACCGCGATGGGCTCATCACGAGAGGGGAGCTGAGGGAGTCCCTGAGGGGCGTTGGGATCTCCGTGTCAGATGCGGAGCTGGAGGAGGCGGTGACCGGCTCCGACGCGGATGGTGATGGCTGTCTCAACCTTGACGAGTTCTGCAGCCTCCTGGAGTCCATATCCACGGCCAGTGGTGGGGACGAGAGGGAGGCCATGAAGGTGGGCGGTGATTTTGGCGAAGGTGACAGTCAGGAGGCGGAGCTGAAGGAGGCATTTGACGTGTTCGACAGGGACCGGGATGGGGTGATAACGGTGGAGGAGTTGCGGCTGGTCTTGTCATCGTTGGGAATGAGGGAAGGGAAGAGGACGGAGGAGTGCGAGGAGATGATAAGGAAGGTGGACGTGGATGGAGATGGGAGGATCAACTTTGACGAGTTTAAGAGGATGATGATGGGGGGTGGTCAAACGCTTCTTGTCTCTGCATAATTGAGGCGTTTTGCTGGTTTTCTTCTATTTCTCTTCCTAGTCGTCAAGTGTCATGCAAAAGATTGTGCACAGTCAACAGATAAGAACCTGGAATATCAATCACTTCCTGTTAATGGAGTCCCTTGCCAGGATCATATGTCCAAAAGGGCACTTGAGTGACCAGCCATGGAGTGCGCCGGTCACAGATCAAGTAGAGATTTCGACAAATTTTCTCATGCATTTACGGCATTGAATAGAGTTCTCCGGGTGTTTCTCTCTAGGGATCCGACCGTTGTGACGGAGACCAAAAATCTAGAGTGGAAGTAGTAGATTCATAGATCTTTACTATAAGGGATCACTTATTTATCCATACCAAACGTGAGAAAAGATGATTAAATGTATAGCAAGATCCTTTCAATTTTCTTATTTTTTTTCCAAAATCAGATCATGGTGCATCATTTCGAAATTTGATGGAAGACTTTTGTGAGTTATCTCTTTTAATTCGAGGTTATTTCGATAGATAGATACATAACTTTATCAGAAAACGGAAAGATTTTTAGATGGCCTCTTTTTTATACGTTTACTTCTCATGCCAAATTCGACCCAATAATTTTAAACAAGAGGACGCCACACTCAAGGAATGGAGTTCTTTAACTGCACAATGCATGGATTATGGTCTGCATAAACACTTCAAACATTCTCAAATCACTTGTCAGGGTTAAAAATGCTTTGCTAAAATGCATGGTATATGCTTTGCTTAAAATGCATGATAGTAGGATTCACTATGCAAAGCTGAAACTTGCAGGCTTCGTTAAGCGTTATTGGCACTCTAGTCTGATGAACCTAGAGCGAATTGGTGAGCAACCCGTAGCAACTTAGGCTGAGATAAAGCCAAAAAACTGAAAGAGAAATACGTTCCTCGCTACTATAGAAGACGATTCATGGATCAAACTTGGAATCTTAGATAATTTCCCTTAACGCCGCAGATTACATGAATAGGTTCGATGGATCGGTGATGTGTTGTAATCTGAATGAGGAAACAATGACTCCTTCGACTAGGTTTACCGATGGTCTCAATGCTGACATTTGGCATGCTTGATCTACTTCTTTGGGACGTGTATTCTCAACCGGGGAGAATGAAAGAGAATGGATTTAAGTTGCTTAATTGAGAAATGATTGTCTTCAATTTCCCAAAGAAACTGGTTAAATTGCTTAGCCGGTTTTTTTGAGAAATTTGAAAGGAAAATATCCCTTATTGGGATGACAGTGAAATTCCTTATATGATAAAAACAAGATAAGGAAAATTATTAACGTGAAGAAAACCAACAAAATACCCACAACAATACAAAACTTGTGATTCTGTAACTATTCGCACAAGTACCAATTGAGAGAACATGATTGAGAGCTCAGATCATGCAACCATGACCTCGAGCTTTGTGACTTGAAGCTCAAGTGGCCATGGCTGCCACTCGCTTGAAGTTCAAGCGTCATGGCGGCCACGACCTTCGTGGCTCGAAAAGATCTAGTGGATATGCCCACTGTGTGCTTCGCTACTCAAAATCTTGCAGCCATGGCCTTTGCGAGCTCAAATTAAGTGGCTATAGCTAGAAGCTCAAGTTGCTATGGTGTCCACAAGCCTGAATTTGAACATCCATGGTTGTCGGAAGCTAGAACATGAGCCTGTGCTATGGCAGCTGCAATGGACCCCCTCTCTCTCTCTCTCTCTCTCTCTTAATTCTGTTTTCATTTATATGGTTTAATATGGCACCTATTTAGCGTCATATAACATCGTTGAACGAATTGTAACGAATGGTATCGGTACTAGCCATACAAGGTTAGAATCAACAAACTTACGTTATAGCGAATGGTGACGGTACTAGCTGTACAAGGTTCTAGTAGATATTGTCTGAATCGTTTGGTTGCCTAATTTTGTGAGCTTTTGTATAAACGGAGGAGGATCATCCTTATAGCCAGGCTCTCACGGTTATAGACGGTAAATGGTCATAAGGCGAGCAAAGGAGAGCATGGTGATTGAGCAAGGTTTACTCAACAAGTTCCTTGGGATGCCTGTGCAAGGCCCTCAACAAAATCTATAAAACAATGTGATATTGCATTCGTACAAGCGGCTTTTAGGATCACCATACAATTGCACACGAACGCAACGAGACTACCGGCATGAGATGCCAACTTTGTTGAGCTTGCTCCAGGTGCATTTTGAGTGCATATTTGTTCACCTAGAGTGACATCACAAGATAAGAAGGCAGATCCAGAGACCCCTGACAACACGATGGATCTAAAAATCTCGAGGAACCATCAGTAGTCATCGAGGAATCCGAGAAGAAGGTAGATCCAGGATGAGAGCATCGAATCCATGCCCTAACCATCCCAAGAAAAGTAGAAAGGGTGCACCATAAGATTGTGATGAAGAGAGAGGCCCAAAGCAGGAAATTGAGGTCGACGCAAAAAATTAGAGATTCATCCCATCCATTGGGTCTTGCATGCCACAAGGCAAATTAAAGATGGAAAATTACCCAATCATTCCCAAATCTATTGTACTACCTATTGTACGGATGCCCATTCGGTTCTAAATTTTTCAATTTTGTAAATCTAGTCTTAAGCATTTGCACGGAATTCTAATATAGTATTTCTGGTCAATTCTCACCTTAAATTGCTAATATAGCGATCCAGTTATCGCCAGCTATCCTACCGATTTTTGGTGAAAATTGGCCGGAAGGATTATGTTAGAATTTCGTTCAAATGTTTAGGACTTGTTGACACCTAAATTTTGGCAACCCATGCAGTCATTCGCTGCGTAGCTCAAATTAAGGATCGATCCGACCCACAAACAAAAATATTTTAGCTTGCATATGTGCATATAAATTGCATTTGAGTCGGTCGGTTCATTAATTGTCTTGGAATTAGCTCAGAGTGCTGAATGAACTCGCGTTGTGCAATATTTGTCCGAGATGAGCGAGAAGGAAGTTGCGGCTGAACATATATCCTCACGCGAAGTTCGGTCAACAGCTCTGAGTGCATTATGGGATTGAGCGAATCGTGAAGGGCAAGAAAGTTCGACCAACTTCCATTAAGGAAAGTACGATCTTCGACCAAGAAGCGGCGAGATCTGAAGCGCTAATTTTTGCAAAACTGAGAGGTGAACAAGGGTCGCATATTTGATCATATGATCAGAGAGATTCACGGCCAATTCTTGGTGACAAATCAGAGCCGAAAATCAGAGATTTTCGAAAGAAAAGGGACGATGGTAAAAGAGAGAGGCTAGAAATATACACGTGAGAAACTTGCACGTTCACGTTGAGGCTGCACCATACACATCAGAAAGTCACCATCGTTGTTTGCCCCCGGTTCTGCTCCAATGGTGGTGCCACGTCTGCGAAGGAATCCCGACGTCCGACAGCTCGCAATCTCCAATGCCTCACCTTGCCGCTGTCGGACGATAATCCAGCTCGTCTTAGTAGCATCGGCGTGCTTCCAAGCGGCATAAACAGAGTCGGCGGTGCCCCTCCCGCAGTTCAGGCGTGCCCACAAGTTCTCTGGCGTTCATCCCGCTCCAGCGTCATGCTCAGCTTCCCTGGTTTTTCCTGGTACCCAGTTGTTACTGCCGCTAAGTCGGTCAGTTTCTTGCTGTGCCGCCCCTGAGCGAGGCCACTGGCAACTGCCGCGCCTGGTGGTGATCCAACAATCCTCAGGCGGCGCTCCCTTAGCATTTCCGGCGAATCCAGCGCTCTTTTTCTCTCTGCAGGTCTCCCTGGCGTTGGTCCCATTTCACCCTGGCACACGTCCTCATCCCCGGCGCATCCCTTGCGGCCTGAGTGATGCTCCAGTCAGTTTGCCACCACGCCGGACCATCCACTGCCTCGTCCTCAGCTCACAGTCCCCGACTGGCGTCGCTCCCACTCCACCAGTTTTATCTCTCGGAGAAGCATTACCGCAAGCCTGCACCCCTCCACCGGAGGCTATCCGTTTCACCAGCATTTTGTTCGATCTCCAACATTGGACTTCGCTTCGCTTGCGGTTCCTTTCGTTGGCTCTCATCTTGTGCAAGGTAAGTTCGATTTTCGTGTGGTAGCTGAACATATAGTTTTTTTTTTTTTTTTCTTTTCTTTCCTTCAAAAAAATGCTTGTTATTAAATAGTGAAGCTTTAGATTGTTTAATTAGACCTTTGGGTCCAAATGTCGGGTCTTTAGTATCGCCTCATTGCGTCATTCGTGGTTTATAACATATGTTTTTCTATGCGTGATTAAATTAGATAAATCTTTTATACATCCAAATAAAATGCCTTAGAATTATAGCAATAGACTTCGACTAAGATGTATGTTTTGATGTCACGTGATATTTAATGACCATCACACATATATGTTATGTTTAGAGTTTAGAGCGCATTCATAATTTATATTTTAATACTTTCATATTTAGGGCAATGCATGTTAATCTTATAATAAAAATCTTAGAATAATACATAGCTTTTAAAAAAATAAAAATAAAATAAAAATGTTATTTAGGTTTCACTTAGATTGCTTGTAGACTTAGGGTTAATTAGCCTCATATCATGTAACGAACGTCATCTAGAAAATCATATATTCTTAGGGTTGATTTTTGATAATCATATCATATAGAAAATTTTAGTTATTAATCGCATCACATGCATTATCCGCATTGCATATGGTTCATTTAGCATGATAAATAAAATAATAAATTAGCATCACATTATTCAACTATTAGTCGCATATTAATGGTTAGTTCATTGAGTCGCATTAGAATCCTAGCTAGTATTTAAATTTACTGTTTTCATAAAATATAAATAAAAAAATAGCACTTCATATAGTTTTTGCATCATAGAATAAATTTGTGATTTCTCTTAGGTCATTCATGCATGTTAATTAACTTAGAATTGCATGTATCCATTATCTTAGAAATAAAACTGTCATCTTGCACCTAGTACTTAGATTGCACTTTCGTCAATCAAATAGTAACCTAGGTTATTAATGTTAATTTAATGCATGATTAGAAATTAATGAGTAATCTTTCAATTTGTAGACTTCTAGGATTAATGCGTAATCTTTTAATCTAGTGTAACCAGGTCTCTATATCTGTGAATCTCTACTTCGCAGAAGTAAAATGTACTCCCACATTTTACTTAGGTGTTTAATCGACTTATCACCAATTAGTGGGGGCTCTAAAAGGTAAGATAAATTGCATGTTGAATCAAGTACCAAGTTGTGAACCTTTGTTCCAGTTTAGTAGTACATTAGCTTTCCCTTCTTGATTCACCTCCAGGAAGGTCGCGACAAGAATAAAGTGGTAAAATTGAAAAGTTTAGGACTAAATTGACAAGGATACATTATGTTTAGACCTGATTAGACAATTTCTCCAATTGAAGAAGATGGTCCTCTCGGGTTAATTAGGTATTAAGTTATTCCTTCCTCCTCTTTAACTTTTTAATGATCCAAATATATGAAATTGATCGGTTTAACTTCCACATCCCGCGAACACAAACTGAAACAAATGCATGTAGGTTAAAAATAATTACAAGTAAGCAATCTCTCTGAGTTCGATTGAAATGAGCTTTCTTTGCAGTTAATCTGCCAAGTTTCAAAGTTTCACCTTGTGACTAACTTAAACCCAAATTTGAGGCTCATTCAAACTTCCAGTAGCAGAATTCAAAGTCATTACCACTTTCTTCAACTGCTCTCTCAAGAAGCTGGAATGCATCATAACAATGTAAAGATCATATTAGCAAACATGGCAGTTATCTTTTCTTTCTAATGAGAATCAGATCATTATCTGGGGAATGAAACCAATAAAAGTATAATCAACTAACAAAGTTAGAGCAGATACAATTACATTCACAGTAATAGATACGTGCATAGCATAGAGTTAAGAATATTGCTGAAAATAGATTTAAGGAATTTCTGTATATTTCGATAATACCATAATGAAGAATACATCGGCCTATTTATAAGTTTTATCATATTATTATCTAAGATAACATATTAATCAAAATATACATAATCAGATGGAGATATATGTCGAATTTTGAGAAATATGGATAATTAATAAAATATCCTAATTATCTCCAACATAGGAAAATATCATAATTATCGCTAACATTCCCTCAAACTCAAGGTGCTTAGAAGTGGATAAAAAATATCTAAAAAACTCCTTGTCGACCACCGAAGAGGTTCGATGTGTTGAAGAAAGAACCAGTTGACGATGACGTGGTCGCTTACGTGGCTGTTGTGGGTTGTTGTGGCTGCCGTGCAAGCTACAGCGGTCGTCGCAACAGGAGGCTGCTGTCGCATAGGAAGCTATCGTCGCGGCAAGAGGAGGCTATCGTCGTGCAGGAGCTAGTCTTCGCGACAAGCTGCAATGGATGTTGTACAGGCTCCGTGACAAAAAAACAAGCTGACTTGGAAGCTGATGTCACTATCGAACAATATGAATAATTTGATGGGAGGATATTAGGACTTATTGAGAAAAAAAAATGATGAGAGGCGAGATGAAGTGTGTGCCGTTGTGCGCTCGGGAGTGCATCGACATCAGGATCTTGTAGCTCTAATGCCAAGCTAAGAATAGAGCGGAAAATAGATTTAAAGAATTTCCGTATATTTTAATAATACCATAATAAAGAATACACAACCTATTATAGGCTTTAATAAATAACTATTAGGTTTTAATAGATAATTATCTAAGATAACATATAAATCAAGCTATGCGCAACCTTGAAAGATCTAGAGAACTTTTAATATAGAAAAATATCCTAGAGAAATATCCTGATTATCTCTAACACATAGCATGAATACCTACCATTCTCACAGAAATAGATTTGATGACTTTCTATAAGGTCCCCATGCATCATGATGTGCAGTCAATCAACTCAATTAAAGTTCATGCCACTAATCAGAACGATACCTAATCATCCATATATTTTCCATAAAGGGATTAATACTAATCTGCTCAATACATCTAAAGCTATGATTGAGACTCCAGACTCAAATATCATCTACCAACAACAATTCTGAAGGAGAAGACCAATAAAATCAACCAAACCCAGAAGACGGGTTTAGATAATAAAAGGCATGAACAAAGATACTTATGGACGAAAGCAAGCAGCCCCAATTCAAGCTAAACATCAACAACTATGACTTTGTTCTTTTCTTTTTATTGCTGTTTCAATTTTCTCACATTTTCACGTGACATGGATGGCCCAAAAACACTAGAATAGACATTGCATATGCAATTACTTTTCTGTGGGTCATCCATGGACGGTTTTAGTGGGATTGGATGTGTTCAGGATGCGCGCACTAAGAAAATAATGTAAGTCCTTGCAAGTGGAATATTCGAGCGGAATGCACTTGGACAAATATCATTGCTTCACATGATGAACTTAGAGAAAAAAATCATCGTTGCTGGAAATCTGGGATCCTCGTAATCGCCACTAGCTACTGAGGTTGTCTTTTAGTTCGTATCCTTGCAAGTCCCTCCTCCTCCACGCCGCCACGTACCTGTGGGATTACACTCCACGATTGTCACGTCAAAGATTAAAACCAATCCAATGCGACGAGTGATTGCGACCTGATATTTAATGTTATCTAGTTAGCTTTATTAACCACTAATTAACATCAACCATTATCAATGCGATGTTCATAGCCGTGATCATGGCCTTTGCTCTTAGTCAAGGTGCTTTTGGAAAATAAATGGACGGAGACGGGACCTAGAAAAGTCACCTGTTTGTCCTTTTGTGACGGCAATTTACACGGTAATTCCCGAATATTCCCGAATACCATTTTACTTTTTTCGTTTTTTTTTTCAAATTTTCTTACCTTATTTTGGAGCTTATAGAGGGCCGTTTGGTTCGGCTTCGGGGAAATGTCCTTGGGAAAATGCAAAGGTTTTTGAGTTAAAAGAATTTTTCGAAATACAAGTAGTATTTGATAAAGAGTATTTTAAAATCACATTGAAAAGCATTTTTAACCTAAATACCGTTTGGTGAAAACTATATTTTGTAGAGGATTTTTGCTATTTTTTTTTTAAAAGTCTCAGTTGGAGCTCAACCATTGGCGGGCCAAAATGGCCATTGGCCAACCACCAATGGCCAGATCTGGCCGCCGACTAGCCTCACCTGAGGTTGTGTGACCTCAAGCGTTGCCTCTGTCACGCAACCCAAGCGACACCTAAGGTTGGGCCCATGCGACGGTTGTTTGAGATCACGCAACCCAAGCCAATGCTTGTCTCGGTCACGCGACCTTAGGCGAGGTGGCATGAGATTGTGGGATCTCAAGCGTCACCTGGGTCGCGCCACCCAGGTGATGCCACCTGAGGTTGGGCCTAGGCAACGGTCACCTGGGATCACGCGACCTAGGCCAATGCTTGCCTGGGTCACGCAACCTAGGCGACACCTGAGGTCACGCAACCCTAGGCGGCGATCGTTGGCCTCCGGACCTGCTTCTCTAGTTAAATCACAAGGAAAATGAATGGGTCACGCAACCTAGGCGACACCTGAGGTCACGCAACCCTAGGCGGCGATCGTTGGCCTCCGGACCTGCTTCTCTAGTTAAATCACAAGGAAAATGAATAGTGCGATGAACAGTAAACTTGCATTCCAAGAATGGAACTTGTCAAAGTACCTCCAGACCTAACTTGCATTCCAAGAATGGAACTTGTCAACTCTAGACCTAGCTTGCATTCCAAGAATGGAACTTGTCAAAGTACCTCAAGACCTGCCTTAAGCCAAAGGCCTTAGAGGCTTTTAGAAATGTAATTACATATTCTCAAAGTTCTCCTAAAAATTCCAAACGCTATTTGCATTTGCAAATGCTAAATCAAACAGGCCCATAATATTTAAAACTTTTGCCAAAAACAAAGGTAGTTTTTTTTTAATTTAAAACAAGTCCAAATAAACGGACATCAATTGTTAATCCGTGGAATTTTGGAATTACATATTCTGATGGAACCCAATAGTTTCACTTCCTCAAACTTATATGCTTTTGCCTTACTCTTCCTCGATCTTGCATATACGGGAATGATGAGTTGAAGATGAAGATGGTTTCATAATCATTAATGTGAGAAAGTCCAATCCAAAATCTTAAGATGATTGGTGGAGAGATATCACTTGATTATAAAGAGCATTTGGGATCAGTTATTAAGCGATGTGGGATAATATGTCAATAATTTCTCAATTAGTAATGCATCAAACATATCCAATTTACACAATTAGAAGTCTAACGAACTTCTATTCCCAGAAAAAAAATTTCTATTAGAAGGAGAATGATGACAAGTGAACGTTTAAGATGCCAACTTAGGAATTTAAGGACCTTATTTGCTTTTTACGTGGCGATTTTTTTTTTTTAAAAAGCAGCTTTGGAAAAGTCTTTGCAATTCATTTTCCACAACACGATGGAGAGAGAGAGAGAGAGCACGCGCATTGTGAAGCTTACTGACCCTTTTAAGGTAATCAAAATTCAATTTGATATTACCTCAAAGGAAAATTTTAGGAAAAACTTGGGGTCAATGGGCCTGTGCATCACGGGTCTACCGAACTAGTATATGTCATTCCGAGAAAATATTATGTACACAAATGGTGTCACGTCATTTTTACATAAGTCCACTCAGTAAGCGATATGTGTCATAAATTTTGAAAACGCCTCAGCCCCCTCGCTCTTCCCGACTCCAGTCTGCTCTATTTCATCTTGGCCCGGGAGCCTCGTACGCCACGACCATGCTCAGTGCGTTTCTGCTGAACGACATGAGGTCGTCCAGATACGACATTGTCTGGTCCACCATCCTTGCAATATTTTCTCCTGTCATTCCATCAATTAGTGAAAAGCAAAGTGAAAGATACAGAAAACACAGACGGAGAAGCGGTGAATTACCTTCCCCAAGTGCTACTTCAGCAATCAACCCTAGCTAGCCAAGGCGTCCAACTTTTCCGCTCAGTGCGCGTGGGTCACCAGTCACTTTTTCGGTTTACCTCCTCTCAAAATAAATTGCAATGCGAATGAAACATTTCAAAAATAATTGAATGGCACGTGTCTAGGTGAGATAGGTCCAATCCCGCTATAAATGACCTAGCTCCTCCTCACCATGCAAGAACCGTAGAAAATGTCTCCGAAAAACATCTTAGTGCTTTTCCTGCTTTTAGCGGTGCTCACCACTGCCACTCTCGCCGGCCATGGCCCTCCGCATAAGCCGCCGGCCCATAAGCCCCAATATACAGAGGAAAGCCCCACCCTTGATGAAACCCTTACCACCTTGGACGGCGACAAGCCTCCCAAGAAGAAGCCTCCGCCGATAAAGCCTCCACCGATAAAGCCTCCGCCAAAAAAGCCACCAGTGGGCATTGGGGGCGGCCACCATCCACCAGGTGGTGGTGGTGGCAAGGCACCCCGTTCGAACTAATTAGAAGGAGCCAAGTTTGTCTCATGGCATATGCAGAACGTGGTGTGCTAGAATAAGAGCTTGGTGGTGTACTAGAATAAGAGCCTGGATTCAACTAGATTTCGGGCAAGTTAATGTGCATGAGACGTGTATCTATCTTCTGAGCGTTGTAGACTTGAATATGAGTGGCTCGTTCTTTCTGTTAATAACTTCTTCTTTCGCATAATTTCATAGCAGATGTTTCATAGCAGTGACATGGGCACATGCCTGTCGTTGATAATAACTTTTATCTCATCCTCGTATTCTATGCTCACGACATGGTTGGCCAAACATGTCTTAAACCAGTCGGGAAAATTATCCAAAAAATTCTAAACCTAATATACTTTTGCTAATTCAGTTCTAAACATTTTAATTACATCAATTGAGTTTTAAATCTTTTCATATTTTGCCAATTGAGTCCATCCGGCCAAAATTGATTGGAAATCGCTGACGTAGATACCGGCCGTCTTACGTGACATGGTCATTGCTGATGTTGACAATTTTTATTAATATTTTAATATTTTTTGAATTTTTTATATTTTCATTTTTATCCTTTCTTCTCTTTCCTTCTTTACTTTTTTCTTTTTTTCCTTCTTCTTTTTTCCCTTCGCTGGCCATCACCAGGCCTCGTTGATGGCTGATGGAGGTTGCCGGGCTCAAGCGAGGGCCGCTCTGCCGGACCAGGAGAGGGTTGCCCTCACCTGATTTGGCGAGGGCAACCCTCGCCTGAGGCTAGTGACCTTTGTCAGCAATCGATAAGCCCTGGCGATGGCCGGTAGAGGGAAAAAAGAAAAAAAAAAAGAAAAAAAAAAAAAAAAAAAAGTAAAGAAGGAAAAGAGAGAAAAAGGAAAAAATAATAAAAATTACCCACGGCAACGCTGGCCGTGCCACGCGAGACAGTCGGTGTCTACGTTAGCAGTTTTTAGCCAATTTTGACCAGATGAACTCAATTGAAAAAACTTGAAAAGATTTAGAACTCAATTGGCAGAATTGAAAGGTTTAAGATTGAATTGACAAAAGTATAATAGGTTTAGAACTTTTTGATTCTCCCCTCACTTTTCTGTTTCTATTTACACCAAAAATTAACTAAGTCATCGGCATGATACTGATTCAAATAAACACGTGACTTGGACAAGGTGTTACCATTGGTAAGACACCAATACGTAAGCCTTTTATCGATGGCCATAACGATCGCAAGAACTTCTGTCGATAACTATGCTTATCAATGACCATGATTAGTTATCAACACACGATAGAAGCTGGTTGCCGATTAACAAAATTGGCCCAGGAAGATACTGATTGAAGTTGTAGATAAACAGTCAAACGGAGAATCATTTAAAAGTTGACCATTTGATGAGCAAAAGAGGAGGGTCAAGACGCGATTTTAAAGAATAACCATCCACGGATGAAAAATTGTGGCAATGTGAAGGTAGAGCCGAAAATTCCGGAGATGTCAAAGCATGGCCAGAACCACTGAAGATATGCTTATGGGCAGTTACGTTGTGAGTATTATAAATACCAATGTTTTTGTCCTCCCCCCTCCTCACACACAAAAACAAGCAAATTCAATTCCTAAATCGTAGTACTAGCTGTAGTTTTTAGATATCTTGTTGTCGATTAAATTCTGACGTATATCTTAACTGTGTCATCAAGTCTTAGCAGCTGTAATTTGTAAAGTGCACATGTTTTGGGTCCTGTGAGTTCGTAATCTTGTCTTGGTCAAATGCTCCTTTATTATGTAGGCCCAAAAAATATGTGCCTTAATTGTTTACACTCTTTTAGTGATAAGTTTGAGCCGCGTGAACATTATTTACTTTGATTTAGATAAATATCAAATCCATTTTAAATTCGATATATAAAATGCTAATATAATTTAACTCATCTAATCGACTAATATTTGTTGGGGAAATTTGATTGTTGATGAAGATAGAGCAGTAGTAATAGATCTTTGATGTTTTGATGCGTGATGACGATCACTATCCTTAAGCTATTATTTGTTTCCACTATTGTTACTACTTAGTTTAGAACAAATATACCTATAAGCCTCAGAGAAACGAGTTTAGCAATCACTCAATTTCTCTCTTGAAATTTTACTTTGAATATATTATCGAAGTTGTGTGTATGAAAAGAGAAAAAGAGAGTGTTCCGAAAAAGTTGTTGTTTTGAACAATTGTGATGAACAATGTATAATTTGGTGCAATTTACAGACAACCAATCTACATATCTCTTGGGAATATGTACCTTATCCCTACTATCACCCATTTTCATGATGATCCATCACCACTTTTCATGTCAACAATCACCTTCTTTTCATAATCAAGAGTCACATATTTTCATGATAACAAACTATTTCAACAATATCTTCATTCAAATTTAATTGTTCTATCATGAATACATATCCTAATTTGATTGGACAACTATGCTTGGAAATAAGAATTGCAGAGCATTGAAATGTTTTGCAGCATTCTGTGTTTATCTCAAATTTTTGCTGTTCATAATATATTAAAGAAACTACATTGAAATAAGTCACATCATCGAAGAGTATATTTTAACATACTGTCTCTAGTTTATCCTTTTCTAAGTTTAAACTTCATAAGTTACAAAATCTTGGTATACTTTCTCTTTACCCATCTTCTAACTTTTAAACTATAAATAGATAGAATATAGAAATTGTAAGATGATAGAGGATAATTAAAAACGTTTTTTTTTTCTAATTTATCCTTATTTTCAAGTTTAAAGTCGACAAAAGATAAAATATTCATGTAATTTCTCTTGATTTATTTTCTGAGATTTAGATCCAATAAGAGATTAAAACTAATAGATGATAAATCATTTATCCCGCCACACCTATTGAAGGACAAAACGCCAAGCAAATTTCGATCCTCTTGCCATTTACATTAATAACTAAACAACGCTCTTATATAGGAAAAAACTCAGTCACATGACGACATAAATGATTCAACAACACGCAAGGATCTTCCCACAGACGAAGTTTTGATTCTCCCAGGGCTTCCTAACTCTGGTTTATGCTGTGGACCTAGTTTGCATTAGAATCAAAAGCAGGCCACCAGATACAAAGCTAATGTTGCTACGTCTTACATCGGGTAGAATCAAGAAGCTTACGTTATTAGCCGTCCAAGGTTCTAATAGGTATTGTCCGAATCGTTTGGTTGCCTAATTTTGTGAGCTTTTGTTTCAATGGAGGAGGATCATCCTTATGGTTATAGCCAGGCTCTAACAGTTACAGCGATTGGTGACGGTAAATGGTTATGAAGCGAGCATATGAGAGCTTGGTGATTGAGCGAGGTTTACTCACCAAGTTTCTTGATATGTCCGTGCAAGGCCCGTAACAAAATCTATAAAAAAAAAAAAAAGCAATATTGCATTTGGGCAAGCGACTTTCAGGATCACAATACAATTACACACAAGCACAACTAGACTACCGGCATGACATGCAAACTATGCTGAGCTTGCTTCAGATGCATTAAGAGTGCATAGTTGTTCACCTAGCATGGCATCACAAGATAAAACTGTAAGAACAATATTCAACAGAAGAGCAAGGGTTTACGCACAAAGGACCCGACAAGACGATGGGTCTGAAATCTTGAGGAACCATCAGTAATCATCGAGAAATCCGAGGAGAAGGTGAATCAAGGATGAAAGCATCAAGTGCACAAATCGCTTTAATCCATTATTATGTTTCTAGTTTCTAACTATGGTGATCCAAGGATGCTCACTTGAGCTTTAGATCGTCACCATTCTGCATCAAGAACGATGGATTCCAAAGATAGCCAACAAAAAATACATACGAGCATGACTGCCTACCATTTTTCACAGTAAAATATTTCATTGACTTCTATAAGGTCCTCATGCATCATGATCAATCAACCCAATCAAAGATCATGCCACTAGTCCGACGATACCTAATCATCCTAATATTTTCTAAATAGAGATTAATATTAAGCTGCTCAATACACCTAAAACTATGATCAAGACTCCTGGCTTAAATATCAACTACCAATAACAACTCTGAAGGAGAAGACCAATAAAATCGACCAAACCCAGAAGTCTGGACTAGATATTAAAAGGCATGAACAAAGACACTTGCGGACGAAAGCAAGCAACCCTAATTCAAGCCAAACATCAACAACTATGAGTCCCTTTGCTTTTGTTTCGATTTCCTCACATTTTCACGTGACATGGATGGCCCTCAAACACCAGAACAGACATTGCATATGCAATCATTTTTTTCTGCGGGTCATCTATGGACGGCTTTTTAGTGGGGTTCGATGTATTCGCGATACGCGCAGGAAGACACTAACATAACTATCACGGGCACTGTCTCGTCGAATATTCGAGCGGTCGATGCACTTGGACAAATATCATATGCTTCACATGATGAACTTTGGAGACGCAATCATTGTTGCTAGCAATCTGTGATTCTCGAAATCGCCATTAGCTGTTGAGGTTGTCGTTTTGTTCTTCTCCTTGCAAGTTCCTCCTCTCCGCTCGCCACGTACGTGGGGGGATTACAACTCCAGGAGCGTCACGTCTAGATAACCAACAGTCCATGCGACAAGTGTTTGCGGCCTCATTTTTAATGTTATCTGGTGAGCTTCAATAATTAACCATTGTCAAGACCATTGTGTTGCTTAAGGAATAAGCAAAGCCCAAGTCTTGAGCGATTCCCATCGCATGCAATAGTTGCTGTATAATCTTTTGTGCTAAAGGTGAAAGGGCTGCTACTTTCACGATGTAATCTGCGTTCGCTAATCTTGGCAATTAGCAAGGCGTTTTCATGATGCATCCGCCCAAGGAAGAGGAGACTGTGTGTGGCGCTTGTGGCGTGCCGAGGGTGGAGGTGGTCCTCGCTGTGGTGGCTTAGGGCTTGATGGCTCAATTCGAGGTCTTTTTGTTTCATGCATTTCGGGATTGCGAAATGTCCTCGTCTAGAGAGCGAAAACAGTCGTGTGACTCGCACGCGATCGCCACCGTCCGGCGCATATTTTTTGCCGTCGATGAGATGGGGGATCATTTGAAAAAACGTTGCCAATTTGAAGGATTTCCTTTTCCTGCAAAAATACGTCAAGATTGCATGCACGGGCCTCTAAAGCTAGCATGAGAAAGGGCTAACATAGTTATTATCATCACGATAAGATGGCTATTTGGCAAGTCAGAGAGAGGGAGGTTTGGGCCGAGAGTCGCGATGTTCATAGCCTTAAAGTAGGCCTTGTCCTTAGTCCTTAGTGTTTTTGGGATAATATAATATAATATAATATATGGTTGGGAATGGGACCCACAATTCCCTCTTTAGTCCTTTTCGATGGCAATTTGAAGTCATTCGCGAATACTCCCCATGGCCTCTTCCTCTCATTTCATTTTCAATGTTTGTTTAGATCTTCTTGACTTACATGCTGATTTATTTCGGACTTTGGATTATACTTTTAACTTTTACAAAAGAGAAATAGGGATTTTTTTTCATTTAAAATAAGTCCAAATAAACTAAGAGGAACAAGTCACCCACGTATAAGAGTTTACAAAGAAAAAACCGCAAAATTAATTGAGATACAAATATAGCGAATAATATAGTTAGTTAGTCACACTGCTCAGACGGATGATCCGTAAATGATTTACCTTTCTTCTCGACCTTGCGTTTGCTTCGCTCTTCCTCAATGTTGCATATAAGGAAGCCTGAATGTTGACACCTAAATTTCGGCCGACCATTTAATAATAATTTGCATAGAAAATTAGGGATTAAATTTTAACCCCTAAACAAAAATATTAAAATTGCATAGCATATAGTTTAGGTTCATATAGGTTAGTTGCATTCCGCCATCGGACCGGCGGTGGCGAGAAAGCTGAAAATTCATCGCGTAAAACGAGCTCGAGCACTCGGCTTACTCAAGGGATCGAAGGCCAAAATTCACAAGTTTAAAAAGCTTTGGTTATTTTAATTTGAGCTTAAATTAGCCCGAATTAATTTAGCCCATTTGGAATTAAAAAAATTAAAGGATAAAGCCTAAGCCAAAGTCCATTAGGACTAGGAAATCCGGTCAATTAACCTAGAGTTTCAATATAAATATGTGACTATATTTTTCAATGGAGGGAGCTCTCATAATTTACAGAACACAATTCTTGAGAACACGAGAGACACACGTGAGGAATAGCGAGAGTGAGAGCAACTAGCGAAAGAGAATTGGTCGCGCCCGTGCCCGAGCCATCGCCACCACCTTCCCCGCGGCTAGACGAGTGGCCAAACATCGTCAGAGGGTCCTTTATCGCGAGTCCCTTGACCAATGACGAAACAATTGCGCCTTGCAAAGGGCCGTTGCAACACCGCAACACCCTCGTAGCGTTCAAGTCTTCCAACACCGCCAACAGCTCCAAGTTCAGCACCCAAACCTCATTGTCCTTCTTCTCTTGCCAACGCGAGCACCACAGCATCCAGCAATCGGCCTGATGTCCATGCACGACTAGAACGGCTTTCCGTTTGATACGCAAGGAAAGGACGTTGAAGAGACAGAGAAGTGGTGCTGATTTCTCTAAGACAGCATTACACGAAGGAGTCCTCATGAAAAAAACAGGGACCTCTTGGCCATCAAAGCACTTACACAGAAGTCCATTGGCCAAGTGGACGCACAAAACACAGACAAGGAGACACTTGGTCGTGAAGAGGGCCTTTGGAGGCACACGTTGAAAAGCCTCAGTGGAGAGATTCAATCCATTCACGCCACACATCTTCCCGGGCATATTTCAAGCTACACCACCAGCCTTGACCACGCAAATCACATCGAGGAGCCCACGACCATACTGCCGAGCCCCGGTCGTGAAACGCCGTCGCCGCGATCCGCAAACCCGATTCCGAGTCGAGTTCAAATTTGGAAGATATCCGCAAATTAGGTAAGGTCATTATCTGAATATTTTCCGAAATATTTAATTTCCTAAGTTTTCGGTGTTTGAATATTTCGTGAATACTCTTTGGTGAATTGCTAAATCTTAGGATAATATTTGCGATATCCGCAATATTTGAAACACTTAAAATTAGGAATTTTGCCTAATTTAGCAACGTATCTGAACGACTATCCGACCTTATCCCTAAGGTACGATACGCGGTGATACGGAAAATCATTATTTTGTCCATAATCACTTGGACACGATAATAGATTTTATTTGCTTTCCAAATTTGACCAATCAACTTTCCGTCAATATCTATAACCCTATAGATATGACTGTTAGTTTAATTCTTTTTTGCCTCGTTTAAATTTGATAAGGAAAATTTTATGGATCGTGTGGATATTAATTTGATGGTGGTGTTTATCTCTTATTTGATTTTATTTCTTTAAAAGAAAAGCCAAAAAGATTAGATGCAATTTGAATTAATTTATTAGAGGATAATGATGCATGTTTAGGATAGGGTTAGGATAACTCGCTTTGAATAAGTTGATAGGATAAATTTTTAATTTAAATTAGGAATTAGAGTAATTTATTTCCTAGTTTAATTTAGATATTATCCTAATTTCGATGGTTCATTTTAGGGTAATTTTTAATTTCAATTTTAACAAAAAAAATAAAAAAAAAAATTTGTTGTTAGATTGCATATTAATTTTAGGCATTTTTAATTCCGAATTTCATTTGAAAAATACCAAAAATAAATCATTTGCCCGTCATTAGAATTAGGTCACGTCGTCGCATGACATATAGTTTACACTTTAGGCTGCATTAATTGCATGTTAATTTTTTGCATGTCATTACATATAGGTTAGTTTCCATTTAAATAAGTGAAAATCCTAAAAAAATGTTGAGTGAACTACTTGTTAATTAGAAATCATATTAGGATTGTTGATATGATTTTCTAGCTAACGATGCAGATGCTTACGTTGCTTCGAGGTAAGTAATTCTCCCAATCTTGCAATTTATTTGATGTTTTGATTATTGGGTGTTACTTTGGTGGTTTGCGCACCCGCATGATCACCTCACATGTTAGTGATTAGGCAATAAAATAGATCCATACTGCATGCATAAATATTTTTGAAAAGAAAAGGTACCGAAAGGGCGTTAGACTAGATCTAGCGTAATCAAGTCCCCGAGCTTAGAATCTCTGGTTTGCAGGAATAAAACATATCTCCCTATGTTTTATTTAGGTTTCTAATCGACCTACCATAAATAGATTAGTGGCGACTCCAAGCATGAAAATTTTTGCACGTTAAAAAACTTAAACTCTAAGTTGCGAATTGGTAGGGCTTGGGAGGGCCCGAGTTAGGTTTAGTCCTAATAATCCATTAGCCCGAGAGAAATTTTAGGTCGCAACAGCTTGGCGACTCCGCTGGGGATTAGAGTTAAAACTTTTAGTGGACTTAGGCCAGTTTTTTTATCAAAAAACATTTTTTTGTGGCAAATGAGGATCCCGTGTACGCCCTAACCTTTTTAGGTGTTAAATGTTTTTGCAGAATGGGAGGTATAAGGGGAGGCGTGATTGTTAACTCTTGTTTTGCAGGGAAGTGTTTGGATGTATGGTTTATTTTATGCACGAAGCGCTGTATGATATAACCTGCTGTGCATGCCTTGCATTTACACTACACCGCACACACTACCCACGCCGGACTGGGGTGGCACAGGTTTAGGATGGTACTTGAGGCGGTGGACACCCCGACCACACCTATGTGGTATGGGTCGCCCCTCTTGGTCCCGAAAGTTTTTTTTTTTTTACGGTGTCATTGAGTTCCCACCATGATTGCACCCTTTGCAATCCGGGTCGGCTCCTTGACTAAGCCGGAGTCAGGGGAACCTCGGCCTAACCACAACCATGACTGGTTTAGCCCGGTAATCCTCGTGTCTCCATTTTGCAAGCCAGAGTCTAGATAGAAATCGAACCTCACATTTCATGCGCATGTCTTTGTGATTGCCATGGTCCTATTGGGTAAAGTAAGTTTTCTGAACTTTTATCTCGCAATTTATTTATGTTTCGTATTTTCTTTGGTCGGTCCATGACATTATGTCGGTCGCGAGTCTTGGTCCATATACTATGGGAGGGGCAGACATCCGGATTCTTGATGCTCCTAAGGACGAGCTCCGTGCCTGGTGGAACTTACTCAGGTCCGACCAATCGTAAGCTGGTTGAAGGCCATGTCGGAAGACTACTCCCCTTATTGGAAGTCAAAGTCCGTACCGGCCTCGTTCGAGCATTAGCACACTTCTGGTGTCCCGAGACGTCTACCTTTATATTCGGTAAGAATGAGCTCACCCCGACTTTGGAAGAATATAGCGTGATCATTGGAAAACCTTTAGGGTCGGAATTAGTTACACCACCTCTAGGAATTGATTCCATCTTAATGTTGTCTGAACTTTTGGTGTCGGAAAAGATGAATTGGGAAAAGTCTTGAAAGCAAATCGTGGGACATGTCCCTTTTCGTTCCTTAGTCAATGTTTTGATAAAGCCACATCTTTTCAAAAAGGCAGAATCTTTTTACTAGCATTTTTCGGGTTTGTGATTTTTCCTTATTGTAAGAATGCGTGTAGTCCGTCAATTGCATGGTTAGTCCAACAAGTCTATCTTGAAAAGAATTTTGTCAACACCATTTTAGCCGAGACTTTTATTTCCCTCACTAAATTTAAGCAACATGTTGACAAAACATTTCATGCCCCCCTTGAACTTTTGCAAATTTGGTTTTTGTCTCATATAAAAGGGTGCGGTGATTTACTCACAATATCTGAGCTTAGTGATTCTAGTCATCTAGTCTTGAGGTATAAAGAAAAACAAAGGGATGCACCCGATTATCATTACTCTGAATGGATCATTTTCATGAAAAACGCTAGACCCCAAGGTTTCCAATGGCATGCTAATTGGTTCCAAGTCGAGGAAGCTCGGCTTACGTGTAACGGTATTGGACCGATTCCACTTTTGGGTTTCACCGGTGCGATCGAATACTACCCCGCTAGAGTGTCTCGTCAGTACCAGATTCTCCAAGGACTCCCTCCAGTGCTACAACCAGAGCTCCTCCAAGTCGACTTCACCAATGGCGATGAAGACCACGAAGGGACCGTAGCTCAGCTCAGCAAGATGTGGAAGAAGTGTCGCCTTTTAAAGATAGCCCGACCCCAAAAAGAACTCAAAGGGGAGCAGAAGTCCTACTTCGTGACGACCGAGTATATTCGACAGCACAAGGTCCCACAGGAACTACTCCCGAAGATACCCAAGGTGCCTCTCAAGCCCGCCACTCGCTCAGAGAACAACCGTCTCAAAAGGAAAGCCGAAGAGGCTCAAGAGAAAGCATCCAAGATAGCTCGAGCTTATGAGCAATTGAAGAAAGAAGTCGCCGCCCATATGTCTATGGATCAAGTCAAATAGAATAGATTGAATTTTTATTCTCTTTTCAGTTCTAGTCTTCAGTCTTGTTTAGAAATTGAGTCTTTTTGAAATTTTAAGTCATTGTCGTTGTAAAAACACAAAAAAAATTTTCAATAAAAAGTCATTTTTAATTAAAGCGTTCAGACCAATGTCATGGATCGGCATGTGATTCTTCTTGACACTTATGTATGCCTGTTTTATCCGTGAATTAGGTAATTACGGACCGATCACGATCGCCTATTCGCACGCGGTCGAGAACTAGAATGGCCGATCAAACTGACTTACGAGATCGCGTCGTTGGCATTGAGGATCAAATGAAGCAACTCATAGTCGCAATGCAACAGATGTCTGCTGAGATTAAAACTCTTCGGCTGACTCCTATTCCTGCATCCCCTAAGGCATCAGCTCCAAAGTATAAAGTTGGGAAGAATGCCGATAGTGAGGAAGATGATGACCTTCCCGATTTAGTGGATGATCCTGTCTAGATTATCGTCAACAAAGACAAACCTGACGAACGGGTTAACAAACTTGAAGAAAGAGTGAAGCAGCTGGAAGGTTCACATGATTCACCCTCAATTGACTTGTCTCTGTACTCACAGATCAAAATCCCGAAGAAGTTTAAGATGCCAGACTTTGACAAGTACAATGGCACCTCCTGCCCAAAAGCTCACCTGCAGTTATATCACGTACAAATGACACCGTACGTTGATAATGAACTCCTGATGATTCATGCATTTCAGGCAAGTCTGACGGGTCCTGCCTTGAATTGGTATCTCATGAAGAAGATAAATGGCCTCAAAACCTGGAAAGAAGTTAGTGAAGCATTCCTAAAGCAGTACAGATTCATAACGGACATCATTCCCACCCGCGATGACCTTGAGCGTGCTCAAATGAAGAAGACCGAATCGTTTAAAGATTATGCTATCAGATGGAGAAATATAGCCGCTCAGGTTGTCCCGGAACCTATAGACAGTGAATTGAAGAGGATGTTCATTAAAACTCTCCCATTCGAATACCGTAACCGGATGGTAGCCATTCCGGCCGACAACTTCAATCAACTCATCCCCATAGGCGAACAGATTGAGATAGGGCTGAAAGATGGGTGGTTTGTGGAGCCGTCTTCCTCAATCAAAAGATTTTGTGCAAGAAAGGAGAAAGAGCCGGCAGCTGAAGTGAATGTAACTTATACCCAACGAGGCCAGCGAAATGCTAACCCTGTCCCAGCAATCCATGTAGTAGAAGCTCAACAACAAAACACGGGTCGTCAGCCCTTTCAGAAGAAAAACAACAAGAGGCAATTCACCCCCCTCCCCGGGTCGTTGTCTCAAGTATTGGCGGTCCTCCGAAAGAAAGGCTTGCTTACCACTGAACCAAAGCGGCCTAATCCTGAGCAGTTCTATAACTACGATCCGTCTAAGAAATGCGATTATCATATGGGCGAGGTAGGGCACTCAACCGACGATTGTTTTACCCTCAAGCACCGAATCCAGAACCTCCTGGACACGAAGGCTTTCTCGTTTCAACCCGTTAAGCCGAATATTCAGAGCAACCCACTCCCTAATCACGCGGGTAATGTGAATGCTATATTTAGTTTCAATGCTGGTCGAATCAAGAATGTCAAGGTGTACACTGCTGACATCTACGGTGGGTTAATAAGAGCTGGTTATTACCCAAGTGATGAGACGCCTCCTCTGACTGTCATGAAGAAAAGAATCTCCGAAATGGTGGAAGCCGGAATGATTGTTTATGCTGACCACACTGGCATCATTTCCACTATCTCTGAAGTAGTTATTAATTGGGAGGAGGAGTTTGCTACATTGAACACCGGGAAGGACAAGGGCGACCCTCTGCCTGAAGATATGCCTCCGCTTGAAGACGCGTCTGATGATGAAGAGATCGTAGTAAGTATGCCTGCAGCTGATGAAGAGATAGTCATCGAAATACCTCAACCATATGAGTATAGCGATAATAAGGCTGTCCCTTGGTCCTACAGTCTTGATGTTGACTTGGTTACCAGATCTGGACGTACCTATAACCAAGCTAATGCCCACCCTGCGAAACCTGTTACTGATGAAGAAGCCAAGGAATTTCTAGCTGTGATTAAGGCTAGCGAATACAACATAGTTGAACAATTGCGCAAGATGCCCGCGCAAATCTCTCTGCTTGAACTACTCCAGACATCTGTCAAACATCAGAAGGCCTTAATGAAGGTTTTAAGTGAGGTTCATGTGCCAGAGACGATCGATCATGACAAATTGGAGGAATTTGTGGGTTCTATACTCCTCAAGGACCTCATAGCCTTTTCAGATGAAGAGTTCCCTCTGGAAGGGAGGGGGCATACTAAGGCACTTTACATTTCCGTCAAATACAAGGCCTCGCATGTAGCCCGGGTACTCATCGACAATGGATCAGCCTTGAACATCTGTCCTTTGGCGACTTTACACCGCCTCAAGATAGATCCTTCTAGAATAAATTCTGCGAAGACCTCCGTGCGAGCCTTTGATGGAACGAAGAAGGAAGTGATGGGAGAAATCCACCTTGACATACAGATAGGACCAGCAATATTCAACATCCTATTTCAAGTCATGGACATTCCCACTGCATTCAATTTTCTGCTGGGTCATCCATGGATTCATACTGCCAGAGCTGTGCCATCCAGTCTACATCAGAAGGTAAAGTTCGTTGTGGAGAGAAAGTTAGTCACAGTTCACGGTGAAGAAGAGCACCCAATTTACCACGCAACGGCTATCCCCTATGTTGAGCCGGATTGCAAAATAGAATCGAGCTATCAGTCGCTCGAGCTCGTATCAACCATACATGCATCTAGAGGATCATCACCACCCATTCCTGAGGTGTCAAATGCTGCAGTCATGGTTGGAAGAGTAATGGTGTCCCATGGCTTTACTCCGGGTGAAGGTCTCGGTAGGAATGGTCAAGGTATCCGCCAACCGGTGGAAGTCTCTCGGAGGCCCCACACTATTGGGTTGGGATACCAGGGGTCAAGCGAGCCAAATAATAGGGGACGTGGATGTGGACGTGGACGTGGACGTGGACGAGGTCGAGGTCGAGGTCGAGGAGATGGGCAGAATAGACAGCGATTCGAAGAAGAGCCAAATGGTGAAGAACATGAGCGTGGAATTACCCAAAATAACGGAGAGCTTGGGCGTGGTAGATTGCTTCCACATATCCGCACTACATTCCCAGGTCCTCCAAGAATGATGCATGAAGAGAAGGAGGTGATCGACACTTTGGGGCAACCGAGTGGCAAGTTCGATTATTATGTGAAATACTCAACGCCCCCAAGCTTCTATGTTGATCCCTCTGATATTGTCCCAGATGGATGGGGAGGTATGGATGATCTAACACCTCTAAAGATAGAAGATCCTGATGATGCAATGGATGGAATCACTATCTTGTTCGATGATTTCTTCATCGGAGCTATTGAGAAAGGACCGTTGGAGGGAATGGGCACTGGCCCACAAGAGTAACACCTTTACTTTTTTTCGCACACTCCCTGCGTGGGAATTTTATTGCTTTTTAGGATTTGCCCCGTCTCGGGTGCTGCTTTTTAGGACTTTTCATTTCTAGCATTTGATTGTTGCAATTTCCATTCCAATAAATGTAATTCATTTGGTGATAATCAATGAAATTACAAGTTATTATTATTATTTTTGAGGGCATGTTGAGGTACGTCAAACCAGCCCGGTGATGATATCCAACCGATAAAAGTAAATTATAGTCCAAGGAGAATTCTGAGGCCTGGGCTTCTTCATGTTCCCTCATGTTAAAACCTTTTTGAAAAACATTTCAAAAAAAAAAAACAAAAAAAAAAAAAGATTTAAAAGAAAAATTTAGAAAAAAATGCATAGTTTAACCCTGTTTGTCCTTCTGAATCCCTTACTTTATGTTTCAGGGGTGATCTTGTCACACGTGGGGGTATGGGAACGGTCCAATCTGATGAATTATGTGCCGTTGAACCTAATTTTGATGACACCGATGAACTCGAAGATTCCTCGGACCTTCAAATAGATCTAGAGCGTCATGAAAGACCTAAAATCCTGACGGCACCAAACTATCACCATTAACCTAAGTGATTCGGGAGAGCCTAAAGAGGTGAAGATAGGGGCAACCCTTCCCGAAAGTGAAGCGAAACGCCTAGTGCAACTGCTGAAGGATTATCAGGATATCTTTGCTTGGTCATACGCCGATATGCCGGGTTTAGATCCTTCTATTGTGGAACACGGTCTGCCTACTAATCCGGGCGTGCCGCCCAAGAAACAGAGGCTACGGAGAACCAAGCCCGAGCTTTCGAAGAAAATAGAGGAAGAAGTCATGAAGCTTTTAAAAGTGGGATTCATCGAAGTCACCCAATATCCCAGCTGGGTGGCCAACATTGTGCCACTCATGAAGAAGGATGGCCGAGTTCGGGTTTGCATTGATTATCGCGACCTGAACAAAGCTAGTCCTAAAGACGACTTCCCATTACCACACATAGACGTTCTGGTGGATAGTACTGCTGGATTTGAGCTATTTTCCTTCATGGATGGTTTCTCGGGTTATAATCAGATAAGGATGAAGGACGGCGATAAGGAAAAAACAGCGTTCATTACCCCTTGGGGGACGTTCCACTACAAAGTCATGCCCTTCGGCCTTAAAAATGCCGGGGCAACATATCAACGGGCAATGGTGACGCTTTTCCATGACATGATGCATAAGGAGATCGAGGTCTATGTCGATGACATGATTGCCAAGTCTCGACCTGGGAAGAGCCACGTCGATACTTTGAAGAAATTATTTGAAAGACTTCGCGAGTTTAAGCTCCGTCTCAACCCAGCAAAGTGCATATTCGGAGCAACCTCGGGCAAATTACTCGAGTTCATAGTAACCAGTAAAGGCATTGAAGTCGATCCCTCCAAAGTAAAGGCTATATGTGAGTTACAACCTCCATCGACCGTGAAAGAAGTACGAAGCCTCCTGGGTAGATTGAACTACATAGCCCGTTTTATTGCCCGACTCTCCGCAACTGCTAAGCCATTCTTCAAACTTCTAAAGAAGAATGCTCAAGTGGAATGGGACGGTGATTGTCAGGAAGCATTTAACGAACTAAAGCGGTACTTAATGAAACCGCCAGTGCTAGTCCCACCAATGCCGGGCCAGCCTTTGATTCTTTACCTCACAATTCATAGAGAGTCTCTGGGTGCGATGCTAGCCCAAAAGCGGCCTGAAGATGGAAAAGAGCGAGCCATTTATTACTTAAGTAAGAAGTTCACCGTCTCGGAGTTGAATTATTCTGAAGCCGAGAAGACTTGTGCTGCACTAGTGTGGGTGCTCCATAGGCTGCGACAATATACACTGCATCATCAGACTTTGCTCGTGACTGAAAACGATCCCATCAAGTATTTACTTGATCAACCGGCTTTGGTAGGGAAGTTAGTCAAGTGGCAGATTTTAATTTCAGAGTTTGATGTCCAGACAATGTCATAGAAGTCAGTTAAAGGTCGAGTAATTGCTGATGTGTTAGCCGAGAATCCTGGAGTCCCTGATGATGATAGATATTCTCCAGAAGATCGCATTTTGGTGATAAGGGAAGACACATGGACCATGTTTTTCGATGGAGCTGTAAACTTGGTTGGTTCCGGCACTGGGGCAGTTTTAATATCCCCAGATGGGCAACATTATCCAGTGGCAGCAAAGTTGGTGTTCCCATGTACCAACAATATAGCCGAGTATGAAGCTTGCATCCTCGGACTCCAAGCCGCAGTTGAAATGGGGGTAACCAAGTTGAAAGTATTTGGCGATTCAGCTCTAATTATTCTCCAAACTGTAGGAGAGTGGAAGACGAGAGACACCAAACTGGTGCCGTACCATGAATACCTCGAAGAAATCATGGAGGAATTCGAAGACATCACCTTTGAGTACTTGTCGAGATCCCATAATCAATTTGCTGATGCGCTAGCTACATTATCATCCATGTTACAAGTGACTGGTGGAATAGAGGTAGAACCCTTGAAAATTGAAGTCCTGACAAAACCAGCCTATTGTATGGTTATGACTGGAGAACCTGACGAAAAGCCATGGTATTACGATATCATGAGTTACATCCAGAGACAAGAATTTCCCGAGGGAAGCACCCCGCCGGCTGTGAAGTACATAATGAAAATGGCTTCAAAATTCTTTGTCAAGGTGAAAAGCTATACAAAAGATCCTATGATTCGATCCCACCGAGGTGTGTAGATGCGGGTCAAAGCTACCGAATCATGCAAGAAGTACACGAGGGATATGTGGTCCACACATGAATGGTCACATGTTAGCAAAGAAGATCATGAGGTTGGGTTATTATTGGCTTAGTCTTGAAAGTGACCGCATCCAACATGTTCAAAATGTCATCATTGCCGTGTTCATGGGGATAAAATAAATGTTCCCCCGACGGAACTACATCAGTTGTCCGAGCCATGGCCTTTTTCAATGTGGGGCATCGATGTGATTGGCCCAATTAATCCCAAGGCATCGAATGGACACCGATTTATCTTGGTCGCGATTGATTATTTCTCTAAGTGGATTGAAGCGGCATCTTATGTGAGATGTCCACCGCAAAGAATGTTGTAAGATTCATTAGGCGAGACATAATCGCTCGTTATGGTGTCCCCGAGGCTATTGTCACCGACAATGGGACAAATTTGAACAACAAATTCATAGATCAGTTGTTCAATGAGTTCAAGATCCGGGCACATGAATTCATCTCCTTATCGTCCACAGATGAATGGAGCAGTTGAAGCCGCCAACAAGAACATCAAGAAGATCCTGGCCAAAACGGCTGAAAACTATCGTGACTGGCATGAAAGGTTGCCATTTGCACTAATGGCATATCGAACTTCCATCCGAACCTCTGTTGGGGTGACACCTTTTTCCTTGGTGTATGGCATGGAAGCAGTCTTGCCCGTCGAAGTAGAGATCCCTTCCCTGCGAGTCTTATCCCAAGTGGAGTTGTCTGAGGCGGAATGGATGCGACAAAGGCATGAACAGTTGAACTTAATTGATGAGAAGCGATTGAAAGCCATTTGCCACGGTCAAACCTATCAGCAGAGGATAGCTAAATCCTTCAACCAAAAGGTGCGTCCAAGACACTTCGAGATAAATGATCTAGTCCTAAGGAAGGTACTGCCAGTCTTTCCTGTTCCTGGGGGTAAATTTGCCCCAAACTACATTGGTCCATATGTGGTTAAAAAGGTGCTTCTCGGAGGTGCCCTGATTCTCTCAGAAATGGATGGTCGTGAGTTCACCACTCCTGTTAATTCTGATGCTGTGAAGATGTATTACCCCTGATAAGATCTAACTTTGCAGCAAAATTTTTCAAGTGTTTAGTTTTATATTCTGAATTGCAAACATTTCACTGATGAATAAATGGTTTCAATCAATTTAAAGATGGAATGTGTGCATTGGCTTTAAATTTTGCATGATTATTTTGTTAGTTTGCATCATTGATTTCAAAAGGGGGAATCTATTTGGACAATCTGATAACTCATGTGGAATGAATTGAATATGTTGAATGAGATACATCGAGATGATGAAAGGCAAGCCCTTTCCTATACACAGTCCCATGCACTGATCCTCAGTGAGTTGAGTAAAAAAAAAAAATTCCATGTCTGCAAGGTAAAGGGTTATCTCGCAAAAGGTACGGCAACCGAAGTGACGAAAGGCAGTTCATTTCTCTATCCCAAACACTACAGGTTATCCATTGTTTTGCCACTTTGAGCCTAAACGCTTGGAGAAATCCTTTCAAATTACCCCTGTCAAGAACCACCCCACATCGGGGCAAACTGGAGGGTAGTCAAAGATTATAAGGTGAAAAATGAATAGAGATTTTCTTGCTCTCACTTGCATCAATCTTCGAGTGTTGCTTTTTCAGAAGAATTCACACGAAGTTCAAGTGCTTTAGGATGACGAAGAGCATTTCTTTCTCTATCCTATACACATATTATCCTTTGCTAAAGCCCAATTGAGCCTGCAAATTCATTTCTTAAACCCAGTTGGTGATCATCCCCCACACTGGGGCAAGGTAAAAGCCATCACTGTCCACGCAGCATATTTGGAGCGCCGATAGAAGACGAAGACCCTGAAAATCCAAATGTTAGTCATTCGGTCAAAACAAGCCAAAATGTGGCTGGCCAATATGTGTATTGTAGACAGTGTGTGTCAAAAGTCAAAAAAAAAAAAAAAGAAGAAAGAAGAACTAGGGGGCATGAAAAAGCAGTGTGCCTGGTAAAAGCAAGGTCAATGCCTAAGAAAAAAAGAAAAAGAAAAGAAAAGAAAAGAAAGTCGAAAAAAAACGGAGAACTTTAGAGAAAAAATGTCAAGATACGACATGTCAAAGTCATAAATCCCAATTGAGCAGTGGTCTTACAAGTCTCAAAGGAATCAAGTGGAGAATTCAAGCCCAATAAAGCATTTACTGAAATGACAATCCCCGAGGATGAAGAAGAAGACTGGTGATAATGCCAAGATGATCACCAACTTATTCACCCCTATTTATACACATTTTGAGCCTAATGATCCTTTCATTTCTCAACCTATGAGCCTAGCCTACGTTACGTCCTTTATAAAGTCTCTTCAGATTATGGCACTTGAACTAACATAGGATTCAGATGTTTATAAGTTTAGCTCGAAGAAGTGCGAGCAAGTCCATTTCTATCTCATTTTGCAGGGTTCTTGACTTGTAAACCCGGAGATGATTGCGAAGGATTTTCTTTCAATAGCCTTGACTCAAAGAGTCCCCTTTTGCTAAGCCATTGACCGAGCCACCGTTACAGTCCTAATAAAGACCTCTCAGATTGGTAAGGTCGTACCGCTTGTAAGAATACTCGGACCCTTGTCGACATGATGATGGTGAGATAGAGTGAATTTCATAAATTAGCCACTTTTCAATGAGAGTGAGAGAAAGCCCTTTCGGACCGGAAGTCCCTCATTTAACATTTTCAAGACACCCACTTATTAGTTCAGATTGTCTTATCATGATTTTCCCTAGTGAAGTTTAGTGATGCTGATTTGACAAAATCGTCATGCATGAAAACCAGTTGAATTTATAGTGTATGAGTATATGTGTTCTTGATTGCCCATGAATGCATATTACTTATTATCTATAACCATGTCTAGCGAGAGACACGCACTCAAGAGTCAGAGGTATCAACAGGTAAGTATGTCTCCACCCCTTCAGGTGCCTGTGTTTATCCAAGTATTTATTCACCTGTTCGAGCAATCGACAGGCTCCATATCTAATCAGTTTTGTTGCAGCCACTCGGCGTCTTCGACAATGTCCAGATGTATATATATTTCTCATTCGAGTGCCTGAGGAGAAATCCAGGTATCTCATCCGAGTATCCGAAGAGAAATCTGGATATCTCACCCTAAGTACCGTGATTTATATCCGGTATTTATCGATAAAGTCCTTTCAAATATCTTAGATGATAACTAGATATTTTGTTAGGCACATTTTTCACAATCTTGAGAAGATTCCCCCGTGTAGCACTTACGATAATAACCAGGTGTAGCGGCTAAATCTTTGCAAGTGCCTATGGCGATGTATAGATATCTCGTAAAGGTCGGAATACTCTCCCAATCTCAGAAGATTCCCCCGTGACACGTCTATGAGGAAAGGTATAGGCGCAGCGGCCAAATCTTTATGAGTACGTATGAGGAAGGTATATGTATTTCATGAAGGTCAGAATATTCTAATCTCAGAGGATTCCCCCGCGACACGCCTATGAGGAAAGGTATAGGCTCAGCGGCCAAATCTTTACGAATGCCTATGGCGATGTATAAGTATCTCGTAAAGGTCGGAATATTCTCTCAATCCCAGATGTTTCCCCACGGCTCACCTATGAGGAAGGTATAGGTGAAGCGGCCAAATCTTTATGAATACCCATGACGATGTATAGGTATCTCGTAAAGGTCGGAATATCCTCCTGATCTCGGAAAGTTCCCCCATGTCGCACCTACGATGATAGTTAGGTGCAACGGCCAAATCTTTACAAATTCCTATGGCGATGTATAGGTAGTTTGTAAATATCGGAACATTTTCCATTTTGCTAAATTTTTCTCTTGAGAACCCTAGATGAAAACTGGATACGTCGAGCTTTCTTCGCGTGTATTGACTGAATTGCAGGTCACTGGAGTTCATTAGCATTCATCAGGCAATACTTTTGGGATAAAGCCTAAACATTTGCCAAACAATCTCAAGAATCATGGCAATGCCTCAAATTACTTCACCACTCAAGTTAGGTAAGTAATTCCAGGTATGTTTCTTATTTTATGCCAGCATCCATCATGACATATTGCATTCCAAAAACGGGATTAATACTCCCACCAAAAATAACATTCATTGCATTTTCATAGTCAAAATTTAGGCATCATTTAGTCTTTGAATGCAACCTCTTTGAGCTCACCTTCAAAGAGGGGCAGCTGTTGACACCTAAATTTCGGCCGACCATTTAATAATAATTTGCATAGAAAATTAGGGATTAAATTTTAACCCCTAAACAAAAATATTAAAATTGCATAGCATATAGTTTAGGTTCATATAGGTTAGTTGCATTCCGCATCGGACCGGCGGTGGCGAGAAAGCTGAAAATTCATCGCGTAAAACGAGCTCGAGCACTCGGCTTACTCAAGGGATCGAAGGCCAAAATTCACAAGTTTAAAAAGCTTTGGTTATTTTAATTTGAGCTTAAATTAGCCCGAATTAATTTAGCCCATTTGGAATTAAAAAAATTAAAGCATAAAGCCTAAGCCAAAGTCCATTAGGACTAGGAAATCCGATCAATTAACCTAGGGTTTCAATATAAATATGTGACTATACTTTTCAATGGAGGGAGCTCTCATAATTTACAGAACACAATTCTTGAGAACACGAGAGACACACGTGAAGAATAGCGAGAGTGAGAGCAACTAGCGAAAGAGAATTGGTCAGCTCGAGCCATCGCCACCACCTTCCCCGGCTTTGACAGTGGCCCCGAGGGTCCTTTATCGCGAGTCCCTGCGTCAATGACGGCAATTCGCCTTAGCAACGAAGCCGTTGCAACACCGCAACACCCTCGTAGCGTTCAAGTCTTCGCCACCGCCAACAGCTCCAAGTTCAAAACCAGCACGACGTCATTGTCCTTCTTCTCTTGCCAACGCAAAGGACCACAGCATCCAGCAATCGGCCCCTGTCCATGCACGACTAGAATGGCTTTCCGTTTGATCGCAAGGAAAGGACGTTGAAGAGACAGAGAAGTGGTGCTGATTTCTCTAAGACAGCATTACACCTAAGGAGTCCTCACGGAAAAAATCAGGGACCTCTTGGCCATCAAAGCACTTACACAGAAGTCCATTGGCCAAGTGGACGCACAAAACACAGACAAGGAGACACTTGGTCGTGAAGAGGGCCTTTGGAGGCACACGTTGAAAAGCCTCAGTGGAGAGATTCAATCCATTCACGCCACACATCTTCCCGGGCATATTTCAAGCTACACCACCAGCCTTGACCACGCAAATCACATCGAGGAGCCCACGACCATACTGCCGAGCCCTGATCGTGAAACGCCGTCGTCGCGATCCGCAAACCCGATTCCGAGTCGAGTTCAAATTTGGAAGATATCCGCAAATTAGGTAAGGTCATTATCTGAATATTTTCCGAAATATTTAATTTCCTAAGTTTTCGGTGTTTGAATATTTCGTGAATACTCTTTGGTGAATTGCTAAATCTTAGGATAATATTTGCGATATCCGCAATATTTGAAACACTTAAAATTAGGAATTTTGCCTAATTTAGCAACGTATCTGAACGACTATCCGACCTTATCCCTAAGGTACGATACGCGGTGATACGGAAAATCATTATCTTGTCCATAATCACTTGGACACGATAATAGATTTTATTTGCTTTCCAAATTTAACCAATCAACTTTCCGTCAATATCTATAACCCTATAGATATGACTGTTAGTTTAATTCTTTTGCCTCGTTTAAATTTGATAAGGAAAATTTTGCGGATCGTGTGGATATTAATTTGATGGTGGTGTTTATCTCTTATTTGATTTTATTTCTTTAAAAGAAAAGCCAAAAAGATTAGATGCAATTTGAATTAATTTATTAGAGGATAATGATGCATGTTTAGGATAGGGTTAGGATAACTCGCTTTGAATAAGTTGAAAGGATAACTTTTTAATTTAAATTAGGAATTAGAGTAATTTATTTCCTAGTTTAATTTAGATATTATCCTAATTTCGATAGTTCATTTTAGGGTAATTTTTAATTTCGAATTTTAACAAAAAAAAATACAAAAAAAAGGAAGTTGTTAGATTGCATATTAATTTTAGGCATTTTTAATTCCGAATTTCATTTGAAAAATACCAAAAATAAATCATTTGCCCGTCATTAGAATTAGGTCACGTCGTCGCATGACATATAGTTTACACTTTAGGCTGCATTAATTGCATGTTAATTTTTTGCATGTCATTACATATAGGTTAGTTTCCATTTAAATAAGTGAAAATCCTAAAAAAATGTTGAGTGAACTACTTGTTAATTAGAAATCATATTAGGATTGTTGATATGATTTTCTAGCTAACGATGCAGATGCTTACGTTGCTTCGAGGTAAGTAATTCTCCCAATCTTGCAATTTATTTGATGTTTTGATTATTGGGTGTTACTTTGGTGGTTTGCGCACCCGCATGATCACCTCACATGTTAGTGATTAGGCAATAAAATAGATCCAGACTGCATGCATAAATATTTTTGAAAAGAAAAGGTACCGAAAGGGCGTTAGACTAAATCTAGCGTAATCAAGTCCCCGAGCTTAGAATCTCTGGTTTGCAGGAATAAAACATATCTCCCTATGTTTTATTTAGGTTTCTAATCGACCTACCATAAATAGATTAGTGGCGACTCCAAGCATGAAAATTTTTGCACGTTAAAAAACTTAAACTCTAAGTTGCGAATTGGTAGGGCTTGGGAGGGCCCAAGTTAGGTTTAGTCCTAATAATCCATTAGCCCCGAGAGAAATTTTAGGTCGCAACACTGAAATACGAACAAGTATAGGAACGAAGGGTTGCATATGAAGATGGTTTTCATGATCATTTCGTAAATGGTAATGTCGGTCCTATATGGATATGGAGGTTTTGTCCTGCGTCTTTATATCGTCTTTCTTAGTATCTCCTCCATCCATACACAATCTCCGCTTCCACTTTTCATACATAGTTAGCCCTTGCATTCATTGGTCTCAAGACGACAACAAAAGACTAAACTCAATCCAAGCAAGATTGTCGAGACTAACTTTTGAAAGTGAGATCACTTTTATACTGCTAGCTCCTACATACCTTCCTTGATATCAAACATGTTCGGTTTACAAATTTACACTACACGATGGAGATCAAGAGCAAAAGACTAAACCTGATCCAAGCAAGATTGTCGAGACTAACTTTCGAAAGTGAGATACCTTCTATACTGCTAGCTCCTGCATATTTTCCTTGAGATCAAACGTATCCGGTTTACATTTTACGCTACACGATGGAGATCAAGAGCATTGTCAAGCTTACTTACCTGCCCCAGTTGCAACTTCAACAATCAACGCCAGCTAAGTCCAACTTTTCAACTCAGTGCGTGGGACACCCTACACTTTTCTGTGTCCTCATTTTAAAAAAAGGGCCATGCGAACGAAACTTTTTAAAAGAAAATCGAACGGCACGTGTCGAGATGAGATAGGTCCAATCCTCCTATAAATAACCTAATTCCTCCACTTCTCTTCTCACCATGCAAAAACTGTAGAAAATATGTCTCCAAAAACCATCTTAGTGCTCTTCCTGCTTACAGCGGTGCTGACCACTGCCACTCTCGCCGATGATGGCAAACCTCAGAAGAAGCCGCCACCGAAAAAGAAACCTCCAATGGATGAAAACACCACCCTTGATGAGGAAACCCTGACCACCTTGGATGGTGCCAAGAAGAGCCACCACCGAATAAGAAACCTCCATCGGAGAAAACCACTATTTTTTATGAGGAAACCCTGACCACCTTGGACGGCGGCAAGCCTCCCAAGAAGAAGCCTCGAACGAAAAGAAACCTCCGACGGAAGAAACCACAATCCTTGATGAGGAAACCCTGACCACCTCGGATGGTGGCAAGAAGAAACCACCACCGAAAAAGAAACCTCCAACGGAAGAAAACACCACCCTTGGCGAGGAAATCCTGACCACCTTGGATGGCGGCAAGCCTGCCAAGAAGAAGCCACCGCCGAAAAAGAAGCCTCCAATGGACGAAGCCTTGGCCGCCATGGACGGTGGGCGTTGAAGACTCCCACAAGCCACCAACTGGCAAACCACCCCCACTGGCTTCTAACTAAATAGAAGTAGCCAAGTTTGTCTCATGGCTCGTGCAGAATGTTGTGTACTGGAATAAGAGCCCGGATTTAATCACTTTGTCATGCTTTCATGATATCGATATCGTCTTGTTCATGTAGTTCGTAGTCATGTGGTCATGGTTTGTATTGAGTGGGTCTGGCGAACTAGATTTGGGACAAGTTAATGAGCATGAGACGTGTATATTTCTATGCTTTGTAGACTTGAATTCGGAGTGGTTCGCTCTTTATGCTAGTAACTTCTTATTTGGCATATTTGTAGATGTTTCTTAGCAAACATATTTCTCTCTTCTCATTTTTCTCTTTCTAAGTTAATAATGGGAGGGGTAGCTGCAGCTAAGGTGGCAACGGGGCCACCGTCACCCATGCACCGGTGAGTTGTACAAGTTTTTTCGCCAGAATCAGGCAAAGCCAGCACAAACACTGCATTTGAACGAGAAACCGATCTGCATTTACGTTGAAGAGAGTTTCAATGAAGGAGAATGTGAATTAGAGAGACAGTTGGATTGATTGAACTATATGTAGATTGTGGAGAGAAGTTTAAATTATCATTCAAAAGCTATTAGAGAGTCAAGCATCCGAAGGCTACCGGAGAATTGTAAGGCTAGACGACCTCACCAGTGGAGTCAAGTTTTTAAGCAAGCGATATAAAATATTTTCTTCTTCCTCGCCTCTCGCCGGCCGGAGGAAGAAGAAAAAAAAAAGAAACTAAAAAAAGGAAAACTAAAAAAATAAAATTGAAAAATTATTAAATATTATTAAAAATTGTCTACGTTAACGCCAGCTATGCCACATAGGACAGCTGGTGTTCATGTTAGCAATTTCTACCTAAAATTGACTGGATAGACTAAATTGGCACAAATGCAAAATGTTTAAGATTCAAATGACAAAAAAAAGGTTTAGGACTAGTCGCACAATTACAATACGTTTAAGACTTTTTCGGCTCCTTAAAACGATCGCTTGCGTCACTTAAAATAATTAGTCAGTGGAAAATTTTCATTATCGACAATAATTTATATTTATACATCTTTATTGACAATGAAATATTTTTTGTTCGTATATTTTTTTATAAGGAATACATGCGATTATATTTAGCAGAATATTTTTCAAAAAGGTCATTTTTAGCGATATAAACAAAGCCTTAGCAATGATTCACATGACCCGATGCCTCTACTAGTTCAAATTTATGAGCCCCAAATGATGCCCTGCTAACCTAGAGCAGGATGAAAAGGGCTAGGCCTCTTCACTGAACAAAACATAGATCGACTCTCGTGAAAAGGAGGATTGAGGGTTTAATTAGGAAAATTGGGCTTAATGTGGCATGGGTTTCACCCACTTTTTTTTTTTTTACAATGAATTTGACCCTGGGAAACTTGTGGGTTCTGGTGAAGTGACTTGCACGTGTCTGTTATCCAGCCAACATTCAAGCCGCCGATGAGCTTGGGTGGGTCATTTAGATCAATGTTGCAACTTTTAGCTAACGCACATACTAAGAATGATGAGAGGTAAAATAATCCCTACCTAGGATACAAGAGACATAGAACTTTAGAATCCCTAACTCTATAATACACTTTATATGTAATATGACGTGAAATCACTCATTTAAATCAACTGGAATCATGTTGAAATGAGTCTAGACAAGTTATACCACTATTTCAGCACTATACAATTAACGCGGCATAGCATGGCACGACACGACACAACATGAAATGAATTATCAGCTCTATGTCTTTGCATGGTTATGTGGATTCTTACTGGACATTTCTAAATAGGTCATATATGATTTGGACTTTTTCGAGTTATAGTGGCTCAATCATTATAAGGACATGCACACACTTAACTGCTAGAAACTGGGCCTCTCGATTACATATCGTAGCTTGATTATCATAGCAAACTTGTGTATGACCCTTCCCCATCGAATTTGCGCATTATCCTTCTTGATAGATCCACATTCATTTCGCAACTTAGTTAGATCGAGAGCCCATTAATTTCCAATCCTGGTTCTGCCTCATCTAATCGAATTCTTATCTCATTGCGTTGCTCCATTCTTCCTTCGTGGAGTATGAAAGGGTCACCGTCATAGTTCTGGACTCTTCACTCTCTAGAGATGCGACCATGACAAGTTTCTCCATCAATGTCGAAAACGATGACGGGGAAACATTTTTCCATGTACCCCCATATTATTTGGAAGGACAAAGCGCACAGCATATGTCGAGTACACACATGATGAACATGATCTTTCACCAATGATGTACTTCAAAGGTCGGACTACATTCCATATGCTACCGCCAAGTTGCTCTCAAGAGAAAGAAAGCAGTGGCAGAAAAGCAGCATGGGAATTCATGATAATATGTATCAATTAAACTCAAAAGTTTATCTTTTGTTCATCTTTGCTAGGCTATAAACTACAAGAAGCCCATAAATTAATTGCTTAAACTTTTAAAGAAGGTTATTTGCATACTTATGGTGCATTTGCTTGGGAGAAAACTTCATGATAATGGAAAATACTTTTTGGAAATCATTTTTCGGGAAAATGATTAGTTTTCCTTTGTTTGGTAATATGTGATTAAAAATAATTTTTGATGTTTGGATCTTATTTGGAAAATAATTTCATGACTTTATCTCAAAAAAAACATTTGATTTTTTAAATAATTTTTTTATTTTGTTTTTTCTTTTCTTTTTATTCTTTTCTTTCTTTTTCTTTTTCCTTCTTCCTCCTCCGCCAGTCGCTGGGCCTCCGCAATGGCCGACCTAGTTGGCCTCAGGCAAGGTTGAGATTGCCAGAACTCGATGAGCTCCAGCCTTGCCAGAGGCCTGCGGGGCTTGACCTTGCCAAAATCAGGTGAGCCTCGAGCTCGTTCGAGGCCGGCCCTTCCCGACATGTGCCTATGGCCGGTTGCCGAGGCCCGGTGACCGGTGGAGGAGGAAAAAAGAAAAAAATAATAATAAAAAATACAAGAAAAATAAAATATTAAAAAATTCAAGAGGAACAATTTTGGAAAGTGCTTTCACCTTCTTAGATTTAGGAATTCGCTTTCCTAATTTTATGCACGAATACTTTCCTTGACTAGAAAGCATTTTCGATTGACTAATTATTTTCGGCAAACCAAATAGGTGAAAGTTCAGAAAACTAATTTTGGGATATTTATGATAAAGAAAAATATTTACCATGAAATTTATTTTCAAGAAAAATGATTAGTTTTCATTTGTTTGGTGGTTTATTGTTCTAAGCTTCTTGTTTTTAGTCCATGGAAAACGTTTTCTGTAAATCGATTAATTTTCTGTCATCCAAATACTAAAAAATCAAAAGATAATTTCCCAGAAACAATTATCTTTCAAACATATAGACCCTTAATTTAAAGTTGGTATCTGAGTTAGAAGACTTGAGCTCAATTCCTTGCAATCCCTTTTCAACCTTTTTTGGGTTTTCCTCTCATTAGCCACAACGGTTTCAACTGTCTTTTAACCGAACTTAGCAATCCTTACATATGTGTAGATTGCAAATTATCTTAAATATTCTTTCAAGGTCAAGAAGATTACAACAATAAACCATAGCTAAGGATCTTCTTATTGAAATATGTCAAGAGTAGCGGCGTTAAAAATGTAATAATAATTAGGGACAAAAGCATAAAGTCATAAAACTTATCATAGAAATGTAATCAATTAATAGTTTTGGGACTTAATATATTGTCATGACAAGTTTTAGGACTTTGTTTGTACTTATCCTGAATAATTAGTGAATCATAAACCGAGTTCTTACACGTTTAATCTAGTGTATGTTGACGACAATTCAATACAAGGAAGTTATTTCTCAAGTTTATTATTCGCAATCTTAAATGTCTCTTTGAAGCTATATAGACGAATCCTAAAGTTCTCATCAAATTACCAACTCTCTTTTCTTTACTTCTTTGGTAACATCCTTATAGCAGGTGATCATGAGCAAAACGGCTTGCCTATACCTGCCTTAGGAGCCCAAAAGGCAAATGTACGAGCTTGTGCAAAGGCCTTTCATGGAAATCACCCGTCCCTTTTGCAGGGAATAATTTTAAAGATATCTTTAGAGAACAAATTTCAAAATCATGTGTCAAATTCTCTTTCTATGCATATAGATCTAGGTGGTCTAGATCGAGTTGGCCCATCGTGGATAGTCAAATCCAACTCCATAGCTAACAACAACAAATGTGGGAACATGAAGTAGATAAATAATGGGAAGTGCTCAGAGTTTGCTACGTAATACGTGTCGTGTGGCATACATGTTACCAATCCTTCTAACGAGGCAACCATCTATTCGCAAGAACCATGACCCTTGGATTCACATCATACAGTACGATTAGGTATTAATCATATATAAACACTAATAGCGGTCGACAGTAATTCTAAGAGCAGCCCCGAACAACGTTGAATTCACAGAAGAAATGGTCCCAAAGAGTTGATTGCCCACCTTTATGAACTTTCCGAGAAGCAGATCATCACATGTGAATATGGTTCTTAGTCCAGTAGCGTTGAAAGTACTAGATGGTCAATCCACGTTTCAGAGAACATCAACATCTTCAACATTGACTAAAATATAAAACTCTGCCACCCATCATTTATATTACCTGCTACTGCGTTCCATCTTTAAACTCCTCCACAAAAAAAAAATTCCAACAAAAGGAAAGAAGAAGCCAATAATTCAAACATCGGCTTGATAGTTCTTGTTTCTCCGGTACTGTTCTTAAGGACAAAAACAAAAGGGAAACAGCATGGAAAACCCTCAAAAGGCAAGGGAAGATGAAGAAAAAGAAGGATCGGTTCGCTACCGAGGAGTGAGGCGACGGCCGTGGGGGAAGTTTGCAGCTGAAATTCGAGATCCATCGAGGCACGGAGCTCGTGTGTGGCTTGGGACGTTCGATTCCGCCGAAGAAGCTGCTAGGGCTTACGACCGCGCCGCGATACGGTTGAGGGGTAATCAAGCTATTATTAACTTTCCCAGTGAGGAGTACTCTCAAGGTGCAGAATCTGCACGTCCTCCTGAAGAAACATTGTCCTCATCCGTGGATTACGGGGAGAGTTCTCATCACAAGAGAAGTAGCTCTAGTGAGAAAGTGAAAGAAGTTTTCGAGTTCGAGTGTTTGGATGATAAGGTTCTGGAGGATCTCCTCGAACAAGAAGAGAGGAAAAGCAAGTGAATGGTAAAGTTTTAGTTCTCTCTCTCTCTTCCTCCTTCCTTCGTGATGATCATTGCCAGTAATGGTCATATCAGTTGTGGTAACGGAGTGTGCGTGTGTTTTGGATCGATGAACTAGTAATTTGATTCTGGTTGGAGCCTTTAGGCGTGTTGCTAAGCCAATTCTGTTTCTGACTTCACTTTGGGTGATTAGGGTTTTGGTGGTGACTGCCAATTAGGGAGGAAAAATTGCAAAATGAAGGAAAATAGCAACGGATCGATCTAAATTATTTCAAAATGTTGTGTGTGGGTTTGAAGCATATTATGACCCTCTGAATTTGAGGAACCAACAAAAGAAAAAAAGAAGGAATGCCCTAGTCTAAAAGCCACTTGCAAGAGTCTTTTGGTGCATCAAGACATAATCTTAATGAGCTTTTTTGATATTTAAGCATTAAATAATGCATTACTTGGAAGAGTTAATTGCATCTCTTAGATTGAATCTTGCAAAGACATACTTATATCTTCTTATTTTCGTCATCGAAAGATGTTGTTTTGTTGGAGTGTTTAACCGGTTCTCGAGGGGGAAACAAGCCCTCTAGCTCTAGGATATTACAATTGATATATTCCCATTTCTTTCTCTTTTGCCAATTCAAATTATCGATACGTTCCTTCTTAGGTGATATAAAGCCTATCTCATATTTCTTTTGTTGTATCACAAGACAAAATTTTACTGTACTCAATAGATGATAAAGTACAATAGAGAGAGTAGATTGCTTTTGCATTTACGGCTTCTCTTTTGACTATCTCCGTTCGAGATAGTATGATAGGTGCAGTCGTATCGCCATCTCCTTCTCCTTTTACTGAAGATGCAGACATAGTTGTTGTTGGATTTCTCCGTTCGAGATAGTATGATAGGTGCAGTCGTATCGCCATCTCCTTCTCCTTTTACTGAAGATGCAGACATAGTTGTTGTTGGATTGATTCCTCTTAGGACAATGTCCCATTCCTCTGGATCTTTGGATCTAATAAAAGCCTTCATTTATGCAGATGTAGTTGTTGTTGGATTGAGTCCTCTTAGGACAACATCCCATTCCTCTAGATCTCTAGATCTAATAAAAGCCTGCATTTTATTCTTCTAGAAGAAGATGGCGATACGACTGCACCTATCATACTATCTCGAATGGAGATAGTCAAAAGAGAAGCCGTAAATGCAAAAGCAATCTACTCTCTCTATTGTGCTTTATCTTGTTAGAGTTTTTAACAGGTTCTTGAGGGGGAAAAAACCCTTTAGCTCTAGGATATTGCAATTAATGTATTTCCATTTCTTTCTCTTTTGCCAATGCAAATTAATGGAGAATAAATTTTGCACAATTAACGCATTGTTGGACAGTGACAAAGTTATTTAAGAGGAGCTCAACGCACATAGTCTAATTACGAAAAGATCTTAGGCACAACAGCAGACAAGAGTTGTGTAGTTTGTTCTTGGTGTTTGATTGCATCAACTTTCCAGTTGAGTAAAGTCAATACTGGTGTTAGACACAAATCCAATTGTATCCGAATCCTCTATTCGACTAATTCAGGCGGATGGACCAAATGCCGCCTTTAAATTCCTTTTGAATGCAGCTTAGGGCTGCTGTCAATCCCTTATAGTGTAGGGGTTAAAAGAGCTGGTAGAGAGAGCAAACATTCATTCATCCCCAGCTACATTAATCACCAATATATACCTTAGTTTAAAAGATGTCCAGATGAAACGTATAGAGATCCAGAGCCCACTAGATGCTAAGAAGGTTTACATAAATCTGCTAAGGATTACATGGATAAATTTTAATGGAAAATTTTATCTTCATGATGGTGAGCAGATTGAATCATAAAATGACTGAAAATTGTGTTCTCTAGCAGGTGCAAGAGCGGTAGGATTTCAGAGAGAACCTGTTTCCATGTTTACCTAGCTAATCTGGGCTTTAAATCTATAGTACCGTCACTATAGCGATTAAAATGACTTTCTTCCAAAAGCGAAGATCACGATGCTCTTCCGAAAGTGGATTTGATCTCGGTGGGGCAGTAAAAGTGAAGAATTCTTAGGTGATCCGGATGGATACCAACCTAAAGTATATAGTTTAGGACGTTAGTAAGTGAAACTCATATGATATGAAATTAGGATGTATATGGACGCAGCGCATTCAAGAAAGCCTAGGCATTTCTCATTCTTAGGGATAATATAGTTTGCACGCTAAACTATCGATAGGTCATTTTGACATAAGGTGGATCCTTTTGCTGATGTGCCTCCGACTACTACGGCCAATCCTATGCTCCGTGTGTGTGTTTGTGATAAATACGTTATTTTGACTATATCTCAACCTTCGATTCTTGTTTCTAAATCTAGGCTTTTTTTTTTATAATAACCGCGAGGGGCATTCGCATCGTCCCTACTTACATTAGTTGTGGCAAGTAAACCCCTCACGGGTTGCTGGGATCGCCCCCACCCCTAGCTGAAGTTGAAGGTGCAACGCCAGGTGAAGGATTCGCACTCACACCGTACGGGTGGGATTGAAGTAGCACCACTCATCTGTGCTACATCCTATGGGGCCTAAATCTAGACTTTTTTCGCTCAAGAATCTAGCAACAAAGCTACCCGTACAAAGCTCGTTTCAGGTTCTTTTAAGGGAAAAAGGCATTCCAAGTGTAATTCTTGGTGTTGGGTCATTGGAAAATTGTTGAAACCCTAAAATTATCATCATAAATTAGTCAGTTCACTTGGGAAATTCATATAAATTTTCAATATGTTCAGGCAACTAGCCCAAGTTAAAAATTCACATAAATATCTGAATAAACGATGACACCAAGAATCATATAAGTAATCTAGCAAATTAAAAGTTAACAAAGATTAGCATGATACTAATTGAGAAATTATCAGCACGCATGTTGTTGGTCATCCTACATGTGATCACAAATTTGTCGATCATACACGAGAAATATTCAACCAAAAGCTCCAAAATCATATGCCACAAGCATCAAACAACTCTCGATGAGAGTAGCATGTCGTAGATTTGCCTAACAGACTGTGCATTTCGACTTCTTTCGATATCGAAATTGCTCTATTTCAAGATCCCAAACCTTGCGGTTCCTACTTTCCAAGGGTATATATTGTCGAGTACCAAGAAAGAACACTTCAGAAGGTGACATTATGAATTGTAAGAGATTGTCGAAGTAGACAGTTGAGATTCAACGAATACTCCGAGGTTTTTAATAATCAGCGATGGATCTGGACATCAACTGCCGTAACGATATTTTCTTCTGAGAGCTGCCACTTTTCCACAGAGAAGAACAAGTGCAATTTGACTTCTTCTTTGGCACTCTGTATATATTTGCCTTTTTGGCTTAAAAAACTATTAAAACAGCCTCCGTGATGAGGGGCAATCACCAAAAGCAATGATATCAAACCAAAAAAGAAAAAAATTTCAAGAATTAGTGAACAAAATAAAGTAATACTCCACGTATTAAATTAATTCGCAAAATCGCTCATTTATTAAGTGATTTCTTAATGCCTTTCTTAAATCTTATAGTTCACACTTTTTGACTGCTTTTAATTCAAAATACTTGAAACTTTCACAATAGACAAAAGTCGATGCATAAAACAATATACGAACTTTTTTTCATAATATTTCAAAATTTGAATTCTATTCAAAGCACAAAACACTTGGACAACCCAACATTTCATTGACAAGGACATGGAACAGCAATCTCATTTCATGTTCTTTTTCTCTTCGTTTTCAAGAAGTTCCTCTAACAAGTTATCGTCCAACCACTCGTATTCCACTACCCGTTTATCGCCGCCTTGCTTCTTCGGTGACGAAGAAACAGAAGACGACGGCAACGGCAAAGAACTAGCCGCCGTACATCCTAAAGAGAATTCATTGGGGAAGTTGAGGATAGCAGTGTGACCTCTCATGGCGTACGCCGCACGGTCGTAGGCCTGAGCAGCTTCCTTGGCGGTGCCAAATGTCCCGAGCCAAACCCGAGCGCCGCGCCTCGTGGAGTCACGGATCTCGGCCGCATATTTCCCCACGGCCGCCTCCGGACGCCTTTGTGTCGCACTTGAGGTACCCCAACTTCTCCTCCTCCTCCTCCTTCGTGTTTGATCAATCCTTTCGGGTTCTCGTCGTCCATTTGTGTTTGTCCTGCATGGCTGCGTCGCAAGAGGCAACGCTTTTATAATCTGGCTTCATCCCATATCTGATTCTCCACTTGTAATGTGAATTTACCAGGCGATCGAGACGAACGGGTAAACACACGAGGTGGCTGAGAACAGCCGCACGTGCTTTAGAAGAAAGTTCTAAAAAGAAAGCCACCGACGGCCGGAAAGGTCGCCGTGTGGTGAAGGCGATGGCTCTTTCAGCTGAAGAGAAAACCACCGCCCTTTCGGGTTCTCGTCGTCCATTTGTGTTTGTCCTGCATGGCTGCGTCGCAAGAGGCAACGCTTTTATAATCTGGCTTCATCCCATATCTGATTCTCCACTTGTAATGTGAATTTACCAGGCGATCGAGACGAACGGGTAAACACACGAGGTGGCTAAGAACAGCCGCACGTGCTTTAGAAGAAAGTTCTAAAAAGAAAGCCACCGACGGCCGGAAAGGTCGCTGTGTGGTGAAGGCGATGGCTCTTTCAGCTGAAGAGAAAACCACCACCGCCCCCCCCCCCCCCCCCCCGTTTGAATTCTTCCATGCGTCCCTCCAGTTCTGCAGAATCGTTCGGACTTTTCAGCGGTATGTCTGGATTGATAATGACATGAAGATTACTTAGGACGATTAATCCTGCTTTGTCTCCCTATTTGTTCTTTCTAAGATCATTCCTCCCAAGGGGTGAAAATTAGCACATTCTGTAGGGACATCTTTGTGGAAAACACTCGAATGAAGATGTGACCTTCTGGTCACTTAGATCATGATCTACGTACTTTATTGTTTGAATGTAATTTTACACTGAAGATGCACAGTTATTTGATTTTTCGTCACAAGAAGTGCTCATATTTATCATATTAAAGTAAATCCATGTGTTTCTCTTTCTCTCTTTCTTTTTTTTTTTTTGCAAATAACAAATTGAGTTGAGATTTTTTTTTTTTATAATATGGCTTACATGTGCGTTCATCTCTTTGATTGGCTATAAAAGCACATGAGAGTAGCCGAGCACGTGCCCGTGAAGGGGGGAAAGTATCAAAAAAATCTTAAACATGTTGTATTTATACCAATTCAGTCTTAAACATTTCGATTGGATCAATTTAGTTATAAACCTTTTCATATTGATAACAAATCACTTTTCCCCCTTCACGTGCGTGTGAATCAAAGAAATAAACACGCACGTATGCCAATTTAGTCTCAATCTTTTTACATTGGTACCAACTCAATTCATTCGGTCAATTTAGGTAGAAAATTGCTGACATGAATGCCGGTCAACCTAAGTGGCAAGTGGCCAGCGTTAACGCAAACAAAATTACAAATTTAAAATGTTTTAATGATTTTTTTTTATTTTTATTAATTTTTTCTTCTTTTTTTCTTTTCTTTTCTTTCTTTTTTTTACAATTTGAGTCAACGAGATCACCAGCAGACCATTGCCAGCCATAGGTGAGGGCCGATGACCCTCGACTGGTTTAGGGGAGTGCCCCCATGCCCTCTCCTAGATCTGGACGAGGGCTTGATGCCCTCGTATGTGGCGGGCAAGGGCGCTGAGACCCTCGCCTAGATCTCGCTTGTGGTCAGCAGCCTCATTAGCCCACGATTGAGAAAAAAAATAAAGGAAAAAAAAGAAGAAAGAAAAAAACAACAAAGAATTCATAAATCGATTTTTTTATATTAAAAAAATATAATTTTATTCTAAATTTAATATACTAGTTAAACCCTGGGCACTAGGTCCAATGTGAGTGGGGTCCCAATGTGAATTATTAAAGCTTTTTGTCCTACGTTGAAGTTACATCATAGAAGAATAAAGTACTTTTGTTTTGACATATGACACATTGTGCTAGCTTTTTCTTTCAAGCACCGTATAGATTATTCATTTCACTCAGGTAATTCCACTTTGTTTAGAATAAAAGTACAAAAAAATACCTGGCCTGGTGACTTTATAAAAGCAGCCAAGTAGTTGTTAACATAAGAGTCCTTAATGTTAAGTGATTAAGCATTTGATTTGGATCTAACAAATCCGCGTCCAAATCAAAGTGACGTCCCACTTAATTTACAAAAATCCTATTGTTAATTCTACTTTTGTCTCTCTCTACATCTAGCCGTCATGGCAAATTTTCTACACAGGCTCAACGTGATGATGGATAATTACTTAATCAAATGAGACATATTATAAGATAGGAATGCTAATTCCACTAAAATGAAAATCAAGCCAAACTTGGGGTGGTTTGTTTGGGGGAAAACTTCGTCATAAAGGAAAATGCCTTTCGGAAAATTATTTTTCAAAAAAATGATCATTTTTCCTTTGTTTGATGATGTGCAACTGATAACATTTTATGCTGTTTGGATCTCATTTGAAAATTATTTCAATCTCATGAATTGATCTTAGACAAAAAAAAAACTAAATTTTAAATAATTTTTAATTTTATTTTTCTTTATTTTCTTTTCTTTCTTTTTTATTTTCCTCCTCCGTTGGTCGCTGGGCCTCTGCAACGGTTGCGACAAGCCATTGGCAAGGGTTGACCTAGCCAGCCTTAGGACCAACAAGGCTCGACCTCACCAAATATCGACGAAGCTCGAACTCACTAGCCTCGGGCGAGCTCAACCTCGCCAGATCCCGACGAGGCTCGAGCTCGACCTCGCCCGAGGCCAGCTCTCGTTGGCCTGTGCCTATGGCTAGTTGCAACGGAGAAGGAAGAAGGAAAAGATAAAGAAAAGAAAAAAAATGTTAAAAAAATTCAAGAATAGCAATTATCGAAAGTGTTTTCACTTTCTTATATTTAGGAATTCATTTTTCTAATTTTGGCTCCGTTCGTTTGACGGAAAATATGACATTTTTGGAAAATATTTTCCGGGAAGTCATTTTCCTGGAAAATAACATAATTTTCTGGTGTTGAGCTGAAATATGAAAAGTTTTGGAAAATATTTTCTGGTATTCGGCGACCGGCAACTGGCGGCGGTTGCCGGCAGCAGCTATCGATGGTGATGGCCCCAATGGATGGCTGGGAAAGAAGGAGGTCGGCAGAAAATGTTTTCTGCTTTTCAAAAGCGGAAAACATTTTCCTTACTTTTCTTCATGTTTTCACTCATTTAGGGGAAAATGTTTTTCGGGGTTAGTTTATTGCCCCCCCCCCCCCGAACACCGAAAAACCCGAAAAATGTTTTCCTAGAAAACATTTTCCGCCAAATAAACACGACCTTTATGTATGAATATTTTCCTTGACTGAAAAATATTTTTGATTGACTAATCATTTTCAGCGAACCAAACAGGTGAAAGTCCAAAAAAACTAATTTCGAGAAAACACTTTTCCTCAAACAAACGCTTCCTTTTAAGTGATGGCCATTCGTTGGGTCTGTCCATAATCCAAAAGAATTAATGCAAATCATAGTCACGAAATTTCCTAATTATAACTTCCAATCACATAGCTAGTTAATGAATATTTGCAGTAACCGTGACTTTTGTTGTAAACGGGCATAAATATTTTGTCAAGTAAATTATTTCATTACTAATTTGTAACAACCTTTTACTAGAATAAAGTTAATTTGAAAATTTTACGGATCATTACATTAAATTTATTAAACTTATTCCTTTCATTATATTTGGTTGATTTTGAGGAAATAAATCCAAAGGTACAAATGCATGTTGGCCACGAAAATAGCACGCCTAGGATCACCATAATTAGAAACCGAAATATGTTAATGGAGAAATTATTGATTCACATACCTTGGTTTGAAATCCATCGAACTTGACGCGGAATTTGCGACGGTTTCCAAACACGAACTCAAGTGCTTCTCCCCTATCCCCTTCGTTAGAATACTGATCTAATGAGATTACCACTCATGAAAAGAAAGTTCTCTCTAAATCCGTATATGACTCAAATTGTGCATCATCAGGTTAGGAGAAGGACTTGAGCACTATTTATAAAGTCTTCGACCATGGGCCCTCTCATTATGGGCCGGGCCGTACTCGGCCCACACCAGCCGCCTCATATTAGACTTATTAAAAACTCATATATCTTACTTGTATTAAACCAAACTAATTCATTTAATTTCAATTAATGAAGCCCACATTAGGAAATTCTTACATTCTCCCACTTGGGTGATATTAATTGAAATAGAACTGTGTGTGCACCCCCTATATTGATATAGAGATTATTCTTAATAGTCAATCCGATCCAATAAAGTCTCGAACACCGAATCATGGCTGTAACTATATGTACTTACGCAGAGCCTTTCATGGTCACGAGCGCTTTCAACTTTACTAATATGGATTTACTATGGTAGTGTGTCAAATGAATAATACCTCATAATGAGTGATACTTCATGTGTTGTCCATTTTGTTAGTCCAAATTCTCTCTCCTTAAATGTCACAAAACCTAATGTGTCACCAGAGAATATCCTTCATGGTTTCAACAAACCTTCACATGTCTTACCTTGATAGTTAACTGTACTTTATGTGTAATAAGACATATCGTTATCGCTAATACCAAGAATGCCCCATAGCCTATATTCAAGGTTTACACAATACCTTGAGATTTTCATCAAATATGCGTACTCAACTTGATAAATCTACATTCACAAATACCTCATTGAATGCAAAAGAATTGATACATATTCAAATATTACAAAATGTAACAAAATCAGATACAAACTTCATAAGAGCAATATAAAACTAAACAGCTCCCACTAATTAACAGTAACCCGTAATACTCCTAAGCCCATATTCATAACATATCGATCAAATACACAAAGGCGAAGGCCTTTAGTTAGTGGATCTACGATCATATCATCTGTCGAAATGTGCTCTACTGCAATGTCATAATTTTGAACTTTTTCCTTTATAGTCAGGTACTTGACTTCCATATGCTTAAACGCCTTAAGACTTTTGTTGTTTTTAACAAACAACACTGCAGAGTTATTGTAACAATACAATTGTATGGGCCTATCCACAAAATCAAATACGGTTAACTCCTTAATAAGGTTCTGGAGCCAAATTGTCTAAGTAGCTATCGAAAAGCATGCTACAAATTTCGCTTGCATGTTAGAGGATGTCATTGATTTCTGTTTTTCACTTTTTCATGACACTGCACATCCTGCTAACTTAAAAATGTAACCTGTTGTCGACTTCTTTTCATCCTGACAGCCAGCAAAGTCTGAATCCAAATACCCAACTAGTTGTAGGTCTTGAACATGTTTGTAAATTAGCATATAGTCTTTTGTCCTCTTTAAGTACCTCAAAACCTTCTTGACAACAACCCAATGATCGTGCCCTGAATTTGACTAATATCTGCCTAGAAGTCCTATTGCAAAAAAAATATATGGTCTGGTACATACTTGAGCATACATAATGCTCCCAAGTGCACTAGCATAAGGTATATTCTTCATTTGGGCTTTCTCAAAATCTGAATGAAGATATTGTAACAGACTCAACTTATTACTCTTACTGACAGGAGCAATTCCTGGCTTGCATTGCTGTATGTTGAATCTTTTTAAGATATGATCAACATATGCCTTCTAAGATAAACCCAATAGTCGGCGAGAATGACTCTTATGAATCTCAATACCAAGGACAAAAGACACCTCACCAAGGTCCTTCATATCAAAGTTCTTTGACAACATCCGCTTTGTTTCATGCAGTAAATCAATGTCACTGCTTGCAAGCAGAATATCATCCACATAGAGTATAAGGAAAATGAATTTCCTCCCACTGACCTTGCAGTATATACACTGATCTACTTTGGTCTCAATAAAACCAAATGAAGCGACAACACCATGAAACTTCAAGTACCATTATCTAGAAGCTTGCTTGAGACCATTAATAGATCTTTTCACTCTACATACAAGCGTACCCGAATCATCTGCCGCAAAGCCTTCAGGTTGCATCATATATACTTCTTCATTAATGTCTCCATTGAGAAAGACAGTTTTAACATCCATATAATGTAACTCTATATCGAAATGAGCTACCAATGTCATGATCACTCTGAAAGAATCTTTAGAAGAGACGGGAGAAAAAGTTGCTTCATAGTCTACTCCTTTTCTCTGAGTGAAACCCTTGACTACCAGTCTGGCTTTAAACTTTTCAATCTTTCCTTTGGAGTCCATTTTAGTTTTATACACCCATTTACAGCCAATGGGTCTATGATCTTCAAGTAATTCAACAAGTTCCCAAACTCCATTATACTTCATAGACTGTATTTCATCTCTCATTGCATCCAACCATAGTTCTGACTGAGGACAAGAAACAGCTTTCGCATAAGTCACTAGATTAGCCACAGAATCGATATCGTAGTCTTGCTCTCCTATATAGACTAAATAGTCCGGTGGTATAACTGATCGTTTCTCCCTAATGGATCTCCTTACTGGAGCAGCAACAACCTCATCCTGCATCTGAGAGCCTTGAGGAACTTCATTAGGAGTTGTCTCAACAACAGGATTCTGAGCCTCAACAAGTTCAGTCTGTGGTGTGGGATTCTCCACAATTATCTGTATGGGAAGAGATAAAGATACAACATTACCCACCGTATTATTATCCTCAATGTTATGTGAGCAACTACTTTCTTCGGCCACATCAAACTCCAGAAACTTGGCTATCTATGATTCCACAATTCTTGTGTCTCCATTGGGATTGTAGAACTGATATCCCTTTGAATGATCCGGGTAAGATACAAAGTAACACCGAGTGATTCTGGAGTCTAACTTACTTAATGTTGGATTAGTAGGTATATGATTCAGAATGTACAAAGCTATTTTCAAAGCTTCACCCGACAAAAAATTAGGTAAATTTGTCCTACTAATCATACTCCTTACCATTTCCATAAAAGTATGATTGCGTCTTTCGGCTACACCATTTTGCTTAGGATTCCCAAGCATAGTAAATTGAGCCACTATCACAGAGTCCTCTAAGTATTTGGCAAATGGCCCCTTAAGCTGTCCGGCATCGCCATGCTTGCCATAATACTCTCCACTTCGGTCAGATCTAACAACCTTTATGACCTTTCTCAACTGTTTCAGAACTTCAATCCGAAAAATCTTGAACTTGTCAAGAGACTCAGACTTTTCTTTAATCAAGTACAGATAGTCATATCGAGGATAGTCATCAATAAATGTGATGAAATAAAAATTTCTACACAAGGTTGCCATAAAGTCCACTTATATCAGTATGAATGATCTCCAACAGGTTAGAACTTCGGACTGTAATTTTCTTCCTTATCTTGATGATTTTACCTCTACAACAGTTTACGCATGTCTCTAGGTTATTTTTAAGAGCAGGCAAGATGTTAGTCTTTATTAGCCTTTCTACTCTATCCTTAGAGATATGACCAAGCCGTTTTATGCCACAATGCATAAGACTATTCCTTAGGTAATGGTCTCTTGAAAACAACCTTTTCAGCCGTATAAGTGACATATATATCATTGGGAGACAAACACAATTTGTACAATCTGTTAGACATATAACAGCATCCAACCTTATTTGAATTAAGAAACAAAGAAATAACATTGTTCTTGATTTCAAAAAAGTAGCCATACATGTCCAAACATAATACGGAACTAAGTTCCGTCTAAAAGAAGATACATAAAAAGTGTCTTTTAACATTAATCTAAAATCAGAGTCTAGAATTAAGATTACATTTCCCACAAACACAACATCATCTTTCTCGTTATTTCCCATAGTGAGTCTTGCCTCAACCTGATTTGGCTTTCTCCGGTTTATGAATCTATGTATGGTAAACGCAACATGATTAGTTGCACTGCTATCGAGCCACCAAGAATTGGATGGTACTTCCGATAAGTTGAATTTATAAACATGTGCCAAAGAATCATTACTTGTAGACTCAAGTTTAGATAACCAAGCTTTAAACTTTTCACAGTCCTTCTTTATGTGACCTTTCTTCTTACAAAAGAAGCAGCGGTCACCATCCCTTTTGAAGGATGTTTTCTTTGGACCCATATTATCATATTGACCGGTAGTGTCATGAGTACCTTTATAAGTACGATTTTTGGACTTCTTATTCTTCCTTTTGTGGGAACCAGAAACATATAAGGCTAGATGCCCTTTTTCCTTCTTAAGTTTATCTTCCTCTGCCATCACCCATGCTATCAAGTCATTAACTAACCAAGTCTCATCTTAGGAATTGTAATTTGTCTTTATAATCCCAAAATTAGTTGGAAGGGTGTGCAGGGCTTGATGGACAATACTAGCATCAGGAATGAAAACATTAAGAGCTTGAAATTTCGTCTTTAGGTCTACCATCCTAAGGACATAATTTCTAACCCCAGCAGTACTATCATACTTCATATTGAAAAGCTTTTGAAGAAGTGTACCAACCTCAGCATTAGATGAAATGCGATTTTTAGCTTCTAAGGCTGCCATCATTTCCTTAGCAATACAGTCAGCTGACAAACCACTTTTCAAGTGTTCTTGAATGGATTTCTTCATTGTCAATAAGCAAATCCGATTGTTCTTTTCCCAGGTAGCATAGTCCATTTTCTCAGCTTCAGTACTCATGGCCGTGATACCTACCGGCTTATCCTTTGTAAGAGCAATGTGAACATCCGCTAGCTTCATTCCAAATAGAAAATCCTCTTTTCATTTCTTAAAGTTAAACCCAGTAAGGACCTCAATGAAAATGAAATTGCTGTTTATAGAAAAGGTGACTGGAAAACAAACAAACAATACAATCAGTATCATATGAGTACTTATCCAGAGAGTTACATACATCATCATATAATCACCTTTGGGCAGAAAATATGACATGTAGTTATACACTTTTCACATGACAGCGGTCATGAGAACATATTCTAATTTTTTGTGAAATCACCACCTTTGGGTGTATGAACCACTAAGATCAGTCATTTCTCAAGCATATGCTATACATGTACCCCTTCATGAACCAATACAAGATAACTTCCTTTAGGAGTATGATCATGCAATAGAATAGGAGACATTCCATCATAAATTGAGATCGATATTTCTCAAACCCAGTCAAATGTGCCACTTTGGTGGTTACTATCCAACTGAATCCCCGAAATTCTCTCATACCAGGGATATGAACTTTATGTATCACATTCACTATATACATGTAATGCTGGACGTAAAGACAGGGACGTATATCTCTGAAATTACATGTCATGCTAATTATATTATTCCATTTATTGATAGACAATGAAGTACACTCTACATAGTCCTTATATGGTGCTAAATATGTGAGCTATCATATGTATTTCCGAAACCATACAGAAATACAAGAAAATACGCAAAAATTCCCTAAAAATATGCGTATATAGGGTTCCATACATATATTCACATCTGTAAAAGCTTCAAACATGTAAAATAAATACACCACAATGTAGAGAATCTCGATACGAGCTCGTCGGTACCAAGAACGTCCAAAATGGATGTCAAACACGCCCTCATGCGCCGCCGGAAGGCGCGGCCCGAGCGCTCGTGTTCAGCCGGTCAAACTGGTTTGAACAGCCGATTCGACCGATTGACCAGTCGAGTCAACGATCGGGTCGGATCGAAACTCGGGTCAGGATCCGGGTCAACCCGAATCTGCGCCCTTGCTGACGTCATCATGACGTCAACCTACAATTACCGGCGAAAAAACGCGCCTATTCGGCACGGCTGGGCGTGGCCATCATGCGCCGCCGCGCCCACGGCGCATGTCGGTATGTGAGGGCGCGTGCGGCCTCGTCCGGTGATGTGCCGCCCGTCAATCTTCTCATCTCGACGAGTAGATTCCGAATATGTAATAAAATTTTACATTCAACGGACAAAAAATTTGGAAAATGGGTGAAAACCTCTCGGACATAACGAAAACGGTCCTAATCCGTAGGTTTTAGTTCTAATCATGGCAGGCTCTAATACTACATGTTGGCCACGAAAATGGCCTGCCCATGATCACCATAATCAGAAATCGAAACACGTTAATGGAGAAATTATCGATTCACGTACCTGGTTTGGAATCCATCGAACTTGACGCGGAATTTGCAACGGTTTCCGAACACGAACTTAAGTGCTTCTCCCCTATCCCCTTTGTTAGAACACTAGCTTAATGAGATTGCCACTCATGACAAGAAAGTTCTCTCTAGATCCTTATGTGAGTCAAATTGTGTATCATCAGGTTAAGGGAGGGACTTGAGCGCTATTTATAGAGTCTTCGACCACGGGCCTCTCATTACGGGCCTGGCCATACTCGGCCCACATCAGCCAGCCCCATATTAGACTTATTAAAAACCCATATATCTTACCTTTGTTAGACCAAACTAATTCAGTTAATTTCAATTAATGAAGCCAACATTAAGAAATTCTTACAATGCATTATATCGGATAATTTTAGAACAATTTCATTTTCCCTCAGTAAACGTGTCGCTCCAAGGTTAAAATTCTAGATCGTCCATGTAGCCACTTCTTGATTGGTATCATGAACTTCTTCTATTCACGATTTTCGCTATGGTACTTGAGAGGTTGTAAATTAGAAGACGACCTAAAATTGCAACCATAATATGTCAATTGAAATCCCAATCCCAATCCCAATCCCTATTCTCTTGCTTAAAAAACTAATTTCATCCACGCAGACTATCAAAATATATATATATTTTTTTGTCATGCTCTAATTCTCAATTCACTCTTAAACTTTTACCTTACCTCTTTGTAGAATGTGAGAGTCGAAATTCACATCTAAAACTAAACGTCTCCACCCTAACCTCGGAAAAAGTGGGAATTCGAACTCCCCACCTCTCCTCTTTTGTGACCATCAAATTTAAAAGCTCACGAATCCTCCTGAGTTTTCCTCCAACTTCCATTTAAACATACGGTACTCCCCTATTAATTTAATTTCACGATCATTTTGTCTACCATTCTTAATTTTCTGTATTTCTTTTCTTCACCTTTCGCAATATATTTAACCAATAAGGACAAAAGCCACAAAAACAAACTATATTCATGGGGACATATTTTACCTTGAACTTTTTTCCGTGACACCAGAAATTTCGAATTTATACCTGCGTGACATATTTACTTTCAATTGAAACCGTTAAAAATCTTCCTACATCACGTGACTTAAGTGATACAAAAATATCATTATTTTAATTGAAAAATTATTATACGGAACCTTGATAGAAGGTAAATGTATTATATAGATACAAATTTAAGATTTTTTTATGTCACAAAAAAAAATTAAGACAAAATGTGTCACAATAAATATAAAATTTTAAGGTAAATAAATCACATTGGCATGGTTAGGGAGCGATCGCGGCTTTTTCCCTTACAATAATAATCAACGCTGTCGACTTCCGAAGCAATTTGGGCGCACACGTGGCGCCACGTGGAGTCCTGTCGAAGTAGAAAGGAAGAACAAAAAGACAAAACTAATCCACCTAATGCGCGCACGTATCTCTTTCTTTGTAAGTGCCGTGTTTCTGTCTTCTGAGTTCTGAGTCATCTCCTCCTCCTTCGCTTCCACTTCCAACTCTCCCCCCCTCTCTCTCTCTCTCTCTCGCCGGAGCGAAGCGCCGGAGGAGGGCCATGAAGATCATGGTGGCCGTCAAGCGCGTCGTGGACTACGCCGTCAAAATCCGAGTCAAACCCGACAAGGTAACTCCCCTCTCCGCTTCCGCTTCTTCTGCTTCCTCTCCTCCTCCTCTTCAATCGACCCGGTTTGCTAATCTCGTGAATTTCTTCGCAGACCGGCGTGGAGACCCAGAACGTGAAGATGTCGATGAACCCGTTCTGCGAGATCGCGCTCGAGGAGGCCCTCCGGATCAGGGAATCCGGGCTGGCCTCGGAGGTCGTGGCCGTCAGCGTCGGGCCCGCCCAGTGCGTGGACACGCTGCGGACGGGGCTCGCGATGGGGGCGGACAGAGGGATCCACGTGGAGTTCAAGGAGGAGGGTGGTCTGAACCCGCTGTCTGTTGCCAAGGTCTTGAGGGCGCTCGTGGAGGCCGAGAAGCCCGGGCTCCTCATTCTTGGCAAGCAGGTTTTTGGGTTTATTTGCCCTGTCGTTTGCTGTTGTTTGTCAAAAGATCGAAAGGGAAGTGGGAATTGAGAGATTGAGGGTGTGCTTGTTGACGACGAACGACTGTGCTAAAAGCTTGTGTCGTATTGAGTAAAGAAATGTTTTTGATGGATTGCTAGAATGACATGGTTCTGGGTAGGAAGATGGTCTCCTTTGAATTGATGATGTGGTCGATAGGAATGGGTCTAAGTCTAACGTCCATTTCGAATGTTCTTAGGGAGGGAGGGAGGGAGGGAGAGATGGCTTTCGGGTTTTGCACGGGGTGTTCATACGAAAGGAATTTAGTCTGAGGCTGTCAGTTAATATTCTACAGTTTTTAGCTCAGTTTATGGAGCACTATCTGATAGACAACTTAGCAAGCGAAAGCTTCAATCTTGTGTTTTAGAAGACAAAATGTTGTCTGGGAAAGCATTTTCGACCGCTCACAAGCTCTTCACTTTATCTAGAAATTGAGGCTAAGATTATGAATGGGATGTTGTTTGGCTGTGTCGATTGTAGCTCTTATTTGGTTTTGCTGAAGTCCTTTGTGTTTGGAGTTGTTGTTGGCTTTAGATCCTAAAATTGTTATATCATCATGGATTTGAGATCTTCCTCCAGCTTTTGAAGAGGTTATGTAGAAGGGAGTCAGGTTCAGCTTTAAAGTGTCTGAATGATTGGCATGAGACATTCCCTAAAACTATTAGGACGATGTTGCTTGGGGCATTAATTTCTGAAAATTGAGATGCAATTCTCACTGCTTTATCTTGACTAAGTTGCAAAAATTTGGAGATACCAAGTAGTTCTCAGTCAATTGATATACTTTCTATTGTTATTGGATCCAAATTTGGTTTCATATGATTACCCGTTATAATGACCAATTTAGAGTTTAGTCTTGAGCCATTTACCTATTTGATGTACTTCCTTCACTTTGTATATAATGCTTTCCATCCTGTATCAGCTAATAATGATGATTTGTGATTAGGCCATTGATGATGACTGCAATCAAACAGGGCAAATGCTTGCAGGGCTGCTGAAATGGCCACAAGGAACCTTTGCTTCTAAGGTAAGATTTGCTATGATTCTGATCCTTCGTTTGGTTGTGTAAGATTCCTGGGGCTTTGTCCCGTCAGTACAAATTGATCTTCAGGACTCTATATCCTTTTCTTTAGTAATAGTCTCATATCTCTTGTTTCCACACTTCCTTCCGTGAAGCCCCTTCTGCTGTCTTTAAGTGTTTAATTTGTGTTGGCGAGGGAGTGGTTTAAGGTCACTAATGTATCCATCTTTTCAAATTCTTGCAATGTGCCTTCACCGGGTCAATCTTTTAGGTCTAGAGGGATCTATGACTCTAGGTTATTATGTATCAGTCAATTGAACAGTAACCTCCCGCTGAACAAAGTATGGCCACAGGATATGGTCACAGGATATGAATCTTTTCATTGTCTTGAAACTGCCAAAGGATATGAATCTTTTGATTGTATTGAAACTTGCCTTTGGCAGTTAATCTTTTTAGTTCTAGAGGGGGGGTTAATTTGGCTTCTGTTTTGAATGCTCCCATTTGTCGTCCTTATTTTAACTTCTGGCACTGATTTTGCTGTTTTGGGAGATTTTTTGTTTTTTCTGCTTTTGTAAATGTGCCTCATACCGTCCTCTAACTTTCAGCTAATGATAGTTAACTATCTCTATTGGGGTTTGGCAAGAAGACAGATATCTAATGTTATCCAGGAGTTGATATAGTTTACACTTCAGTTGATAAGATTTCTTGAGTATGCCGATAATTGATTTCTGCCGAGTTACATCTCCTATTGGTGTTTATCCAAGATTTGATCACATCTTCCTTTATGTTCTCTTGCCGTCTGTCCTTTTCCACGTTTGCATTTGGGTGCTTTTTCGTGGTTGATGATTTGTGTCTGCCCTTTTAGTAGGTTATCCTGGACAAAGAAAAGCAGGTTGCGACTGTGGATAGGGAAGTGGATGGTGGCATCGAGACTGTGCTTTTGGACTTGCCAGCAGTCATTACGTGAGAACATCGCTTTTCTTGTACTTTTTAGTCCTTCTAAATCTTGAGAAATTAGTAGGTGTTCTCTGAGCAAGGTGTCCTCTACCCTGAGTAATCACCATATGCCTAGCGACATGGATTTCCTCGTTTTCTTTCAAGATGAAAAAGTTCCCATGCGGAGATTAGTCTGGGTGGATGGGAAAATTTTATACTTTAGGAGCTCCTAAAAGTCTGCCAATTTTATATTTAGCTTGGCAACTGCAATGTTTAAAGGTCATGTTTCATTTAGTATACATATAACCTACTCAATGGCTTGGTTTCTGCGCTTTCAATGAGAACCAAACAGCCCCACGAAAGCGAGGACCTACAAATCCTTTTTTTCTAACTCTTAACTTATTGAGATAGGGGTTGCAAACCTTTTACTAGTTTGGGGGCTAGATTGGTTTTGCCATAGAAGTTATAATATTGAGATAGGGAAACTAATCGGTTTCTTCTTGATTATGGCTTTGACCTTTATTGGACTTCCTATTTGTGCTCAATCTCCGGTAGCTAACAGCCTCTGAATCATGTATCTTGCGCAGCACCGACTTGAGACTGAACCAGCCAAGGTACGCGACGCTTCCCAACATCATGAAAGCCAAATCCAAGGTCATAAAGAAGTATACCCCAGAAGATTTGAATGTCGAGATCAAGTCCGATCTGGAGGTCCTTCAAGTGATGGAACCTCCCAAGAGGAAAGCCGGGGTCATCATCTCCTCTGTCGACGAGCTAATCGACAAGCTTAAGAACGAAGCTTGCGTCATCTGATATGTCTAGTTTAACAGCTGCTGTAGTTATTCTAACGAAAATGTCAAAACCCCTTCATGAAATGGACACCAACATGCATGTCATCTGTTCATTGGATGATGCTTCCAGTTTAATAAAGTTCAATCTTTGACATATTCATTCTTACCTCCAATTTGGCCAGTTCTTACAGCAAGCAACATTTTACAGTGATCCGCAAAATGTAGGACATTCGTGTCTGCACAGCGGATGTCTGCACAGCTGATGTCTCGGTCAGTTAAAGAGCGGCAAGCGCGATGCGTTTGCAAAGGGCAGTGATGAATTGTTTCTGATGAACCTCAGGAGATAGAAGGAACATCTATATGTCTGAAAAGCGGACTTCATTTGGAAGTGATCTATTGACAATGGGGGGCAATCAAAAACATTTTGCAGGAAGCACAATTAACTTCAAACTCACCACCATACAATTTCCATACTCTGAGCATTCTTAAACGCAGCTATCTAAGTAGACACAAAGGCTAATTCATATCGTTCATGGTGCAAAGCAAAGTGTTACAAAACAACTCATTTTGCTTCAGCCTTTTTTTTTTTTATTGAAAATACACTTATAATAGGTTGCGTTTGTTTCCCTGAAAACTTTTTGTCGCTATAAAATGTTTTAATTTAATTTAATTTCAAAAAAGGCATACCGTGTTATAGTATTTGTTTGCGCCGAAAACAAGTTGAAAAGATTCGGTTTTAATGGTATTTGATAGCAAATGAATCCATTAATGGCGAACAAAAACCTCTAAACTATGTTTATTATTACATATTTATCCTAAACCTTTTCTTGTGACATAAAAAACCTCAAACTTATACCCGTGTAACACATTTACCTTCCGTCAAGGTTCCGCGAGATGATTTTAGCCAAAATAACGTCATTTTTATTACGGTTTGTCTTCCGATGCCTATACATGCAAGTTTTTTACGATATTCATTGATATAATCTTGACGGAGGGTGAATGTGCCACGCCATACACAAGTTTGAGATTTTTGGAGTCACGGAGAAAAGTCCGGGGGCAAATGTGTCACGGGGTATAATTTGCGGTTTTTTATGACTTTTTTCCTAAATTAAATTCTCGAGCATTTCCCATTAAATAAAAACCGAATTTGAAAAATCACGAGACTTTTTTTAAAAAGGAAAAATAAAATTATTTTGAAAGTTAGAAAAAAACGGACCCTCGAAGCCAAAGATCTGTTGAAAAGCTTTTTCTGATAATAAGTTGGCCCATTGTAATAGAAAGTCCAACAAAGTGACAGGCTGGGTAGCTAAGGCTCGAAGAAAAAAACCTTCTTGCCATAGAATTGGACCCTCTACTCTCCTCCCGATCTATGGAGTCCACTTTGTGTCGATGCTTTGTTGGTGTACTCGCAAATTAAGACTTCGAGAAATGAATGAATATCATCATTCTAAACAAAAAAAAAAGGCCAAAAAAAAAAAAAAGAGAGAGAAGGGAAATCCGAAATCTTCAACCCCCCACCCGCGGGCCGCGACGGCTCCTTCCAAAGCCGCCCCACCGCACCCAACGACATGCTGGTCGGGTCACCATCCCGGAGCCGCCACGTGGCGAGACCGACCCCACCCAAGTCAATTCCACGTGGCGCCGCCGCGCTGGTCCTCCGCGAAAAGAGAAGGGGAAAAAATATCCCTCTTTTGTTTTTTTTTAAATGACGCGACGGAAGGAAAGTGAAATAAAGAAGACGGGGAAAAAAACACGAGAGGGAATTGGCGGACTGCGGGGGTTGGGGGGTGGTCAATCATTGTGCGGCGAAAGACCGATTCGTGCACCTCCTCCGACGGGTCAGGAATCCGCATGGATTCGACGGATCTCGAGCTCGGGCTCGGCGACGATCCCAGCTGCTGGGACTTCCTCGACTGCTCCTCCCTCTTCGACGGCGGCGGCGGCGGCGGCGGCGGCGTCGGCGGCGTCGGCTGCTCCCCCTCCTCCCCTTCCCCCTCCTCCGCCGCGCCGCCGCCTCCTCCGCCGCCGCCGCCGCTCTGGCCTCCCGACAACTCCGGGTACGGCGTCCGTTCCTCTCTAGGGTTCCGAACTTCTCCCCGTCTCGCCTTAACGGCCTTTTCGATTGATTTCGCCCGTTTTGCGATTCCTGGTTGCAGCGCCGCCGCCGCTTCCGCCGCCGCGGGGGCCGTGGATTTCCCGGCGGGGGACGAGCTCGGCGGGACGCAATGTCCCCGGAAGAGGTAATCCCGTCTCTCCCGCGAGCGTTGTCTACGCCGTGTTTTTCGAGTGATTGCTGCAGCAGCTCACCGGTGTTGATGGTGGGTGCGGGGTGAAAACTGCCGCGTTGGATTTGGGACCCGTGTTTCCTCGGCTTTTGCTTTGAGCGCCTGGTGGAAATTAGCCTCTCTCTCTCTGCTTGTTCGTTCGTTCTTTCTTCCTTCTTCCTCCCTCTTCCACTCTTGGGGTGTTTTGTTGATTACTATGGTAGTTTTCGTCCTTCCCGGCTGTGTTTACCGCAACTGTCTGCCTCTGTCTGATCCGCAGGGGACGCGGTGACGCGTGCAGCCAGCCGCGCACGAAAGCTTGCCGCGAGAAATTGCGGAGGGAGCGGCTAAACGACAGGTTTTCGCTTCGAATTGTTGCGTGCGATTGCCCGTAATAACTTTTTTTTTATATATGTACTCCTCTGGAAAGCCATGTCTTCTGCTATTTCTACGTATTGGCGTTAGTGTTTATGTGCAATGATGGACTTTCTCCGAGTTCTCGCTGATGGCCGAGCCATTTTGAATCTCGACTTTCGTTTATGGATTGCGTGGTATGCGTCGATAGTCAAGAGAATTCCGAATGGTTTTAGTGTTGGATATGTATGTGTCTATTAGGGGAATTCAATCAGGAGTTTAGTTTTTTTTATTCATTTTCATGCCGGATAGCAGCAATGATTTGAGCACTCTGTACAATGTGCCTTTTAGGGTAATATTGCATCTCCCTCTCTTCTTCCGAGTATTTTATGTGGTTGATTCAAAGATATGATGGCAATGGTGTGCAGATTTCTGGACTTGAGCTCTATCTTGGAACCTGGAAGATCAGTCAAAACTGAAAAACCGGCCATACTTGATGATGCTATTAGAGTTTTGACCCAGCTTAGAGCTGAGTCTGAGGAGCTCAAAGAAACAAATGAAAAGCTGCAAGAAGAGATAAAATGCCTGAAGGTTGGTCTGAAAATTTCTGGAAGGGTCACCTTTTTTATTTAACATGGAACGGCGATGATATAACCTTGATCAGTGTCTCTTCTGTTTCTCTTAATGTTTTTGTTAATCCATGCTTGTCTCCCCTGGTAATGCTTATCAATGTGATATGCATGTAAAAATGGCAACCGTCTACTTTTGTGTTTCCTTTTGGTATTTGCTGTTCTATCATTGCTGACCTAAATATTTATTGTCAAATGAGCTAGAAATTTCTCATGGGGTTAGGTTTGCTAAAATACTGAGACAAAACTATCTATGAGCCCTGTCAAATAACATAGCTGAAGAAGTCAGCTAAGATGCTATGGTACTGGAAGAAATTAGCGTGTTTTTTTTTCTTTTAATATCAATCATAAGATTTTGTGAGGAGAGAGCACAGTCAAATCGCTTATGACGTTTCATGCTCACTGTCGGCTAGAGCTACAGATGCTCTAAGATTTTAGAGGTTGGAAATTTAGTGCCTAGTCCCCTGAAGTTTTAATACTAATCAAAAGTTAATGTTACTTTGTGAGGAGATAGCAAGGTCAAATTGCATATGATGTTTTACGATCACTGTTGACTAGAGCAACAGTTGTCTAATGTTACTTTGTAAGCAGATAGCATGGTCAGATTGCATATGATAAAGTTGCATATGAGCCCTGTCAAATAACATAGCTGAAGAAGTCAGCTAAGATGCTATGGTACTGGAAGAAATTAGCGTGTTTTTTTTTCTTTTAATATCAATCATAAGATTTTGTGAGGAGAGAGCACAGTCAAATCGCTTATGACGTTTCATGCTCACTGTCGGCTAGAGCTACAGATGCTCTAAGATTTTAGAGGTTGGAAATTTAGTGCCTAGTCACCTGAAGTTTTAATACTAATCAAAAGTTAATGTTCCTTTGTGAGGAGATAGCAAGGTCAAATTGCATATGATGTTTTACGATCACTGTTGACTAGAGCAACAGTTGTCTAATGTTACTTTGTAAGCAGATAGCATGGTCAGATTGCATATGATAAAGTTGCATATGAGCCCTGTCAAATAACATAGCTGAAGAAGTCAGCTAAGATGCTATGGTACTGGAAGAAATTAGCGTGTTTTTTTTTCTTTTAATATCAATCATAAGATTTTGTGAGGAGAGAGCACAGTCAAATCGCTTATGACGTTTCATGCTCACTGTTGGCTAGAGCTACAGATGCTCTAAGATTTTAGAGGTTGGAAATTTAGTGCCTAGTCACCTGAAGTTTTAATACTAATCAAAAGTTAATGTTACTTTGTGAGGAGATAGCAAGGTCAAATTGCATATGATGTTTTACAATCACTGTTGGCTAGAGCAACAGTTGTCTAATGTTACTTTGTAAGCAGATAGCATGGTCAAATTGCATATGATGTTTTTACGATCACTGTTGGCTAGAGCGACAGATGTCATCAATTTTAAGGTTCAAAAGTTTGGGCCATAGTAGTGCTGGGAACCCTAGAGTTTAGTTTTAGTGGATATAAGGCACTCCACTCTGTTTTGTATGAGACTAGCTTCTTTCTGCTCTTTTCTCCTTTTTCCCTGTCAATTTACTGATGATGAGGGAAAGACTCAAAGGAGTTCGCATAAAATTGGTCAAAAAGCATGCAGGTCAGCTTGTTTGTTGATTTATTTATCAGAGATTCTATAGGATTCTGCAAAGCCAGAACAATTGGATGGTTCAGTTAACTACTTCTGATTGGATTGAGTTTGGGCTGAACTGTGATATATTTTCTAATATTATTTCCAGCTCATAAGAAGCCGTTATGGCCGCTATGGCAATTTTCTTGCAGAAAATGCAATGGCAAGATTTCTAACTGATATATGATGGAATACAGTTAGCTAAGCGACACAAATCCTCCAAGTTGTCACTTGTAACTCTGATTCACAAAACCTTAAGAACCTCAAGGCAAAGCTTATTTAATGAGGCACTAATTTCACTTGCATTATCTTTTGTGGGTAGTTTGCCTTGAAACTTAAACAAGTCTTTGAATTGAAACTACGAAGCTAAGTGATTCACCTTTCACATGAACAGCCTCATCTCTAGGAACTTTTGAAGGTGGGGCTTTAACATACGTTAAAACGGTCAATGAAGACATCTCTCCTACATGCAGAAAAAAAGTTGAGGAATAGAAAGTAGAATAAATTACAACTGGGTCTTGTTGACAACTACTCCTAACTGCTTGGAGGCCTGCACTTAGAAGTTCTTTAAGTATTTACAATCCTGACATAGGTTGAAACTCTAAGCACACGTGGCAGAGCGATTGGTGTTTTTCAGTACTCATGAATTTTATGTGGTATCAATGATACCAATGAGAATCTCATTGATTTTACTTCTTCGTGAACTGAGTTAAAAGGACGAACTTGTGCTGACTGGCCTCTGATACTTTGTTCTCCTTTATACCAGGCCGAGAAAAATGAGCTTCGAGAAGAGAAACTTTCGTTGAAGGCTGATAAAGAAAGGATGGAGCAGCAGTTGAAAGCCATGACTGTCCCACCTGCCGGGTTTGTGCCACCTCATCCAACTGCAGCCTATCATGCCGGGGCGAATAAGATGCCCGTATTCCCCAGCTACGGATTCATTCCAATGTGGCAATACATGCCCCCTTCTGCCCGCGATACGTCGTCCGATCATGAGCTGAGGCCTCCTGCTGCTTAGTTAAGGTCGTTGGTTGTTGCGCTGTTTCTTCACCGTACAATAAACTCGTGGTTCCCATCGTATTCTGTCATGTATATATTGCTCAAGTTTTCATGTGCCCCATTTTTGGTAGTTGTGAGGCATCCATTTGTTCAAAGGACATCTAATGGATTTGTCCACCCCTTTTCTGTTTTCCTGACATTCATTGCATGGACAATTGATTCATCCTTCTCAGAAATGAAGACTCTTTTGCTTGCAAATTATCGTTGTCTGAACTGCCTTTAACCGAAATACCATGATTCTTCAATACTATTGAAACACGATTTACTCTAGTATTTCACACTTTCAACAGGGCATGTATGACATATCGTTTATCTTCGCAAGGCTCTCAAGGACGTGTGAAAAGAACTTAATGAAGGTTTTTTAAGAGCATGGAAATCTGAAGTTTTCCTCGTAATGTATTACTATCTTGACATTTAATAGTGAAAACATAGGACGAAATAACCTCGTAATTCACAAAAGCTATAACATTCAATTCAATACACTCCAGCGACCATCCTCAACTTAACTTTCACGTTACAATCAAGCAACCTTATCAGAGTTTCTCTTGCTCCTTGGACTTATTTAGGAAATCTTCTTCTGCTGAAACAGGGAAAAATATTCACTTGGTCGGGAGTCTCCGTACAAGGGAGGGTTTTCTTTGGATACGAGCTCTTTGATTGGGCCGAAGACCTTCTCCGATGGGCCTGATCCTGTGGTGATGAAGAGGGCTGCTGAAACTCTCGGGCCCACTCGACTCGCTTGCACCCGATGCTCTACGCTCCTGAATTTGTTGTTCGATATGATCTGCATTTTTTCACTAGGTCAGAAAGATACATGCATGTGTCTTGTTATTGATACCTAAATTTTGATTACCCATTTCGGGGAGGTCGAGACACTTGTTTACTTGTAGATTTCGAGTTAACAAAAGAAAAGCGTCACTTATTTTGATGATATTTGTACTGATATTTACTCAACGCTCCAACATAAAAACATCAAATCCTAGATTTTTTTTTTTGGGTCCAAATATCAAATCCTAGATTGGTATTTCCCAATTTCAATGAGCCACTTATCTGACCAAGAGCTTAATCTTCTTTAAGGAAGATGCAAAACTCAAAACGCATAATGAACCCGCATGACTTGCTTCTAGGGTATCATGATCTTATATTCATGTTAAAGTTCAAGATGTTGGTTGATTTTTTAGCACAATATCGGACTTAAGTTTTCATGTCACATTTGACATTTCATTCGTCGCGTGGATTAATCCATATTCTTTAACTTCACACATGTTTTTACTTCACATAAACTTGTTTATGGGGATCATCCCAACAAAATACCCTTCTCTAATGACGAGGAAGTAGGCTTTTAATAGGTAAATTTCAAGCTCATAAAGTATTCTCACTAACTTCACGAATTAGGTAAGACATGAGTCAAAACCCGGATAAATCTACACATATTATTATTTGCCCTTGACAGTATGAGTAATCAAATTTGTACCGTGCAACTGATCCACACACAAGTTGATGTCTCAACCGCTAAGCCAACCTCATAGCTTTCAGGTTGGACTATCTAACAGGGACACAAAAAAAAGTTCAAGAAAAGTTGTGTGTGGATCGATGCCTAACCTGTAGAAAGTCCCCAATGTTGACCACAAAGCTCGCAGGGACAGGCTTGACATCAACCCAGTGATCTTGATGTAGAATTTGGAGGCCACCGACTTGGTCCTGCAAGAGCACAGTCAAGAAAAAGGGGTCTCTGTGCTGTGTTGATCCCCATGTCAGATCTGGCTCTGGACATGGTGGATGATAATGGCACACCAGGTCGTGTTTCTTGCCACACTCCATCTCTATCAAGTGCCGTGGCTTGAGCCCTAGAGCTTCAGACAGCAACTCCAAGAGCAAATCTCCAAGCTCTCTCATCTGCTTCCTGTACTCCCATATTGCCTCCCTGTTCAAGCATCGGATCGAATTAAGCACGTTGCGACTTCTTTCGGTTCAAACGAGTTCGAATAAAGGCCCGGGTAATTAATATTAGTAACTGCAAAGTGACAATTGTTTTTGTTGCGAAACGATACTAGAGATTTCCTTGTAGCGACGAAAAGCACTACCTGAGCTGATAGTTCAATTAATTTGCAATACCTGCAAGCGGCTGGGAGCTCGAGCGGGTCAGACATATGCGACATCACGGCAAAGCTGTCCCTCCAGGTTCCTCGTTGTGTCTCGTGAGTAGAACCGCTTCTTCTCCTCGGGGTCGCCCTCATGGAACTCACGGATCGCCTCCAGCATGTCCTCCATCAGACCAAGCGGGACCCCGTGGTTGACCAGCCGGAAGAACCCCCACTCGCTCGACGCGGCCTTGACTTCATTGACGATCGCTTTGTGCCCCTCGGGCGATTGGATTTGGCTAAGGTCGATGACCGGAAGATGGACGTCGCTTAAAGAGAGATTGATCTTGTCATCGGCGAGCTCATCAGCTGGTCTGATGAAGATGTTCGGTATCTTCGTTATCCCCGCTTCAACGAGGCCCTTGATGCCGGTTTTCGTGTTATCGAAGTCCTTCAGCTCCTTCATTCGATCGAACTCATTAGCATCTAGGATGCCCATTGTGGTGTTTCAGGAAGAGCGTTGACAAGCAACTGTGCTGCCGTTTTATAAAGAGCAAATTATCTCTTTCACAAGGCAAGAGGATTAGGGAAAATATGTTATATAACGTGCAACTTTACCTTGAGTTGACAAGCTGTATACACTACGGAAATATCCCAATAATCTTATTTTCTAGACACGTGATTTTTTTTTTCCAATAGTTTAAACTATATATAAGGAAATGAGCCAATAATGTAGATGGTACTACGTCACGTTACGAAAAAAATAGGGTAAATGCATGACTTATAATGATATGATCTTGCGTGGTTGATAAAGTCAAACGAGATAAATTATCAATTCCTAGAAGATAGCAAAACATCAATTAACATATCAAATGATATCTGTAAGGTCATGCAATTCGGTGTACAGGAAAGGGAAAGGAAATCTGCAACAATGGGCTGAGCTGGAATGGTCAAGACAATCGTTACAGAAAGCTCAACCCCCATGTAGAGCGCATACCTTGTCTAACCAAAGGAACACGACATGAGATGGAATCGTGTGCTTGAAGTAAGTTTACACTGTTAAGAAACGGGTTAAAAATGTGGTGTATATATCGCATCTACTTGGTATTAGAAAGACGGTACCGATGTTCGAATGAGGGTAATCCGCATATGAGATTATTTGCACTTCATGGTTGGATGGATCGAATCTATAACGCACACTTAATCCACCCATAGAAGTCCGGGTTCTCGGCAGAACAATGTTGAATTCAGTTTGGAGTTATTAGTGCTCACTCATTTAGTATCGCCGCCTACATGATCTCTCTTTGACGAGTTCAAAGAGTGAATTTTGCCTAATCAAATGTACGAAAAGATTATTAATCATGGGTGAAGCACTGGTCCCAACTTGGTGGTGTACAATGTGCACATCAATAGGAGAAGACTTAAAAAATTTTCCTAAAATGGATACGCTTCGTGTCATGCCAAGATCTTGTTGACTCCTAAACCTGATCCTCCTCGTGGCTCACGATTTTGTCGGTCTGTGTTAATCATTTTTATACTTTGTATACAAGGCAAGTTCACCAATCGATTCGTCTTACCATAATTTTGTTCCCTTCTTTTTTGGTTGCACGGTGCCATTCTGTTATACAATATTAGGAAAGTTTTTCTTACGCCTAGGCCAGTCAAACATCAAACGGGTAGATTAGATTGGGTTTGAGTCAAATTGACCATTTTAACTTGTTTTGACCTATTTTCATGTAATGCAAATTTAGAAAGAGAGAGAGAGAGAGAGAGAGGAAGATGATTGATAATGTTTAACTAAGGTGAGAGTGCGAATTGAGCGAGCGCAAAATCAAGTGTGAGTAAGAGAGAGAGAAGTTGAGAGTTTGGAAAAGGGGCTATAGGATGGCGGCCTTAGCTAGCGAGGGCCAGTGATCCGATCCAAGTTCATGACGAATTGATGTAGTTAGTTGAATAAAATAAACGTCTTATCAGACCCACAAAACCGAAGACGAAAAAAGAAACTCAATGCATCAACTCTCGAAAAGCTTACCAGCTACATATAATGTTAGATTAACTTCCATTTTTCAAACGGGTGTCAATACACGACAAATATAGAACCCCAACTTCAACCAACATTTTACCTAATTTTCTTAAAAATCATCAACTTTAGTTCAAATCTCAATTTCACTCTAAACTTTTTTTTTTCCTCATAAAAGTCACAAACTTTCACTTCATATCTAAATCTGTCCCATTAACTCTTCGTAGATAATCCTGTTAATTGTGTTACATGTCAAATTCCAGAGTCATTTTTATTTCCTAAACCCAAGAAACTTTTGAGGTTGGGGCTTAAACATGCATTGAACGGTCATCAAAGATATGCTCCATCCAGAAAAAAAGTTAAGGAATAGAAAGCAGAATAAATTACAACCGAGTCTTGTTGACAACTACTCCTAACTGCTTGGAGGCCTGCACTTAGAAGTTCTTCAAGTTTTTCCAGTCCTGACATAAGTTGAAACTTGAGCACATGCAGCAAGCAGCATAGCAATTTGCGATTTTGAATACTGGTGAATATAATATGGCATCAATGAGAATCTGATCGACTGTATTTCTACTACGAGATCTGAAACTCGTGCTGGCTGGCCTCTACTAATTTGTTCTCCTTCATAACAGGCCCAGAGAAATGAGCTTCGAGCAGAGAAACTTTCGTTGAAGGCTGATAAAGAAAGGATGGAGCAGCAGGTGAAAGCTTTGACTGCACCACCTGCTGGGTTTGGGCGACCTCATCCAGCCGCAGCATACTATGCTGGGGCGAATGAGCTGCCCAAATCACTTTATTCACATTAAATAGGAATGAAATAGGACATAATAACCTCATAATACACAAAAGCTATGAGAATCTATACAATCAAGTAACCATCCTTATAATCTACTAAACTTTAACGTTGCACTGAAGCAACCTTATTAGAACTTGACCCCTGCACTCTTTATATGTGTGTTTATTTATTTGAAGACTTAATTTCTCAAAGTCTTCTACTCTTGGTCTGCCCTTCTTGGACTTATTTAAGAAATCTTCTTCTGCTGATACAAGGAAGCATATTCACTTGGTCGAAAATCTCTGTATAAAGGAGGGTTTTCTTCAGACACGAGCCCATTGATTGGGCCGAAGACCTTCCCCAATGGGTCCGATCCTGCAGTGATGAAGCAGGCCACTGAAACTCTTGGGCCCACTCGACTCGCTTGTACCCGGTGCTCTAAGCTCCTGAATTTGTTGTTCGATCTGATCTGCATTTTCAGCTAGGTCAGAAATACATGTATTTCTGCCTTGTTTACTCGTTGATTGTTAATGGGTATTATTCTGACCAGGTGTCCTTTTTCATGACGAGGAAGTACACTTTCAGTAATCTTCACACACAAGTCCATGCCTCAACCGCAAAGCCAATCTCAGAACTTTTTGGAGTTGGATTATCTAACAGGAGCACAATTTAAAGTTCAAGAAAAGTTGTGTGCGGATCGATTGCAAACCTGAAGAAAGTCCCCAATGTTGACCACAAAGCTGCCAGGAACAGGCTTGACATCAAGCCAGTGATCTTGGTGCAAGACTCGGAGGCCACCAACTTGGTCCTGCAAGAGCACAATCAAGAAAAAGGGGTGGTCTCTGTGCTTTCTTGCTTCCCAAGGCAGTGTTGTGAAATTCAAATTGGCATTAATATAAATATTATGAACAATACAGAATTGTAAAGAAATAAAATTATAATAACAGAATTGGAATCGATATAAATGGATACCGAGGCCTATATTTGACATAGTTTCCTTAAAACATATTCTTTCCCTTCAGCACGCGTATGAGGTTTCACAAACGTCTGTCTCTTAGGATACAACGAATGATAGCCAAGAAGAAATCGGCACTTCAAAGATTTCAGCGAACTTGAACAAACCAAAGCCGAACACTATCGAAAATAGTGCAAAAATGCAAAGAATTGAAAGAGAGGGATAATTTGATGATTTTTAAAATAGAATGGGAAGGCATCTATGTACAAGGTTAGGGAGGAGCGTTTTGGGAATAATAACGGCTGATTGAATCTACCATTATAAAATTAATACGCATAAGGAATAACGGCCGATTGAATATGTCGTTATAAAATTAATTCCGTAACGGCACAATTTAACGCCATTAACCTGCTATTAATCATACGTTACAAATTGAAATTTGTAATAGCTTGAGTTGAAAAAAAATCAGAAAGCAAAATTAGGCTCATCGTGAGGCTCACATTTCGGCCTTGCAATCATGTACATGGGACGTGCGCTCGCACCCAAGTTTCAGCTTTTCGGGCGTCGGATTTGCATACCCCCCCTGCACCTGCGCACGAGGCATAGTGTTTGTGTTATGATAGTTACCGCTTCAAATGAATATAACTGTATATAAAGCACTCCATAGCCTTCTTTCTTTTCCAATGTTGGACTAGTGTTTTTTTCACTTCTTACTTCTAACTCAAGGGTATTCTTTGAGCATCAATTTCTCATTCATTCGCCCATCAATTTATCCTATATTTCCAATAATCTCTCACATGAATGAAAATTATTTTAGTTTTTATTCTGTGATAGTGTTCAACAATTGAAACCTGCATAGGATAGGTAAGTATTACCCTTTGAACCTTCCCTTGTGAAAGTATATTTACTTTACTAGTTGTCCAGTAGACATAATATCCTTGAACTGTCCAGCTTTCTTATGTAAATGAACCATACACTTCACATAGGACGTTTATTCAGTTCTTATAGTTATGTTCGTTTTGGCCATGAACATCAACTGATTCTGCAAGAGTTTCTAAAGAATTTAGCCCTTAAATAATTCTCCTTTGAAGCGGCCTCACTTCTCTCTCACATAGGTGAGTACTTAATTTTTGAGTAATTTGTTTACTCCACTTAAGAATCATTAAAGCAAAATTGCTATCCTTTTCTTTGCAATATCACTTATATTTTATATAGAAATGATTTTAGGGATAACCCTCACAATGACATCACTAAGTTTATATAATTAGGTTGTCTCTTTGAACCTAGATTTTGGGATCTCCAGTCAACTAGGTTGGGTTTCCTTTATACCAACTTATTGTTTCATGGGCTTCAGTCTCATTCCTCTTGTCGATTTCTCAACTAACTCTTTGTTTAACCTTTGGTTAGTGGATCTGCAATATTATTCCTTGACTTTACGTAGTCAATAGAGATAATTCCTGTTGAGAGTAGTTGTTTAATGGTATTATGTCTATGACGTATATGTCTAGACTTACCATTATACATATTACTCTATGCTCTTCCAATCGCAAATTGACTATCATAATGTATATTTATTGGTGGCACAGGTTTTTGCCATTTTGGAATATCCTCTAAGAAATGGCGTAGCCATTCACGCTCTTCACCACATTTATCTAAAATTATAAATTCAGATTCCATTGTGGACCTGACTATAACAGTTTGTTTATAGGATTTTCAAGATACGGCTGCTTCTGCTAGTGTGAATACATATCTACTAGTAGATTTTGAGTCTTTCATATCAGATATCCAATTCGCATCACTATATCCTTTTAGAACAGTTGGGTATCTGGTATAATGTAGGCCATAATTCCGAGTATATCGTAAGTACCTAAATACTCTCACTATTGCTTTCCAATGGTCAGCACTCGGATTGCTCGTATATTTACTCAATTTACTAACTGTATAGGCAATGTCTGGTCTAGTATAACTCTACTTGAGAAATACGCTCTCCTCTATTTTTGGATAGATGAAGACTATTATCTAATGGTGTTCTAGCAATACCATAATCATTCATATTGAATTTTTCAAGAATCTTGTTCACATAGTGTGACTGGTTTAAAAATAAAATCTTCTGACGTTCTTGTGATTTTAATTCCTAAAATCATATCAGTAGATCCCATATCTTTCATGTCAAATCTTGAATTCAACATATATTTGGTAGATTTGATCATTTTATCATTACTACCAACTATTAGTATGTCAGCTACCTAAAGACACAAAATGACATAACCATTTGTTGTCTCTTTAATGTAAACACATTTATCACATTCATTGATCTTAAATCCATTGGTAATCATTGCACTATCAAACTTTTCATGCCACTACTTTGGTGCTTGTTTTAGGCCATATAATGATTTCATCAATTTACAGACTTTCCTTTCTTATCCTGGAACTATGAAACTCTCAGGTTGTTTCATGTAGATTTCTTCATTCAAATCACCATCTAGGAAAATTGTTTTTACATTCATTTGATGTACTTTTAGATTTCGCAATGCTGCAATTGCAAGTATCATCCTAATGGAGGTTATTCTCGTTATAGGAGAATAAGCTAAGCTTTCTTGTTGTTTGTATCCTTTGATCACAAGTCTGGCTTTATACTTATCAATGGAGCCATCTGCTTTCATTTTCTTTTTAAAAATCCATTTGGACTTTAAAGACTTATAACTGGGAGGAAGATTCACTAGCTCCCAAGTATAATTATGCAAAATAGAATCAACTTCACTTTTTATTACTTCTTTCCATAGAGGTCCCTTGGAATAATTAATAGCTTCTACATAATTTAATGGTTCCTTTTCTAACAAATAAGTTAGAAAATCATTTCCAAAAGATTTTTCCACTCTTGCTCTTTTGTTACATCTCGGTTCTAGTTCATGATCTGAGTCATGAATTTCAAGAGCCGAATCATGATTTTCTTCATTCATAGTTTCATTCTTTCATTTAGATGAACTTGATCCATCATTGGATTTACAAGGAAATACATTTTCAAAGAATAATGCATTCCTAGATTCCATGGTCGTATTCTTATGTATATCTAGAATTTTAGATTCATGTACAAGAAATCGATATGCATTACTATTATGTACATAGCCTATAAAGATATAGTCCACCGTTTTAGGACCTATCTTTGTCTTCTTTGGTGTTGGAATCGCCACTTTTGCAAGACACCCCTACACTCGTAAGTGTTTATAGGATGGTCTCCTACCTTTCCATAACTCATAAGGGGTTTTATTCTCTTTCTTTCGAGGTACCTTATTTAAAAGGTAATTGCTTGATAAAATAACTTCTCCCTACATATTTTAAGGCAAACCTAAATTTAGTAATATCGCATTCATCATTTCTTTCAATGTGCGATTTTTACGTTTAGCAACACTATTTAATTGAGGAGAGTAAGACACAGTTATTTCATGTGTAATTTAGTATTGTACACAGAATTCATCAATTGGTACCTCATACTTGCCACCTCTATCACTTCTCAATCTTTTAATTTTCTTATTAAGTTGATTTTCAACTTCATTATTATAGAGAATAAATTTCTCTAAGGCTTCATCTTTTCTTTTAAGCAGATGCACATAGCAGTATTTAGTATTACCATCGATAAAGGAAATAAAATATTTATTACCACCTCTCGTTTGTATGAATTTCAAATCGCAAGCATCACTATGAATTAATTCAAGGGGTTCGGTGTTTCTTTCAATTGTTTGAAATGATGATCTCGTTAATTTTGCCTCAACACAAATTTCACATTTATGTTTTGAATCAATTTGGAATGAAGGTATATGTTCCAAGTTGATTAATCTACGCAATGTATTATAATTAACATATCCTAGTATACCATGCCATAAATTGGAAGACTTAAGCAAATAAGCAGAAGACTTATTACCTTTATTGATAATTGTCATTACATTGAGCTTAAAAAGCTCATCAGATACATATTCCTTCCCCACATATATTCCAAATTTAGACAAAATAACTTTGTCTGACTTGAACACCATACGAAATCCATGGTTGTTCAACAGATACCCAGAGACCATGTTCTTTCGAATTTTTGGCACATAGAGGGCATTGTTCAGAGTCAGCTCTTTTCCAGATGTCATCTTCAATAGTACCTTCCCTTGGCCTTCGACAACAGAAGAGGCAGAGTTTCCAATAAAAACCTTTTCCCCATTAATTGATTCAAGATTTGTGAATAGGTCTTTATTAGAGCATATGTGCTTAGTGGCACCGTGTTAATCCACCATTCCTTCGGATTGGATCCAACTAAGTTTACTTTAGAAATCATTGTGGAAAGGTTTATGTTTGACACATCTTGAGCGATGCCACTCACCATATTTGTCTCATAATTCTTCTTCTTCGGAAGTCTGCAATCCATAGATCTATGCCCCATTTTGCCACAGTTGAAGCATTTTCCTTGAAACTTGTTCTTAAAAACTCCTCCTTTTGGTCCCAACTTTGGCTTGTCAATCTTCTTGTTCTTGTGGCCTTGCTTAAGCTCCACAACATTTGTCTTAGCTATAGTAGGATTGAACCCTTTGCATTCAGATCATCTATTGTCTTCTTCGATTCAAAGTCTAATAATCAGCTCTTTCAAGTTCATTTCCTTTCACTTATGCTTGAGATAGTTCTTGAAATCCTTCCACCCAGGATGTCACGCCCGAACCCCATCGAGTGCGCGACACCCTAAGCTGGTCGAGTTAGTTACGACGTCCCATGCTCGTTGCCGACCCAATCCCAAAAGTATCAGAGATTAAATACATGCGAAAACGATAATAGTAATCACACCTTGACAAATAAAAAAGGAATAGCCAACAGAGATATTTCCCCAAACTTGAACATAACATTTATATAATATTTGCAAAACATTCAACATCCATATTTACAATACACACCTTAAAAATACAACCAGGCTTAGAATATAAACAACCACTACTACAAAAAAGGATGCGTGGCTATGGTAGGATAATTCCACCACAACAGGATTTTCTCAAAAACATGGATCTAGGGCCTACACCTAATTAACCCTTACAAGGTCTTGGGGTCCACTCGGAATCGGTGTCTCTAGAGTTGGAGTCTGGCTCTTTCACCTTGGTCCACTTATCCACCGACTTAGAATTGGTATCAATCTCAATCGGGTTGCCTAAGTCTTCCGATTCTGCTGCTACTCCTATTGAGGGTTCTTCGACGGGTCCTTCTTCTTCTTCTTGACGTCAAGCTCTTCGATGGGCTCCTCAAATTCTTCCTCAGGGGGTTCTTAATCAAATTTCTTCCAGCGGTTCTTCTTCGAGCACGGGCTCCATATGTACTGCTCTTTGGGCCGACTCCTCAGGCTCCAAGTCGGGCTCAACGTCCATAGGCTCAGGACCCATGGGTTTAGGTGGTGGTGCGGGAGCGGGTGCAGGAGCGAATACAAGACAGGTCTCGGTACTAGTAAGTTCACCATCGGGAGGAGGCACAACTGAGGGATCCCAATCACCTACCCCATCAAATGGGACATCAAAACTTCGAATAGGCCCAAACTCATCCAACCCGTCTTTGAAACACCACGCCGTGTACTTGTTTGGTTGCAGCTCGGGTTGGCCCACGTCTACATACACTATCGTAGTACGCTTGATCCATACCTGGTTGTTCCCTATAGGGTATTCTATTGCCGAATTCTCCGAATGCATCGGGATGCCAAAATGTGTCGGAGGGTTATTCATTATCCAGGTCGGGGTTTTGAAATGATTTGGTTAAACAACCATGAGAACACGTCTCAGCAAGTATACATCCTAAACCCTCCTTAGGTTAACACGTACCTCCAAACAAAAATAAGCATTCAATTCATATAATCCATAGTGCATATAACAACCACAGGCACACTTACTCGGCCTTGTCGTATACGTAAGCCCTGCACGTCAACTTAATCACGATAATATGTCAATCATGACGTGAACGCTTTAAATCACATGAAACACTTAATACATACTCGTATAGTCATGATAATCCAAATATTTGCCAAACTTAACTCAACATCTCACATTCGTTCTTACAATCAAGCACAAGTGTTCAGCTTATTCACAACCCACGTAATTATGCCTCGGGTCCACTTTTGATCCATGGTCCATGTGCAACCGTTTCATATTCACAACACTCCTTAGCCCGCATTACAGTACACACCTCAGCTATGTTTCTTGCCCGCGTATCACACCTCAGGCTCAACATCCTCCACCTACAGCACAATCTACGTAAACGCATCAGGTTGGCGGTCTTCCGGTAATACCGTGCATCATCCCGCGTTACAGTACACGCCTTAGGACGGGCTCAATTCCTCGGTTAAACGACTCAATTCCCTTATGTTAAACACATCAACATTATGTTATTTAGACTCCGCATGTCAACACACAACATTTTTTATGATCACGGACATTGGTCCATATAAAGTCATGCATATTCCATGCTCAAATTTTCGTGATCCCAAATTCCAAACAATTCAATTCAGCCCAATTGGTCTATATAAATTTGAATTTCATGCATATTCACATGCTCAAATATCACCTCAACATGCCCAAATTCTACACAATTCAATTCAGCCCAATCCTTCCACACACCAATTTCGAATTTCATAAATTAATCCACAATTCAAGTTATAAACACCATATTCCAAATTACCAATTCCCAGCATGTGTTCACACTATAATCAGCCCTTATTTGCACTCTAAACAAGCCCCAAATTACCCTGATATCAGCCACAATTCCAACAAAGACCAACTCAGCAAATTCGTCCACAAAACAACCCCTAAATTTGCCGAACAACACTTAAACTCGTCCGTTAGTACCCGAAATCCTAAGTAAGGTTTAGGAGGCCACTTACTTAGGTCCTAAGCAAGGTTTAGTGGGCGAAACGGGCAGCAAGTCGAGCAAAACAAAGGCAGCGACGTCGCCGGCGGCAAGGAGGCACCGGCGGGCGATCGGCGGTCTCCGGGGCGATGTGGCTTGGGCGGCCAATCGTGAGGGAGGAGAGGGAGAGGGTGAGCCGGCCAAATGGAAGAAGAGAAGACGGGGAGTGTGGGAGTGAAAATGAGGAAAAAGAGAGAGAGAGAGAGAGAGAGAGGTTTATATAGAGAGAGGGGAAGTTGGGTTATGCTAGTTAATTATGGTTTAGGGTACAAAGTCAAAAAGGCTAGTAAAGTGTCATGAAAGCCTAAGACCTAAGATGTCACAATCTAACTAAAAAGACCATTCAAACTTTCTACCTAACCAACCAATCCAACGGCCTTTGTTTATCTCAATCTTCAACCAACGGTCAAGATTCAAGGAAGGAGGGAGGCATCAAAGTCAATCAATTTCGTTCAATTAAAGGGCATGAAAAAGACTAAAACATCCAACTTCATTCCTTAATAACCTTTGCAACATTTCAGGGGCAAAACGATAACTTTCCATTTTCGGACGAATTTCCAATCTTCCTGACAATTCCAATACATAACAAGGATGATTATACTAATGGCAACATCGTCCAATTAATTGTCACAACATTTGAGGAAATTCGAAATCCAAGCATTGGGTATTAAATAATGTCTAATCGAACCAACGCGACTTGAGCGTATTTTTGACTAACGGGTGGCTTTTGGGCGTTACGCGAATTGACCCGTGATCGACACTAAGTCGAGCCACGTTTAAGCTCACTCGGATCGTGGCGACCTCGGTTGTCATGTAATTGCGAGAATCGATCGCTAGTTCCGACGGCACGATCGTTTGATATAGGTTTAGGGTCATTCGTCAATTCATCTCTTGGTCAAGCGGAATCACCCATAATCCACTCATATGACAGCGGCGAATTAATCCATAACTATCTTTGGATCGACCTACATTGGCTCAAAATGTCACCTCGACAATTTTTATGGTCGAAAGTTAGTTCACGATCGAGTTTCTTTGATCACGTGAGTTTAAATCCTTAATTAGTCTTTCCTTAACGGTTAGTATTTCAAGAGTGATCAATTCTGGAAGAGAATTGCAACAAGTGCATTGATGAAATCATTCATTTTATACACTCCAAGTGGATTGAATTTCAAAATGTCACACAGGAGTTAGCTTTTCAATAATAGCAGCCACTTGGAAGGTTTCACTCAAGTTCATTCCTTCAGCCTGAATATTATATAAGATCACTTGAATTTCTTGCACTTGACTTATCACAGTCTTAAAATCCACCATTTTATAATCAAGAAATCGACCAACAAAAATTTCTTTGCTTCAGCATCCTTTGTTTTATATTTCTGGTCCAGGGCTTCCCATAACTCCTTTGCCGTCTTTATTGCACAATAGACATTGTACAATGAGTCATGTAAACCATTCATGACATAGTTCCTACATAGGAAGTCGAGTGCTTCTAAGCTTCAACAACGTTGAAGAATGGATACCTTAGGAGCTTCTTCAGTCAAGAATCTCGCAAGATTCAAAGTTGTTAAATAAAACAACATCTTTTGCTGCCACCTTTTAAAGTTCGATCCGTTGAACTTTTCAAGTTTCTCATCATGGTGGACAGAAACCGCAGAAGAAACAGAGGATGAGCTAGGCAATCGGACAGCTAAGGCATAGGCAGAGTCTTTAGCGATGTTGTCAGCAGCCACATCCACAACTTCGTTTCTAGTAGCCATTTTTTTTTAACACGAATATGTTTTAAGATTGTTGCGAAATTCGAATTAGCATTAGCATAAATATTACGAACAATACAAAATTGTAAATAAATGAAATTACAATAACAGAATTGGAATCGATACAAATACATACCGAGGCCTGTGTTTGACACAATTTCCTTAAAACAGATTCGTTCCCTCTAGCTAAGAACAAATCGGCACTTCAAAGCTTTCGGCAAACTTGAACAAATCGGAACCGAACATTATAAAAAAAACAGTGTTAGCTCGTCGCGAGGCCCACTTTCCAGCACTGCAATCGTGCCCAAGTTTCAGCTTGTCGGGCATCGGATTCCCCCCCTCCCCCCCTTCGGCGCCTGCACACGAGGCATAGTGTTTGTGCTATAATAGTTACCACTTCAAATGAATGTAAATGTATATAAAACATTCCATAGTCTTCTTTCTTTTCCAATGTGGAACTAGTGTTTTTCCACTTTTCACTTTCAACTCAAGGGTGTTCTTTGAGCATCAATTTCTCATTCATTCACCTATCAATTTATTTCATATTTCCAACAAGCAGCTCTGTCTTTGGACATGGTGGATGATAATGACACACAAAGTTGTGTTTTTGCCACACTTCATCTCTATCAAATGCTATGGCTTGAGCCCTAGAGCTTGAGACAGCAACTCCAAGAGCAAATCTCCAAGCTCTCTCATATGCTTCATGTACTCCAATGTTGCCTCCCTGTTCAAACAAATGGATCAAATTAAGCTCGTCGCAACTTCTGTCTGTTCAAACGAGTTCTAATAATGGCGCAGGTAATAGTATTAGTAATCATGGAGCATTAATTATTTACGTTGCAAAAATTACCATAGATTTCCTTGTATCGCCACCACAAGAAACCAGGGTTTAGCGATGAAGATTAAGTAATGAACCCAATTTTGGTCGTCAAAACTGAGTTTTACCAAAGAAAATCACTACATGAGTTGATTCAAACAATTTGCACTACTTGCAAGCGATTGGGACCTTGAGCGAGTCGGACACCTGTGACGACACGGCAAAGGTGTCCCTCCAGCTCGCAGTCCGCGAGTGGTACAAGCTGAAGTTGGAATAGTATATCACGTTCCTCATTGTATCTCGTGAGTAGAGCCGCTTCTTCTCCTCAACGTCGCCCTCGTTGAATTGGCGGATCCCCTCCGGCATGTCCTCTATCAAGCCTCGTGGGACCCTGTGATTGACCAACCAGAAGAACCCCCACTTGCTCAACACAGCCTTGACTTCATCAACCATCGCTTTGCGCCTCTCGAGTGATTGAATTTGGCTACGGTCGATGACCGGAAGATGGACATCGCCTAAAGAAAAACTGATGCCATCCTCGGTGAGCTCATCGGCTGGTCTGATGAAGATGTTTGGTCTTTTCGTTAGCACCATGTCGACGAGGCCCTTGATGCCGATTATCATGTCGTCAAGTCCTTCAGCTCCTCCATTCGATCTAACTCACTTGCATCTAGGATGCCCATTGTGGTCTTTTAGGAAGGGCGGTGACAAGTGAGTGTGCTGCTGTTTTATAAAAGAGCAAATTATGATCAAAGAAGACAATGCCAAAACATCTATCCGGGAGCTTGCTTTTATAGTGAATTTCATGTTGACTAGCAATTGTGCAGCTATTCAACTCTCTTTCTTATTGCTTCGATAAATCTCTTTCGTAAGGGAAAAGATAACAAATTTTGTTAAATGATTGGGGAAAATATATTAAATGACGTGCAACTTTACCTTAAGTGGATAAATTCTACATGCTCTTGAAATATCCCACTAATTTTAACTTTTAGACACGTGATCTTCTTGAAACGTTCAAACTATTAGGAAATGAGCAAATAATGTATATGTAGCATATCATGTAAGCTATTTCTATGGCGGAAAAATAGGCTAGATGCATGATTTATAGCAAGATGATTTTGAGTGGTTTATTAAGGCACACGAGAGTAGGTTATCAATTCATAAATATAACAAAGTAGCGAATAGTATATCAAATAATGTCTTATAAGGTCATGCGATTTGTTCTAAAGAAAACGAAAGGAAATCTCGAACGGTGGGCGAAGAATGTTGGAATTGAAATGTCTCTTCCACTGCAAAAATTCGGCCGATTCTATAACAAGAAGATAATACCATTTGCAAGCTGGCAAAGCCTGAGCTAGAATCATCAAGAAAATCGGGGAAAAGGCTCAACCAAGTTAGACAAACTGGAGGTGATCGGTTTCAAAATGGACAGGTTCTAGATTTGGAACTTGAAATTTGCTCTGTAGGAACCGGTTCTCAATTTTTGGAATCTGAAATCCTGTTTGTCTTTAGACTTACCCTAGAAACTACTTTATTTGTCTGGTTCGGTTTTAGTGTTTACCTGGAAGCAATTTTTTTCTAGATTCATTTTTTTTAAAAATCGAGACAAATAGCAATCATAGCAAAATAATATGAGCAAAAAAATGGTTCAAAGTAAAAAATTGATACAAAACAAATAGAAATATAAACCAATAAGGAAGTTAAGCTCATTTAAGAATAACAAATCATTTTCTTCCAGCTTCAAAAAATAGGTTCTAATCAGTTTCCGAGTGAGTGGGTGGATGGTTAGGTTCAACACCTAGAATATGGAACCTTCCCACACAATACCGATTTCAAAAAATTAGAACCAGGTGCGGGACTTGTTTCAACGAAACCAGGAATTGGACTGTTTCTATGGGCGATTCGGTTACCGAATCGATTGCACAGCCCTAAGACAAACCATTTCTCACAAAAAGTGAAACCGTTAAGAAATGGGCTAAAAATGAATCCAATCTATTGCGCACCCGAATTTAAGAGTTGATCGACATCTGTTGACTTAAGACCCTATCTTAATGTTCTACGACAATATTTACGATGGGATGAATTTGTGGAATGAGGAAACATCCAAAACACAACCAACGAACATCATCGATGTCGTCGGCATGGATTTGGAGTCTTCATTTGCCCTAAAATATCTCTTGAAAATTGTGTGTATATATATGCGTGTGTATGTGCGTATGTATTTTATATATATACATATATATATTCGAGATACACTTCTGGTCATCTAGGAATCACGTCGACTATTACACCTAATCCTCCCGATGATTCATGACTTTGCGGATCCATTTATTGTCTTAACATTTTAGACATCTATACTAGACCGGTTCACTTATCGATTCGGCCTACCATATATAGGAAAGCTTCATATTCTCTTCATCTTTGAATATTAACATGAAAATTTTGCATATCATGGTGGGTATCCCCTATACCATGAAAAGATTACATTGTTGTTTCCTTCCAGGTTAAGTTGATAGAGTTAGCCCTAATGCTTGGGCAACTAAGTCTGCGCATGGCAACCATTTTATATCCTGAAACAGATCCTGATCAGAAATTATTCATTTTTATTCTGTACCCGGGAACTGATTCTAAGCATTTGAAGGCGTTTGATAACGACCCAAAATTTCTATTCCTGAAATAGTAAAAGAGCATAAATGCGTTTGGTAACGGCATAAAATTTCTTTTTATTAATAATATTTTAATAACATTTTAAATATTTTAATATTTCTTTCTTTTCTTTTTTTCTTCTCCTCTTTCTTGGCCATGGCCGGTAAAATATTTTTTAATTAATAATACTTTTATTAAAAGTAATTTTTTTTATTTTTTTTGGCCATGGCCTGTAAAAAATTTTCTTATAAACAATTTTTTTTTATTAATAATTTAAAAAATATATTTTACTAAAAATATTTTTATTGAAAATATTTTTTTTTTTTTTTTTCCATGGCCTGGTCACTGGCCATGGCCAGTAAAATATTTTTTTATTAATAATGTTTTAATAAAAAATATTTTTATTGAAATTATTTTTTTTTGCCATGGCCTAGTCACTTTGGCTATGGCCAAGAAAATATTTTTTTATAAATATTTTTTATTAATAATATTTTAATAAAAAATATTTTTATTGAAAATATATTTTTTATTTTTTTTTCATCATGGCCTGGTCGCTGGCCATGGTCGGTAAAATTTTTCTTTATTAATAATATATTTTTTATTTTTTTCTCCATGGCCTGGTCACTGGCCATGGCCGGTAAAATTTTTTTATTAATAATATTTTTATATTAAAATATTTTAATCTCGCCAGATACGGCGAGGGTGGCCCCTACGCCGGACATTAGAAACTATATTAAAAACCAAGAAAAAGAAGAAGAAAAAAAAACTAATTCTTATTTTTGTTCCTAGAATCAAGAAGCTAATTTTTTTTTATTCTTGATTCTGTTCCAAAACTTGTTCTGGGCACAAATTTGCAAGAATTTGTGCCTAGAATCAAAAAATTAAACAAACGAATTTTTATTCTCAAACTGATTCTAAGAATAAAAGAACAGAATCAAACACTATTTGGCAAGTTGCCATGCGCAGCCTAATCCTCCTCATGATTTACGGCGTGAAATTAAACTAATAAACCTCAGCAAAAGGATTGCTAAAACATAACATATGAATAGAAGTGAGCCTTGTAAAAGGAATTAGTTGTGCAAACATAACAGGGTCTCGAGTTCTTTTCCTATAATCTCATGGATATCCAAATGAACGTTGCTTTTGTCTCGGTGCCCCACAAATGCATCCGTCCTCAATCATCTTTTGGGAATTGTAATAAAAAGAATTGTAAAAAAAAATTATCGATCAGATCCCAGTAGTTTGGATGGTTTGGTCTACACTTGGAACGGAGAATAGACCGATTATCACCGGTTCCAAATTTTAGATATTGGGAACCGGATCGATTTCACGGAGCCACCCAGAACCGGCCGGTTTGATTTGGTTCTTGGGTTGGGACCGGACCAGTGCTCACCCCTAATTGTGAGTTCAATGTTTAATCATGCTATCTTTAGGACAGATCAAAGATTGGCACAAAAAAATTATATGTGAAAAATAGATGCATGTTTAGTTTTAGGTAAAGCTTATGGGAGTCCTGTCCTAGGGATTAATAATGTGGCGATGTATGTTCTTTGCCTGACATCATATCGAGTTTTAAATTTTCGCACTTTACCTCTCGTCCTTTCTTTACTTTCGCTTGTTATGATGTTTCAATTTTGTGGTTGCTTTACTACCTAATGTTTTTTTTTTTAATTATGTTTTGGTCATGTGATCATTGAACACAAAATGTGCAAATTATCCACGCATGATCATATAGTGGATGTGCCTAGGGCTTAAATTGACAAGATCCCATGATTAATGTCTTTGCAATTAAACGAGAATAGGTACTGAAAGGGTGCTAATTCGAATTAGCGTAATCAAGTTTCTGCTCCTAGAAACTCTGGTTTGTGGAAAGTGAATCATCCTCCCAAGCTTCAATCGGCTTCTAATCGACCTCAAATGGGTTAGGGGCAACTCCCAAAATGAAAAGCATGTTATTCATAATGAACCAAGTCAACCAAAGTGTCGCGGATTGATTGAGTTTGGGAGGACCTACGCCAAGTGTTAACACAGCCTCGCTCAAGGCTCTAGCCACTCTCACTAGGCAAGCCGCTGTCCTAACTGTTGCCCTGCACCTTTCCAAAGGGAGGGTTGCGACAATGAGGGACAATTATATAAGAAGTCATAAAACTTTTTATGATAGTAAATGTGAATTCTAAAACTTTTATTCCGTTCATTTTGAATCTTAAAAACTTGCAAAGTCCATACACGAGAGTGCTTCTATTAGTTCTGTCAGATTTGAGTGGATAAAAATCTATGAGTCATTTATACTTTCCCTTCTTTTGAGAATACATGGTGCAAATTTGGTGTTTAGTGTGACGCCACATCAGAAAAAGGCCAAAAAAATATAAATTAAAAAAAAGATAGAAGAGAGAAAGAGAGAGGTCGAGAATCGGGGAAAGAGGCCATAGGATGGCAGCCCTTAGCCAGCGAGGGCTGGCAACCCTCACTAGTGTTGCGATTAGTCGATGCGGTTAGTCGAATATAAATGAAAATCATACCGGAGCCACAAAATGGAAGGTGAAAGCATCAACTTTGGGAAAAATCACAAGCTACATATAATCCGAGATAATACAATAATACTAGATTAACTTCCAATTTTCAAGTGGGTGTTAATAGATGATGTATGTAGAACCCCATGACACACCAACATCAACCAAATCTTATTTAATTCTCTAACAAGCACAAATTGTTAGAGCGTCATTATCTGCATTTTTCCTTAAGTCTATTCCTTCATAAATCCGGTGCCCTGTCTACTGTATCTTCAATAGTTGATCTAGGCCAGAATTTTCGAAAAGCTTTCTTCCGTTGATACGTGGAGACATATTCACTGGGCCGGAACTCTCTGTACAAAGGTGGGCTTCCTTCCGATACGAGCTCCTTGATCGGGCTGTAGACCTTCTCCGATGGGCCCATCCTTCCCGCCACGAAACAAGCGACAGAAACTTTCGGGCCCGTTGGGTTCGCCAACACCCTGTGTTCAGCGCTCTTCAATCTGTCGTTTGATATGATCTGCATATCGAGCGATCGATAGAGAGAGATTCAGTGGGCAAATCTAAATTAAATTCCTTCTGTCCACTAGAATGATGTTAGATATACTGGACTTATGTGGTTAATTGGTTTATTAAGTAGCGGAACATATTTGTGTTGAATGCAAAATACGATTCACTTAGTTAAAAATTCAATTGCAGTATGCCATATTTCTCAATATATCAATTTGGTACACCAGTCTTAGTACACCTAGTATCACTCGTATCTATGATTAAGACTCGATTCTCAAGATGGGGGCTAGGGGGCATGATGAGGAGCTGATCAAGGGCTCAAAGCTTGCCAAATTTTCCTCATGTTTGCTCGAGTTGCCGATCCGATGCCGAGGTTAGTTTTTAATAATCATGCTAAAGACAAATCAAGAATAGGAAAGACTGAACTAAGAGGCAAAGGAATTGTGTGAACCCTCACCTGAAGAAAGACCCCAACATTGACCACAAGGCTTCCAGGAATGGGGTTGACACTAACCCAATGGTCTTGTTGCAGAACTTGGAGGCCACCAACTTGGTCTTGCAAGAGGATAGTTAAAAAAGAAGGGTCCCTGTGCTTCTTAGCTCCCAAAATCAGCTCTGATTCTGGGCATTCTGGATAGTAGTGGCACACAAAGTTGCATCCTTTGCCACACTCCATCTCTATCAGGTGCTGTGATTTCAGCCCTAGAGCTTCTGACAGCAATTCCGGGAGCAAATTGGCAAGTTCTCTCGCTTTATGTACTTCATGGTTGCTTCTCTGCTTAATCAACCAAAACACCCGTAACTTAACACGGAAATCAACCAACTGTTCCCGGTTTTAGTTTATTTCCCTAAGTTGTATGTTGTGTCGATGTAGAATTCATGCTGAAGTGACAAAGATTAATTTGGAGCAAATGTGGCATGGATATACTAATTTGGAGTTTTCTGTGACAAAAAAATTAGTTTTGGGTCAATGGGGCACGCGTATACCAGTTTGAGATTTTTTTTATGGCATTAAACTTATATTATCATTTGTCTAGAACCATGAAAACCAGAAAATTGAAAGTACTATTTTGACCTCATTAGAAATAGATTCACATTCAAGACAAGTAGCAACGAAAAATCGGAGAACTAAATTTTCATATGCATTAATAAATTGCTGACTCAAGAATTTATCAAGCTCAAAAGGAATGGCCATATCGGTCAATTATCTACACATAAAGAACCTATCGACCTGTTCTTTACTATATCCAATAAATAAACCAGAACCACGGTAAGGAAACAGAGGAAACTATACTAATCTCTTAGGACTTTGGATAAATTAGTCCCAAATCTTCGTGCTAGAACAGTGGCTTCAGGCAAGTGTGATCAGTTTGATTTCGCAAATACCTGCAAGCAGATGGAAGTTCAGTTGGGTCGAGATCATCCGAGTCGCGCAAAGATATAGTCAAGGTGTCTCTCCAGCTAGCGCTTGTCGAAGCATAGAGATCGAAGTTCAAGTTGAATATGACCTTCTTAGTCCTATCTCTTGAGTAGTACTGCTTCTTCACCTCGGTGTCTCTCTCGTTGAACCTCCGGATTCCATTCAACATGCTCTCCATCAAGCTTGAGGGAATCCCGTGATTGATCAGCCGGAAGAATCCCCACTCAGCCGACGCAGAATGGATTCCCTCAACGATCTCCTTACAGCTTTCGGTTATTTTGATTTGGCCAAGATCGATGAGCGGTAATTGAGCATCGCTTAGAGTGCGGTTCAGGTTGTCTTTGGCTATCTCATCGGTCAGCCTAACAAAGATCTTCGGGATTTTAGTGATTCCGGTGTCAAGGAGGTCCTTGACGCCGGCCTTCGTGGCGTTGAAGTCCTCTAGCTCCTTCTTTCGGTCGTATCCGCTGGAATTGAAAGTCTTCATTGTGGTTCGAAGTGGGGTTTATGACTGATAGGTGTACCACTAAGAAGACAATTTGATTAGGGTTTAAGAGATGTGCGTGATTTATCGGAAGGTTGTTCATATATGCATCGCTCATGCACATTTTTTTCTACTTGGTTGGCAAGCAAAGAAAACACCCGGTTTTCAAAATGCTACTGCTTAGATCCAATAACCTTCTTTCTTGAGCCCAATGATAAAGACTGTAGTGCCTTTGCTCAACTGCTGTTGAAGTTCCGCATCATTTTTGACACATTCATGTAATCTCATACCTAATCATAAGTAAAATCTCATTGAATCAGTCAAAGTAAAAAAATCTTAAGTAACATATCAATGAATTGGTAGTACGTAATCTTATAACCACAGGGTCACGGTACAAACTACAAACATTTTCTGTAAACTAGAGAGATTGTCTCGGCTGCTCATTTGATCTGTGCAATTAAAGAACATCTGAAGCCGAACGTGTCGCGAGACAGCACCTGTGACATGATTATAAGGATTGACGAACAAATTGGGCTATTTTTCGTTTAATTTTGAAGTCATTTTACTATCCAAAGGGTCGGTCATGAATCGCTTAATAGTAGCTATTGATGCAGAACCAGAAACAAAAGTAGAATTGTACAGCAAATCATATGTGAAACACCAGAAATTGGAAGAGGACTATTTATTTATAACATTTGAAGCACAAGCCAAACAGAACACCTATGAACATGAAGACATAGGAGTACACTTGCTAGTACAATCACAGTTTTGATGACCCTCTGTTATATTGGATAGGGATGAAAAATCATAGGGCCCTTCACAACAAGAGTGATCCAAAGTTCAAAGCCTGAAGTGCGGGAGAGCCGAAGTGCCGTCGAGCCCTTTCATGTTGAAGTAGTATGTGTAGTCCCTCACCGTGGTTTCTCTGTACTTGGGAGGATTGTTCTCTGACAGCAATTCCTTGATGGGCCCGTAGACTTTCGATGATGGCTGCATGTATGTGGTGAAGAAGCTGGCCACCGAGATTCTTGGGCCAACTCGGCTTGCCAAGGCCCTGTGCTCGACGCTCTTGAATTGGTCGTTTGATATAAGCTGCAAAAAAAGATAGTATCAAAGAGATAGGTATGAGCTCCTTCCTCGGCGCTTTTTGATGAAACAAAAGCAAGGAAGAAAAAAGTTTCACCTGAAGAAGATCTCCGATATTGATCACAAGGGCTCCAGCAACTGGAGGAACATCGACCCATTGATCCTTGTAGAGGGCTTGGAGGCCACCAATTTGGTCCTGGAGGAGCACAGTGAGAAAGTAATCATCCTGGTGCTTGCTTGTGCCCATGGTCAGCTCAGGCTCAGGGCATGGAGGGTAGTAGTTCAAGAGCATTGCAAGCCCCTCTGCACTGTCTATGTCCTTGAGGTGGCTTGGCTTGAGCCCTAGGGCCTCTGATAGCAGCTCAAACAGCAAGAGGCCAACCTTGGTCACTTGCTTTTGGTACTCTAGCATGATGTCCCTGCAATGTTTCATGACCCATGATCATTGTTGATGTCAGAGAAAGACATCACATACTGTTTCTTTTACATCAAATTAGGGCTTAATTAATTCCTTCACATGCCTACAAGCGGCTGGGATCTCTTCATATGGGGGAGGGCTGGGAGCAAGAAGGCAATACATGTTGTCCCTCCAGTCAGCTGCCAAGGACTGATACAGATCAAAGTTGCTATTGTGCACCACCTTCTTGGTCGTATCCCTCGTGTACAAGGCCTTCTTGATCTCTGGGTCCTGGTCAAAGAACCTTATGGCCCCAGCAATCATCTCCTGCATGATCTCTTCTGGCACTCCATGGTTTATAACCTGAAGACAAGTGATCATACTTGTTAATCATACTTTATATATTCGAATGTTTGTCGCGGGGTGGAATTATTGTGAAACAGTATGAGCTCAGATCCTGCCCTTTTCTCAAAGCCAAAGCTGCTCAGCTGCTTTCGCTCATAGTCGAAAGCCATTTCGTAATGTCTTTCCCAAATCTCCCCATTCTTTGATATCGGCATCGACATCTGAACAGTTTCGTTTTGAGAATATGTGGTGGCAGGTTATGCGAATGGAAAATCTTCATTTGCTTTCTCATTTAGAATGAATTTCCATGCCTGTAGTCATGCTTCTACTCACCAGCTTGAGTTTTTCACTGATGTCATATCTTCAGTTATAAATTTGATGCAGATTGCTATAATTCAACTTAACAGATTGAACACAAACGACGACTCTGATATTTAGACAACATCGACTCCAGGCAAAACATATAGTTCTCTCTTCAGCCGAAGACAAATCTAACAGAAAATTTCCGAGTTTGGTTGTTAGTAAGTTTCGCAGGGACCAAACTGAAGCAAACAGGCATGAATTCCCACCTGAAAGAACCCCCATTCCTCCGAGGCATTTCGAACTTGATCGACAATTAGTTTACGCCGCACCAGATCATCAGCCACGCCTTCGAGGTCCACGACTGGGACCATGAGGTCTGGGCTCCCTCGACCGTATTTCCGGTCGAAGCTCTCGGGTTCGTGGATAAATATTCGTGGCACTTTCCCGATTCCCGCATCAACCAGGCCTTTAACCCCAGTCTTCGGCTCATCAAACGCTTTCAGCTCACTCAAGCGGTCATAGTCCGGCTCGACTTTCGAGGGAAGTCGCCGTTCAACTTCGAGGGCAGCGTCGACAGCCATCTTCCTCACCTAATTCGGAGTCGAAGCTGCGGCAGGGAAGCTAACGAATGAAAGCAGCTAGATAAACTGATTAAAGAGGAGACAGAGAGAGAGAGGGAGAGAGACCTAAAACACAGAGAAACAAGCTCCCGGGGAAGAGTGTTAAGTAAGAGAGTTTATGAATGAACTAATGAACGAGAACTGGAAACATATATAACGGTCGATCTGATGCTTCATGTGGGGCTTGAAGACAGAGGGAGAAGCAGTAGCATACTGTCTCCTTCCGATGGGGTATCTCGGACATTATAATAGCTGCAATGATTCGTCTCAGGATTTGTATCCATGCATGCACTTGAAAGGAAGATGACGTTGGAAAGTATATGCATCGAGCTGTTCTAAGGAAGATGCTACGGGTGGCAGAAGTTGTCGTTATGTCGAGGAGTGGAAAGCTAGCTCTTTTTAGCTTATAAAATGTACACGGGACAATGCAATTTTCTTTATGAATGATTGAGAGACTTTTGATGAAGTTGATCGATACGTTGTGACACAAATTGATGAGATCATTGTTGATTTCGCGAGATTTTGGACGGTGTCGGCCGAATTTAACGGTAGTGTTATGAACAATACGTTTCGTTTTCCTTTATCTAATACCTTGTTTTGGTTATCGATCGTGAGTAAAGCTAGGGGCGTGAAAATTAAGATCCATGTTCCCGTTTATGCGATCGTGTTTGGATGCACAGAACGAAGGGGGATCGGATATTGAGATCTGAGATGGAAAAATCATGATTGGGGAGGTGGGAATGAATATGGGAATGATGAATAACCTTGGAATGGATGAGTGACGTCAATACATTTGGTAACTTTTGCATTTCGCTGAATCGTACCTCAATTTCTTAAAGTCGAGATTGCTCCAATTCCATCTTCCGAAAATCCTCCAAAAAATTTGCCAAACGGTATTTGCATTTGCCTAAGAAACTTTAGAGTCCAATACTCCTCGAGAATACAATTCTTAGACGGAGCCCAGACTAGCGAAGGGAACTTGGGGGTGGACCCAAGACTCAAGGTCTCGACTCCAAAGACTCGAGACCCTGTTCACAGGGAACCATGCCGTAGGGGTTAATCAAGTCAACGCTAGGTTCACGAGTCCTCGGACCCCTACGATCAAAGTCTAAGACTCGAGTCCCCGATGCCCAGACCCGGGAACCAGCATTCCACCTCGAGACATTGGCCCTTGAAGTCAGCACCCGGACGCCCGGTCCTAGCCACGGGACCTTGACCCTTGGGTGTTAGACTTGAGAGTTAGGTTCCTCATTTTAAATTTTCAGTAGTAAACATATGAAAATGGTTTCTAGCTCATTTGAAAAGTCCAACCAAATATCGGAAAATCTATTTTTACAGCATATTAATTTCCACAGAGAATTTGGAGTCTAGTCTCAATTAAATCTGACTATGACCCGAGTCATGTGTACCGTGTAGTGTACGTAGGGCCTTATGAAATTGAATTGGTAAGTTAGGGCAAGAAAATGGTGTCGAGAAATCGCAGATGATTTCATCAAAATGAGACGAGCGCAAATTGATATTTGCTGAAAGAATGGGATCCTTAATCTCGAACAGGACCTTTGTTCTCGGCAATAGTGTAAGGCCATGAATAAATATTCTAAAGAAGTAATTATCGAAGATGTTTACAAAAAGTTTGGAAAATTCTAATATACTAGTACAAAAGTTCTAAACATGTAAAACAAAGAGGCGGAGGTTGTTTCATTGCTCTTTGTTTCTTTTTCTTTTGGTTTTCCTTTTTTTTTTTTTTCCTTTTCTTTTACATTAAAAAAATGACACAAATGATTCATGAATTTTGGTTCGACGTGTAATATGGTCCGTGAACTTTTAATTTTTTTAATATGGTCTCCGAACTTCAGCCTAATATGTAATGTCGTAACCGAATTTTTAATTTGTTCAATGTGGTCTTTGGACTTTTGATACATGTTCAATTTAGCTCCTCACCTATACGAAAATGATCGGTGTTGCCCTAAATTTGATTTAATGGAACGATAACATTGAAAATTTTCATATAATTCAAGGACTACATTGAGCATGTACCAAAAGTTCAGGGGGACCGCACTAAACAAATAAAAAGTTTATGAACAAGTTGCATATAGAGATAAAGTTTAGAGTCCATATTAAAGAAATTAAAAGTCTAGGGATTACATTACATATTCAGCCAAAGTTTAAGGACCATTGATGCCATTATTCCTTTACATTAGGAAATGCTCTCCTCCATATTTCAAATTATTTATTTCTCAAAAATTCTATTTTAGCCATCTCAATCGACGAAACAACTCGACCAAATTGAAATTAAAGAACTTAGTAGCACATTAAAGTCAAATATCCATTCGACCAAAAAAAAAGAGTCAAAGATCCAATTACATGTTTTACTGTAACGGTAAAATATCCGTGTGTTGCAGATAGATAAAACAAAAATGCGGTCACCCAGAACGGGTTTCGCCGCCGTGAAAAAGAAAGGCCTCCTGTAACTAGTAAATCTTTCATCATAAACCAAATTAGGCCAAATATAATTTTGTCAAGAGCAGAAATTTAGGCCGTCTAAATCCCGAATACCTCAAGCTGTCCAACTTCAATTTCTAAACATTTTAGGCAGGTTCTCAGCACCTTCTATGACAACCAAAAACACGAGCAAAGAATAAAAGAAAAGACATCTCTTAGCAATTCTCATTTATGTCAATTTTTTTTGTCCTGGTTTATTTTCGAATGAATGTACTTCGATGGTTCAAGAGGGGAAGAGGCTTGGCGTTGACTTTGACCGCCTTCCACGCAATTCCACCAACCACAAAGCCCACCGTTTTCTCTCTCTCTCTCTTCCTCCGAAGTCCCCTCCTCGTTGCGCTCTCTTCTGTCGCTCTGTCCCTCTTCCCTTGGTCGCGCAGACAGACCCACCCGAGATTTGCTCCTCAGGCCTCTCTCCCTCTCTCTCTCTCTCTCTCTCTCTGTGTCTCTCTCTCCGTGCGTGCGGGAATAGCGAGGGAGAGATGGGTTTCTTCTCGTTCCTCGGAAGGGTCCTCTTCGCGTCCGTCTTCCTCCTCTCCGCATGGCAGATGTGAGTTCTCTCTCTCTCTCTCTCTCTCTCGCGCGCGCGCGCGCGCGCTCTTTCTAGATCCGTCGAATGGATTCGGGGTTCTCGGGCTTCTGGGTGTTGCTGCAGCTGAAGCGGAGCGGCTTGATAAGCTCTGGCCCGGGGTCCTCGCGTGCTCACGCTTGCTGGATCTAGCGTTTAGTTGAGCGGGGCTTTTGCCTCTTTCGTCCTTCCCCCTTTTGGGTTGTGTGATTCTCGGTCGGATTCGCTTCATTACTGGTGTCGAGATCTGCGGTTCTGTGCTGGATCTAGTGGGTTTTCGTGGGCGGTTGCGCTTTTTCTCTCCGTTTGACGAGTTGATGGGCAAGGAATCTTGAATCTCGGGTTGATGTGATGTTTGTAGCAACTGCTCGCGCTTCCGCGATGTCTGCCTGTTTTGGATTTCTGGGTTCTTGTTATTCTGCACTACTTGCTGTTTAAATTTATAAAGGCGGGACGTTTGTGCGTTTCTTGTTCTTGTGATGACTTTTTAAATTGCACTCGGTGCCTTGGTGACTGGCGTTTGCGGTTTTGCTTTGCTTCGTAATGAGGTTTAACTACTCGTGGAAATGGGTTGGGGGCTAGTCACTGTATGGAAGAGAGCTTGCATTTCCTTTTGAAAAAAATATGACGCCAGTTTTGCCAAGTAGATAGGACTTGGGGTGACCGTTCAGAGGGACAGTTACAATGCAGAGATGACATTCAATTACAGAAAGATAATTTTGAGATCCTGTTAGTTTCCTTTTCTTGCTTGATAACAGATATTGGGTTGTTTGGTGTGGGGGATTCGAAGCAAACGTGTGGATTAAATAGATGCCTGTATTGCGTAGACTATTGTTCAGTTTGCGTAAAAATATTCTAATGGGACTAGGGATATGCATTTGAGGATCTCTTTGAGCCACCATTTTAAGGAGGGCAGGTTATGCAATTCATGCATAACTTACATAATTCATGGTGAGAACTATTGCGATGCAAAGAGTGGTCAGTTTTGTTCTAGTTCAGATTGATTCATCTGCCTACCGACAGGATTCAATTTAAACTTGCGCTTGCTTTCTCATTGAGCTAACTGCTGCAAATGGATAGACAGCTTATGTAATTCATTGCAGGATCTTGAGGTTGTGAAGCATATTATGGGATGTTGTTGATTTCCCTGGCCTTAATGTGTGTTGTGTGCATGATACTTGTGATGAGTGCCTTTAATTTTGAAACTTTATTTACAAGGAAACACTGAGAAAGTTAACTGAGAACTGATGTAGTTGCTTTTAGGGAACTTTAAGGTAGTTTACCTTTTTTTTTGTAGCTTTGGGCGGTAGCGATATGTCTAACGTGGAGGATTCTAATTACTCTTTTTTCCATATTTGGAATTCTGTCTATTGATTCGCTTTCAAGTTCAAATCTATTGATTTAATGCTTCTGTAGCCTTTTCTCCCTACTTTTCATGAAGCAATGCAACTTTTATCCAGAACATGGTCATCCTCTTCCCTTGTCTTCTTCATGACTTTTAATCTGAATTTGTTGTGAAGCAACATATTTGTGGAGTTGACGAATCCTCTCTAATTTGTTACTGTTGAGTTTCATGATATTTGTTTTGGTTGTTTAATCGGATTCACCTGCCTAATTTACTATGTGGAAAGTCCTCTTTTTGGATGTTTTGGTTTTACTAGGCAGTAATGGGTTTTTATTGAACATGTTTTGCTGTCCCGCAGGTACAATGAGTTTGCTGTTGATGGGGGTGCCGCGGCGGCTAAGGAGTTGCGCCCTAAGTTAGATGTTGCCTTGCACCATCTGTCCTCCAAATTGGGAGTTGCAACGCCTGATGTTGATGTAGGTTTTCTGTCGTTTTGTTGTGCTCCATCCATCTTCCTTTTTGCTTAAATTTAGCTTTATTCCTCCTTTTGAATTATCTTAATTTTATACACCCTGATTTTTCAGGATTTCATGCAGACTAGACACGTGGTTGCATCAATCTACGTTCTTAAAGGCCTCGGAGGCATTTTGTTCGTGTTCGGTAGCTCCTTTGGGGCTTATCTCCTGGTGGGTCTCTTATGCGATTTCCTTCTTTAGAGTTGGTGAAAGTTGAAGACGATTTTTTAACTTACTTTTGTGTGCAGCTTCTTCAATTGGTGCTCACAACTCCAATTCTCTACGACTTTTACAACTATGACCCAACCAAGCCCGAGTTCGAGAGTCTTCTTAACGTCTTCACACAGGTATGCATTCGATCTCGCTTATTTTTCGTCGGCTGTTGGATGTACTTTTTAGCACTTTGTGACAGAGACTAAAATTGATGCTTTCTCCCCTGCTCTCCTTCTAGAACATGGCATTATTCGGTGCCCTTCTGTTCTTCATAGGGATGAAGAATTCGATTCCAAGGAGGCAACTCAAGAAGAAGAGCCCAAAAGTGAAAGCAAATTAGAAGCCGAGGTGCATTGAACGGTCTCGAGCGCTTCCAGTTAGTGGGGCGGGGTCTTCATATGGGTGGTGGGGTTTTGAGTTGGTATGTTATGGCATCTCTTGTAGCATCCCCAGGTTATAAAACGATTTTCGGGCTACTCTTTTTGGTACACATTGCTGTGATTTTTCGACTCCAAAGGTTATTAGGATGATTCCCGAGTGACGGGAATGATGATATTTTGTCATTTTGGTTAAGTCAGTCGGTTCACGAAGGTTTACTCTTCAAAGAGTTTGAATTTATCATTAGATGTTCAGGATTCTTAAAAGGTCTCTCTTTTGAATTGTTTGTGTTTGTGTTTGTGTTTGACGGATCTTATGCAAGACTCGAACCTGACTGGTAAAAGTTAGGGTGCTCTAGATTTGAGGAAATATAAATCATTGTGAGAAACATTAGCAGCGAAATCAAATTATGCCGGAGGGCAGGATCCCGAATTCGGCATACCTCCAGAGAAAAGCAGGGTTTGAAGAAACACCATTGCTCGAGCACACGGGGCAGAGAAGCCGTGGGAACCAGAAAAAGCATGATTGCATTTACTTGGTGTAAACAAGTCCTCTTAACGAATTACTGAACTAATTCCCTATCCACGAGTACGCTTACTCCGCGCATCGAGGAAAGTATCCATGCGCCTGCTGGGATGACGTTAGATCGAGATGAGGATAACTTGAGTCGTCAAATATTCGAGAGCCCGAGATGGAAGGTTCAGGTCATCGATCCGGCTGGAGCACAGATCATGAGGCAAAAACGATAACTGAGGTACCGACCTGATCACAGATCATGAGGCAAAAACGACCACCGAGGTACCGACCTGATCGGAGAGACCTGATCGAAAGATAAATCGATGCATAGGTCGATTCAGAATACCACCCAAGAAGAAACGGGAGAAATGTATCAACATTAACACTTCTCACTCCATGAGCAAGCAACAAAGCTGATGAGATAGATAGATCGGCGTGAGCATAATTTCGACATTACATTGCAAAGAAAACGTAAGAGACGACATATATAGGAAAGCCAGCACTCGCAACTTTTTGCCATCAGACCAGACCAACTCGTCAAAGCCTAGGACTGGCGATGACTTTGGTGGTCAACTCCAACACACCACACAGCTCCGGGTACAATCCCTTCCTTATCTCGGCGTACACCTCGCCGTCCCACCTCCTCCCCGCCAGCTCCTCCGCCAGCCGCCCGCCGGCCCCCGCCACCCCCTCCTCGCCGTCGTGCGCCCCCTCCACGATCCCCATCGCCACCGCCTCCTCCCCCCCTCACCTTCCTCCCCCTCAGCACCACCTCCCTCCTCGCCGCCGCCGACCCCACCTTCGCCCTCAGCACCGCCCCGAAGTAGTCCGGCAGCGACAGCCCGATGTCCACCTCGCTCATGTACAGCACCCCGCGGTCGCTCCTCATCACCACGTAGTCGTGGCTCAGCGCCAGCAGCAGCCCCGCCGCCGCCGCGTGCCCCTGCACGGCGGCGATCGTGGGCATCGGCAGCGAGATCAGCGCCGCCACCACGGGCTTGAACTCCTCGACCATCTGGTGGAGCCGCCGCTGGGCCTCGTCGGGGGATCCGGCGGACTGGGCCCAGGCGAGGTCGAACCCGTTGGAGAAGAACTTGCCGGCGGAGGTGGTGACGAGGACGGAGCCGCGGGTGGACTGGGAGGCGGCCTCGGCGAGGGCGGAGAGGAGGGAGGCGATCAGGGTGGGGCTGAGCCGGTGCTCGTCGGATCCGGTCAGGGTCAGGTAGAAGACGTCGCCGCGTTTCTCGAGCGTGCACATGGCGGCGACGGCGGCGGCGGCGGCGAAGAAGAAGGAGAGGAAGAGGCGTTGGGTTTGCGTGCTAAGAGGATGCGATCGATCGATGTTGAATATTATGCGAAGGATGGGGCGAATTTCTCTATGGCTTTTTTTGGTACTTGGGAATTGTTGTGGAAAATAGCAAGAGGAGAATTATGACGTCATGCCCCCAAAAAAAAAAATGAAGGTAGGTAAGAAGTATTCATCAATGCTAGAAGTGGTGCGACAATTAAGCTCCAATTCAAAGCGGTTCGAATGCCTTGTCGAACCGGTTTGAGCTCGTGCTAGTGATAATGAATTTGCGAGTATGGACTAATTAGTACGAAGTATGTTAGGTACGAGTCTTGTGGGCTGATTTTACACATTTTTTATGAGACATTAGGGCAAAGCGTCTTGAGATTATATGAAATAGAATAAAAAGAAAAAAAAAGTATATAAGAAAGGTCATATCAAATTCTTATGTCTTTTAAAACTAATCAATGTAATAGAGACACTTGAATGTAGTCATGGCCACGGTTCGGAACCGGCCGGTTTCGGTTTGTAATTGGCGGTTCCGGTTCGTGGCCATGTATGAACTGGTCGGTTTCGGTCCGATTTCGGTTTCGGGCCAATTCCGGTTCCGGGCCGATTTTAGTTCCGGTTCCAGTCGGTTCCAATTATCTTTTTTTTTTTTTTTTTTTTTTAAAATTTATTTATTTAAATTTTTAATTTTTTTTGAACTGGGCTTGGAACTGCAGGTTTCGGGCTGGTTCGAAAATTGCTGGAATCAGAACCGGGCTCATAGGCCACGGGCCGATTCCCGTTCCAAACAGCGGGCTCGGTCAATGGGCTGGGCCCGAGTTTGACCGGGCCGGTTTCGGGCCGAAATCGGCCCGTGGCCATGACTACTTGACTGGCACAAGTGATATGTAAATTTGTGACTTAAATGCGCTCAAATTATATATCTTTAAGGCTACGTTTGGTTAAACTTTTGAGAAAAGCTTTTGGGAGATATAGAGGACTTTTAAAGGGGTTTTCCAAATCTAAACTGTGTTTGTTAAATTGTAATTCAATGATCCATTGTAAAGAAATTTTGGGTTAAATAGTATTTGGAAAAATTATTCTTGCAAAGGGCTTTTCTTTTTTTTAATTAAAAATAGGAAAAAAAAACTCAAACCCTTTGCCAGCTCCGGCAAAGGGCTAAAGCTGCTGCAACCCAGATTTGGTGTCGGCAATTGTTGTTTGAGGTTGCACAACCTTAGGTGTCCCTCGATGAGCCCCAGCGAGGGTCACGCGACCCCAGGCGCGATCCCAGGCAAGTGCCACTTGAGGTCACGTGATCCTAATGAGGAGCCGCTTGGGGTTGCGTGACCGTCGACGGTAATCGGTTGGCCTCACGCAACTATCGACAAAGCTTCACCGGCAATCTGCGCATAGAAGACGAATAGTTATACGGAGGGAAAACTTGGCAAATGAAAAAATGAGTGAGGGTAATTTTGGAAGAAGGAATATTATTTTACCCTAGGAATGGCCTTCCACAAATAGTAAAAAACCCAAAACAGGTTAGGCTTTTAGCTTTCCCAAGACTATCATTTTGCCAAAGAGGTTCCAATAAAATTTGCCAAACGCTCCAAATTTTCCTCAGCCTCTTGGGAGAGTGGTTCCCAAATAGAGCCTAAGCCCTTTTGATGCACTTTCCTCAAGAAATATGAACGATCTTATATTAACAGTACGCGAAAGGGTCATGGTGCAGGCACAATGAGTTGTGAGTTAGGGCTACCCCATTTGAGATGGAGCATAGTAGATGTTCGTTCCGGTGGGTCAAGTCACTGTGTCTAGTCGATAGTCTCCAAGCACGATGGCGTAATTATCAATAGTACGCTCTACCACTAAATTTATGGTCGATTTTCGGTTGCAAGATAAATCAGATATTACCAACTTGGTATTAAATCTTCCAGCATTGTTTTTTTTTATCTAGAGAGGGTGTTGGTGTGGTTGTTCTAACTACATATGACCGTATGTCCACAAAGACACTCACATCAATGTGTTAAACTTGCGAACAACATAAAACATAATGGGAAGCATCCTTAAATCAATGCTTGTGTATGCATGGAATATGGTAAGGCTAGGCTTGAGTGACCCCAAAACATGAATCCTCCAAGCATTCAATCTCTTCAATGTCTATCAAGTAGTTTCTCCTTGATTAATTTTGCAGAAATGCAGCTGTTTGTGCCTTCTTCATTATGATCATTGGTGGACAAATTATACCCTTTAAATTGAAGAAAAGAATCCCCAATCCCATACAAAACCAGGTTACACCATGAGACAAATTATACCCTTTAAATTGAAGAAAAGAATCCCCAATCCCATACAAAACCAGGTTACACTATGAAAAGGCCAATTTACAACTTAGGGTGAGCACGGTTCAGCTCTGTTCAATGTGGATGAAAAACCGAACTGAACTAAATAGGGGTTTGAAACTGAACCGAACTGAAATTTTTTTGTGCGGTTCAATTTGAAACGGAACCGGATTGAACTTATCATTTTCGTGTTTTTCCTCATTTTTCTTATTTAGTGCTCTTGATTTTCATCTACTTTCATCAATTTTGAATTGGTCAAGGTCTCAAGCCAATAGAAACCAAGAGAAAAAAAAAATGAAAGCCACATCGTCGTGACAAAAAGCTAAGAAAGTATAAATTTAAGTAAGAAAAATAGCAAAAAAATAAAAAATTCACTTGACGATTTGGTTCGTTTTGGAAAAAAAAATCCCAAACCGAACCAAACTATCAAATTTCACTCAGGTTCAATATATAAACCTACTTATTGAAATCGCCTACCTAGAGCGAATTCAACCATTCGGTTCAATTCGAGTCGACGATGGAAGCCAAATTATGCTCGGCCCCATTCAAAAGTAGGTTATACCAGTATTTTGTCATGTACCTATTAACATGCATTATATAAATAACTCTTTTGGCGATTGAGGTTGATTTGGTTAAGACAGAGCAAAAGTCACGATGGTGGACCTCTACCACCATTGACCCGGGAAGAAAAGTTGACCGGTTCTGATCTTCCGGGATAGATTACTTCTTGCCGATCGACAATTATTGGGTGCTTATTTGTTTTGTTAAGACGACGTTCGAAAAACCCTAAATAACTCCTAATTTGGGCAGCATCGATATCTCTCATCACACACTAATGTCATATACCGGGAAAATTGTTCAAAAAGTCATAAACCTTTTGTTTGGCGGCTAATTCAATATTAAAACTTTCAATTGTATAATTTTAGTCCTAAATATTTGGGAAATTTGCCCATTTACTTATAAACATTTTAATTGTATTAATCTAGTTCTAAACCTTTTGATGATCTGCCAATTTAGTTAAATGTAGTCATTCAGGCCAATTATCCAAATAATAGTTTTAATACTAAAATGGAAAATCTTCGAAAGGTTTAGGAGTAAAATGACACATTTGAAAGGTTTAGGAATAAATTTAAATTGGCACAATTGAAAGATTTTGGACTGAATTGACCGCCGTACAATAGGTTTAGGACTTTTTGAACAAGTATCTCGCCATATACTGCTTGAAAAGCGAACAAATAATAAAATGAAGCTTTTTTTTATGTTTTGATTAAAATTTTCAAGTGGAATATGGAAGGAAAAAAGTAATCAATAAATAGATAAACATGGAGTGTTTTAATTAAAATATTTAATCCTTTCATTTGGCACAATACCCTCTTGAAAGGGAAAAGGAGTAGAATATGGAATCAAAAGGAGAATGATATCCCAAATATATATGTTCAAAATGAAAACTTATGATAAGTTTGAGAAAGTGGAGCTAAGTTTGCCCAAAATTAAGGAAGTGGGCTTGGAGTAGGATTAGTCCTAAAAAATTTGTTTTCTTAATTGATAATTGAATGTCCTAAGAAATTTTGAAACTAGCAATAAGAAGAAAAATCCAAGAAAAAAAAATGAAAAGCACTTATAGGTTTAGTAAAGAACTTGAAAAAAGAAGAAGAGAGGTATAATAAAGGGGAAATAAAAATAGCTAGAATGGGCAAATGTTGGGCATTTGTCTTCATCTTCAAATTTTATTTCTATTAATATTATTTAGATACTATAATTTACTTCCATGAACAATTCCTCTTTTGCCAAAGTTTCCTCGTACATAATTTCACACTTTTAGTTATAGCTTCACTTTTTGCACATTATAGAAGGAAAAGAAAAACTCCACATTGGTGGAATGACGGTTTGAGCAAAATCAATTCATCTTAGCCCCTCTATAGGTTCCCTAAAAGTAAAGTTTGATGACATATAGGTATTAGCTAGCTATCTTAATCTCAATTAGTAATTTCATGTTCTATGCATCACTTTAATTATCTGATCAACTTTCGATAACAACTTAAAAAAACCATAATCATTGACTAAATCCAATGAAGTTACTATGTTATGCACATGGAAGTTCATAACATAAACATGAAGATTTCATTTTCCACATACACATTCGTGCAACACTAACTCGCGCAACACAATGTAGGACGAGCTTAATCATACTTTCGGTTTGCCATTTTAAGAAGGAGCTGGTATATTGTGTCGAAACACTATTATCACGTATTAATTAAGTTGCCAGCATCCAGGAATATCGGCTACATAAGACATAGTCAACACCATTACATCGTTTATTACTAGGAGAATATGAAGAAATCGACCTTTCTCAAATACTTCTCTGTCAGCATGCGATCATCAAATTTGCGCAAGCATAATTTACTAAATATGCAACCATAAATGAGAATATGATTTCTTTTAAGCAAATTATATATGCAAGGGAAGTCACGCGGATTTTTGAATAATTTATCTGAGGGAAAAAGGAATTTCGGATGAAAATTCGAAGGAAAAAAAAAGTGAATTTTTCTGTTTTTGTCATTATTACGTTCCCAGCATTCACATAAAGAGTGCTGCTTATGCCAAAACATAAGAGATACTTCAGATTAAGTTAAGAACTCATACTTTGCATCTACTCTTTCTTCTTGGTAAACAATCATCTCTCTTTGATCGACCAACAGCCACATGATGCTTAAAACAAGAGAATGACATGCATTCTCAAAAATCGTTAAGCAAAATATTGATCTCGTCTGTTGATGAACAGAAGAATGCAAACGATCGAATACCTGGCATTGGTTTTCACCTTTTCTTCTTGGACAACTTGGAATAAATTTGGATCAGCAGCAACTGGTAAGGTAATCAGATGTAGTTTCTTTCTCAAATGCAGAGCCTTCTTATAACCCTCAGGAAAATAAAGGGGCAATCGCGCAACAAGAGATCAAACTTTAATCTGATGCTAATTGCCATTTCAAATAAGAATCAACTTCTGATGGGTATCTTTGTTATGCATCTGGTTTAATCAAAATATGCCACGTTTCTTATCATGTCAATTGCTCTATAAGTTGTGTCGCCAGAAAAAAGAAATTGCTCTATAAGTTAAACAAACTCAGCACATGTATGTCGCTTTTTTTAACTTGTGCTGCAGACAAAGCATGAAAAAGAAAAACTCATTAGAGAAAAAATAGTCACATTTTCATTACCTTGATAAAACGGTAATCAGAGCCAAGATTCAACTCATGGTATGCTGTAAGGCCTCCTTCATAAAACCCTTGAAATCGACGTTCCAACTCCTTATAGAATATATAGCAAGTCTGAAAGAATATCATCTGTACAATAATTATAAATTTCTCAAACCTAAATCAAAGCATAATAAACTATGGGTCGCGGCCGAGTCGAAGCTCCAAGTCGACTTCCTCCTGATTCTCATCTCGCTTCACTTCACAGGTGCGCTCCATGTTCGACGGGCGATTCGTAGGCTAAGACTAGCATCCAATGTAATGTCATCTCCTCTTTGCAAAGAGTGCAAGCTTTCAAGATAATTTTTAGGGTTCACAGCAGATGCTTGCAGACCCTTGTGGCAATAATTTCTTTGTGCTTCGTCATCTTTGCCCAGGTCGTAATTCGGGGGTACTCGGCCCGATTTCGATCCGATATGATTAGATGAGATGACATAAGGATCGTAGATCTTCCTCATAGTGGGAGAAGCACTTGGAGCTTGCTTTCCTTTGGCTCTATCTTTCCGGTGGATGTTCATGTGACCACCCAGAGCTTGAGCGTTCGTGAAACCCCGCTTGCAAAACGTGCATTCGTAGGACCGTTTGACGCTCCCTTCCTCCTTCGGTTGCTCGATCGGATCACTTTCTTCGCTTGACGACTCCGAGCTCAGCTTCCCCGGTTCCATTGGAAACCCTCTTCTCTTTCTCAAGAGCAATTTTTTTGCAATTTGCTGTCCCGAAACCGCCAAGAAAGAATTTATGGGGAGATGAATATGTTGACGGGTGATAGCAATTGGAGAGAGAGAGAGAGAGAGAAGAGAGGGGGGTGGGTTGGGCCGGGGGCGCGGGCTGAGGGGGAGGAAGAGAGAGAGGGGGTTCTTATGTGAAGGAAAAAGGTTAGGAGGGATGTATGAAATGACGACAATTAGAAGACATTGGCATTACCAGTGTGGATTTAGCGGATTTGTATATATAGAGACATAAAGTTTGGCCTTTGTTCCGAGAACTATTCTTTTGGCCGGCTCTTTGATGGGGTCTCTCACTCTCTCTCTCTCTCTCTCTCTCTCTCATGTACAGAAGAAGAAGATCCTTCCCCACTAGCGTCTCGTTGTCATATAGCTTTCAACCCAAGTTTTCTTAACGCAGTAGTTAAAGGGCAAGTGACTCTGTGTAAGTTATCGTTTTTTAGAGAGGACACTAATATAGTAGTCCACAACGTTCAGCTACTAGTGTTGTTGATGGTAATCCTATGCACGGGGGAAGAGTCCTATATGTTGCATGTGAACTGATCTCCGTAGAATTTGTTCACATTCTTTTTCAAGAAAAGGGCCTTCTTATTCTACGGTCTATTAGAGCAAGCTCTTGATGTGGGAATGATGTCACGATTCCCACCCATATTTAGTTTGATTCCTATGGTTTATTTTTCTAGCATTGGAGGTGATGCGAGCAATCTTTTAAGTTCGAGCACGTACTCATTCATCCAATGTGAGGCCATCGCCATTTGAAAATAGCAGATTTTCTAATCAAATTTCTAACTAGGCACTCCGAGAATTGTATTCTCACTCAAATGTTGAGGTTCATCGAAAATTTTAAGTCATTCTCATCACATTTCACTCTACTTTCTGCTTCAAAATCAAACTCAATAAAACAAAGAGTTCTTTTTTTGGTTGAAATAAAACTAAGAGTTCAAGGGGTTTATATTTGAAACATAACCGGAAGTAGAGGTGATCGGTTCCCAGGTTGGGCCAGTTCCACCCTAGAACCAAGAACCAGAACAGTAGGGCCGAGAACGGACCTATCTTGGTCCAATTCTCGAGTTGGACCGGTCTGGTTTAGGATTTTGGTAATTTTCTTTTCTTTACTCTTTAAAAGAAAAGGAGTTTTTAAAAAAAACATATCAGTTCAGTCTTAGTCAATCCAGACGGTTCGGTTCTGCACCTAGAACTGGATCGATTATTCCCAATTCAAAAAAAATTGGAACTAAAAACTGCTCAGAACCGACCGCTACGGTTCGGTTAAGTTCCGTGCACACTCCTGACCAGGAATTTCTAAAATGATCCGATTCAAATTATACTCTAAAATGCATGGCAGCATTATGCAATTCATTGTGCCAAAGATAAGTCTAATAATAACTTATAAAAAAAAACCAGTATTACTTACTTCTCGTGCACAAGCAGACAAACTTAAGGGAATTTTACCATCAGCTACTCTTCTTCTTTGGCCAAAGTTGCCAACAATCAGCATACTCAAATGTCCATTTTTGCGCTGAGGAGATTCTGCATATCAACTCGTTTTCACTTTCCAATATTGAAGCGTACATCTTTTTCTACAAAAAGAAGATAATTTGTACATAGGTAATTTGATTTACAGAACATAATATCCCTAGAAACCTCTTGACCCATTTGCTTCTAGTTGTGACTCGAGGAAGAATTATCTTAACCCACTTCTGGAAAACCCTCGTTGGTCCTTAATTTGCCATCCTTTTGATTTTAATTAGTGTTATTATCATTTAATTAAGGGGCAAGAAACTTTCAACTGATGAACAACTCACACTTCATTAGTAAAGCGTCTGCTGGCTATAAAAGAAAAGAAGAGAAAAGTGCATGCATAAGGTTCGAGGAGTTGTTCAAAAGAATGATTTGACGTAAGACATTTGTGTCCATGTCATTTGGTTGTTCACTACCATTATCTGGTGTCTGGTTGTGTGCCAATTAGTAATTAGCGAGGGTGGTTTTACTGGTTCTTCGTGCACGGACATATCAGACCTAGACGGCCTCAAAACGCGTTATTTCAAAGAATTTTTGGCATCTATCTCGTACAACATTTTCCTTTTTTTTTTCGGAGCTTTGACCACGTCCTCGATCAATGGCGACACAAAGAGAGAGAGAGAAGACGGCTGCTGTGTATTTCGAGTTTGATAATGTTATTCAAATGGAATGAAGCTCGTAATTAATGGGGTTATGTCGAAGACAAATGGAAGGAGGAGCGCATCGTCGATGACAGCAACACGAGTGCTGTAACTGCTTCCACTGCCAGTTCATTCTTAATTGAACCCTGGAACGCAAACCATATTTTCCTCTGCATAAAGAAAGTTTAGATCAATGCCTTTGACCCAGTTCTTGAAAAATCATCACTACAGTCATGTATGTATCAATAACTTGTATCGCCTGCATTTAAGACTTTTATGGTCTTTGTACGTGGACGTCCAAGTAATCATCAAGAAACCTGCGATTAAAGAAGAAATATCACGACGAAGAGGACAACGACGGCATGGAGTTGTTTTTAAATCACTTTGTTGAGACGTACGTGTATAATTAGCCACAGAGAATCAGCTGTACATGACAAGTTCAAAGATTTTTGGGGGCTTCTTTCAAGGTGGAAAATTCTTCTGGGGCTGCTTGGACAAATTACATAGATTCCCGACATCAACCTTGTTAACACCGAACTAGTACTGGAGTACAGCAGCATGTCGACTGCCTCCGAAGCATGTTGAAGGAAGCACAAACCTCTTGCGTAATTTTGGGGCTGGGCCCGATTCATCTTTCTCAAAGCAATGATCCTCGACGGCACGATATGATTGAGAGTCGATACTCGATGCCCACTGTTCGTCTGAACTGGAATTATTTACTTGTTCTATTGATTCAACCCAGACTAGCGATCTCTCTTAAATATATGCATTGTCGATCTCCCGACATGTAAATGGTTCTGAACAGTGTATACGTGCAACCGAATCTTTACACTTGTCCGGTGATCGACCGTATTTGTGTGAATTGTTGGAATATTCAACCTAAAAACTTTGGACTAAAAAATTGAGGGAGATAACATATAGATAAGATATATTATAACCGCGTATTTAAGAGAAGTGGAATTTTTTTACCGAACACTGTTGTTGCGTGCAAGCCAATTTTTTTAACATGCATGGCTTGGCATAATTTTTGTGAAAAGGGCACGACTCCTATTTTGTGTGAGCCACCTTAAACTATTAGCCAACCTTGCACCCTAATCAGAGGAAGATCAGGGACATATGCCCCTTGTTTCTTATGCTAGTGTTGCACATCTTTTCCCCAAATGGGAAAAATACCAAATAAGTTATAAAACCTATTGTATTGGTACTAATCCAGTCATAAACCTTTCAATTGAACTATTTTAGTCCTAAACATCTTCATATTGGTACCAATTGAGTCCATCTAGCCAATTTATGCCATAAATTGCTAATATGGACAGTGGCCGTCCTATGTGGCATTGTTGGCGTTGACGTGAATATTTTTTGGGAAAATTACCAAAAAGGTGCCAAACCTTTTTATAAACGCATTTAGTCCTAAATCTTTTGACAATTTGCCAATTTAGTGTATCTAGCCATTTTTAGCCGAAAATCGATGACGTTGACACCAACCATCTCACGTGGTACCACCGACGTTGATGTAGATAATTTTTATCATTTTATGAATATTTTACTTTTTATTTTTATTTGTTCTCTTTTTATCCTTTTTTATTTTCTGTTTTTTCATTGTGGCCAGCGAGATTTGACCTCATCAAGGCTAGGTTGGCAAGGCTCAATCTTGCTACTGCTAGGCGAGGTCGACCTCGCCCTTGCTAGAGGCCACAAGACTGAGGTTTGCAAGGTCGACCTCGCCTAGCCCTAACGAGGCCACATTGAAAATAGAAAATAAGAAGGAAAAAAAGAGAAAAATAATAATTCACAAAATTTTTAAAAATTATAAAATATTGTGCACATCAGTGTTGGCAGTGCCATGTATGACAGTAGGCATTCATGTCATTGATTTCAACTAAAATTGATCGGATGTAATGAATTGGCAAATTATCAAAAGATTTAGGACTAAATTGGTACAATTACAATAGGTTTAAGACTTTTTTGGTAATTTGCCCACAAATTTTCTTACTCCATAGGCGCTGACGTCAAACATATGCTAGTGCCAATTTAGTCCATCCCTTGCTCAAGAAAGTTGAGAGCATGAGAAACTCCTAGTTTGTCATTGGTTCTTGAAGGTTCAGTTGTTATCTAGGATTGAACAAAAGTTAATGTAAGTGTTTCAAACAATTGTAATCTTCTCTTGCTTGATTACAATAAAACCATCTTATCAACCTCTGCCCGCAGAGTAAGGACATTGCCGAATCACTTAAATCCGTTGTGGTCGGATTTCATTTTATAATTTATTTCTTACTCGAATCATATCATTTGATTGTGCTTATGCATTAGTCCTAAGAGATAACAAACTAAACTATTTGCCTCTTCAAACTCTCTAATTCATATATTTAAAAGTAATCCATGGCATCTTCAACGATTGAGCATGGAATGCTTTTGCCCCTTAGATGACAAATAGCGTATTCAAACTTTGAGCTTCGGCCTTGACGATGCCTACTGATATGAAAGCCTGGCAAGATCTCTACCCAAAGCAAAGATGTTTCCTTGACTCTCCAACGCAGCATCGCAGAGCTCACAAGTTGCATCAATGCGAGGACTCCGCTTTGCTGTTCTATCAATGAGCTACAAGCCAAGCAACAATTGGTCTCGTAAAGCAATTTGTTGATTAACACATTTTGTTGCAATAGTACCGTAAATCAATTAGAAGTTAGTAGAATTGCAGTCCAGGATAATAAAGCATCACCTCTGAATATTTTCTGCAGAATGTACAACAATTATGATAATTGAGGAACTGATATAAAATGACCTATAACTTCCTATACACAACTTTCATTGTTACATGAGAAAACTTGAACCTAGCAACAACAATGCCAAGGAAAGAAAAGCTGACAGTAAAGACTGATCGTGGAATGCGTCCTTTGTCCGTCCTCAATACCATCCCTTCAATCACAGGGTGGATTATTACTAAGACGAAAACTGATAGAACAATCTGTATAAACAGTACGTCGCAGCCTCCCAAAGTAAGAACTCTAGCAACTCCACTGATGAATGAAGACATGTTCAATATCACTAGAGTCACCATCGGAGCGCAAAAGATTGTTTACGTTCAAAAATCGAATATCCTCATCTCGTATCCCTTGGGTTGCTCATCATCGTAGACCCTATTAGTAGGCAAGAAGCTAGCTCTTCTCATGCCAATTTGCATCATAATCGCATCTATGGTTCCGTATATGTGACCTGTTGTTGACTTGATCATCCAGATTCGCTGTTCGTTCAAGAATGTTTGGACTGAAAGGCCACTTGCTACTACTTCATAGAGATGCTAACAAAGTGATGATAGGAAGATGAAGGCAAATAGCATGATATATGAACTTAAAACATGACCATGAAGAAATCATTGATTCGCTCTTTCAAACAAATAAATCAAGCAACAAATTGAAGAATATTATATACAATGAAGGCAATGAGAATGGTATGTTCTAGAGCTAGGAGACAACTTACCTCAGGGTATATAGAGATGCCATTTACTAAACAGATCTGAGGAATAGTTGCAAAGCAGCAAATTGGCAAACAATAGAAGGGAAAAAGTGCAAGTTCAGCGTAGCACATGCTCTGAAGAATGGGCATCCTCAACAAGCCATAGATCAGAGGACAAAATCATGAGACACCGACTTACAAAAACCTGGTACTCCATATTGTGCCTTGAATCAACAGATCATTGAAATTCATCTTCGCGGTCGCTAAAATTTGTGGCCATGATGGGCTATAATACACTGAAGTCCAGCCTTTGCAGTGTAAGGTAAAACCGGTGAAGTAGTCTTCTACCACAGAATATGATACAAGAAGCCCACCGAAATCATGGCAACCAAAAGTCAAATTAAAAAGAAATGGTGTCATTTATAGCAAAGAACAAGGATTAATTATAATATTTCTACTAGCTACAATACTAGCCTCTTTACCACATTTTGTGCCGTTTTCATAGTTACAAGAAGCTAACGGTTAGGTTTCTTTCCTTAATGCTGCAGAGTCACCAGCAATGGTGTTCTTGCTTGGCTTCTCCTTTCGCCAAAGATATTTGATGAATTCATTCGAATAGCCAAAGAGTTTTTTCAAAATCCATGAGATCAGAACCTGCTAGATTCACAGGAAAACAAGTGAATTAATTCATTACTGCATTTATTTTTTCTACCGTGCTTCCTAGAAAACAAAATCGTTATTAAGGATCGATCTCCTTGCCTTCTTGTATGGATTTAAGATACAAGAACTCTCTTAATGTAAAAGCAAGTCCCAGATAAAACAAGTCCCTTCAATCCATCCATTCCATACCAACATGACTGAAACAGAGCAAAAATCATTAGATAACAAAGGAAATTTGCATTCTATAAGATAGGAATCTTTGAATGCACCATTAAAAAACTCCAAACAATTCTTTTTGTTTACCCAAAAGTACGGTCTGATCTTGCTATCATAGATGTCATTCTCACTGATATTATGAAATCTTTGAGGAAATTGAACCTATGTTAGCGATTGAGATAATCTCGGATCCAAATGGAAACACATCGCCTGCTGAGCCAAAGTTGGACTTTTGGTGGACACAAGCTCGTGATTTTCGGGAACTTGGAGTGTTTGCAAAGGCCCGGAGACAGAGGCAAACGACTGGATATGCAAGGAAATGGCCGACTGGCGCCTGGAAGAACTAGAGCACCAGGAAAGCGCGCAGCTAAGGAATGGCCATGCTGCCAGCTGGTTTTGGGCATGCCAGCAAAGTTAGTCGGGCTCCCAAACAGTGCCCAATAGCGGTGATGTTCTTCAGTGCTTTAGCCGGGCCTCGATTCAGACTTGTTAAAATTCTATATTTCAAACTTATTTAAGTAGAGAAACTTACAAGATTTCTGGAGTGCTTTCGAGAGCCATTGTCCAAGAGAGTTGAGAGCATGATAATATTCCTCTTTTGTGATTGATTCTTGTGAGTTCAGACGTTATCTAGGACTGTAGATTAGGAAAACACTAGGGTGTGAGCGATTGAGCAATTCTAATCTTTGCTAATTACAGTGAAATCATCTCATCCATCTCTGCTCGTGGAGTAGGCATGCAGCCAAATCACATAAATCAACAATGTTCGGCTTTTATTTTTGCAATTTATTTCTTGCTCGAATTGTTTCGTTTGTTCGCGCTTCCACATTAGTTGCAGTAGTTAGTGTTGGGGAGAACCGCGGCAACGATTCACCAAGAACCAAGCCAATCCAGAATCAATATCTCCCCCGAAACTAAACCGACCAAAATCGACTTAATTCCAACAACAACCCACAATATTCCAGCAATATAAGCTCATAATTATAAGGAGACAAATGCAACAACGAACAACACCAAGATTTAACGTAGAAACCCAATGAGGGAAAAACCATAGACCGCCACACACATAAAACTTTCACTAATCACTAAGAATAGTAGGATACACACTAGTTTCCTCTCTAGTCACACACTAGAGGTACAACATCAACATTACAATATTATTCCATCACCACAAAGGTGGATTTACACAAACGAAAGGAGAAAATCCTAACCGTGAATGGAGAGTTTGAAAGAGATTCTTAACGAACAAAACTGATCAACTAGTAGCTCTCGGTCTCACGAACAATATACTAAAATTTAAGCGAATTTGACAACGTTTGGCCTTCGAAATCGGACAGCCAAGATGCACCCTTTTCTTCCTCTTCTCCCCTGCACTTTGGGTGAGCTCTCAGTGAGACTCACTTTTCTTTTTCTCTCTCTTCTTCTGGGCACACGCATGAAGCTGCCTCTTTTCTTTTTGTTCTTTTCTATTTTGACTTTTGTTTCTTTTCTTTTTATTTGCTTTATGCAAGCTAGGCCCCACATAAGGTGAACCTAGTCAACAAATCTCCCCCTCCACCTCATGACATAAGGTGAACCTAGTCAACAAATCTCCCCCTCCACCTCATGTGGGAAGATCCATCATGCCCGCTTTGCTTCTACAAGAGTCAAGTTTCGTCACGGGTTAGACCTTGGTCATCATGCCGGATCCATTGTCGTCGGTGTGGACTTTCTCAAGTAGGAAAAGCTTCTCTTCTAATTTTCTTGAACCCAATGATAGTTCACATCAATGTGCTTCGATCTTGAATGCAACACCGGATTTTTACTAAGATAGATAGCACTCATGCTATCACAATACAGAACAGTTTTCTCTTGCTTCAAGCTCAACTCTTGTAGGAATTTCTGCATCCACAAAAGTTCTTTATCTCCTTTAATGATAGCAATATACTCCACTTCAATCGTAGACAAAGTAACACACTTTTACAATCTTGACTGCCATGAAACTGCTCCCCCTGCAAAAATCATCATGTAACCCGATGTGGACTTTCGAGAGTCAATATCACCAGCATAGTCCGCATCTAGAATAGCCACTCAACTCAGGCTTTCCATTTCCATAACATAAGCAAAATCTAGAGTGCCTTTAAGATACCTCAAAATCCATTTAACAGTAGCCCAATGCTCTTTATCGGGATTTGATAGAAACCTACTCACAACACCAACTGCATGAGCAATGTCTGGTCTTGTACAAACCATTACATACATCAAACTACCCATGGCCGATGCATAAGAAATTTTCATCATCTCTTCCTTCTCTTTCTCACTTGTAGTACACTGGTCACTACTCAACTTGAAATGACTAGCAAGTAGAGTACTTACCGGTTTACATATGCTCATGTTGAATCTTTCCAACACTTTGTCAATGTACTTCTCTTGAAATAGCCAAAGTTTCTTGTTCAACCTGTCACGAGTAATTTTCATGCCAAAGATTTGCTTTGCTGGACCTAAATCCTTCATTGCAAAATCTATACTCAACTCATTTTTTAAACTCTTAATTTTCTTAGTATCATGTCCGACAATCAACATATCATTCACATAGAGTAGGAGGATAAGAAAATCATTATCCGATAATCTTTTCATAAAAACACAAGAATCAGAGTTGGTCTTACCATATCCGTGATCTTCCATGAATGATTCGAAGTTCATATACCATTGCCTTAGCGCTTGCTTGAAACCGTATAAACTTTTTCTCAATCTACATACATGATGCTTCTTGCCTTCGACTATAAAACCCTCCGATTGCTCCATATATATTTCTTCCTCTAGGTCTCCATGAAGAAAAGCGGTTTTTACATCAAGTTGTTCAATTTCTAAATTCAAGGTGGCGGCCGACCCAAGAACAACTCGAATAGAAGGCATTTTTACAACCGGTAAAAATATTTCTTCAAAGTCAATTCCTTTCTTTTGACGAAAGCCCTTCACAACAAGCCTAGCCTTATATCGTGGTTGCAAACTACTTTCTTCCATTTTCAACTTGTACACCTACTTATTTGTAAGTGTTCTCTTGCCTTTAGGCAATTTCACCAATTCAAATGTGTGGTTCTCATGCAATGATTTAAGCTCCTCTTGAACGGTTTCATACTACTCGTTCTTTTGATTACATGACATAGTCTCTACATAAGTTTTCGGCTCTTCTACATTGGTGAGTAATACATACTCATGCGGCTAATATTTCTGTGAGGGCCTACATTCTCTTTTAGATCTTCTAACCTGAGGTAGGACCGGCTATTCTTACTTAACTGGCTCCACTTGCTTAACTAGCTGTTCTTGCTCAACTGTTTCACTCGTCTCAACTGAAGAATCAACATTTTGTGAGGATTCACCATCTTCATGATTTTCATGTACTTCTCTCGCATGATTTCCATCCAATATGGTAAGAGGACTTAGACTAAAACTAACATAATGTTGAGCTACATTCTTTGGGCTCCTTGGCTTGTTAATGTCTTCAATGCTTTGATGCTCAAAGAATACCATGTCTCAACTTCTAATGATTTTCTTTGCAACTAGATCCCATAACCGGTAGCCAAACTCTTCATTTCCATAACCCAAGAAGATACACTGTTTAGACTTGTCATCAAGCTTTGATCTTTCATCTCTTGGAACATGCATAAATGCCCGGCAAACAAAGATTTTCAGGTAATTATATGAAACATCTTTCCTACTCTAAACTCTTTGTGGAACATCCCCTTTAAGAGGAACTGATGGAGAAAGATTTATCAAGTCTACTGCTGTTCTCATCGCTTCACCCTAAAATGACTTAGGCAATTTCGCATGAAAGAGCATATACCGAATCCGATCATTAATTGTCCAGTTCATTCTATATTCGCTACTATTGTCAGCTCGAACATGTTTCAACTTCTTCCTAGTTTCTCTTTCAACATTAACATGAAATTGTTTGAAAGCTGCAAGCACCTGGTCTTTAGATTTCAAAGCAACAGCCCATACTTTTCTAGAACAATCATTAATAAATGTCACAAAGTACAATGCACCATCAAGTGTTCTAACATCCATGCAGCAAACATCAGTGTGAACTAAATCAAGTACATTTGATTTCATATGTGGAGAGGAACTATGAAATGAGAATCTATATTGCTTACCTTTAAGACAATAAGCACATTTCTTCGGATTTTTCTCCTTCAATGATAGGAGATTCTTTCTCGCAAGAGTTTCAAGTCCCTTCTCACTGAGATGATCGAGTCTCATATGCCATAGATCAACTGAGGAGTCCTCCACTACATTCACATCTTTCTTGACCAACTTAGCTTGCATGATGTAAAGAGTGCATGTCTTCTTACCCTTAGCCACTGTCATGGAACCCTTGGTCAATTTCCATTTGCCGTCACCGAAGATATTGCAATAACCATCATCATCCAAGGCACCGTGGAGATAAAGTGAAGTCGAATATCCGGAACATGTCTCACATTTTTCGAAAGCAAACTACATCCAACATCGGTCTCCAAATGAACGTCCCCCATGCCGATAACCTTAGAAACACCACTGCTTCCCATCCTAACACAACCAAAATCACCGCTGCGATAGGAAGTAAAATAGTCACACTGTGAGGTGATGTGAAATGAAGCTTCGGAATCAACAACTCAACCAGAGTCTTGACATGTAAGGTTCACACAAGTGTCATCACAAATAAACACAATATCGCCGGCGGATGCTACTGCCGTTGTAACTTTCTTTTCTTCTTTCTTTCGATCTTCATTTCTATCATGGAATTTTTCTCTCTTTGGCAACCTACATTGTCAAGCCCCGAACCCTACGGCGCACGAACATCCCTGCCATGGTCGATTCAAGTGCGACGCCCCAGGACGCGTCGCCGACCCAACTCCCAACACAGAGACTTAAAGCACATGCGAAAAGCAAATCAACACCCATACAAAGATAAACACACAACCAAGGATAGCCACAGAAACCAACAATAATGATTGCAGAATAAATGCTTGCACTAATACTATAAATCATATACAATATTCATATACAACCCAATCATCAAAAATCAAAAGCGGGTCGAGGCCACTACTGGCAAAAAGGGGCAAGTGGCTCGGGGGTCAGTCTACTACTAATGGTGGGGCGCTGATCAAAAAGGTGCTAGCCCTACCCCATCTAAGGCGGACACTAAGCCCTATGGTGCCCAGTCTGGGTTGGAATTAGAAGACTCCGAGGATGAAGAGCTGTCAGGCATCTCCTCCTCGGACCCTGATGAGTCCGACTCTGACTCGACCTCAGCAGCCTCCTCCTTTGAGACCATATCCTCCGGCTCGGCCTCCAGAACAGGATCCTCCTCGATCGGCTCTAGGTCTCCGTCATCCACGTCCATATCCACCGGCTCGAACTCATCCATCTCGTACTCTACTGGGACTCCGTCGGAACTCATACCTTCCTCAGATGAGGAACCAGGATCTGTCACCTCACCATCGGGGCATCGGGGATATCTCGTGCCCATCCTGGTGAACGGGACATCAAAAGTCCGAAGAGGACCATACTCTCCGAAGCCGTCCCTGAAGCACCATGCCACGTACTCGTGGGTCTGGTAATGCCTCGCCCCCACCTCCACCCAAACAATAGAATGATACCTAACATACGATTCCCCGTTCCCTATGGGGTGTATCGTCCTCGTCTGCTCTACCAGGAGCAGAATCCCAAAACGAACTGGAACCTCGGACATCTTAACGCTGGGAGTCTAAAAATATGGTTTTAAATAACAATGAGAATAATCTCAATGAGTAATTCCCTAAACCTAAACTAGGCTAACATGCACCTCTTGACAAGTACGAAACGACACACGATTCAAAACATAACTGACTCAGGCCCTCGGGCCTAAATCTAAATTTTACTTGTCCTTGCAGGTTAGGCATTCTATATATATATAAAATCACAACTGTGCCAAAAGCATTTAGATCATAGTACAAATACACATGTCACTTAATTCCGATGTATGTAATGCACGTGCTCATGCTCGCACTCATGTCATGCCTTAACGATGCAATAACGCATACTCGCATGCTAGCACTCTGCCATTTACCAATTTCTCCTTCGACCCGCGTAAAACGCATTAGGTCTATCACTTCGAGATCGATCTCTAGCCCGTGTTAAACGCATCAGGCTCATGACACATTACCCACATAAAACGCCTCAGGTTGGTCATCTTCTGGTAAATCAGGCATCGTTGCGCGTAACACGCCTCAGGACGGATTCGCTACCCCGCGTAAAACGCATCAGGGTTTATTGTGATCACACATTCGCATGCACCAGTTTATTATCTGAACCCCGCGTAAAATGCATCAGGGCTATTAGGTGATCACAATGTATATGTCATTCGTACACACTCGAGAATGCACATGCCTTGCCGATGCATGATATGCACGCTCGTGATCATGAAGTTCACACTTGGGAAAATTCACAATTTTCACAATGGGCAATTAATAGCACAACGCTATTCAATCAATTACAGTACACTATGTCCAATCTACATTTCAACATGCCCAACCAACAAATGTGCACGACCATGGAATCGGATCAAGTACTCATGTATGATACACAATTCACACGCATAAATCAAACGACTAGATCAACATGAATCCACAGAAATCGAGGCCCACTAAGCTACTTCCTTCCTAAAGGCATTAGGCATGTATCACGACACTACAAAATCACTCGCATTTAGGGACAATTCAGCCACTAGTTCGGCCAATCTATCATTTCCGGCACTTACACTCCAAACCTCAATTCAATCGCGCTTTGTCCAACTAAGTTCCAAAGTGGACAGCCACTATATCGATCACACCGGGCCATCTAATGACCTCAAAATGTTCCATTGGACTCCCCAAGACACCATTTTAATCAGCCACCATAATGCCAAATAAGGCGCGCACTAGGATCCACATTTTAAGCCCGGACTTCCCCCAAACTTGGGCTATTCCATTCCAAACCTGTCTAGCCATCTCACAGCACATACACAGCCGCTAAAACTCATCAAACGATCACTATAATTCACCAAATTGGCTGCGACATCAGCCCCTACCATCCCTTGCACAATAACCCCTAAATTACCCTAAAATAACCCCTAAACTTGTCTAGAAATGCACAAAGGCCTAACTAGAGCTTAGGCTTCATTCAAATATTAATTGCGATCCGATAGCCCAAAGTCTAAATCGAAAATGATCTACCGGTCCAAAATAAACCTTGAATATAAAAAGGGATAAAGACCAAATTAATTAAATCAAACTAAAACTAGGGAGTTCTACTAGTCGAAAATTCACTTTTTCACTATTCCCGACAATCTCGATATTGGCCGCGATAATCTCGACACCGTCCAATTTATTTCGTCCCGAAACTCCCGAAAATCGATTGCCAAGTTTGGGATCTAAATAACGGCCAAATTCGATCGAGTGCAATTCTAGCAAAATCTCTATTTTAAAAAAAAACAAGAACTCGAGAGTGATCAGTTCCCGGGCGAGATTCTATTATAAGTGCACTGACGAATTACACGTTTTATAAATCTCAAAAATGGGTCGAAATTCGGGATGTCACATACATTCTCTTGCATAATGTCCCATCTTGCCACAATTGTAGCACTTCACACTCCTCCTCAGCTTGGACTTCGATCTTCCTCTTGACTTGCCTCTTTTATCAAAATTCTAGAAGTTTCTTAATTGATTTCTTCCCTTGTTTTCTGTGACAAGTGCCTTTGATTTAGAAGCATAATTCAAGCTTTTTCTTCTTGTTTCTTCATTGAATAGGTTTTCTTTGACCATGCTTATAGAAAGCACACCAAACGGAGCTGAGATGTTTAATGCCACAACCAAAGTATCCCAACTATTAGAAAGAGTACCAAGCAATAGACATGCTTGTAATTCATCACCTAAGTCAATCTCAAGATTTGTCAATTGATTTACAACATTTTGAAATTCACTCAAGTATTCCGACATGCTACTTCCCTCCTTATATCTCAAGTTCACAAGTCTTTTAACTAGGAAAGCTTTATTTTGTGGGGTTCTCCTCTCGTAGAGATCTTGCAATTTTTTCCACAAAGTGTCCGCTTTTGTTTCTTGAGCAACATAATGAAACACACTATCATCATTCCATTGTCGAATAAACCCAACCGTTTTCCGATTCATACACTCCTATTCTTTGTCTTCCTTATCTCCTTTAGCCTCATCACCCTCAACGGGATCAAATAAATCTTTGCAATATAACATGTCTTCCATTCGAGGCTTCCAAATGTTGTAATTTGAGGCATTTAACTTAAACATAGTGCCACTAGTTTCCTCCATTCAATACTAGAATATCAACGCTAGCTCTGATACCACTTTGTTGGGGAGAACCGCGGCAACGATTCATCAAGACCAAGCCAATCTAGGATCAATATCTCCCCCGAAACTAAACCGACCAAAATCGACTTAATTCCAACAACAACCCACAAAATTCCGCAATATAAGCTCACAATTATAAGGAGACAAATGCAACAACGAACAACACCAAGATTTAACGTGGAAATCCAATGAGGGAAAAACCACAGACTACCCCACAAATAAAACTTCCACTAATCACAAAAAATAGTAGGATACACACTAATTTCCTCTCTAGTCACACACTAGAGGTACAACATCAACATTACAACATCATTTCATCACCACAAAGATAGATTTACATAAGTGGAAGGAGAAAACTCTAACCGCGAATGGAGAGTTTGAAGGAGATTCTCAACAAACGAAACCGATCAACTCATAGCTCTCGATCTCACGAACAATATACTAAAATTTGAACCAATTCCGATAACGTTTGGCCTTCAAAATCATACCGTCAAGATGCGTGCCTTTCTTCCTCTTCTCCCCTATACTCTCGATGAGCTCTCAGTGAGACTCACTTTTCTTTTTCTCTCTCTTCTTCTGGGCACATGTACGAAGCTACCCCTTTTCCTTTTATTCTTTTCTATTTTGACTTTTGTTTCTTTTCTTTTTATTTGCTTTATGCAAGCTAGGCCCCACATAAGGTGCATCCAGTCAACAATTAAAAACAAAAAAACATAGATAGAGTCGAATGGTTATATTTCTCTTTGCCAAGGAGAAGATGCGGGGATCAAACAAGCAAGTCTAGCTCACAAGCAGCTACGGGATGTCTTGGGGGCACGTGGAATCCTGTGTGAATCAAGAACGACCACATTGCAAGGCCAAATACTCCTGGAATGGTTGGTCCACAATCCCTGAATGCCGAAGGCGTCACACTCTAAGATCTGCTTTCCTTGGCTCGACTGGTCTCGCTTGGACAAGTATGCCCCCATCGTCTAGTGGTTTAGGACATCTCTCTTTCAAGGAGGTAGGGGTAGAGTACTAAAAAAAGGAAGACGATTATATATTAAGCGAAACAGCTCAACCAAAGCAAACAGAAGATTTTGTGCAAGAAAGGAAGGGAGAGATCGAGCTTCAAGAAATAGTAAATGGTCTCAATCCTTTTCCATGTTCTTATTGCTGCATATATCGTAGTTGTCGCCTTTCTGACTTAGCACCGTCTTATGCTTCTGTCTGTTAGGAATTCCTCTACTGCTTGTTCATGTGAACATACCGATTCTAATGGTTTATGCCAATCGGACAAGGGAATAGGGTGAGGAATTGCTAGGATGATAAAACAATTTAAACTATTAGCCTCTTCAAACTCTCGAAGTCATATAGTCAAAAGTAATCCCTGCCATTTTGAACGATTAAGCATGGAATGCTTTTGGCACTTAATTGTCAAATAGCCTGTTCAACTTTGAGCTTCGGCCTTGACGATGCCTACTGATATGAAAGCCAGGAAAGATCTATACCCAAAGAACGGATGTTCCCTTGACTCATCCAACGAAGCATTGCATAGTTTGCAAGTTGCATCAACACGAGGACTCCATTTTGCTGCTCTATCTTTTGAACTACAAACCAAGCAATCATATATCAATTTGTTGAACAACTCATCTTGCTGCAATTGTCACAAAAGTCAATTTAAAGATTACACAATTGTAGTCCCTGATAATCAAGCATCACTTCTGAATATATTCTGCAGAATATACTACAATTATGATAATTGAGGAATTGATATGAAATGACTTATAACTTCCTATGTACAACATTGATTATTACATGAGAAAACTTGAACCTAGCAATAACAATACCAAGGAAAGAAAGGCTGACAGTATAGTGACTGATCGTGGAATGCGTCCTTTGTCCTTCCTCAATACCATCCCTTCCAACACAGGGTAGCTCATCACTAAGACGAAAACTGATAGAGCAATCTGCATAAACAGTTCATCGCAGCCTCCCAAAGTAAGAACTCTAGCGACTCCGATGATGAATGAAGCCATGTTCAAGATCACTAGGGTCACCATTGGAGCAAGGAACATTATTGACGTTTGAAAATCGAATATCCCCATCTCGTATCTCTTGGATTGCTCATCATCATCGACCTTATTTGTAGGCAAGAAGCTAGCTCCTCTCATGCCGATTTGTGTCATAATCGCGTCTATGGTTCCGTATACATGACACGTTGCTGACTTGATCATCCAGATTCGTAGTTCGTTCAAGAATGTTTGGACTGAATGGCCACTTGCGACAACTTCATAGAGATGCTTCAAAAGTGATGATAGGAAGATGAAGGCAAATAGCATGATATATGAATTTGAAACCTGATAATGAAGAAATCATTGATTAAGTCTTTCAAACAAATAAATCGAGAAACAAAATTGAAGCATATTTTATACGATGAAGGCAAATAGGAATGTTATGTTGTAGAGCCACGAGTCAACTTACCTCCGGGTATATAGAGATGCCATTTACTAGACAGACCTGAGGAATAGTTGCAAAGCAGCAAATTGGCAAGAAATAGAAGGGAAAAAATGCAAGTTCAGCATAGCACATGCTCTGAAGAATGGACATCCTCAATGAGCCATAGATCAGAGGACAAAATCTGGAGACACCGACTTTTGACAACCCAGAACCCCATCTCGTGCCTTGAATCAACAGGTCATTCAAATTTGTTGTCGCGGTGCCTAAAAATTGCGGCTTTGATGGGTTATAATACACTGAAGTCCAGCCTTTGCAGTGTAAGGTCAAGCCTGTGAAATAGTCTTCTACCACAGAATAGTACATGAAGCCCACCTGAGATTATGTCAACAAAACTCAAATAAAAAAAGAAATGTGGTCATTTATAGCAAATAACAAGGACTAATTATAATTTTTCTTTAAATTACGCTTGCCTCTTGACCCCATTTTGTGCCATTTTCATAGCCACAGGTAGCTAACAGTTGGGTTTCTTTCCTTAATGCTGCAGAGCCACCGGCAATGGTGTTCTGGCTTGGCTTCTCCTTTCGCCAAAGATATTTGATGAATTCATTCGAATGGCCAAAGAGTTTCTTTAAATCCATGATATCAGAACCTGCTAGATTCGCAGGAAAACGAGTGAATTAATTCGTTACTGCATTTACTTTTTCTACCGTACTTCGTTGAAAACAAAAAAGTTATATGGATCGATCTACTTGCCTTCTTGTGTGGGTTTACGATACAAGGACTCTCTCTTAATGTAAAAGCAAGTCCCAGATAAAATAGGTCCCTTCAATCCATCCATTCCATACCAGCATGTCTGAAACAGAGCAGAAATCATTAGATAACAAAAGAAAATTTGCACTCTATAAGATAGGAATCTGTGAATGCACAATTGAAAAACTCCATATGATTCTTTTCGTTTACCCAGAAGTACTTTCTGATCTTGCTGTCGTAGATGTCGTTGTTACTGATATTATGAAATCTTTGAGGAAATTGAACCAACATGAGAGACCGAGATAATCTCGGATCCAAATGGAAACACATCGCCTGCCGAGCCGAAGAAGGGCCGTTGCAGTACATGTCGCAATCCAGCACCAAAATGTAAGGCGAGTTGCTTATTACTCCCGATACCCGAAGCTGCACGGGTTTAGCGACAGCGAATTATTATCCGCTGTACATAGAAGAAGAATATAGATATGCTTGATTCGGATTTGAAATTTAAAATGGCGTACAAGAACGTTGAGAGCTCCAGCTTTGAAGTGATGGTGATGAGTAGGTTTCTTTTCTCTTGAGACGTATATAAGCTGAGGCATGGGGTCTTGGCGTGCTTGCACAACTTCATCGGGGACATTTCCTCCGACCACCTGTCGCATCCATTGATTTTTGTCATATACATTGAGGCATGTGTTTTGAAAAATTTCTTACCAGAGCCAGTTCTTAGTTTGGGACCTAAACATATCTTTGGAAGGCTTCATTTCGGTTCTCATCCGAATCTCGGAATCATCGGATGTAAAATTTTTAGAATGTATTTTCTCTTTTTGGGAAAGACAAACACAAAGAGAGAATTCAGGGTGTAAGGCGTGCAAGCAATGACATATTAAAAATAAGAAAGCATCCGTGGTGCCCGCCTCACAAGATGGAATAGGTCACAAAGGCTCTCGTAGGAGTGAAAGCTCCTTTCTTTGCATCCATCGATTTTTGTTATATTCATCGAGACATATGTTTTGAAAATTTTCTTACTAGAGCCTATTCTTAGCTCACTTATTTAAATTTGTTTGAACGAGTTAAAGCCTTAGAAATTGCAAATTCCAATTTTAAATTTAGAATTACCTCAATGGTAGGCGGATGGTCTCGGCCAGTGTGGCTAGAGTCACCTCGGTGCCTCTTTCGATACTCATTTACTCGTTCCTTGAACAACTCATACTTCTCCTAAAAGAAGAAAAATAGTTAGATCAATCTAAGCAAGTAACATCACATCAATATTATGTCCATGCATTGAATTTAATTACTATCATGGTCCTCGGTCTTTGGCAACTTGCGTCATAAGTTACAACCAATAACTATGCAGAAAAAAAATGAGAAATTGTGCTTTTCTTTCTCTAAGTTTTCACTATTTTTCTAATAAGAGCTACGGCAATTTCAATTTTCAATCAAGTCTTTCAATTTATACAAAATGTCTAATCTAGTCTCTACTAGATAAAATCCGACCAATTCCAAGCTGATGTGGCTATCGAAGATGCCGGACTATGACGTGAGTTAAACATTGCCTAAGTGTACCCCTATGGTGGATAGTGAATTGGCGGTTGCATAGAAAAACGAACTTCAAAATTATAATCCAATCTCCATCTACGCCTAAGGTGAATGCCCACGTACATAGCCAATATTTAACCGGTCGGCAAGGCACGGATTTTCGGTTCTTCGTGCCCATCCCTATTATTGCATTCCTTCACCATAAACAATAACGCTGTATAACGTGCTATAATCTAAATCTATAAAACAATGTATGGTTGATCAAAGGAAAAAGTGTCGGAAAAGTCATAAACCTATTATATTTTTGCCAATTTAATCATAAATCTTTTAATGATGCCAATTCAGTCATTCCAACTAATTTTGGCTAGATATTACTGAAGTGGACGTCGGTTGGCCTATGTGCCACGATCGGTGCTGACATAGACAACTTTTAATAATATTTTAATTTTTTTTTCAAAATCTTTTATTTATTCATTCATTTTTATTTTCTTTCTTTTTGTTTTTGTTTTTCTTTTTTTTCCTTCCCTCCCTTCCTTCTTCCTCTCTAGCTAGTTGTTGGACCTCAACGACTGACCAAAGGCGAGGGCCGGCAAGCCTTCCATGGCTAGGCAAGGGTTGAGCCCTCGCTAGAGGGCACAAGGTCAAAGGTTGCAACCTTGCCGGATTTGGCGAGGGCTCGAGCCTCGCTAGCCCTCGCCTCTGGCCGGTTGCTTAGGCGAGGGCAGCCCTCGCCGGCCATGGCCATGCTAGCCACAGGAGAAAAGAGGAGGAAAAATAGAAAGAAGAATAAAAAACAAAAAACAAAAAAATTGAAAATTATTAAAAATATCCTCATCAGCACCAAATGTGCTATGTAGGCCGGCTGGCAGTCACGTCAATAATATCAAGCTAAAATTATCCGAAAGGACTGAATTGATTTTAGGTTCCAATGTTTAGGACTAAATTGACACTACAAAATTTGCGACTAATTTGGCATCAATGCAATAATTTCAAAACTTTTCTGACACTCTTTCCATTGATCAAATTGTCGGGAGTAAATAGTTGTGCCCATCACGTCGCACCAATCTTCAACATGAAATTGAATAAGTAATCTCTTCTCTCTCAAAATTGAAGCCATTAAAATATGACCCGACGACTAATTTTACGACACACAGACACTTAAGTGAGACAAGTATAGCAAGCCAACATTTTAAGAGAAAATGGAAGGGCAGGCGTATGGACAAAAGATCACCGCAAGGGAAAGCGTACCTTGACTTTCTTCTTCTCCGAGCTCATACCAATCCTCTCATCATCCTCTTCTTCCCTAAAATATGCCTTTGGACACCTCGTCTCTATTCCATACCTCTTACAGAAGGGCAGCCACCATCTTGCGAAACCGTAAGCCTCCCTCATCCCGTGCAACGTCAGTGGCGAGCCGGCGTCGTCCGAGAGATACACGTGGAGCTTCTCTGGGGGATAGTCGAGCGCCATCGCCGATACCACCGTATTCATCACGTCCACAGTCGGCTCCTTATCCGGGTCCGCCGTGCACACGAACACATCGATGTCAGGGAGCTTCCCATCCTCCGGCAGCCGCTCGGGGAAGGCAGCCCGCAAGACGGGCCGCCACTGGAAGGCTTGGCTGAGGAGCCATTGGAAAGATAGCACTAGCTCGGCAAGGAAAATGATGGGCCATGCTAGATTTGTGGCTTTGTCTCTCGAGTTGTTTTCATTGAAGAAAAATGAAGCTCTATAGTAGATAAGAGTGGATAGGGCTGTGGCATGAACGAGCATGTGCGTGCGGTTGATGATGATTGATTTTGTGAGGACATGACAAAGATTGAGAGGGCCTGAGCGATGCTCCATATGACAGGATCGGTTCTTGATATTATTCTTCTGATATGACTTGGAAGTTCTCCAAGATTCTCAGTACATAGTCTTTTATGCAACACACCCCCCGCCCCAAACAATTTATATATCAACCTATGAGCATGCACATATGTAAAATATATTAATTAATTTGTTTGAATTAGCAGGTTTGATGGGAGTAGGTGGACTCAAAGTACACGTGCCTAGAAAATCTTGCTCCTACTGTTTCGATCAAGATTTTCGGATTGATGTGTTAAGGTATTAGTACATCCTACACATAATCTAAATGTGAAAATTTATCATGTGAGAAAGAAAATATGAAATGAATTAATCAAAAATTATGAGATTTTGTTATTTCTATTATTTATAAGGAAGATGCTAATCATGGGGAAAATGAAATTTCCACGGTGGCTGCAAATCCCACTAAGATGATTTGAGAATACAAGTTCTTGATGTGCCCAAAAAAATTGATTTTGGATTGAATCATTAGCGGAAAAAGTCAAAATATTCGGTCTATGCACTCGAGTAATTTTGTACGTTTTGCACAATTATTGAACTCACCACGTAAACCAACAACCGCTTCTGGCATCATTTTGACTCTTCTCTTCCGCCCGCAATGATTTTTTTATATTGACAAACGCCGGAAGTCCTAAAATTTCGAAAGGATAATAAGTTTAGAATTTTTTAAACAAAGCACAATTAATTTTTGAAATTTGCACGAAATAGCAAATTAAGTAATTCCATTAGCTCGGTCGAGCGATGGAAGAATTCGATGCGGCTCTTTTTCATAATTTTTATGACACATAGGTTGTGGCATGGAGACAATGAACGCTAATGTTGAAGCAAAATAGCATGGAAAAAAAGGTAAAAAATTCGAGGAGTCGGGCGAAAGGTGGTGGTGGCGTCGACTGATGAAGTTGTTATATTTTTTTTACCACCACACAAAGACATTATTTTGTTGCGAATGAACAAGATATTGAGGAATTATCCATAAATGTATTTCCTAAAATTTTGATATATATTTAGTCTAGTCTCTAGATTGTACAAAAATGTTCAATGTTGTCTTTTCATTAATTCAAATTTAGGAATAATATTGAATATTTTTGTACAATCTAGAGACTAGGTTAAACATGCATCAAAAGTTCAATGACCATATTGAACAAATTAAAAATTCATGGATGACATTATATATTAAGTTAAAGTTTAAAAATTATATTGAATAAATTAAAAATTCAAGGATCATATTACACTTTAAAAAAAATTTAAAGATTATTTATGTTATTTTTCAAAATCAAAAAGATAACTCAACCACGAAATAATCACTACTCTAAGCTCTTTGAATCTAGAGGAACTCTATCGCCAGAAATTTTTTAGAGTAGGTACCGGGAAAAAGCGAGCTTGACCTAACGTAAGCGGCCCGAAGATGTAGAGGTTTCAACCTGAGGCTGTTGAATATTTGACCATAATTTTATATTAATAGTATGCATTTTTTCTTGTCCATTTGTATGGGCCGTCTTTATTGATAGTGGAGTTCACTGAACAGCAATAGACCATGTTGCTGCTATGATGTTCTTTCTCCTAGACCCTCGTTAGCCGTGATTAACGTGAGCTGAAGACGGGCGGCCACGTATTCTCAATTTTCTACATCGATCGAGTTTGACTGAGCAGGGAAAGAACGTCCCGCTACGAAAAGTTGAAAGATATTTGTCACAATAATTATGAGATTTTGATAGAACTCAATTGTTCTAAAAGTCTAAAATGTTAGATGAATACGTGATTTAATATTTAATTACTATAACAATAGTATTATCTATCTTTGTTTTTGGTCCTCAATCCTTATCCTAATGTGAAAGGAAATGGCTGTTTAAACAACTAACCAAAAGAAACTTACAATTTAATCCATATTGAGGCTTATGCAAATCATTTCTCTTGAGCTCAACTCGTGTTTCATTGATCGGACCAACCCATTCGTTATTCATGTAGGCAAAAGCCGACTTCACTACGACTTAATTAGATGGGCCCGAGGGTCAAGTTGTCAATTATGCAGTATAGTTATCAATTTTCAAGATTTGTTGTCGTCTTCGAGGCTTTAATTTTATTTTTATTTTGTTTCTAATTCGAGGCTTTAATTTGACTACCTAGCAACCGGAGGCTATTCTAATTGATTTCCATTGCTGTTTGTTCACCTTCTAAGGAGACTATTTGGCTTCCAAGGTTTGGTGCGCAAATTTGGAGGATCAAGTCAAGTTTGAATGCATCTAATTTTAGTTAAATACATTTAGTCCAAATTATTAAGTGTCTTAATTCATAGTTGTAAGAGTCTTTATTTCGATGTTGCTTTTAAGAGTCTTTATTATGTGAATACTCTAAGAGTCATTTTAGTTTCTAAGATTTCAGAAGTCTTTTCTTTTGTTATTAAAATCACTCTATAAATAGAGTTGCAATATCAGTTATGTGACAAAAGACTTAAATTTGGTGAATATATGAGATTTTTCTCAAGAGAGCGAAATTCTATCCAAGTTCTTTATCCTTGGTAATAAATCAAGAAGTCCTTTATTCCTGACTGGTTATTTTCCTTTCGGCCTTGGTGGTGAACTTTTTTTATCCCAGAATCTTTTATTCTTGGCAGGAAGCTTATCCTCCAAGCATTGGTGGTGAATATCGTCTATCCCGATATTTATCCTTAGTTGGTGGCACGTACTTAATACCTTAGTGGTGATCGTAATCTATCCCTTATCACTCAAAACACATTCCCCACCCTACACATGTATCAACTTGGTATCAGAGTTCAAGGTTGAACTCGTTTTGAGTGATTCCTTTTGTTACCCATTTGCCATCCTATCTCATACTCTCATAAATAAAAATGGTTGGTTAGGTTCTAAGAGACTTAACTTCGCAGCAAACACACAACGAAAGGTGTGACTGTGCCATAACGGATCTCTAACAACAAATGGAGCGAGTCGTCAACCTCTTAGAGAATCAGGCGAGGCAAGAGATGCCACCAATATCTCATATTAATCGACCATGCCATGACGATCCAAATCATCCTCAAAACTCTGACGACATTAAAGAATCTTCAACCTCCTGGAGAATCAGGCAAGGCAAGAGCCGCCACCAATTCCTTCTATTAATTGATCACGCCTTGACAGTACATATCCTCCTCAAAACTCTAATGATGAATCTAACAACATTGGAGGCGATTCCAGTGATTCCGATTACCAAGTCAGTAGGAGAAAAAAAAGGTGCGAGGACATGACCGTGAAATAAATGCGGAAATGCCAAAATTTGAGGGTAACCTCAATTTGAGCATATTGAAAGGTTTCAAGCTTATCTAATTGAACCAATTGATCATTCTTTGAATTAATTAGGTTTAATTAGAATTAATTTTTGCCAATTAGGGATAAAAATTCCACAAATTGTACCAATTGATGAAAATCCGCAATTTTGTGTAAAACAAGTCAATTGATATGGAATTGGCATTACCCATATTGAAAATTGACAAACTAAACCAATTGGACATCGGGAATGAAATGGGCCAAGCTTAATTGACCGGGTTTGACTAGATTATTCTAACTTGGCTCACAAATTGGCTAATAGGGCAAAAAATTCTTTGCGAATTAGTCTCCGAAGCGTAAATCGGGTTTAATTGCATAAAATAAATTTTGAAAAGATAAACCGAACCCATAATCTCTAGTTTTCATAGAAACCAAAACGAAACTCCAGCATTTCGATTGGGTACTTTAGCCGACCCCCGACCTAGCTAGTGGCAAATCCTAAAAAAGATAAAGTCGATCCGCTGTCACGCGAGGTATGAATTTAGGGAAAATCCACATTCATAATCAATGGACCATATGGATGACCAAAAGATTGACATTTCGGTAAGCCGTTTGTTATGATATGTCATACGGACCGTTTTATAAATACTTATCTCTAAACCCGCTTCATCGAGTTCGGCCCTCAAGAGGTAGGTCGTGCCATGGGCAAAGTTGACCTCACTAGCGGCCGGGTTGGCGAGGCTCACCCTCGTGGCCTCTGGCAAGGTCGAGGTCGCCGGTCACAATTGAAAAGAGGAAAATAAGAAGGAAAAAAATAGAAAAATAATAATAATTCATAAAATTTTAAAAATTATGAACGTTGTCCTCATTTGCGTCATGTACAATGACTGGTGTCAACGTTGTCAATTTTTCAGCTAAAATTGGCTAGATAGAATGAATTGGTAAATTGTTAAAAGGTTTGGGACTAAATTGGTCAAATTAAAATGTTTAAGATTGAATTGGCACAATTGCAACAAATTTAATATTTTTTTTGGTAATTTCCCCACATTTTTTTCTTACTCCAGGGGCGCTGACGTGGAACATATGCTACTGCCAATTTAGTCCATCACTTGCTCAAGAGAGTTGAGAGCATGAGAAACTCCTAGTTTGTCATTGGTTCTTGTAGGTTCAGTTGTTATCAAGGATTGAACAATAGTTGATGCAAGTGTTTCAAACAATTGTAATCTTCTCTTGCTTGATTACAGAAAAACCATTTTGTCGACCTCTGCTCGTGGAATAAGGACACTACCAAACCACGTAAATCCGTTGTGGTTGGATTTCATTTTATAATTTATTTCTTACTCGGATCGTATCGTTAGATTGCGCTTCCGCATTAGTCCTAAGAGATAAAAACTAACCTGTTTGCCTCTTCAAACTCTCTTAAGTCATATGGTCAAAAGTAATCCATGCCATTTTCAACAATTAAGCGTGGAATGCTTTTGTCCCTTTTGAACTTCGGCCTTAACAATGCCTTCTGATATGGAAAGCCAGGCAAGATCTCTACACAAGGCAAAGATGACCCCTTGACTCCCCCAACGCAGCATAGCAGAGTTCACAAGTTGCATCACTGCGAGGACTCTGCTTTGCTGTTCTATCTTATGATCGACACAATTAGTCTCCTAAAACAATTTGTTGAATAACACATTTTGTTGCAATAGTACCGTAAATCAATTAAAAATTTGTAGAATTGCTGTCCAGGATAATAAAGCATCACTCCTGAATGTTTTCTGCAGAATGTACAACAATTATGATAATTGAGGAACTGATATGAAATGACCTATTACTTCCTATACACAACGTTCATTATTACAGTGAAATCATCTTTTGTGATTGATTCTTGTGAGTTCAGACGCTATCTAGGACTATAGATTAGGAAAACACTTGAGCGTGAGCGTTTGAGTGATTCTAATATTCTATTTGCTAATTACAATGAAATCATCTCGTCGGTCTTTGCTTGTGGAGTAGGACGCAGCCAAACCACATAAATCAACAATGTTCGGCTTTTATTTTTTGCAATTTATTTCTTCCTTGAATGGTTCCGTTTGTTCGCGCTTCCACGTTAGTTGCAGTAGTTAGATACGAAAAAAGCACAGATTTAGTCGAAAAGTCTAAGATCTATTTGCCAAGGAGAAGAGCGGTGATCAGACAAGCAAGTCTAGCTCACAAGCAGCTACGGAACGTCTTTGGGGCACGTGGAATCCCATGTGAATCAAGAAGGACCACCTTGCAAGGCTAAATACTCATGGAATGGTCGGTCCACAATCCCTGGATGCCGAAGGCGTCACTCTAAGATCCGCTTTCCTTGGCTCGGCTGGTCTCGCTACTTGCCCCTATCGTCTAGTGGTTTAGGACATCTCTCTTTCAAGGGGGCAGGGGGATTCGATTTCTCCTAAGGGGTAGAGTACTAAAAAAAGAAGCTGATTATGAATTAAGCGAAACAGCTCAACCAAAGCAAAGAGAAGATGTTGGGCAAGAAAGGAAGGGAGAGATCGAGCTTCAAGAAATAGTAAATGGTCTCGATCCTTTTCCATGTTCTTATTGCTGCATATATCGTAGTTGTCGCTTTTCTTACCTATCACCTTGTCCTATGCTTCTTCTTCTGTTAGAATTTCTCTGCTGCTTGTTCATATGAACATACCGATTCTAATGGTTTGTGCCTACCCAATGAGGGAATAGGGTGAGGAATAGCTAATGATAAAACAATTTAAACTATTTGCCTCTTCAAACTCTCTAAGTCATAGAGTCAAAAGTAATCCATGCCATTTTGAACGATTAACCATGGAATGCTTTCGCCACTTAGTTGTCAAATAGCCCATTCAACTTTGAGCTTCGGCCTTGACGATGCCTACTGAAATGAAAGCCAGGCAAGATCTCTACCCAAAGAACAGATGTTCCCTTGACTCATCCAACGAAGCATTGCAGAGTCTGCAAGTTGCATCAACACGAGGACTCCATGTTGCTACTCTATCTTTTGAGCTACAAGCCAAGCCATCGTAAATCAATTTTTTGAACAACTCATCTTGCTGCAATTGTCCCACAAGTCAATTTAAAGTTTACACAATTGTAGTCCATGATAATCAAGCATCACTTCTGAATATATTCTGCAGAATGTACTACAATTATGATAATTGAGGAATGGATATGAAATGACTTATAACTTCCTATGCACAACGTTCATTATCACATGAGAAAACTTGAACCTAGCAATAACAATACCAAGGAAAGAAAAGCTGACAGTATAGTGACTGATCGTGGAATGCGTCCTTTGTCCTTCCTCAATACCATCCCTTCCAACACAGGGTAGCTCATCACTAAGATGAAAAATGATAGAGCAATCTGCATAAACAGTTCGTCGCAGCCTCCCAGAGTAAGAACTCTAGCGACTCCGATGATGAATGAAGCCATGTTCAATATCACTAGAGTCACCATCGGAGCCAGGAACTTTATTGACGTTTGAAAATCGAATATCCCCATCTTGTATCTCTTGGATTGCTCCTCATTGTCAACCTTATTTGTAGGCAAGAAGCTAGCTCTTCTCATGCCAATTTGTGTCATAATCGCGTCTATGGTTCCGTATACATGACACATTGACTTGATCATCCAGATTCGTTGTTCGTTCAAGAATGTTTGGACTGAATGGCCACTTGCGACAACTTCGTAGAGATGCTTACAAAGTGATGATAGGAAGATGAAGGCAAATAGCATGATATATGAATTTGAAACCTGATAATGAAGAAATCATTGATCAAGTCTTTCAAACAAATAAATCGAGAACAAAATTGAAGCATATTTTATACGATGAAGGCACTAAGAATGTTATGTTGTAGAGCCAGGAGTCAACTTTACCTCCGGGTATATAGTGATGCCATTCACTAGACAGATCTGAGGAAGTGTTGCAAAGCAGCAAATTGGCAAGAAATAGAAGGGAAAAAATGCAAGTTCAGCATAGCACATGCTCTGAAGAATGGACATCCTCAATGAGCCATAGATCAGAGGACAAAATCTTGAGACACCGACTTTCACAAACCCAGAACCCCATCTCGTGCCTTGAATCAACAGGTCATTCAAATTTGTTGCTGCGGTGCCTAAAAATTGCGGCTTTGATGGGTTATAATACACTGAAGTCCAGCCTTTGCAGTGTAAGGTAAAACCTGTGAAATAGTCTTCTACCACAGAATAGTACATGAAGCCCACCTGAGATCATGTCAACAAAACTCAAATAAAAAAAGAAATGTGGTCATTTATAGAAAATAGCAAGGACTAATTATAATGTTTCTTTAAATTATACTTGCCTCTTGACCCCATTTTGTGCCACTTTCATAGCCACAGGAAGCTAACAGTTGGGTTTCTTTCCACAATGCTGCAGAGTCACCAGCAATGGTATTCTTGCTTCTCCTTTCGCCAAAGATATTTGATGAATTCATTGGAATGGCCAAAGAGTTTCTTTAAATCCATGAGATCAGAACCTGTTAGATTCGCTGGAAAACGGGTGAATTATTTCATTACTGCATTTACTTTTTCTACCGTACTTTCTTGAAAACAAAAAAGTTATGAGGATCGTTCTACTTGCCTTCTTGTATGGGTTTTCGATGCAAGGACTCTCTCTTAATGTAAAAGCAAGTCCCAGATAAAACAGGTCCCTTCAATCCATCCATTCCATACCAACACGTCTGAAACAGAGCAAAAATCATTAGATAACAAAAGAAAATTTGCACTCTATAAGATAGGAATCTGTGAATGCACAATTGAAAAACTCCATATGATTCTTTTCGTTTACCCAGAAGTACTTTCTGTTCTTGCTATCGTAGATGTCGTTGTTACAGATATTATGAAATCTTTGAGGAAATTGAACCAACATGAGAAATCGAGATAATCTCGGATCCAAATGGAAACACATCGCCTGCCGAGCCGAAGAAGGGCCATTGCAGTACATGTCGCAATCCAACACTAAAATGTAAGGCGAGTTGCTTATTATTCCAGATACCCGAAGCTGCATGGCACGAGCAACGGCAAATTATTATCGGCTGTACAGAGAAGAAGAACATAGATTATGTTTGTTTCGGATTTGAAATTTAAAACGGCGTACAAGAACGTTGAGAGCTCCAGCTTTGAAGTGATGGTGATGAGCAGGTCTCTTTTCTCTTGAGACATATATAAGCTGAGGCATGGGGTCTTGGTGTGCTTGCACAACTTCAACAGGGACATTTGCTCCGACCACCTGTCGCATCCATTGATTTTTGCAATATACATTGAGACATATGTTTGGAAAAATTTTCTTACTAGAGCCTATTCTTAGCTCGAGACCTAAACATGTCCTTAAAAGGCTTTATCTCCATTCTCATCCAAATCTCGGGATCACCAGATGTAAAACTTTTAAAGAGTATTCATTCTCTCCAAAAAAGACTTACATAAAGAGGGAATTGGGGGTTCAATGTGTGCGGCATTAACACATTAAAACAAGGAAGGCATCCGTAGTGCTCGCCCCATAGGATAGAATAGGCCGCAAAGGCCTTCATAGGAGTGAAAGCTACCTTCTTTCGATGAGGGTAGCATCCATTGATTTTTGTTATATTCATCTAAGACATGTTTTGAAAATTTTCTTACTAGAGCCTATTCTTAGCTCACCTATTAAATTTGTTCAATTGAGTTACAGCCTTAGAAATTGCAAATTCAATTTTAAATTTAGAATTACCTCGATGGTAGGCGGATGGTCTTGGCCAGTGTGGCTAGAGTCACCTCGGTGCCTCTTTCGATACTCTTTTACTCGTTCCTTGAGCAACTCATACTTCTCCTAAAAGAAAGAAAAAGAGTTTGATTGATCTAAGCAAGTTACATGACATTAAGATTGTGAACATGCATTGAATTGAAAAATGTTAATTCCTATCTTGGTCCTCGGTCTTTGGCAACTTGCGTCCTAAGTTACAACCAATAACTACGCAGAAAAGAAACGAGAAATTGTACTTTTCTGTCTCTGAGTTTTCACTATTTTTCTAATAAAAGCTACGGCAATTTCAATTTTCAATCAAGTCTTTCAATTTAAAAAAAATGTTTAATCTAGTCTCTGCTAGATAAAATCCGACCAATTCCAGCTGATGTGGCTATTGAAGACGCCGGACCGTGACGTGAGTTAAACATTGCCTAAGTGTACCCCCATGGTGGATAGTGAATTGGCGGTTGCATAGAAAAACGAACTTCAAAATTATAATCCATTCTCCATCTACGCCTAAGGTGGATGCCCACATACGTAGCCAATATTTAACCGGTCGGCAAGGCACGGATTTTCGGTTCTTCGTGCCCATCCCTTTTATTGCATTCCTTCGCCATAAACTATAACGCTGTATAACGTGCTATAATCTAAATCTATAAAACAATGTATGGTTGATCAAAGAGAAAAATGTCAGAGAAGTCCTAAAACTAATATATTTATGTCAATTTAGTTACAAATATTTTAATTGTGTTAATTCAATCCTTCTGACTAATTTTGGCTAGATATTACTGAAGTTGATGTCAGCCGGCCTACGTGGCATGGCCAAGCGTTGTCGACGTGGATAACTTTTAATAATAGTTTTTTGAATTTTTTGTTTATTCTTTCATTTTTCTTTTCTTTCTCTCTTTTTTTTTTCCTTCCCTTCCTTCTTCCTCTAGCTAATCGCTGGACCTCAACGATCGGCCAAAGGCGAGAGCCGGCAAGCCTTGCCATGGCTAGGCAAGGGTCTAGGCCTCGCCAAAGGCCGCAAAGTCGAAGGCCACAACCTTGCTGGATATGGCGAGGGCTCGAGCCTCGCTAGCCCTCGCCTCTGGCGGTCGCATAGGCGAGGCCAGCCCTCGTCGGCCATGGCCATGCTGGCCACTGGAGAAAAGAGGAGGAAAAATAGAAAGAAAAACAAAAAAATCGAAAATTATTTAAAAAGTCCGCATCAGCGCCGACCATGCCATGTCGGTCGGCTGATGTCTGCGTCAGCAATATCCGATTAAAATTAGCCAAAAGGACTAAATTGATTTTATGTCAAAAGATTTAGGATTAAATTGACACTATATGATTTAGGACTAATTTGATATCAATGTAATAGTTTTAGGACTTTTCTGGCACTTTTTCTATTGATCAAATTATCGGGAGTAAATAGTTGTGCCCATCGCATCGCACCAATCTTCAACATGAAATTGAATAAGCAATTCCTTCTCAAATATGACCCGATGACTAATTTTATGACAAACACACTTAAGTGAGACAAATATAGCAAGCCAACATTTTAAGAGAAAATGGAAGGGCAGGCGTATGGACATAAGATCACCGAAAGGGATAGCGTACCTTGACTTTCTTCTTCTCCGAGCCAAACTCATTCTCAGAGCTCATACCAATCCTCTCATCATCCTCTTCTTCCCCAAAATATGCCTTTGGACACCTCGTCTCTATTCCATACCTCTTACAGAAGGGCAGCCACCATCTTGCGAAACCGTAAGCCTCCCTCATCCCGTGCAACGTCAACGGTGAGCCGGCGTCATCCGAGAGATACACATGGAGCTTCTCTGGGGGATAGTCGAGCGCCATCGCCGATACCACCGTATTCATCACGTCCACAGTCGGCTCCTTATCCGGGTCCGCCGTGCACACGAACACGTCGATGTCCGGGAGCTTCCCGTCCTCCGGCAGCCGCTCGGGGAAGGCAGCCCGCGAGACAGGCCGCCACCGGAAGGCTTGGCTGAGGAGCCATTGGAAAGATAGCACTAGCTCGGCAAGGAAAATGATGAGCCATGCTAGATTTGTGGCTTTGTCTCTCGAGTTGTTTTCATTGAAGAAAAATGAAGCTCTATAGTAGATAAGAGTGGATAGGGCTGTGGCATGAACGAGCATGTGCGTGCGGTTGATGATGATTGATTTTGTGAGAACATGACAAAGATTGAGAGGGCCTGAGCGATGCTCCATATGACAGGATCGGTTCTTGATATTATTCTTCTGATATGAATTGGATGTTCTCCAAGATTCTTAGTACATAGTGTTTTATGTAACACCCCTCCCCAATAATTTATGTATCAGCCTATGAGCATGCACATATGTAAAATATATTTATTAATTTGTTTGTATTAGCAGGTTTGATGGGAGTAGGTGGACTCAAAGTACACGTGCCTAGAAAATCTTGCTCCTACCGTTTCGATCAAGATTTCCAGATTGATGTGATAAGGTATTAGTACATCCTACACATAATCTAAATGTGAAAATTTATCTTGTAAAAAAGAAAATATGGAATGAATTAATCGAAAATTATGAGATTTTGTTATTTCTTTTATTTATAAGGAAGATGCTAATCACGGGGAAAATGGAATTTCCACGATGACCGCAAATCCCACTAAGTTGATTTGAGAATACAAGTTCTTGACGTGCCCAAAAAATAGGAAAATTTCAATTTGGTATCCAAAGTGGACCCCTTTTCTCAAAAACCCAATCAATCTCAAATAGGACTTATAGGGAAGAATTAGGCAAATTTATTTCCGTTGAGCATTTAGTATTTAATTTTGGTGAAAGATTTGGTTTTAATGAATTTGTACACAATGCATGTGCTCCACAAGCAAAAAAAAGTGTTTCTAGAAATTCAGTTAAACGATCAATTAAAGATCTTTACAAAAAGGAAAAAAATCGATTTTACAAAACTTTTTATGCAATTTAATGGATGCGTGCATATAGGTAGTGACATTTGGAGTGATCCTTGGCAAAGTCATTCTTACATGGGTATAACATGTCATTGGATAGATGACGAGTGGAGTATTCAAAAAAAAGAGTCATTGCATCTAGAGTTTTCGATGATAATCATACGGCAAATAATATTTATAGATTAATTAGGCAAATTTTAGAAGAATATTATTTGCTTAACAAAATTTTTTTCAATTGGTTTTTGATAATGCTGCAGCAAATACCGCTTCAATTGTCGAGTTAGAAAATATTTGTAAACCCTCTTTTTGCGGAAAATTTTTTTCACGTTAGATGTGCTTGTCATGTTTTAAATTTATGTGTACAAGATGGTTTGAAAACTCTCGATATTTTTCTTCAACCAATAAAAATGGCGATTCAATTTTTATGGAAACATCCCCAAAAAATGAGAGAATGGGGTAAATTTTGTAGAGAAAATGGCAGAAGGCCAAAAAGATTTCCAAAAGATGTTCCAACTCGTTGGAATTCTACTTTCCACTTGCTTACTGAATCTTTAGCATATAAAGATTTATTATGTGCATTCATTTCTGATAATGTACCTCCGATTAATTTATACCCACAAGAGTGGGATATTTGCCAAAAAATTTTAGATGTTTTAAAGGTTTTTAATGATGCAACTTATACTTTGTCCGATGTTTATTATCCTACTACACATTTATTTTTAGTAGAGTGTACTAATATTGTAGGAATTTTTGATGAATGTGAAAATGATGTTCAATTACAACATACTATACTTGCAATGAAAATGAAGTGGTTACATTATTATAGGGAAATTCCCATTATTTATTTAGTTGCTTGTGTTTTTGATCCGCGTTGCAAATTTGATGGCTTAAATGATTTTTTGCATGTGTATTATCAATGTTTACATTGTGATGAGATAAATGTTACAACTTTAGTACATACTATTAAAAACGTAGTAATAGAATTATATAATGAATTTTATACTAAATATAATTTAGGTGATAATCGATCTTCTCAATCTATGGAGATACAAAATGACGGTACAAGTAAAATTAGTAGAGGGTACCAACTTTTATTACATAGACAAAAAAAAAAGGGAGTAATAGGAAATATTTCTGAATTAGAGAGTTATTTAAGCGTTTCATTTGAGATTACCGAATGTGGTACAGATTTTTAATTTTGATTGGTGGAAGGGGCACGCAAGCCGATACCCAATCCTTTCTCTTATTGCAAAACAGATTTTTTTTCAACCCCTTGTTCCACAAATTGCGGTCGAACAAGCATTTAGTGCCGGAGGTAATATTTTGGATGAACATCGTTCAAGATTAGATCCAGAATCAGTGCAGATGCAAGCTTGTGTTGCTGATTGGACGAAGGCTCAATACCGGCAACAAGAGATAGATCGCAATACTGAATCCGAATTCTTTAACGATGGAGATACTACCGCCACCGGCACTTGAACGGGTAGTGACGATTGAGGGTAAAAGAACTATTGAGTTGGCAAATATTTCGGGAACCCTTGTTTCTCATATCGGGTACGCCCACATGAGCTTAGGGAAACCCAAATATAATCCGACGACATGTGACCTCTGATCCCCTGTGCAGTGTGCACGGAATGTTTAGGTTTTGAGATCATTTTAGGGCATATATATTGTGTTCCTTTTTTTTATAGATCGTTGTAACGAATTGTAATGTGCTTAATGATAATTTATTAAGTTCAAGTCATGTCTTTTTATCCCAAATTTAATTACAATTTACATTTTAATTATAATTTATATTTAATTTGTTTTTCTTTTCTGTGATGAAATTGCCCTGTTCCAATCGCCGGAAGAGTAACGTACTTGCTGGCCGATGAGCATTTGATCGGCTGGTGAATCCAGACCCTTACTTAAGACAAATTGGGCACATAAGCCCTTATATAAAACTGATTTGATACTTTATTCACTTTAAATTCCTTTTTGAGAAAAGGGTCCATTTTAAATATCAAATTGAAATTTTCTCCCAAAAAAATTAATTTTGGGTCAAATCATTAGCCGAAAAAGTCAAAATTTTGTACTCAAGTAATTTTGTACGTATTATTGAACTCCCCACGTAAACCAACAGCCGCTCCTGGCATCATTTGACTCTTCTCGTCTGCCGCAATGATTTTTTATGTTGACAAATGCCGGGAGTCCTAAAATTTCGAAAGGATAATAAGTTTAGAATTTTTTTTTTAAAAAGCGCAATTAATTTTTTAAATTTGCACGAAATAGCAAATTATAAGTAATTCCATTAGCTCGGTCGAGCGATGGAAGAATTCGATGCGGCTCTTTTTCATAATTTTTATGACACTTGGGCTCTGGCATGGAGACAATGAACGCTAAAGTTGAAGCAAAATAGCCCGAAAAAAAAGGTAAAAAATCCGAGGAGTCGGGCGGAGGTGGTGGTGGCGGCGTCGACCGATGAAGGCCCATCTGCCGGGGCTTGCAGCAGCGACGGGTAGGCGACAGCGCAAATGTTGATATCTGGGTCGGGAGAAGAATAGAGAAGGGATGGAAAGAGAGTGAAAGGATAAAAAGTGTCTAATGCGCTTTGGAGAGAAATCGCATGTCTACATGATGCCAAAGAGGGAGGGTTTGAGGCTCCAAACATGACGCCTTTTTTTATTTTCTCCAATCTCTTATGCTGCCCTGTTTTGTTTTCCCCTTCAATTATCTCGTAAATATTGTTACGTTCACATCTTGTACTTGCGAGAGTACTAAGTAATATATACGTAAATATTGTGTTGAATCCTTTTCTAATAACTTGCATTTTTGGAAATTATAAAGAAATTTCTTCAAAAGAAATAAAAACAGATAATGACACAAATGGTTCTTAAACTTTTGCTCAATGTGTAATGTAGTCCTTAAACTTTTAATTTATTTGATGTGGTCTTTAAATTTTAGCCTAATTTGTAATGCATTCCTTAAACTTTGAAGTTGTTATATTTTTTGTTTACCATTGCACAAAGAAATTATTTTGTTGCAAATGAACAAGATATTGAGGAATTGTCCATAAATGCAGTTCCTAAACTTTTAGTACACATGTGAGTTAGTTCCTAAGCTATATGAAGATTGTTCAATATTATCCTTCTATTAATTCATGTTTAGAGATAATATTGAACATTTTCGTACAATCTAGTGACTAGGTTGAATATGTATAAAAAATTCAATGATTATATTGAATAAATTAAAAATTCAGGGATGACATTGTATATTGGGTTAAAGTTCAAAGATCATATTAAATAAATTAAAAATTTAAAGATTATATTACACTTTGAAAAAAACTTCATAGATTATTTATGTTATTTTTCAAAATTTAAAAGATATTTCAATCACGAAATAATCACTGCTCTAAGTCTAACCTCTTTGAATCTGGAGGAACTCTATCGCCAGAAATTTTTAGACTAGGTACTAGGAAAAAGCGAGCTTGACCTAACGCAAGCGGCAAGAAGACGTAGAGGTTTCAACCTGAGGCTGTTGAATATTTGACCACAATTTTATATTAACAGTAGGATTAATATCATCAAAAATTTTAAATTATATTATTTATAATAAATTTATTTCAAATTTTTTTTGTAATAATAAAAACTTTATATTATGACTATTATGATATATTTATTTTAAATTTTTTTTGTGACATTAAAAATTTTAAATTATTTACTTTGTGACATATTTACTTTTCGTTACAATTTCATCTAAAATTACTGTTTATCGCACTGTTTATCATCTTCTCAAGAGAAAAATGTACTGTTCATCGTCTTCAAAATTACTGTTCGTCGCCTTTTTGCTCGGCTGAAGCTCTTCCGGAGCTCATCCGTCGCTGCCCATTGCCACTTGGACCTCCGAGAGCTTCGTCGTAGTTGCTGACCATGGCGACCGCTCGAGCTCGAAGAGCTGAGGCTGCTGGCACAGATCTGAAGTTCCGTTCTTCTTCTCCTCACTTCTTTCTATTTTTGGTACTATGTTTCGTCGCTGTATGGCTGCATATCACCGGCTTTTGGCTTGCGAGGCTAATCTCTTTGGCTGACGAGGAAATTAAGAAGAGGAAGTGAGTGAAAAAACTTTGGCAGTGATGATACAGGCTCGTTGTTGTCTAAAGTTTCAAAGGATCTAAAAGTTTGAAGTGCTCGCAACATGTAAATAAACTCGGCGAGTACATAAGTCAATGCTTCTTTTCGGGAACTCTGTTATGTTGGACCTCTCCTTCCTTTACGTGCTGAATGAGGGTTCATTATCATGTGGGTGGCTGAAGAAACTTGTCCTTGTTGGTGGCTCGGGTGATAGTGGAAACAGAGGGTCCCTTTCTTTTCGTTCTCAGTCCGAGCTTCGTGCACGAGCGGAGTGGCCATGGTCAAGTTTCGAGCTTGAGCGGCCGCCATGGTTGGCAACTATGACAAAGCTCCGGGAGGTCTAGGCGGCAATGGGCAGCGACGGATGAGCTCCAGAAGAGCTTCGGCCGAGCGAGAAGATGATGAACAGTAACTTCGAAGACGATGAACAGTGCATTTTTTCTTGAAGAAGACGATGAACAGTATTTTTGAATGAAATTATAATAGAGAATAGATGTGTCACAGAGTACATAATTTAAGATTTTTTATGTCGCAAAAAAAATTTGGGATAAATATGTCACAATGACATAATTTAAGATTTTTTTTTGTTACAAAAAAAATTCGAAATAAATATATCATAAGTGGTATTGTTTGAGATTTTTTGTAGTATTAACCCTTAATAGTTTACATTTTTTCTTGTCCATTTGTATGGGCCGTCTCTATTGATGGTGGAGTTCACTGGACAGCAAAAGACCATGTTGCTATTATGATATTCTTTCTCCTGGATACTCGTTCGCCGTGATTAACGTGAGTTGAAGACGGGCGGCCATGTATTCTCAATTTTCTACATCGATCGAGTTTGACTGAGCAGGGAAAGAACGTCCCCACCACGAAAAGTTGAATGATACTTGCCACAATAATTATGAGATTTTGATAAAATCACTATCAACTGTTTTAAAAGTCTAAACAGTTAGATGAGAGCGTAATTTAATATTTAATTATTATAATATTACCGTTAGCTATCTTTGTTTTTGGTCCTCCATCCTTATCCTAATGTGAAAGGAAATGGCTGTTTAAATAACTAACCAAAAGAAACTTGCAATTTAATCCATATTGAGGCTCGTGCAAACCATTTCTCTTGAGCTCAACTCGTGTTTCATTGATCGAACCAACTCATTCATTATTCATTCAGGCAAAAGTCGACTTCCGCTGGGACTTAATTAGATGGGCCCGAGGGTCAAGTTGTCAATTATGCAGTATAGTTATCGATTTTCAGGAATTGTTGTTGTCTTGGAGGCTTTAATTTTTTTTTTTGTTTCTAATTCGAGGCTTTAATTTGACTACCTAGCAACCGGAGGCTATTCTAATTGATTTACATTGCTGTTTGTTCACCTTCTAAGGAGACTATTCAGCTTCTAAGGCTGGTGCACGAATTTGGAGGATCAAGTCAAGTTTGAATGCATCTAATTTTAGTTAAATACATTTAGTCCAAATTATTAAGTGTCTTAATTCATAATTTTAAGAGTCTTTATTTTGATGTTGCTTTTAAGAGTCTTTATTATGTGAATACTCCAAGAATCATTTCAATTTTTAAGATTTCATAAGTCTTTTCTTTTGTTATTAAAATCACTCTTTAAATAGAGTTACAATATCAGTTGTATGACAAAAGACTTAAATATGGTGAATATATGAGATTTTTCTCAAGAGAGTGAAATTCTATCCAAATTCTTTATCCTTGGTAATAAATCTAGAAGTCCTTTATTCCTGACTGGTTATTTTCCTTTCGGTCTTGGCAGTGAACTTTTTTTATCCCAAAATCTTTTATTCTTGGCAGGAAGCTTATCCTCTAAGCATTGGTAGTGAATATCGTCTATCCCGATCTTTATCCTTAGTTGGTGGCACATACTTAATACCTTAGTGGTGATCGTAATCTATCCCTTATCACTCAAAACACATTCCCCACCCTACACACGTGTCAAATTGGTATCAGAGTTTGAGGTTGAACTCGTTTTGAGTGATTCTTTCTGATACCCATTTGCTATCCTGTCTCATACTCTCATAAATAAAAATGGTTGGTTAGGTTCCAAGAGACTTAACTTTGGAGCAAGCACACAACGAAAGACGTGACTGTGCCATAACGGATCTCCAACAACAAATGGAGCGAGTCATCAACCTCCTAGAGAATCAGGTGAGGCAAGAGCCACCACTAATATCTCATATTAATCGACCACGCCATGACGATCCAAATCATCCTCAAAACTCTGACGATGAATCTAACGACATTGAAAAATCTTCAACCTCCTGGAGAATCAAGCAAGGCAAGAGCCCCCCTAATACTTTCTATTAATTGACCGCGCTTTGACAATACATATCCTCCTCAAAACTCTAATGATGAATCTAACAACATTGGAGGCAATTCTAGTGATTCTAATTACCAAGTAAGTGGGAGAAAAAAAAGGTGTGAGGACATGACCGTGAAATCAAAGCGGAAATGCCAGAATTTGAGGGTAAACTCAATGCAAACAACTTTATCAACTAGCTACATGATATCGAATGAGTATTTGATTTCCACTCATACTTGGACGAAAAGTGATGGAAAGTTGTTGTTCTCAAGTTGAATAAATATATATGTTTCACTTTGGTGGGAAAACTTGAAGAATTAGAGAGTTTGTGATGGAAAAAGTCGAATCAAATCTTGGGAAAAACACAAAAAACTGTTGAAGAAGAGATTCTTGCCCAACAACTACAAGCAAGATCTATTCCTCAAGATGAATTCCTCAAGCAAAATGGAATTAGCATTGAAAAATATATCAGGGAGTTTGAGCAACTCCTTATGAAGTGCGATGTTCCGAATTACCAGAGCATACCATCGCTTGTTATGTTTGTGGATGAACAGAGAGATTGCTGACTTGGTTAAATTTCAACCATGTTGGTCCTTCGAAGATGTTTGCAAACTAGCCATGAAGGTGGAGAAACAACTGAAGAGTGGCAAGAGTCAGTCGACCAAATCATCGACAAGGGGAGCATCCTTCTTTAAGGGTGCTTCTTCTAGCAAGGCCAAGAATACGTTGACGAAGGACAAAGGCAAAGAGAAAGCCAAGGAGTTTGTAAAAAAAAACTCCCCAAAAAGGTTGATGGCAGTGTTCGAAAGTGCTTCAAGTGCCATACTTATGGACATTTTCAAGTTAATTGTCCTAACCAAAGAATTATGACTTTTCAAGAAATCAAGAAGATTGATATGGGGCTAGAAGAAGTTGTATATGATCCCGACCAAATGGAATCCCAATATGAGGAGGAAGATGTTATCGTGAAACAACTATATGAAAGTAAATTGTTCGTTATCAAAAGTGCTTTGATAGATGAGTTTGGAGATATTTTTCCAGCTGATTTGCCTCTTGGATTACTTCTCATAAGAGGATTGAGCATCAAATCGATTTGCTTGCTAGTGTTTCTTTATCCAATAAAGCTGCTTATCGCTGCAGCTCGGAGGAAACTAAGAAGCTACAACCACAAGTCAATGAGCAAATTACAAGAGGTCTTGTATGGGAAAGAATGAGTCCTCGTTTGGTTACAGCCCTACTCGTACTGAAAAAGGATAAATCCTTCATAATGTGTGTCGACAGCCGAGTCATGCCTTAATGAGTGGCTAGTCATGCCATGTGGTTTGTCAAATGCTCCACCAACTTTATGAGACTCGTGATAAAGGTCCTTTTCTTTATTGGTTGATTTTTTTGTTGTTGATTTCGATAACATTCTTGTTTGTAGCAAGAATGAGGAGGAGAATGTTTCTCACTTAAAATAGGTCTTCGAAGTTTTGAGAAGACAAAGACTATGCAAAATGGGAGAAATGCCAATTCTTTTTGACAAGCATCATATTATTGGGCTATGTAGTTTCCAAGGATGGGATCTCTATTGATCAATACAAAATGGAAGAAATCAAAACTTGGCCGATTCCAAAATCGATTTCCGATGTAAGGAGCTTCCATGGACTTACTTCTTTCTACTGACGGTTTGTGAAGAATTTCCGCACACAATTACTGAACACATGAAGAATGGATCTTTTAAACCGATTAAAGCTACCCACAATGTTCATGAAATCATTAAACAAATGCTTTTTGAGTCTCATGTCATTGCCCTTCCTGATTTTTACAAAGTGTTTGAGGTTCAATGCGACGCAAGTGATGTCAACGTCGGGACTGTTCTCGCCCAAGCCCAAAAACCTCTAGCGTATTCCGACGATGAAGTTAACAAGAAGGTTTTTATCAATATATCTTAGAAGATAGCGAGCATCTCCAAGCAAATTGAAGAAAAAAAAGATAAAACACTTATTTGGTTGCCATGACTTTTGTCAAGCAAACCAAGTTTGAAACTTCAAGCTTCATCAATTCTCGAAGTATGTTTACTGTATTTTCAACTTTTCTACATGCCAAAGATTTTTATGCGGATGAAGCTGTGTATTATCCAGTTTGCTAGAGAGGCCGTCTGAGAAACTTGTCGGATTCGATTTCCTTTCAGTAGAGGTGATTATGATAACTTGACGGCTTTCAATGTGGGAGACCTTTCTCCTTATTTTAAAGACGAAGAAGGCATATCAAAGTTGATGACAAATCTCAACAACCTGAGGAGATTGATGCGGGAGCATCGGATTATATTGATCAACTCTCAAGCTCAACTCATGTTTCATTGATTAAACCAACCCATCCGTTATTCATACATGCAAAAGCCAACTTCGGCTAGAACTTAATTAGATGGGTTCAAGGTTGAAGTTGCTGAATATGCGATATAGTTGTCGATTTTCAAGATTTGTTTTGGACTTTGAAGCTTCCAATCGACTACCTAGTAACCAGAGGCTGTTCTAATCGATTTCCACCATTATTTGTTCATCTTCTAAGACGAATATTCAGCTTCTAAGGTTGGTGCTTGAATTTGAAGGATCAAGTCGAGTTTAAATGCATCAAATTTTAGTTAAATGCATCTAGTCCTAGTTATCAAGTGTGTTAATTCATAGTTTTAAGAGTCTTTATTTTGATGTTGCTTTCAAGAGTCTTTATATGAATACTCCAAGAGTCATTTCAATTTCTAAGATTCCAGGAGTCTTTTCTTTTGTCTATTAGAATCACCCTATAACAAATGTGTAATCTCAACTGTAAAATAGAAAACTTAAATATGATGAATTTATGATATTTTCCTCAAGAGAGCAAAATTCTATCCCGATTCTTTATCTTTGGTGGCTTCTTCCTTATTGGTGAACCAATAAGTCATTTATCTTTTACCAGTAGTTTTCCTTTAGGTCTTGGTGGTGAACTTCTCTTATACCAAAATCCTTTATCCTAAGTGGGTGGCTTGTCTTTTAAGCTTTAGTGGTAAACTTCATTTATCACTATCTTTATTTTTTGACTGGTGGCGCATCCCTTATGAGTTGGTTGCAATCGTAATCTATCCATTATCACTTAAAACACATTTGCCACCCACACACACATCACCACCTTGACCAAACAATTCTAAGATACAGAGACAGGGTAAGTAAAAGAGGACACCCTGAACTTGAACTTATATCTTTTGACACTAGCGCAATGATATTTTGGCATCCGGGCTAACTCATTCGAAATATTGCTCGCTTTTCACCATGTGTTATAAAATTAACGCAAAAGCTAACGAATCTTGCAATATTGTTCAAGTACATATTTCATGCATTGTCCCTTCTTTTGTCCTTTTGCGGCTTCCTTCGGAGAGCTTTTCCCTGGTGCGACTTGGAGAAGCGTCCTTCTTTCTTTTTCTTTTTCCGTTTGCTTGTGCGGCTCAAAAAGGGGTCACCTACTATGCGGCAATACCTATAGGTGTCCACCATGCGGTCAAACTTGAATTTGCTTTGCTCCCCGGTCAACCTTGAATATCTACCTCCATTAAAAAAACAAGCCACCACCTTGGATATCGTGTCGACCGAATCTTGGATTTGCGTATCCAGCAGAAAAAACAAATTATAATCGGCGACCTAGGGCAAGACCAAATCAAAGTCCAATTAAGACTTTCTTGAACGCCTCGTCCAATTGTCCCCACAAGGCGAACCGGTCTAAATCCTGCAATCGGGTCCATCTCATATACATCGGAGATTGTTAGACTGCCAAAATGCCTCTCGTAAGTCGATTCTCATTTCACTTATATAATCTCGACAGTCCCTCCTTATTCGTTGTGTCATTTGATTCACGTTTCCGTACACATAAGCCACTTTTGTCTCCTAAAACACTTGTAATCTTGAAAATGAAAGAAAAAGGACAGTAAAATTGATCGCAGCTTTAAGATAGAATGCCTCCCATGACTTCTTGTAGCAAAGGTTTGAGCACAAACTAGGCAGTTCACCAGCTTTATTTATTGAAGGTACTGAAACAAATCTAACTTAGGTCTCATCCATCGGACAAGGATCATCAACTCCAATCACATAGTTCACAAGAAAGACGAACCTAGATAAAATAATGCCGAGGAAAGTATAGCCGATACTAAAGTGACTGTTGGCGGAACACGTCCTTTGTCCGTCCGCAGCACCATCCCTTCAATCACAGGGTAACTCATCACTATGGCGAAAAGTACCAGACCCATTTGCATAAGCAATTTGTCCCAACCCCCCAAAGCAAGCACCCTGGTGATTCCTCCGACGAAGGAAGCCACGTTCAATATAACTGCAGCCACCATCGGAGCCAAAAACATTATGGACGTCTGGAAATCGAATAGGCCCATCTTGTATCTCTTCGATTGCTGGTCATCGGCAGCCTTATTCGTCGGTGAGAAGCTAGCTTTTCTCATGCCTAGTTGCTTCAGGATAGCGTCCATCGTTCCGTACACATGACTAGTCACCGACCTGATCATCCACATCCGTTGCTCGTTCATGAATGTTTGAACCGAGTAACCGCTCGCAACGACTTCATACAAGTGCTTGCAGAGTGATGAAACAAACACCAAGGAAAGTACCATGGAATATGTACTTGAAACCTGACGGATAGAAAAACAATTGATGTTAATCTGCATCAAATTCGCCAAGTCAATCAACACCACCACTAAACCTACCATAAAATAAATTCAAGTGCACAGAGGTCAACTACATTATTAGCAATTCTAAATAGGAATAAAACTAGAGTGATTTTTGACAATGCACTAATCTAGCGCTTAAGAGTGTCAAGTTACCTTTGGATATATGGCGATGCCATTCAACAAACAGATCTGAGGAATAGTGGCAAAGATGCAAATGGGCAAGCAATAGAGTGGAAAAAATGCAAGTTCAGCATAGCACATGCTTTGCAAAATTGGCATCCTCAGTGAGCCGTATATCAGAGGACAGAATCCAGAGAAGCCAACTTCGGCGAGCCCCGAACTCCATCTCGTGCCTTGAATCAGCAGGTCATTCAAATTTGTCGTCGATGTCCCCATGAACTGTGGCCTTGACGGGCTATAATACACCGATGTCCACCCTTTGCAGTGCAAGGTAAAGCCTGTGAAGTAGTCTTCTGCCACGGATTGGTACAGGAAGCCCACCTGAATATCGGATAAGTGAACGGTAAAAAAAAAGTTGAAAAATTACCTATGGCAAACCAAAATGTTACTAATTATACTCACCTCTTGACCCCATTTGGTGCCATTTTCGTATCCACAAGAAGCTAAGAACTGGGCTTCTTTCCAGAATGCCGCAGAGTTGCCAAGAATAACGTTCCTGCTTGGCAGGTCGTTCTGCTGGAGATACTTAATGAATTCTTTCGAATTGCCAAAGAGCTTTCTTAAGTCCATGACATCAGTCCCTATCGAATTAGCAGGGGATACAATAAATATCATAGTTGCAGTAATTTAGGAAGCTAGTTTTTACTTCGTAGATAAATGAAAGAGAATTCTTTGTTTTTCACAATTATTAGTAACTAAATTGATCTATCTATTTACTTACCTTGACGTATGGATTTCCCATTCAATGACTCTCTCTTGATATAAAAGCCGGTACCAGATAATCCAGGCCCCTTCAGTCCATCCATTCCACGCAAGGATGTCTAAAATAAGGGCAAATTTCAAATTAGTGAGAAACCATAAGAAATTTGTACACGCATAACCGAAAAATGTGCAGTCTTTCATTATTTTCCTCACCCAAAAGTACGATCGCATTTTGCTATCGTAGATGTCGTTCTCACTGATGTTATAAAATCTTTGAGGAAATTGGACAAACGATAGCGAAGGAGATATTTTCGGATCCAAGTGGAAGCACATGGCCTGCCTTGCTGAAGAAGGATCATTGCAGTACATGTCGCAGTCCAATACCAGAACATAATGCGAATTGCTCATCACTCCCGAGACTCGAAGCTGTGCAATGGAAGGGCGATATCCAAATCATCAATCAATGAATCGTTACAAAATTACATATCTTTGATAATTTTGTAAGGAAAGAGGATGTAAAATTGGATTTTGTAGCATACAAGAACATTTAGAGCTCCAGCTTTAAAGTGATGATGGTGGGAAGGTCTCTTTTCTCTTGCAACATACACAAGAAGAGGCATGTTTTGCTGGTCTGCTTGCACGACTTCATCCGCGGAACTTCCTCCGATCAACTATAACATATATACTCACAGTCAAGTTCTATAAAGAAAAGGAAAAATAAGTTTTTTTAATGAGAAATAAGATTTATAAGTACCTCAACTGTAGATGGATGATCCCGACTACTAAGACTCGAGTCTTTGTAGCACCTAGCTTTGTATCCATTTACTCGTGCCTTAAATAACTCGTACTTCTCCTGCAAAACAAAATTAACAATAAGAGAGCATAAATTGTGGCCCAATAGGATATTTTATGCGATTGGTCTCCAAAAAAAAAGTTGCAATACATTAAACTACATTCAGATCTCCATAGGAATTCATTGCGCTTCACAATAAGACCAATAAAATTTTGGTGCACCAGAAAAATAAATTATGCCACAATTCATGCAGATTTTGTTTTGCTTCTCGGGGAAAACAAGAGACAGTCCAAACATATGTATTTTTGTTAATGGTATTCTTATTGTTAATGTTTGATCCATTTCCAGTGTGAAATTATAGAAGACCAACCTTGACTTTCCGCTTCTCCGAGTCATACTCATCACTAGATCTCACATTAACCCCATCGCCATCCGCTTCACTATCATCATCCCCATCATCCATGAAATAAGCCTTTGGACACCTCGCCTTTATCCCAAACCTCTTACAGAACGGCAACCACCACCGTGCGAAATCGTATGCCTCCCTCATCCCGTACAAGGTGAGTGGCGACCCCGCATCGTCCGAGAGATACACGTGGACCTTCTCCGACGGATAGTCGAGCGCCATCGCAGATATCACCGTGTTCATCACCTCCACAGTCGGCTCTTTATCGGGGTCCGCCGTGCACACGAACACGTCTATAGGCGGAAGTTTGCTGTCTTCCGGCAGCCTCTCGGGGAAGGCGGTCCGTGTGACGGGTCGCCACCGGTAGGCTTGGTTGAGCAGCCATGAGAAGGATAACATTAGTTCGGCTAGGAACATGAGGAGCCAAGCCAAAACCGTGGGTTTGTCTGTGGAAGTAATCTCATTGAAGAAAAAAGAAGCTCTGTAGCGTATGAGGATGATGAGAGCCATTGCATGGATAAGCATGTGTGTGCGGTTAATGATGATGGATTTTGTGTTGATGTGGCAAAGAGAGAGAGGGCGTGTATGCCGCTCCATAGTTTAACTCTGCACTTGGGAGTTTGTAACCTAAGCTGTTCTTGAGAATTCTGCAGTAAAATGAGGAGGTTGTCCAAGATTCATGGTAGGGTTTTTTGATATATATACACACTCGTAGCACACCACCGTTTCATGTTCTGCAGTACTTGTGTTTGACTGATGTATTGTTAATCACGGTCAAATAAGAGTCCCGTTCATACACGCAGTATTTCTTGCGCACCACAACTTCTTGCCCCCCACGGGACGTGGCGGCTGCTTTGCCATTCCAAACAAAACCAGCTTCGATTGGTATGCCCATCAGCGTTTGTTTTGGAGCGCTGTTTTTTTTGCCATTTATTTGGCCAAATTTCTCTAGGTGCACTTTTCGACTTTTCAACTTTTAATTTTTCGTTCCTATGCAATCATTTGGCTGAACAATCTTGACTTCATGACGAGCTTGGTCAAACTTTTTTTGTTTAGGATCACCTTGGTCCACGAGCCTCTTACATGTATGTTGATCCTGAGATTTCCATAAATAATGTTGAGTTCGAAACAATCAGTCATGATTTGTAAAACGCAAACAATGTAGGACATGAGGTAACTCGTGCCCAGATTAGAGCCAAACATTTTTTCTTCATATAATGGGACAGGACATAAGTTAAGTAGCTCTTTGTCTAAACATGAACTGAAAGACCCTTTGCCCATAGAGGAGAGGCTAATAGTGCTCTTTCGTAATTTGCATTCAGACATTCCACGAAACTTCGAACCTACTTGGTTGGATGATTTGAGTTATATAATATTGTATGCTACATAACATTATGAAAAACACTGTACTAAGATTAGGGGAGGATCTCTCTGTACGCACATCAATTAGATCAAATGATTAAACACTTGATTTCCTCTTTTCTACCTCGTACATTTTCGAATTTTGGATCTAAATATCGTATCAGTTTAACACAAGCTTTGTTGCTATTTGTTTGCAAAGCCACTAATTTTCCATGGTAATTCTCCCCGCTTGAACTACTCATTTAGCAGAAATTTATAACATTGCGGTGATTCTTTTTCTTACGAGTAAAAGTGACGGTGACGGCGACCAGTAGTATCGACCCCGTACAGGCTTCATCATAAGGATCATACCTGCTATAAAATATATGGATAGTCATGGTTACTATGCAGCACTCGCAATAAGAAAATCCGAAGTTGGCAAGGGTCATTACATTCGTTATTCTCTTGTCCTACAAGTACTAAAGTTTAAGCTATGAACATCCTCAGTCCCACACGTGTTGAAAAGATAGCCTTAACTTTTCCAATCCTGAGACTGTCACGGATGACCAACCGATCACTTCATTTGTTTTGTCTTACGAAAGCGTGGCTGTGACTTTGGAGAAGGTGGAGCGTGACGAGCAAGGCTTGAAAATTCTCCGTCGGTCCCCATCAGTCTAGAACGAGATTATATTGCATAGCTTTTTGGTATGTTACGGCGAAATTCCCGAAAAACTCCAAATTTTAAATTTAATTTCAAATCTATCTCGAATTTTATCTTATCTTAAAATAAATCCATCGGTCCCAAATCTATACTGTCCAAGTCATTGTTAGTTCTCTAAGGTGGCATCCACGTCTACAGCCACATTAGAAAACATACATGAGAAGGAAAAGAAAAACTGAGAGAAAGAGGAGCAGAAGAAAAAGCAAAAAAAGAAGAAAGAAAACTTGAGAGAGAGAGAGAGAGGCGGCCATGGCTGCTCAAGCTCCCGGTTGCAACGAGCACGAAACTCGACTAGCCATGGCCATGGTTGCCGCGAGCACATGATGACAGAGCAAGGCACGCGAGCAGACAGAGATGGGGACGAGCGAGGGGGAAGAGAGAGGGGCGACGGCGGCCATGGCCATATGGCATCACTCACCTAAAAGATCACAAGCTTGATTGATGCACTGAGCAAGCCGTTTGAGAATGGGAAGACGCTAGCTTAGAATTACAGGTAGACCTCAAAGGTGATACCTCACCGTCAAGCCCAAATTTGTACGAGCAAAGCCACTGAAAGTGAGAACAATCACGGGCAATTCTCTTGAGGGTTAAGATAGGTAGTAGATAAGCAAGCAAGATCGATGCCATCATTTTGCTCTATTGCAAGTTGATCCCAAAACCCAATTCACATTCTTGAAAGATGCCGACTAACATGGATCGGATTCGAACTCCAAATGTGGGGATGCACTCCTGAGCATTTTCCAAATCAAATTCAGAAATACATCAACTCAAATCACAACAAAAACAGAGCTCGTTTCTCCAGATAGTAAACGAAAACAGAGCTCTGTCTACTCGTGTTCTCCGTTCAGACATCATGCTGAGCGGCCATGGCCGTCGCACCCGAAGTTCGAGCAACCACGGCCTCCGCAAGCTTTGTGGCTCAGAACTCCAGCGGCCATGGTCACCGTGAGCTAATTCGTAGGTCGAAACTCCAATGGCCATGGCCACCGTGAGCTCGAAGCTAGCCGTCGCGAGTTGGAAGAACGAGTGACCATGGCCGCCGGGAGCTTAGAGCTTGAGCGGCCATGGTCGCCTCTCTCCCTCTCGAGTTTTCTTTTTTTTTTGCTTTTTCTTTTCTTTTGCTTTATCTCTCTTTATCTTTGTTTTCTTTTTCTTTTCATTTTTTCTATTTGATGTGGCATGCCATGTTGGATAAGTAATAGCGACTTGGACTGCCATGTTGGATAACTAATGGCGACTTGAATGATCAGGATATATTGGGGGTTCAAATGAAAGTTGGGAATTTATTTTGAGATAAAAAAATTTGTGATAAATTTTAGATTAAATCTAAAGTTTGGGATTTTTTAGAGAATTAGACCTATGCTCTCTATTTCCCAAAACCAAATCCACATCTTAATTGGCTCTAGACACGTCCATCTAATCAAAGAGACTGATATCTCCATAACTCATCTTCACCATGGAGATTTTTGTTGCAGAAACGAACTCAGATTTTTTCTTTTGATGGGGTCAGATATAATTTAATCTCAAGACTAATAACCATTTGCAGGTCTCAAAAGGAGTCGCGTGCTCGTAGCATCAGTAGATCACATTGATTCTACCGTATTTCTGATGGTTAATCCACCTTAGTAATCAAATTTTAGAGGACTTGAAGTGGGGTTTAGACAGCATCTACTGCCAAAGGAGATTGATGGGAGTGCTTTGAGGGTGATCGAGCCCAAGCAGGGATCCCATCCCAGCCCGATCGATCCACCGGGGTTCGTGTTTCGGAGTTAATTCGGGCCTCGGCCCGATCCGCATATGTTAGGGGCGGTTGATTCTAATCTCATACCGACGCATTGGTCCAATACAAAATTTCTGCACCGCATGTCAACTTTGATAGCTTGGAGTGATGTTGCAATGGAGATCATTCGTAATCTTTTTCATTTTCCTGTGTGCTGTTTGTTTGCTACATGCTCACATAAGATGCCACCTCTTTTAGCATACCAATTTAAGTTGACCTTTAGTATATGTAGCATTACTCAATGTGTCATATTGAAGAATTCAATAACAATCTGACATATTAATTAGTATACTAGTAAAAATTTTATTGACGAAAATAAATTTCATAACAATAACATCTTTAATGAATTGTTCCAAGATGTGAATATTGACAAAACTCATAAATATTTGGATTAATACCACAAAAAACCCTAAACTGATACACCTGTAATAATTTTACTCCAAATTAATTTTTTGACCACGAAAAACTCTAAACCGGTACACCTGTGACAAATTTACCTCAAACTAATATTTTGACCACTAAAAACCTCAAACTTATACATTTATGATAAATTTACTCTCCATTAATTTCTGTTAAATTAGATTAATTTCACAAAAAATCACAAACTAGTACACTTGTGACCAACGGAGGGTAAAACATAAAATCGGTACATTAGTTAATTGCCACGTGTTATTTAACAAAGCAATTTAATAGTAAAATTTATCAGAAACAAACTGAGGGTAAATTTATCACAGATGTACCAGTTTAGGATTTTTTATGATCAAAAAATTAGTTCAAAGTAAAATTATTATACGTGTAACAGTTTAGATTTTCGTGGTATTAACCCTAAATATTTCATTTACCAAAAAAAAGGCTAACACATATTTCATCGTAAGGAAAAGACTCGTGAGCATGTTTTGTTTTTTTTTTCTTTTTAAATGTACTGTCCTAAAAAAGTTAGTCAACGATCGAGATTTATTCATATTTATTTTAGAATAAAAGATTTGACTCTTCTTGTCTGTGTCTATATCTCTTCTCATCTTTTGCATTATCAAGCCTAAACATCACTCTATCTCATTTTTTATTCTTAATGAACTGAGAAAAATATAATTATAAGTTATCATCATCAGTAAAAGCGAACTCATAGTTAGGCTCCGATTGGTTCGGTATTCCAAATAGGTTTTGGGGCTCTAGAGTCTCTAGGACAAATGTAAATGGTGTTTGATTCATTTTTTGCTCAACTTTTGGGCAAATGCAATTGCATTCCCAAAGACCTTTAGTCCAAAACAAGTCCGGAAGTACTTTGGAAAGTAGTATTCTTGGAATGCAAATAGAAATTTTTTCTTGCAACTTTGCCCTCGTTCAACTTGACAAGCCACTAATGAGCCACCGACGAGCCGCCAACACCCTCACCTAAGGTTGAGCAACCTCAAGCGAGTCTGGCAGCTGCTAGATTGGACCACCGGCAAATAGTTTGAGATTTTTTAAAAAGAAATAAAAATGTGTAGTTTTTACCAAATGACATTTAGGTTAAAGTTTTTTTTTTTGGGGTAAAATAAGTAGTATAAAAGTTTCCAACGCGCATATATAGCAAGTGAGCCGAACACAAAAACCTCGTACCTGAAGAGACAAACAGTGTCCCAACAGGTACAAAGGTGTTACGACTATCAAATAAGCAGAAAGGCGCTACATAGAAAGGCTACAAGGCAGCCAATAAACAACAGTAAGTGCTACAATGTAGGGTCAGCTGAAAATGATCTCAGGAATACCCCAACTGGCTTGAATCCTCCTGTTCCGAGGATTGTCTTGGACCGGCTTGAGAGAAAGGCCTTTGTCTCTAACCACTTTGGCAAGATGGTTGCGGAGAGTAGGCATACATAAAGCACTATTTCTGAAGAGGATATTATTCCGTTCAATCCATATGAGATGGCACAGTGCTCCAAAGGCAAACCGAGCAATACGGTGCACAAAGCTATTTCCACCAATGAATTTAATACCCCACCGGAGGTTCTGATCCCAGGACCCATTACGCCAAGAAAGATGACAGTTAGAAGCCCAAAATTGTGCTAGGGATCCCGTAACATTGCAGCCAAAAAATAGATGATCAACCGAGTCCGGTCTAATGTGACAAAAGGCGCATAAACCGTCAGTAATTCTATGGTAATTCAGGAGGAATACCTGCGTGGGAAGCCTATTCAAGGCCATTAACCACATCAAAAAGCCATGGCGTGGTGCAATATGACAATCCCAGATGAAGAAGTCCCATCCAACCGTGTGTCCTCTTGCCCGAACTAGCTCCCAAGCCAAGTAATAGAAAAAATTCCAGACGAATGTCCTAGCCAGACAAAAAGGTCCGGTGTGTCAACATTGAGCATTGGGAGAGGAGAAGCCCAAGAGTTGAATGTTTGCATCACATTCGATTGGTGCCAATCCGAAGAGAGGAAGTCCCAAACCGAGACCGTCCGAGGGATACCAGAACAGAACATATCCCTATTTGAGAAGATCAGATGTAGTGGGCCTTTTGGATACCAAGAATCAAACCAGAAGGAAACGGTCTTGCCATTGCCTATTCGCCATTTGAACTGCAATTGGAATGTCTGGCGTAGATCCAGAATCTTCTTCCATGTCCAGGAACAAATAGTATTTCATAAAACATTTAGGTTAAAGTTTCTTCCCAATGTATTTTTAAAATTCACTTTACCAAACAATACTTGCATTTCATAAAACTCCTTTAGCCCAAAAATTTTTGCATTTTCCTAAAGACATTCCCCTAAAACTGAACTATAGAGAGCCTTAGTCTCCACACATCATCCATTCCCTCCTCTCATAAAATAACTTACTTCCATTCCTAAGGTAACTCTAAATTTAATTCTTTATTATCTTTATACATGGCAATTCAATTTGGGACCCACATGTAGCGCACGTGAGACATTTCTTTCTTACAATTATAAATTGATATCAAAAGAGAATTTTTCAACATCGCCATAATTTCAAATGATATGGCAATTATGATATGTTAACTTTAAATTATATTGCCCTTTTTATGTGAATATAGTGAGATTTTGTGAGATCAATACCAACTGTTGTAAAAGCTTAGGCTATTAAATGAAAATATGATTTAATATTTAAATATTCTATCACTCCCTCTTACGCTTAGTTTGATCTTTTCTGATACCAAATGAGATTTTATGGAACGACTGCTAACTATTCTAAAAGTTTAAGTTATTAAATCAAAGCATGGTTTAATATGTAAATATTTTATCGAATATAATTATATTCAATGTACTATTTTTCGAAAGTACATATTGGTAAATTCCTGATAATTTTGGTAATTTGCTAGTTGGTTACCTCATAATTTAGTTATCGATACACTTTTTTTACCAAAGGTATTTGAAATTTACCATCAAATTAAAAAATTTACTGACTACGAAAAACTTTTCGAATTGTTCCTTTACTAAACCCTAGTATCGTCACATTCAACAAAAACCCTAATCCCTCTCTCATAACCCTCTCTCTCCCAAAAAAACCCTCCCTCAAAGACACTTCCCAAAAACATGGCCCTCCCTCAAAGACACTTCACCGGGCCGCCCGCAGTTCAGACACACCCCATGCCCCCCTGGCCCCAGTTCAGGTTCCCGAAATTATGGAACCGGCCGGAACCGCGGTTCTGGCCTGATTCAAAAAAAAAAAAAAAAAAAAAGGCGGAGCAGGCGTCGCCCGGCATCGCGAGGCCGGCCCCGCCAATTACTGGCGGCGGCCTCGCTGGCGCCCAGCCACCAGCCCCTCGTTTGCTGCTACAAGCGGCGGCGCCTCCTCGCCGTCCTCGGCGCCCGCGCCCGTTGGGCAACGGCGGCGGGAAAAAAAAAAAAAAATTTGCCGCTGCGGCGGTGGGGCTGCGTCTGCGAGCCCTGCTGCGGGCGGCACCCAGTGACAGCGGCCCGCCTGCGGACCCGTTGCCAAGCGAACAAATTTCACTTTTGCTGTTTGGCAGCAGACCCAGCAAGCAAAAAGCGTAAAAAAAATAATAACCGTTGCAAAATTATCGGTTATTATCTTCTTTTTTTAAAAAAAATTCTTCTCAATTTTTTTTATTATAAATACTCACACAATTCTCTCAATACTCACACAATTCTCTCAAATTCTCTCAAATTCTCTCAAATTCTCTTCTCTCAAGTCTTAAATTTTCTCAATACTCGAAATTCTCTCCAATTGCCAATTCTCTTAAATTCTTCCAATTCTCAATCCACGCAATTCTTTCTTAATTCTCCCAATTAATCCGCTCAATTCTCTCAATCCACTCGAAAATGGCAAGTGGAAGTCGGTGCCATCCGCAAAGGTAAGAATATCGCGACGGAATCCCATCATTCTTTTGATCCTCGTGAATATGCAGATTTTCAAGATGATAAAATCAACATTTTTCCCGATATGGAGCGCGTCCCCGACTCAAGAAAGTTTTAATCCTCCTGGAGAAATATCTACAACAAAGGAAGTGGAACGAGAATTTACATCGACATTTGAAATCACTTCACGTAAACGGAAGGTTTGATATTGGTGAAAAAAGGTATGATATAATTTGTAAATATTGTGGGAAAATATATAAATATACAGGTGGACAAGGATATGGAACATTTAAACGACATCTTAGAAGCAAACATCCAACCGAAACGGGAATCGATATCGGGCAACAACAAATTTCCGGGTACGTCAATCCTAACACTTCCCCTTTATTTCGTTTTAATGACAAAACTTATAAGGAAAAATTAGGCAAATTTATTTCCGTTAAGCATTTAGCATTTAATTTTGGAGAAAGATTTGGTTTTAATGAATTTGTACAAAATGCATGTGCTCCACAAGCAAAACGTGTTTCTAGAAATTCAGTTAAACGAGCAATTAAAGATCTTTACAAAAAGGAAAAAAAAAGATTTACAAAACTTTTTATGCAATTTAATGGATGCGTGCATATATACGTAGTGACATTTGGAGTGATCCTTGGCAAAGTCATTCTTACATGGGCATAACATGTCATTGGATAGATGACGAGTGGAGTATTCAAAAAAGAGTCATTGCATTTAGAGTTTTCGATGATAATCATACGGCAAATAATATTTATAGATTAATTAGGCAAATTTTAGAAGAATATTATTTGCTTAACAAAATTTTTTCAATTGGTTTTGATAATGCTGCAGCAAATACCGCTTCAATTGTCGAGTTAGAAAATATTTGTAAACCCGCTTTTGGCGGAAAATTTTTTCACGTTAGATGTGCTTGTCATGTTTTAAATTTATGTGTACAAGATGGTTTGAAAACTCTCGATATTTTTCTTCAACCAATAAAAATGGCGATTCAATTTTTATGGAAACATCCCCAAAAAATGAGAGAATGGGGTAAATTTTGTAGAGAAAATGGCAGAAGGCCAAAAAGATTTCCAAAAGATGTTCCAACTCGTTGGAATTCTACTTTCCACTTGCTTACTGAATCTTTAGCATATAAAGATTTATTATGTGCATTCATTTCTGATAATGTACCTCAGATTAATTTATACCCACAAGAGTGGGATATTTGCCAAAAAATTTTAGATGTTTTAAAGGTTTTTAATGATGCAACTTATACTTTGTCCGGTGTTTATTATCCTACTACACATTTATTTTTAGTAGAGTGTATTAATATTGTCGGAATTTTTGATGAATGTGAAAATGATGTTGAATTACAACATACTATACTTGCAATGAAAATGAAGTGGCTACATTATTATAGGGAAATTCCCATTATTTATTTAGTTGCTTGTGTTTTTTATCCGCGTTGCAAATTGGATGGCTTAAATGATTTTTTGCGTGTGTATTATCAATGTTTACATTGTGATGAGATAAATGTTACAACTTTAGTACGTAATATAATTTAGGTGATAAAATCATATAATGAATTTTATACTAAATATAATTTAGGTGATAATTGGATCTTCTCAATCTATGGAGATACAAAATGACGATCTGAGGTAAAATTAGTAGAGGGTACCAACTTTTATTACATAGACAAAAAAAACAAAAGGAAGTAATAGGAAATATTTCTGAATTAGAGAGTTATCTAAGCGTTTCATTTGAGATTACTGAATGTGGTACAGATTTTTTAATTTTGGATTGGTGAAAGGGGCACGCAAGCCGATACCCAATCCTTTCTCTTATTGCAAAACAGATTTTTTCAACCCCTTGTTCCACAGTTGCGGTCGAACAAGCATTTAGTGCCGGAGGTAATATTTTGGATGAACATCGTTCAAGATTAGATCCAGAATCAGTGCAGATGCAAGCTTGTGTTGCTGATTGGACGAAGGCTCAATACCGGCAACAAGAGATAGATCGCAATACTGAATCCGAATTCTTTAACGATGGAGATACTACCGCTACCGGTACTGGAACGGGTAGTGACGATTGAGGGTAAAAGAACTATTGGAGTTGGTAAATATTTTGGGAACCCTTGTTTTTCATATCGGGTACGCCCACATGAGCTTAGGAAAACCCAAGTATAATCCGACGACATGTGACCTCCGATCCACTATACAAAGGTGTACGGAATATTTAGGTTTTGGGATCATTTTAGGGCATATATATTGTGCTCCTTTTTTTTTATAGATCGTTGTAACGAATTGTAATGTGCTTAATGATAATTTATTAAGTTCAAGTCATGTCTTTTTATCCCCAAATTTAATTACAATTTACATTTTAATTACAATTTATATTTATTTTTTTTCTTTTCTGTTTTTCCTTTTCTGTTTTTTTTTCTTTTTCCTTTTTTTTTTTTTGTCTTCCTCCGGGCCCCCGGCTAGGGCCGGCGGAGGTCGCCGGCCTCAAGCGAGCCTCGCCGGCGTCGGGCGACTGGGCGAGGCTCGCCACGGCCACGCCATCGCCGCCCAGTTTTAAGTTCTAACTTCCTTTTTTTTTCTCTCGATATAATATGAGTCTTTTTTGCCTCGTTTGGCGTCTTCTTTCGCTTGTTGTTATTGTTTTTCTTCGCTTGTCATGGTGAAAAAATCTATTTGCAACTAAAAATTTTGTGAGAACGTTATCACCAGTCCAACTAGTAGAATACTCAGGATATGATTGTATGACTTCTCCGAGATTCGACAAAAGCTCTCCTCTCTCTATTTATGTCTAGATTTAAATTGGGGGTTTTTCTTTTGCAATCTAAATCTAGACCTAGAACTTATTTAGAGGCATTTGATCTGTGTTGGTTCAACATGTTGTTGTTGTTGTCTTCATATAGCAATGGTGTTGAGGGCGTCGAACTTAAGCGCATACTGCAAGCCATAGTTTTTTAGGGGAAGATCTCGGCATGTGCTTATCACTAATAGTTCCGATAATCGACCAATAATTATTTTTTGATGTTATAATAGATCTGATCTTTTGGCATGAGAGCATTCTCATAACTGCACGCTATACTCTTTTGTTTTCTGGATTTTGTTTTGTTTTGTAGCTATTTGGGATTTGTTGTGTTAAAGCTTTTTATGGTTCTCTTATGTTTGATCTTGACAAATGAATGATATTTTCTTTTGATAAAAAAAAGGAACACTACAAAAAAAACGCATTTTTGCCACGAAAATTTTCCAACGAAAAATTTTCGTCATAAAATTTGCGACAAATTTTCCAATGAAAAATAAAATTCGTTGGAAATTTCAATGAAAAAAATTAAATCAAAAATTCGTTAGAAATTTCCAACAAATTTTGTTTTTGTTGGAAAATTAGTTGAAATTTTCACGATCTACAATTCGTTGGAAATTTCCAACGAATTTTGCAACAAATTTTTTTCGTTAGAAATTTCAACGAATTTTATGACGAATTAAAAAAATCGGTATTGTTCGGCATTTTTATATTAGGTGGGAAAATTCGTTGGAAATTTCCAACGAATTTTCCAACAAATTTTAATTTTCCGGGCAATTAGTTCAATGTGTACAATTTTCGTTTGTAAATTCGTTGAAAATTTCCCGAAAAAAAAAATTCGTTGGCAATTTCAAAACGAATTTTCCAACAAATTTTAATTTTTAGGTAATTATTTTAGTGTGTATAATTTTCATTAGAAAATTAGTTTGGAAATTTCTAACAAATTTTCCAATCAATTCAAAAACCCGGTACTATTCGGCTTTTTTTTTATATTAGGTAGGAAAATTCGTTGGAAATTTCCAACGAATTTTCCAACGAAATTTAATTTTCCGGTAATTATTTTTGTGTGTACAATTTTAGTTGGAAAATTTGTTGGAAATTTCAACGAAAAAAAAATTAGTTGAAATTTCCAACAAATTTTCCAACAATTCAAAAAAACACGGTACTATTCGGGCTTTTTTTTATATTAGGTAGGAAACTTCGTTGGAAATTTCCAAACGAATTTTCCAACAATTTTAATTTTCTGGGCATTAATTTCAATGTGTACATTTTTCGTTTGGAAATTTGCAACCTAATTTTCCAACAATTTCAATTTTCCGCCAATTATGTTGGTGTGTACAATTTTCGTTTGCAAAATTAGGTGGGAAATTTCCACGAATTTTTGACAATCCCTATTCTTTATTCAAATTTTTGCGCTCATTGTTCCCTATTTCTCAATTTCCACTTTTATTCTCTCTCTCTCTCTCTCTCTCTCTCTCTCTCTCTCTCTCTCTCCTTGGCCTTGACTTCTCCCTTCCTCTTCCTCTCCGCCTCCCCCTCCGCCTCCTCCCATTGCCTCCTTCTCCTCCCGGCTCCGGCCTCGGCGGCTCCCTCCCGTAGCGCCGCCCCGCGCTCATCAAATCGCCCAGCGCCACTTGGGCATGGCGCCCCGTGCCCACTTGGACACCGCCAGCCGCCCCGTGCGCCAGGGACACCATCGGCCGCCCCAGCCCCGTGCCACCAAGCCTCGTCAGCCGGCGAGGCAGCGCCAGAGATGGGCGGCTCGGCTTCTCGCCGGCGGCAACGCTGCTGGCGTCGGCGGCTTCGCCCTCGCCCGGTGGCGGGCGAGCTTCGCCCCGAACTCTAAGCGGCTTCGCCCCTCGCCCGGCGGACAGGCGAGCTTGCCCCGAATAAGGTGAGCCTTACTCTTCTTAAACATAAGCCCTAAAGAGCTACGCCATGTTGTGGCTCGCCCCACCTCGGCTTTACAAAAAAAAAAAAAAAAAAAAGAATTTCGTGGGAAAAAAAATTTCCCGATTTTCAACCAAAAATATTTGTAATTTTTCCAACGAAAAATTTTTTTTGTTGGAAAAAAATTTCCACGATTTTTTCTAAAAAAAAAAATCAGAAATTTTTTACGAAAATTTTTTTTTGTAATTTTTCAAACAAATTTAGCCACGGGTTTTCCAATAAATTTTCCAACGAAATAAAATTCATTGCAAATTTCCAACGAAAATTGAAATTTTTCGTTGGAAAAATTTCAACAACCTATTACCAACGAATTTTTTTTTTTGGAAATTCCCTTCCAACGAATTTTACAGAATTTTTCGTTGGAAATTTTGTCGGAAAAAACTGATTTTTTTTGTAGTGGAACCCTAGAATCATTCGCGATCTTTACAAATCAAAATTTCCCTGATACATGAGAGAGAGAGAGAGAGATCATTCACTTTAGTGCTATTATCACAGATTAGAGTATTTCCATTTTCCTTGTTTGCTTATTCATGTAGTTACAATTTTATTTTCAGTGAAATATGATTCAACAAACACTGAGGTCGATATGGATAGAAAGGGCTCATTTCAAGGCCCTAACCAATAATAGGAACTTGAAAGACATATCCACCTAATTTGTTAACCCAGATCCAAACCCTTGTGCACACAAAATCAGTGAGGACAAGATGTCCTTCCGGAACAATAACAGCCTTCACATTGGGGCTTTCTGCCTCCACCGTCGCTACCGCAACATGTCCTTCGACCCCCACCAGCTCCGGCCATTTGCTCTTTCCTGCTTGATATCAATCTCACAAGGTGAAGTAGAAGGCAAAGGATAGAAAATAAGAGAAGAATTGCTCATCTGCTAAGGTTTGGTGATTTATGCTTGGAGCCTGGGATTTTACATAGCTATTTGATGTAGCAAACTGTTCATGGAAAAATCAGTGTGTAGCTCATATTAAAACATCCTATAATAGTTTAACTCATTCATTTACATGCCAGAACTTATTCTATTTACCATTTTTTATGTGGCTTTCGTGAAGTATGTATATAACGAGGGACTTAAGAATTTAGAACAAATCGTATCTCTTCGAAAAAGTTACCTGAGATACTTATTAAGCGTACATGATACTTAAGGGAAACTCTGTCCATCTCCAATTCCTAGAAATCCCATATAACATCCTGCAAGTCTCATCTAGAACCTATTGAATTGGAAATTGGAAATATGTCTATTTAGCTACTTAAGGGAAACTCTGTCCATCTCCAAGAACATCCACAATCCCATTTTGAAAAATGAATCCACACGTGATGATAGAACAGGGATTGGAATGGTGATGGTCTCCAAGTGAATTCTAGAAAGAGAAGAACAATCCATGCACTTTACCTTTGCATCCATCCGCCAAATATCCTATCTTTGGGACGTTCCGAAGTCCACGTTCTTCCATCTATATCGCCCTACGACGATCCGCATTGTGCAAGGATTGCGTGTTATATAAAGTAGCTCGGTTCATCGATTGGTTCCCCTCCATTTCTGGCTTTTGGAATCTTCAGCAAGGACAAAATTTTGATGCCAACTTCAAGAAATGTTGGAGCTGGCTTGGCGTGGCTCATCAGACAAACAAGGTGATCCAACCAACGCGAGACGGTAGAAATGACGAAGAAAAATTACAAGAAGGGAGAAACAAAGTTATATATGTGCGAAGTATCGCCCGATGAGGATATTCTAAATCTTAACCGTAGATTGTGAATCTACGTGATTATCCATTCGAGTTCACTATACGATTGCAATTCATCTTTAGTATCGTGTATTTTAATGAAATTCTCTTTCCAGATAGAGGCAAGCATGCAATCAAATATTAGTCTATCATATCGTATTTTATCGTTTAGTGAAAAAGATATGCAAATTACTTTCTTGGTATGGGATTTTTCTTAAGGAAAATTATCAATAAAGTGTTAAACCTATTGCGCTTATACCAATTCAGTCCTAAGCCTTTCAATTTAGCTAATTCAGTCCTATACCGTTGCACTTGTGCCAATTTAGTTCTAAATATTTCGATTGCACCAATTTAGTCATAAATATTTTGACAATTTGTCAATTGGCCGAAAATCACTGACATGACGGTTTAGTCAGCGCCGTCCCTACATGGCATGGCCAAAGCTTCCATGGAGAATTTTGTAAAATTTTCTGAATTTTTTATTTTTATTTATTATTATTTTCAATTTTTTTCTTACTTTCTTTTTTTTTCCTAACCCTGCCATAGGTGAGGACTGCAACAACCTCGCCAGCCTGTGCTTAGAAAAAAAAAAAAAAGGAAAGGAAAAAGAAAAGAATAAAAACAAATAACAAATAACAATAAAATTCAATAAAAATTTTAAAAAATTGTCTACATCAGTGCCAATGGTGCCACATAAGATGATAGACACTGACTAGATCGCCACATCAGCGATTTTCAACCGAAATTAGCTAGAATGACAAAATTGGCAAATCTTCAAAAAGTTTAGTTATAAATTGACAAATCGTCAAAAGGTTTAGGACTAAATTGATACAATTGAAAGGTTTAGAAACTAAATTGGCTAAATTAAAAGTTTAGGATTAAACTAGTACAAATGTAATAGGTTTAGGAGTTTTTGGTAATTTCCCTATTGTTTCAACGTATATTCTCTTCCTTTCTTTCCTTTTGTGTTTAGATCCTCTCGTTATTGTACTTTCTGTTTTTTCGGTTACCGCATGCTTAGATGATCTACCAATATACACACGCTCAATAGTGAAGACAGCCCCAACCTGTCGCTAGCATGAAATTTCCGGTTCTTATCGCAAATCATCAACGGCTTTCAAACTAGTTATGCTACTTTAAGGTTGCGCAACCTCGGCAAAATGCATTTTGGACGACCTGCTACCTAAGGTTTGGCCACCATGCGTGGAGGTCTCGACCCTTGAGGTCGAGATCGACTCGTGCTAGCGCGCAGAGAGAGAAGGTATTCAGATTTGGATTTTTGCAGAAATTCTCTTGAAAGTAGAGGCGTTTTACTACAGAGGATTCACATCCATGTAGGTGAAAAATATGACAAAACCGGAAAAAAGAGATTACAAGTATCATAAATTTTTCTTTGATCTCAATTATAACTCTCTTTTTTAGAAAAGAAATCCTCTATTCCTTTAATTGTTGTTTAACCCAGCTGTATGGAAAGATTTTTTTAATCAATACAATAAACCGGATAAGAAATTTGTTAGGAAAATTTTTAAAATAAAAAAGTTACCAATTCTAGATGGATAATTAAATTAACCATAGGACCTCGACAATTGTCACACCACGTTTCATGAGGTAGCTCTACATTTTGAGTCCGATTTCCCGACACCAGTTCAGAGGTGGTAGCGACAACAGTGATAGCCACCACTACCAGCAACCATTCCTTCTCCTCTCTCTTCTCTCTTTGTTAGGTTCTCTCTTTGCTTATGTGTACTCATCTTTTGATTTTTCAACAATTTTTTTTTATATTTTTATCTTGCAATAAAAAAAAGCCGTCATATTAATGCCATGTCGGCATCGCATCAGCTAGTTAATAGCCGTTTTAAACGGCGAGATAACTCCCAATCCACTCATGAAGCACCTTATCTAGATGGTTACATGAACACATTATCCAATTCAACATATAAGCTAAGTAGGAGTAATGGAGAAGGAGAAACAACTCAACTCTAGAGAAAGCTACTTTGGCAGGTATGGTATTTGGAAGCTCAAAAGGACAAAGAAAATAGAAAAAAAAAAAAGGATAATTAGGTGTAAAGAAATTGGGTCTTAATTAAATATTTAGAAGGGTGTTATGGCATTGTCAAAAGGGGTTAGGAGGAATAATCAAAGATGGGTCCTATTGCAATAATTCGATGAAACATCTTCTCTTTTAATCCCTTTTTGGTTAAGATAAGAATGTCTTCCAATGAAGTCCATGCCCCACTTCGTCGAGGCAACTCATAAACGCCGTTTCCCCCATCGAGTTCGAGGTTTCCCATCCACTCCACTTGGATTTGATTGACAATGAAATTGTCATGAATTAAATAACTCAATGCTCAATAATCTCGTTTAAGGTAGAAATTGCACCTTGTCTAACAAAGGAACGTCATACACATGATAACTCACTCAACATAATAAGGTCCCATTAATAGTATTAATCCATGTAATTGTCTTTTCACTTTGTTTACAGAAAATATCATTAAATTCATCGTTTACGAGGTGGACACCAATTTTGATAATTGGCTTTACAAGATAGCATTGGTATCGCATGCGATCTCGCTAAAAGCTTGACCTATTTTACAGTATAATAATTGATTTTTAGGATAGACATTTTACGTCCTAAACTTTAATTTTATTCAAACTGTGGTGCTCACTCCTCATTTTGCATTTTGCTTTAATCACATCTCTAGAATATGTGGTTCAAACTTTAAAATTATCCCAATGACATCTTAAAAGATCGATGCAGGTATATCACATTACAGGTAGATCTCGCTTAGGAGCAAAACAAATTCGGCGTAGATGAGAACCAGGGACCAAAATCACACAAAAAAAAACTGAAAATTTAGGACCTTCAAGTCAATTTCCTTAAGTATCAAGAACAAAATTACAAAAGAAAAGTGGGACTACGAATGCAATTTACCGGCATATAAAAAGGGGTTAATACCACGAAAAATCCCAAACTGGTACACTCGTAACAAATTTATCCTATACTAATTTTTTGACTACTAAAAACCTCAAACTGGTACACTTGTGACAAACTTAGCCATTATTAATTTCCGGTAAATTGGATTGATATTTATTTAAAAAATCACAAACCGGTACACTTGTGATAAAAAGAGAGGTAAAATCCCAAATTGGTACATCCGTCAACTACCACTTCGTCATCCAACTCAACGAATTTGACCGTAAAATTTAACGAAAGCTAACGGGTAAATTTATCACATGTGTGCACCGATTTTGGGGTTTTTCGTGGTAATAAAACCTTATAAAAAAATCACTTATAAATTAAAAAGGGAAATAAAAAAAATAAAGGCATTATCTAGAAAAAGATAACGGGGCTGATTTGGAAGCGTTTTTGTTAACGTTGATCCCCCAACAAGAAGCCGTGAAATTGCCAATTGCCAACTGGGCCACCTCACGTATTAAAACGGAAAAAAAAAATAAAAAATAAAGAAAGAAAAAGAGAAAAGCGAAGAGTAACCGAAACACAGCACACCAACTGAAGGAACGCAAGCACGGGCCAACACAGAGCCAAGCTGGAGGGACCCTTGAAGCCAAAGCTCTCGTCTTTCCCCTAGACCGAGCTGCGAAAAACGTGAGTCGATCCGCAGCATTCTCTGGGTTCTCCTCGTACTTGCTTTTCGTGATCTGGGTTCCCGTCTGATGCAGCAGCAGCAGTGTAATGTGGTTTGAGTTCTTGTCCCACTTGCCCAGTTTTGATCTGTGTGCAAAGCTTTTCTTGCCCGTTTCCCAATTGATGGTCATTGTTCTTTGCTTGATCCGAACTGGGTTTCGCTGTTTTTTTCCTCCGTCTTTGTTTTGCTCCCGTGCTGTTTTGTTTTTCGTGGCATTGGATTTGGTTTTTCCGTGTTCCTGTTGCTGGATCAACAGATCATGTTTAGATGTTTCTTGGTTGCTGCCGAAATGTGAGGCATCTGTGTTTATGAGCTGATGAAATGTAGGATGATTTTGGGTAGATTTCGGCGAGACCCGTAGGGATGAAATGCGCCTCGATTAAGCGTGCCTAGTCCCTTTTACTTGATTGGGTCTGTGGTATTAAGAAGCAATGTCGATTCATTCACGAGGAATGTGGAAAAGATAAGAAGGACCATTATATGCTCGTCTTCTCTGTTTTTCGTGAATATGTCCTTTAGTGGCCTGTTGGACTGGTTTAGAGCTTTATGATTAACCTTTGGTTCTTGTGATAACTCTTAAATGGTAGGCTTAATGGCCTGCAAATCACACTTGATTATGAGATTATATCTTCTAGTCTCAATGTGATTCAATTCTCTTGAAAGCTATCAATCCTGTTGTTGGTAGCAGAAATTGCTTCCTGTGCTTCACCTTTCCCTACTCTCTCTCAAATTTTTATAATTGAACTTATCTCGTTCCTGATCACAGTGGATTCCTCAATTCATGCTCGTGCATAATTTACAACTGCCTTAAAGTATGACCCAGATTAGTTAAGGGGAAAAAAGAATGTATCATCTTGATTTATCTTAAAATAACTTCTGATGATGTGCTTTCTTGACATTTCGTGATTCTGAAGATCAGTCCTTTTCACATGATTGTGTAAAACATGCTTTCTTATCCTTGGGACCATTTATTTTTCCTTTCATGGCAAACCGTCCTGCAAAAATTGCCTCTGTCCATTATATCATCTCCTCAGAGAATGACATTCCAGAATAAGATTATTTAAATTAAATGTTAGAGTTATCGGTTAGTTGAGAGGTAACATCTCAGCAGCTTTCAGCCTAATTTCTAGCCATCTGATTTGGGAGTTATAGTCTTAAGGTAGCAACTAGAACTCAAGAGAAGGAATGAAAAAATTTCACGGGGGTTCAGGCCTCATAATTGAGTACCTTATGCTTTCCCCATTTGTTTAACTAAACTACTGCGTTTTGTTCTCTGATATGCAGAGTGATGGGAACAGAAGTAATTGATACAAGCACGGTTAAAAAGCCTGATCATGTTGCTGTAGGTTCAAATGACTCGATCCATCAAAATGAGGAAACAATGGAGATGATAGAATATTATGACGTCAAGGAATGCCCTGCTGAAAACTCCATTGCAATATCTAAACTTGGCCTCAAAGAAAAACACGAGGACAGCAAGACTATGGTGACAAAACACCCTAGGACTGGCTTGCGTGATGAGAAGGCCAAATCAGAAGCTCAGACGCAAAAGGACAACAGCAAGTCATCAATGTTGGCGAAACACGGGATGAAATGCAATCGAACACAGTATACTGTCCCACAACCGTTCGCCTTGGCAACTGCAAAGCGTGCTAATGGTGTCCGCCAGAGTGGGGCTGAACCAGACGGGCCAAAAGCTGCTGATAAGTACATAAATGGGAAGTCAGTGAAAGCACCGGATACTGACATGAAACGGAATCAGGTAAATGCTTTTGCTTAGGCTAAGTTCTGTTCTTTTGCATACTGATTTAACTAGGGACAAAAGATTGATTGTGTAAACATCCTTTCTTTTCTTTCTTTCTTTTTTATTTGTATTAAACATTGCTTATGTGGGAGCTATAAATTAACTTGACATATTTAGACTTTGACTTTGTTTTTTTCACATTGGAAAAATTATCACGATGGCTACAGACACCACCTTCATTATCAAGGAAGCCCTTGCAGCCAGATAATAAGAAAAATCCCAATGAGGAAGATTCGTGTACCATTGCTTCCATGTATCCTCTTGTACCTACAGCACTAGTTGTTAAGCTTTTCTTTTGTAATGCGCTTTTATGTTTTCGAGATTATCATTTCTTTTTTCAATTGAATTTTGGAGTTTCTCCTTAACCTGATTTAGCAATCCTGGATCGGCTCATGTCAAGTCCCAAATGACCATGGCATCAGCTCCCATGTTAAGATGCACTGAACGTGCAGAGAAACGAAGAGAGGTAATATTATCTTGTTCTGACCTCGACATGTCTGCGTTAATGATGTCTGTAAGCTGAGAAAGATACTATAAATGGCTCTTATGTCTTTTCATTTTCTTAGTTTTACTCCAAGTTGGAAGAGAAACACCAAGCAATGGAGGTGGAGAAAACCCAGTCCAAGGCAAGGACCAAGGTATGGCGCATTATTAAGTGTAATTCCTCATCAATCTTGGTTTGGCGATTCTGTTGTTCCTCTTCATTATAGTACCTTCACATGTCGAAACACTAGGAAGAGAGTGAAGCGGCTATTAAGCAACTGAGAAAGAGTATGACATTCAAGGCAACCCCAATGCCGAGCTTCTACCATGAGGGGCCTCCTCCAAAGGCCGAACTCAAAAAGGTATATTGAGTTCGAGAGCATTAAGTTTCAATTTATTCAGTGACCTTCCCATATCATTTTGAAAACTTATTTCTGGATGGCAGGTGCCACCAACCCGTGCAAAATCACCAAAACTTGGCCGAAGGAAGAGTCATGGAAATTCATATAGTTCTACTCAAAGGAATCCGGTGAAACCAAGTTCTCTTGAGGGAAATCGTCGAAGCCTGAGCCGTTGCGAGTTAGGCAACACTGCCAGCGTCACTCTTGATAGTTTTCACAACTCTGAGGATGATCTCACACAAGTTATGGAAAGAGAAGAGTCGACTCCCCCGAGGATGAACGGACTTGGGATTGGAGACCAATCTCAAGAATGACATGGAACTTCAAGAGAGAGGCCGGCAGAAAAATATTCTCGAGAGAGACCAGTTTATTAATTTCGATTCTCCAATACTTGCTGCAGTTGTTTGTGTAACTTAATGAAGAGTAAATTTCCTGTAAGTTATATGGTCGTACATATAAAAGATTTTCAGGACTTTCCATGATAATATTGTCTATTTCTGTCCTCCAAATAATGAGTTCTTTTTTCCCCTCCTGCATTCTTGCTTTGAATTTTATCCTATCATCTTTGATGACTTTGATCTCCAACTCTGTCCTGAATACATGTCGATGTATGGGGCGAAAAAGACAATCCTTTCGCATGCAATTATGAATTAGCTATAATCTATTGCAATTAATGTTAGCTGAATACAGACTTGCCGGTGGCACTGAATGATGGAATGAAGCTATAAACGAGTGCAAGCATTTTTCTTTTTGTTTTCAGTGAAGCAATTATCTTTTACTGTACATGGTGTCCCAGATTCACAATTTGGGATATCGTGACTTACTATGCATGTAAAGTTGAGAAAGGCCGGTGTCAACAAGTGCTTTGTGATGACAAAAAAATTCTTGCTCATTATTTCTGTTTTCGTCATGATGAAAAGGTACTAAAGCAAAAGGATAAAAAGAAGCCCCTACTGCGTAAAGGGCCTATTTTCACAAGCTTTGTCTCGCTAAACAGGAGGAAAATGACCTTTTGAAAACACTATGTTTGTGAAAATTCACAAAGCTTTACCTTTTTTCGTTGCTTTGAGCTTTAAAATTTCATCATAAGCATTGAAATAAGACTTTGTTATTGCATACTTTTTTACTCTTTTTTCATTTTTGTGTTGCTGTCATGTTGAGTTTATCTTTTGAAATAGTACCAGCTCATTTGTACTTACTAAGCAAATCTTTAGATTTGTAAGCCGCCGCGATAGAATTATCAGTAGCATAATTGTGCATGAAGAACACACTTCAATACTAATCTCCCCAGATCAAGTATTGATACCAATTTGCATCATAATTTCAACATATCTAGGAATAACTTTAATCGAGTGCTCTAAAAGTTCCACACGGCTTATTTGTGGGATAACACAAAAACTTTGATGTGAATTTCAACAAGCATTTCCATTTTTTCTCCTACAAAGAAACATTAACAGCTCCCCTATCTTACCGCCAAATTCCAACAGTGTAAAACCAGTATGACTCAGCTTCTTTCTCTCCCACATCTAAGCTCCAAACTCCAACAGTGTAAAACCAATATGAATCAGCCTCTCTCTCTCTCTCTCTCTCTCTCTCTCTCTCTCTCTCTCTCTCTCTCTCTCTCTCTCTCTCTACTGCAAGATGGTGTGACATATATCTTGATAACCAAAGGGGGATCAGTGTAAAACCAATATCACTCACAAAATTTACTTCACTAGATTCATCTGTGCTACGTTTGAGAAACAGGGGAAAATGGGGTTGATGAAAATTTTAGTGGAAATTTTTTAAAGAAAATTTAACTATTTTGTAGGTGAAAAAAGGGGGAAAATTTAACATTTGTAGATGTTCTCCTTACCTTTGCTTGAACTACGGTGCTCTCAAACGTATGTACCTCACCGACGAGATGGGTTCGTGATTAAAATGATTTTTCTCTAGATGAAAACTGAGAGGTATAAGTGATGATGATTTGGATGTAGATGGTAGTGGTGACATGTTATTCTTTTTAAATATTACTGTCCTCTTGATATTTGGACCACATGAACAATTTCTTTCGCCAACCGACACGCCCCATGTTGATAAACGAAGTCACATGAAACAATCAAACTGTCTTATTAATGTGAGGGTTGGACTTTCACAGCATTAGAAACCTTCATCGAAACATCCAATGATCCAAGTAATTCAGTGACAACACTCAGCAATGTCCTTCCTTTATTTTCCCATGCTTTTTGAACTACTCTGTGCCCACCTGCTCTTTTTGATTTCTTTAAGAGGGCCAACCAGCCAAAAATAACTTTCCATTTAAGCGTGGAATCAAACCAATTTGGGGAATTTGTCCTCGTTGATGACTAGGTTTTGGCATCTCTCAAGACTTGTTACTGTTTTTGTCCCTAGGTGGGTAGGAAAAAGGAGAGACTTTCACTCAAATTGGCCATTAGCCATTGAGATGATAATTTAAGTGGGTTTCAATCAAATAAATAAGAACAGTTCTCTGAGTAATAATCAAGTAGTGAGTCTTTATTTATATTTAATCACCAAAATAAAAGAGAGTTGTCTGTGCATGTATTAGGTTGATGAGGAAAGCAATGTGGGGTGGCAGTAGAGAACTTTTGCACCTTAACTATTTATTGGTTGCTAAAAAACAGCTCTTTTATTTCTATCTTTAGTTGATATGCCATGCACAACTAATTCTTAATGAGCATTTGCATCTATTTCCTACACCAGAGTGTACATTTTTCCATGTCAATTATATCATGAGCAAAAGGGTTCGACACTGATAAGCATACCGATTTATTCAACAGATTTTACCATACCTGAGGAAGTCACACCTCATTAATATTGACTATAGAGCTTCAAACATCATATCCATCGTTTCTTTTTGGATATCGGTTGTCTAATGAAAAAGATGCTCTATATCTTTGTAAATTGCCTGTTTTTGGAGAGCATACTATAAAGAAATCAGCAGAATTCAGCTCAGACGGTTGGACGACTTTGTTCAAGTGTTTGTTTCACTGAAAAGATTGACTTAATGTTCCACATTCAAGAACATGCCTCAGGTATACCTAGTTGCAATTTGAGTGAATTGTAGATGAAGTAATTAACAGATGAGTTGAATATATGATCTACTTCAATTCACCTCTGTTAAAAAAAGCATGTTAAAGCAGATTGAGAAAAAAAAAAGCATCTTGTTGTCTACATGCGATCTTGACCCACAAAAGAAAGTCTCATCCTCCTCACGTATATAAGGGCCCATGAAAGAACTCTGAACTTCCTCCATCATCTCTCTCTCTCTCTCTCTCTCTCTCTCTCTGTGTGTTGAGGGGGATGCTGTCTGGTTCGATACCGCTCAAGTTTTCGGGGGGGAGTGACTTCGACAGAACGATCTCGGACCAGGCTTCATTCCCCTCAACTCGAAACATTATGTGTGCGATATATGATCTGCTCTCCGTTAGACCCTCCATAGAATGGCATGCGTGTGCCTCATACGTAACTGTATCAGCAAAATTTCTCAGATGAACTAAGTTGTTCTGCTGTTCTTATTGCAGCCAAGAAAAGTTGAAGATGCAGACGCAGCAAATTGAGAACGCCTTTCTTTTCGATATCAAGCAACAACGGTAAGAATTCTAAATTGGAGTCATTTACTTTGCTTTTGTTTCAGGATAAGTATAGAAGAAACTTTGATGACATATTGTGCTGGAAGTGATTTTTGTTATGCATTACAAATGCTTCAATCCAGGCATTTCTGGTCTTCAGGAGTGCATAACTCTCTTCTGTTGAACATATAAAGCGATAATTGTGATTACGGAGCAAATTTTACTTGATCACCAGTTAGCAAAGGGAATTCTTCCTGCACAAATTGTAGTTGTATTCGCGATTGCAAGGTTCTTAAGAATGCGAATGCGCCACTGAGTAATGTGAGGATCGAAAAGCAAACCTTGGAACTTTGGAATTATTTTTTCTTTTCTTTTTTTAGGTAATTCTTTACCTGGATCTTCACCGTGTAGAAATTGAATCCCAGAGAGCACCACTGAGAACTATAACTTCTTGGAATTTGCTTCCCTTTAATCTATTCAACTTGTTACCAAATCCGTTGAAAAACATCTACACCAGTGTGAAAACATGACTTAAGAGGGAGAAAAAAGTTTAAAGAAAGTTAAGTTTCGGCTTTTCGCGGTTGAATACAAGACGTATCTGGCTTTGCTTGTGCAGAGCAAGGAAGAATCTATGAGCCCGGGGACTTTTTGCTTTTGATTTTGTTGGACGAGAGCAAGTACTATCGCCAATCAAAGAGCTGCAAGCCTTGAATTCACTATTCTTTTGTGAGCCCCTTGAGATTTTGCCATCATGAGATTTCCTTTAATTAGTCTCGGCCAATTCTTCACTTTTTAAAACAATGCGGGTCTCTTTGATTCAACCCAATGTGGGTCATGGGGGCAAAATTTGCATCGCAATTCCATGTGGATGTGTTCTCAAAAGTTGTGTACTTTTGCGGTTCTGATTTTAACGGATATTTACATTTGTACTCTTCATAATGTTCAAAATATCAAGAACCCTTTTTGAGGAAATGGACAGAGGCTCGAATATAATCCATGGGACCAAATTGGAGTCTGATATATCACCATCGAAGCGGAAATGCTTGTTCTGTGCAGGCCTAACAACTTTCCTAAGATCAGTGATGCCGAACACTCCGATTTACGCTATCCTTATTTAATGATTGCACAAAAGATGGTGCAAGAACATTGACAAACAAATGCGGTGATTTTGGTGGAATGTGGATGAAAGCGAGTCCCATGACCTTGTACTAAAGAGTTGCAACGTCATTTGTAAACCGGAAAACGTAGGAGGCCAGGGTTTAAAATTGACAGTGCACTCTATGCCATGTTGAAGGAAAAGGATGGCTATGGGTTAGAGTGTGCAGGCTGAGTATTTACGAGGCAGTCCATTCTTACAGCATGCTGTCAAGCCCACGGCGTCAAAGAGCGTGGAAAGCTGCTGCCGCTTATAGGAACATCATCCACCAGGGAGTTTTGTATCAGATTGGCAATGGTGAAACAGTAGAACTGGGGGCCAACGTAGCATTACAAAGGATTTTTACCAAACACCATTTGCATTTTCCCAAGAGGCTTTAACTTAAAGGTATTTACATTCCTTCAAGTAGCATTTGAAAAGTTGAACCAAACGGGCCCTGTGATGGATTACCCAAACCATGGAATGGGATAAATAATGTGAAAGCAACCATTGCTGAAGATGAGAGAAGCTGGAATGTCTCTAGATTTTGCAGAGTTTTTTTCTGATAAGACGGTCGGAGAACTTCTGAATCTATTTCTCAAGATGGTCTTAAATGGTGACCTGAGAATTCCGGGGACTTCTCGGTCAAGTCGGCCTACAGGGATGTCGTTAGCTGTAACCTTACTGCTCCTAATGAGAGACTTCGGCGTTTGATTTGAAACACAAATGCTTTGAACTATGATGCAGCTTGGAAACAGGAAAATTTCAGGTTGCCGTTGTTGCTAGGAACCATCAAGGACATGTACAGGGTGCTTGGTGCAGACTTATAGTTGTTGAATCTCCCCGCGAAGCAGAAGCAGAAGCAGCGCGGACATTGACTCTCAATGCTAGAAGCCACCGAGCAGATAAGGAGATTGCCATATCCTCAGCTCGTTTGTCTCAGGGAAGAAGACGGATTATATTTGGAGGCTTCATCCATTTAGTAATGATCTGAAACGTTGTCAACTGGTAGTTGTCTGTGTAGTTTTATATCTCATGCACAGTCTAGTTGGATTGTAATCTCTACCTTGTTTCCTTAGTTGTTGGTAATGCCAGCGCTTGACGCCGTGTTCCGTACCCTTTTTAAGGAAACCAAGAAGCAAAAACATGTTTCAGCTTGCGCCCATGGACCACCGCAGAGATGAAACAAACCATTAGCTTGACAAATGTGTAAAAGCATGTTCTAGCTTGCAAACATGAGGAAGCTTAGACTGAGTCTATAAATCCAGGTGGTTGCTCCATAATGACTGGCTCCGAAGAATAACTCATACAAAAAGACATTCTTGATATCGAGTTATATAATATCCCGATCCGTTGTGCGTAAGATAAATGGCGACTAACCGAGGCTCTTCAAGAGTAAAAAGGGATGAGACTTGTCTGGACCTGACTTCACATACATCGGTTCCATCTCAACTATATGATCAATCCCCAAAGCTGAAAATGTTGCAAGGACATGAATCTGGGCATGCTTAGTAGAGGTGTGAAAAATGGATCACTCAAACCGGGAACCGCTCGGACCAGACCAAATCGGCCGGTTGGATCCGGTTTTCGAGAGTGTCGGTCCAATTCCCGGATCTTAAAAGTGGAACCGGTGTCCGGGCGGTCCGGTTCCCGATTCCAAGGGGGAACCGGACTTGATCAATTACATATACATTTTTATATTTTTATTTTTTAAAAAATTAGTAAAATGTAAATTAAACTCGAGTGAACTTTATTGACATAATTTCATGGACAAAAATGAGTAAAATGTGAACTAAACTCTAAGTGAACTTCATTAATATAAATTCATTAATAGAAATTAATAAAATGTGAATTAAACCCTAAGCGACGGTTCTCAATCCTAAGACCAACCGGTCCGATCTAGGATTCCCAATTTTAGGAACCAGTCCTCCTGATCCCCTTCCCGGTTCCACCTCTCGGTTCTACTTTGGACATGAACCGGATTGGAAATTGATAACCTCTAATAGCAAGGGACATATCTTGATTCTTGTAGAACTAAACTTGCATAGAACGATGAGACACCATGGCCCAATGGAAGGCCCAAAGCTTTCTTCGAACTAGTTCTATGTCAAATTCATAGTATAAATATATATTTAAAATGAATCGAGACCATTGAAAATATGACGGGTTTTTTGTGAGTTAATTAAGTTTGGTAGTCTTGATTGAATTTTGTACACGTACAAAATTTTTAAAATGCTTTCTCGAGAAAAATGCATTCATACTAAGGAATTCAAATTGATAAAGATGTTCTTCCAGTCGAAGACTCGAGATAGCTTGTGAGGAAAAGATAAGGTCATATTATTCTAAACTATATCTAAACCAACTTGGCAATATTAAAAGGCCAATAAGGAAAATAGTACAATTATTAAGCACGTCAACAATAAAAAAAAACAAAACTAAACTAAAGTCTTTGTTGGAGAGCATTAGGGGAAAAATTATGGAGAGAATGCGAAAACTTCCCATGATTTTCACACCCACTTCAATCCTCCTGTTGTTCTTCTTCTTACAAACAATACAATGATAAACATGTGAGTCGGCAAAAAAGATGAATGATAAATATAGGGAAAAAGGATTGCATCAATGCCATGACTTTTGTACGGCTCTCACTTTAATGTTAAAACCTTTCGAATAATTATTCAAGTGCCACAACTTTTAAAAAGTGCCACTTAAGTGACTATGGCAACTTGACTTGTCGAAAAATATAAGGAAACGCTTTTAAAGAGTTTTGTAATTAAAGTGATCTTTCATAAAGTTTCACTACTAAATTGATCATTTGTAAAAAAATTTCTCTTAGATTTTAAAATTAGAAATTCGACCAGATGGCGTCATTCTAACTTTGCCACTTTTTTCTGTTAGAGTCAAAAACAAAATCATGGAGCAAACATTCTTTCTGAATAATTTCATTTAGCAACACTAAGACTTATTTGTTTTCCTCAAAAAACAAAAATGGAAGTATGTAAAATTGCATTCATCCTCGTAACTTCACATTTGTTTCTTCTTTTACTTTGCTTTGTTTTGAGATTCAACAACATAGCTTGATGCATTGTGAAAATGGACTACTTCTCTTAGATCAATGGCAAGGATCAATGCTAGGGAATATTCAGGAACCGATATGAACCCATTTCTTAACCAATAAGATTGTTTGGTACATAAATTATGCACAACACTAACTAAAATGTTTTATGCCAAAAATTTATGAATGATTAAATTTAGTACTAAATTTTTTTAAAAGCATCCATTTAAATGACTAATGTCAGCCACATCAGATTTTCCATTATCGAAATCATTTAAATGATCGTTTTTTAAAAGACATTTAAATTTCGTCTAAAAAGTTTGGACATCAAAATAGGGACAGTACAATGGCCATGAAACCCTCCAAAAAAAATTCTTTTGGACATAACATAGACTTATTATTTCATTTCATGAAATCCTCAAAATTGCACAGCAATAAATATGGCAGAAAAAGAAAAAAAAAAAAGTATTACACCTGCCCGTTGTACCTCCAGTTTCTCTCTCCCATGTGAGCTCTCCTAAATTCCAACCCATCTCTCTTCTTTTTCACTCTTGTCCTCTCCCTCTCAAAAGTTTCTTGTTCAAGGTACTTTATGCAAGAGCAGATGACCTGCATTCAATTCTTACGTATAAGTGATCTCATCTTTTACCATGCCTTCAAACTTTTTGTTTACACTACTCATGACTGGTTTGGTCAGACAGAGTTCGGTTGGTGAAACTGATATAATTTTCGACGACTACCCGATGGGATTGCCGATGATCGTAAAAAGAGCTCATCAATTATTATGATCGATGATTATCGACGACCATGAAGTATGCCTGTCGATGGTGAATTGTCGAAGAATGTCTCGTTCGATATCAAAACCATTATATTGAAGGGACGTATCGAGAACCTCACGTAAAAAATAGAGAAAAAATAATGCAATGAATTTACCCCGATTCACCCTCGATTAGGAATACGTCCGAAAATTTCATTATGTTTTCGGTTCTACCACCACTCAACTCTGATGATCGGAAAAAGCGAAAGCAATATATATATACACACACACACCCCAAACGGGCCAAACCCTAAACTTATATGAAATCTTTTAATCTTGATCATCTGGCCAGATTAAATTGTTGAGATTTTCAGGGCGCCCCCAGCCCCCCACCACGGGCGAAATGCCGGGCGTGGAACCCCCATCGGTGGATCCCCATCGGGCGCCGCCGGTGGCCAAGGGGCGACCGGCAATGGGCACCCGTCGTCGGGCGCTACCCTCGAACCCCGTGATACCCTCGCATGGATCACATGTCGTTGAACAACAACCCGTTCCCTAAGCTCACGTGGACATGAAATAAGGGTCCTCAAGGAACTCCAACATATATAACCCGTAATGATAAATTTGGTTAAGTGTTGGACACAAGGTGAGGATGAAAAAAGAAAGAAAAATATCGAACACGTCAATAAAAAAATATGGACATCAAGCTATGGTTGCGAAACCCGATGGCACCAGTAGTTGTAACCGCTTGCAGATGGGATTAGCATGCGGATAAGAAGCCTAGAATCACGAAAATGCAGCTGTAAGCGCATTAAGAATATTAACTGTTTATAAGCAGCTATGTTTAGTAAGCTATCAAACACGACGTGTAATTATGGGAAAAGGAATCAGTTATTCGAAACATGTGTCTCGATGAATTTTTATCAATTTATTAATGTTATTGTCGTTTCAGTTTTCGTTATTTGTAATTTTATACCTTTAAATTCATCTCGTTTATATTTGTTGCAGTGCCGATTGAATTCCAATCCGAAATCACCACCGAACCCGTCTCACAAAAACCCAAAGATCAATTTTTCAGTAAAAGATTTTTCACTACTTGGGCAGCGCCTGTTTTTGGTGAAACAAATGTACTCGTCTTTTACCGAATTCATGAAGATAGTGATATATAAATTCCTTCGTCATTAAAAGTCATTTAACAATTAGGTTTTTCAAATTTAGTCCCCAATAGATTTAAATTGAAGAGGCTAATATTAACCATACTAAGAAGATTATAAAAAATGTAATCCACGCAACGAGTAAGACTTAAAATTGGTAGGCATGGGCGACAAAAGTAAACAAAATGAACCCAAGGCCATACATTTTTTACGCCACTCTTTAGAAAAGGACGAAGAAATATTTTAGGAAAATGATAAAAAAAAAGTTATAAATTATTATACATATGTCAATTTAGTTATAAACTTTTTAATTGTGCTAATTATGTTCCAAACATCTTTATGATTTGCCAGTATAGTCAGCGTTTCGATTTTGGTAGGAAATCACTTGACATAGACAATAATTTGTTCTACATGCGGTATCGCTTTCTTGACGTAGAATAAATTTTCTAAATTTTCTAAAAGTTTTTATAAATTTTGTATTCTTTTCTTTATTCTTTTTCTTTTTCTCTAGCAAGTTTGGTGAGGTCTGGCTAATCGTCATTGGCTACTGGCAAGGGCTACGACCTTCACTCGTGGCCGACGTGGGCCGTGTGGCCCTCACCAGGTGGCCAACGACCCTTGTGGGCCTTTGAGAGTGACCGACGAGGGTCAGCAGTGGCTCTCATCTGAATTTCAAGAAAAAAAAAAGAAAAAAGTTTATAAAATCTTTTTAAAATTATAAAAAAAATCATAAAAATTGTTTATGTTAGCGTCGACCATGCCACATAAGACGGCCGGTATTCGTATCAGCAATTCCAACAAAATTGATCGAAAAGAACACATTACTAAATCATCAAAATATTTAGGGCTCAATTAATAAAATTGAAATGTTCAAGATTGAACTAGTATTCTTACAATAGATTTATGACTTTTTTGTTAATTATCCCGAAATTTTTTTGTGACATGCCACTGGTTGCATTTGGCAAACAAGACACCCCTTTCTACACACGATTCACGTGCCATCCCTCTGATTTCTCCTTCAATCTATAATACTCTTGTATCTGTCTTAGCTTTCGTGGAAGTCAACCTACATTGATGCTGCCAGAATTTCAGTTCTTCCTCGTTCAATTATATATTGTCCAATTGTACTAACTTTGCATATTGACATTAGAAGAAAATCAAATCGTGTCGGGGCCTCCTCATCCGCCGGTCATCTCTCGACATTGATTGATGATTACGTGAAATAAAACGACTCCAAGCAATTCATGGTACGACGCTTTAATTTAGAATTCTGGACATCACCATCTTGCCTCCCTCTATCTCTTTCCGATATTCTCCACTATCTACAGGAAAAAAAAAAAAGATTCCTTCGTGCATCACATGGTGGATTGATCATGCTGTTTGGATAATATGTTTGTCGTTTTTATTAATGTTTAAATTTTGTAGATTCTTTTTTTTGGTCGGAAATTGAATTTTGTAATTTAATATGCTTTTTATAAAGTATGTTAGGCCACGTGATATAAATTGAGGATATTATCTTTCTGCACGTTTTCTTGACACCAACAGTTGTCCGTCTGTCTCCCACTAACTTTTAAATGCTCCCCCTCCTTGAAAATGTGGACCCTTGTTTAAGAGATAATTTAAGGAAAATTTACCATTTTTGACACACTTTTTATCTCATATTCTACGTAATCAATAAGTTAAAAACAAATTTTTTTAATTGGTGCGATTAATATGTAGTGAGGAAGTATTTATCAACGAAATACCTTACTATTTTGGTCCCCCTTAAACACACTCTTGTTAAAAAAATATGAATTTGGAGTATTATTTTATCGGATGAGTATCACCTACCAACATTTTATGCTTTATAAATCTTGGGTTTTTTTTTTACAATTGTGCGAGTTGGCCTCTTCAGCAAAAAAAAAATTCGCCATATTTTAGTTTTTCCATTAATTATTAGGTGGGGGTAATATCAAAAAGGGAAGAAAAGAGAGAATTATGAATTGGTTCCGGAAACTATATTACTATTTATCAATACCAAGAATACCTCATCATTAACAAGATTATAATGAATTTGAGAATTTCTCGTGAAGTGTATCAATCAAGAACCAAGCACCTGGTCGAGCCTCTAAAAAGGTTAGCCATACTTAACAACTAATATACCGACCAAAAAAAAAAAAACACAACAACTAACAAACTAACACATTATTTAGTACGGACATCCTATAAATTAATCTTAATGTAAGCAGTATTTCTCAATTGGGTCGCCATTCTTTTTGTTTGGGTCATGAAAGTGACCCCATATTTATTATTATTATTATTATTATTGATATTTTATTCATTTTCTTTTTTTTTATAAGCAAAAAGTAAGGTGACCCAAACTTGGTCTTCTTCCACGGGGCACAGTAAGACAAAAGAAACTTGTAAGGTGACCCGCCTTTGTCCTCGTCCACGGTTCACAGTCACACACTCCGTATCCAACTGGGAAGATGCTCCGCGGGATCCCCCTCGCCCACATCCTCGCCGCCTCCCTCGTGGGGCTCGCCGCCGCCGCCGTGGCGAGCCACCGCTGCCGCCGCCGCCGCCGCGACCGGTGGCGAAGCCGCCATCGCCGTGTCATCCCACGTTTAGATCGGACCGAATCGGGCCGCCTCGCTAAGCTCGAGAGCTTCTCCGACTACGTGGGTGAGTCATTGACTTTGTTTTTCTTTTAAATTTAGACAGTGTCTGAACTTTTGACAGAGTGGGAAACGAAGTATTTTTTTTCCTTTTTCAAATGGTAAAGAAGCGAGTGTTGCTTATGTGACAAATGATGCAGCTAGGCAACTGGGGTTTGAAGATGGGAGGGAGTGTCCGCGGCTGAGCAAGCTGGCGATGGAGTACTTGAAGAGGACCAAAGGGTGTGGAGAGGACATCTGGGAGTTCTTCGCTAGCGAACCAGACGCAGAGTCGCTGTGCGACAAGCTCATGGATGAGTTCGAGCGATGCATCCTCAGTTACTTTGCGTTCCATTGGAGCCAAGCCCCTGCTATGATCAGTCAGGTAAATTTGGTATATACAGGACCGTCGAAAACTCGAAACCCCCACGAGTCGAACATCTCCGTGTCGGTCGATGCCTTTTCTTCAATGTTTGTGAATTGGGGTGATGTATCTGTGGATGGGATCTGATGATGAATGTGATAGGTGCTTAGTGCTGAGTCCGAGACTAAGACAAAGCTCAAGGGCTTTGTGCTGGCTGCTACAAGGTTAGTAATGCTGAGAACTATGTGGGATGAGTTTGGTTTTTGAGAATTGGAGTGGTGGGCTAAGGACAATGGACTATGATTTGGGGCAGGAAACAGAGGTTTGAGACAGTGGCCAGGGACCTAAAAGTGACGAGGGTGATAACCACTTTGGTAGAAGAGATGAAGCTGATCAGAGGGCCCGTGTGCAAGGGCGATGAATCGACGGACGTGATGATGCCGGTGGCTCACAGTAAGAGAAGCCCGGTCCTCTTGCTCATCGGTGGGGGCACCGGAGCCGGAAAGAGCACCATCATCAAAGACATTCTTCAGCAGTAAATATCAGTTACCCTGTCTCTTTCTCTCATTTTCTACAAGATTAAGGACATTCCTCTTTTTCTTAATTGAAGAGAAGCTGGTTATAATCGGTTTCTTGGGGATATTTGCAGGCCACTCTGGGTTGAAGCAGCAAGTAATGCTGTGGTAGTGGAGATTGATGCATTCAAGGAGACGGATGTTCTGTATAAGGCACTCAATACAAAGGGTCGTCATAATGACATGCTTCATACCGCTGAATTGGTATGCATCTTCTTTCCTTAATAATTTTATGTATGTGTTGTGGTTGTCTACCATTTCACTGACTTATATATCGACGAATGATAAAAGTCACTTGTCGAGAAAAATTTTGTAGGACTACTGCTCTAAAAATCTAGATGAATACGTGATTTGCCATATAAAGACTTTGCCATGTATGCAACGAGGATAGAAGCAATTTTGCCTAGGACTGCTTGCCTAGGGTGGCAATTCGTGTTTGCAGGTTGTGTTCATGTTGTGTCCAATAAGGGTATACTATGCAATAGGTTGACTGGAATATGACATGATTAGTTGATCGTGTAAACCTACTTGACACGAATATCGCCTAAAAAACATGTTGACATGGCACGATCCATGTGACACGATTAGATAACAGGTTGACAGGTCAACACAATCATGTGACCCGTCGAGACATGAAATCAACCCACCTGTACGAAATCAACCCATCAATACGAACCTGATAAGAAGTATTCTCAATTTTTCAAATATGCCTCTTTTAAGATTGATTATTTTTATGAGGTGTCTTACCACAATGAAAGATGATATGATCGATCAAGATTCGCGTCTACTTCATTTGAGCTAGAATAAGAGAGGGTTTACGGTTAGGATTAATGAACAATCCGACACATGTATGATATCCTCACAACAACGGCCCTTCTCTCGGCCTTTTAGTCTCCAAAACTATTAATCTACACTATAAAGCACTCACCTCTCAGAAACTTTTTGATCCATAGTATCCACAGAATGACGAGTGGAGAGCATGATCATGAAACCAATCCATCTTATCTAACTAACAGAATAATTCTAACTTTTTAATGCCATTGGCATCGAGTGTTAATGAAGGGAAAAAAGTGTTTAAAAGATCATAAAGAGTGTATGCAGATTGAAAACTTAGCCAATTTTTATTCCAACTTCTCGCTGAACTTAGCCTCCTGTACGAAAGACTGAATGCATTACAAACCTTTTGCATGCAATCCATGGGCACTTCAAGATGTTCTTACAGGACAATAATATGAAGTGCCGTAGACAAGATATAAGCACACATGCATCTACAAGATGCTTTTACTAGATAACTTTTCCAAGAGGGAAGGACGATAAAGAAAAGTATGTTGGCCAAAAATAGCGGCCAATGTTACTCATAATACTATAATACAACCATGGAAAAATTATCAATAAAGTCCTAAACCTATTGTATATGTGCTAATTCAAGCATAAACCTTTTAATTGTGCTAATTTTGTCATAAACCTTTCAACGATTTGCCAGTTTAATCTTAAATCTTTTGACGATTTGTCAATTTAGTCATTCCGGTTTAGCCGAAAATCGCTAATGGGGCGATCTAGTCAGCGTTGGCCGTCATACATGGCATGATTAAGCGTTGGCATAGACGATTTCTTAACGTTTTTTTAATTTTTTTTAATTTGTTATTTTTTTAAAATTTTCTTTCTTTTTTCTAATCCTATGCCAGCCAACCCTCGCCTAGTCTGAGCGAGGGCGTCGTGGCCCTCATCAGCCACGAGTGAGGGCTTCCGTGCCTTCTCTAGCCACAGGCGGGGTGTCGGCCCTGGCCTAGACCGGGCAAGGGTGTTGGGCGAGGCAAGGGCTGGGACGCCCTCACCGACCAACTTGTGAGGGTCGCGGCCCTTGCCTGGTTCTAGGAGCAGGTCTAGGAGGCCCATCCTTCGACTTTGATCCTCCATATCTTATACAAGATATTCCCCCAGCAACGTTAGAGCTTATTTCAACAGGACAATTATTCATTGGTGGTAGAGATCTTATAGGTCGTGGATGTTTTACAACTTTGCAGGAAGATTCTATGTTCATCCAAGCAATTATGTCCTCCCCACATAACCTAGCTGTATGTATTTTATGGTAAAGGTATACAACTCCTTTGGATTTAGCATTGCAGATCTCCCAGCTGAATACACCGAAATTCAAAGAATTCTCTGTGGAAAAAATCATACTGTTTTCTAGTCATATGGTCGCGTGCTTACCCAGAAGAGGTGCCATGAGATTATTTCGAAGCACATGAAAATACTAGAGAGGTCATCCATCAAGTTTTACAAGAATACAGAATGAATTAGCCAAAACCTACGGATTTTTCCAGAACCCCTGGGATTATGGAGACCATGGCTCTAATCTTAGCTCCTAAATTTGACTAACTGGCCACGAGAAAGTATCAATCTAGACAGGTGGCAACCAAATTCCAGACCCAGCATGTGACCTTCAAGACTCGGCTGCAACAATGAACAAATGGATCTCAATCTCTGGCAAGGACTAAGCACTAGCTTAGAAAATCAAGACTTAAGCTTAGATGATGCAGCCCTGATCTTGATCTAGATCACGAGCCCTTTAGGAAGTACTAGCTATAGCAAAGCAATGGTCTTTGTATTGCACTGTGTGAAACGTTTGTCACTACTTTTGGCCAAAGTACTTAATTATTGTCCTTCTATCTGAAAAATTGTTTGGTGAAAGAATCTTGCATATGTATGTGTGGTCGTACTTTATCCACAATATTATTGTCCTCTAAGAGCCCATGTATTGTACGCAAAAGGCGTGTCATGTCCTTAGCTTTTCGATTATAAAGCTAACTTCTATGATAAGTTGGTATAAAAGTCGGGGTAAAATTTCAATCTATATATACTCTCCAATGGTCTTCTAAACACTTTTTTTTCTACCTCAAGGCGTGATGGCATTAGAAAGTTAGGACCATTTTGTTGGACTAATAAGTTCTGTCGGTTTCACAAGCATGCTTTCCACTTACCACTGTGTGGATCCTGTAAATCAGAAACCTTATGAGGCCTTGTCCCTTATAATATAGATTGATAAAGTCTGGAGACTAAAAAGCAATCCCTTTTGTAGGCCTAGAGAAGGGCTGTTATTGTGGGGATAGGATACCGTCGCAGATTGTCTGATAATTTTACCATAAACCCTCCATGGTATCATTAGGTGTAGAATTATAATCTCATATTTGTCAACAAAATACCATCAGATCATATTTAAAACATTTTGGTAGTCAATGAAGTATCATCAATTCGAAATTTTGGTATTTGATAGCATTAAAATAAAATAATCTTTTAGCTAATTGTGTATCAACGGGTTAGATACAAGTCATGTCAACATTAATCTGTTAATTCAAGTGTGTTATACGAGTCAATTTTGTGTTGGCAGGTTAGACACGAACATGACAAGATTATTACTCGTGTCACATTGGTTGACACGAAATTGACCTGAACACAACAAAGCCTCAATCCAAATCCTCTAATTTCTTCTCGTGGTCAAGTCGTAACTAGGGGTTGGATTTGGTCCTATAGTTATAACGGGCCGAGCCCAGCAACACCTAGACCACAAATTACTAAGAAATTTTTGTTGATAGGTAGGTCTAGGCAACGAGCTAGGCCCCATGCATAAGTTCGATCCGGCGAGAGATCGCCTTTTGATCACGTCTGCATAGCTGATGCATCCAGTATTACATGTGTTTGGTTCATCCACCGCTTTTAAGTTTATAATAAAGCTTCAGAGTTCGATGCTAAAGCCTCCCTCATACTCCAAACATACACCAGGTTCACCAGTCATCTGCAGATGCAGCATCCTCGCTTCTGGTGACTGCACTCAATGAGGGAAGAGACGTGATCCTGGATAGCACACTGTCATGGGAGCCCTTCGTTCAGCAGACAGTCACGATGGCTCGGGATGTCCACAGACATAGTTATAGAATGGGGGTTGGATATAAGGAGGCCGCCAACGGCACCGTCACCGAGGACTATTGGGAGCAAGTTCCGGAAGACCAACAAGATAAACCAAATCCCCACAGAAAACCGTACCGAATCGAGCTGTTGGGAATTGTGTGTGATCCTTATCTTGCCGTGGTGAGAGGCATCAGGTAAAACTTGCTCGCTATTGTTGATGTCTTTGTGTCGTGGTGGATTGTCATGGTTTTGTACAAGGGTCATGTCGATTGGCAAACTTAGCAAATGTTACAACAACGTTTCACTCGATTGCTTGGCGATAAGGAGATTATGTTTAGCCAAATCGTTGTTGGTATGACTCGTGTCGATGTATTTATTTGAACGCAGGAGAGCCATAATCGAAGGAAGAGCTGTAAGAGTAAATACGCAACTCAAATCCCACAAGAGATTTGCGGACGCATTTCGGAGGTATTGCCTGCTCGTGGACGGTGCCAGGCTCTATCGCACCGGCGCCATGGGTGGCTCACCTGCGGTAACTCGTTAAAAACGTCTTGTTTGTGCTTTATAGCTATATTACGATGGAACAACTTAGTTTTCTAAGTGGACTGATGGGAAAAGTAAGGAACCAAATTAGTTTTATAGAATTCCATGCTGATGTTTTCACACTTAGAATTGAATTCGACTGTCTTTGGGTGAACGCAGTTGATAGCATGGAAAGATGGGGACAGCAAGCTGCTTGTTGATCCGGAAGAGATCGAGTGTTTGGCCACCATAGGCAAATTGAATCCAAATGCGGATTCCGTAGATGAACTTTACCCGGATCCGAGCCCAATCCACGTACCCGGGTCGGTTTGGAACGATGTCGTTCTCTCGCCGTCGAGGCCAACCATCCTTTCGGAACTGAGGACTGCGGTCAAGAAAGTTGAAAACCAGGCAATTTGAAAGTCTTGGAATTTAACCCTAAGTTTTGATTTAATCCTTGTTTTGTTTCGGATTTGCCCTTTGTTCGTGAAGAGAGGATGAATCCAAAGATATGTTAGATTGATTGGCTTGCATGGTACTTTATGGCTGCATTTGGGAACACTTCGCGCGGGAAAGTCTTTGGAAAAATGTAAATGATTTTAAATTAAAAGAGTTTTCCAAAATGCAAATTCTATTTATTAAATGGTAACTTTAAACTCCATTGCAAAGTAACTTTAGGTAAAATAGTGTCTAGAAAAATTATTCTTGCAAGGGACTTTTCTTATTTTTTAATAAAAAAAATTTTGAACTCTACGTCGGAGCCAGCGAAGGGCAAGGGGTTGACGGCGACCCAAATCCGATGTCGGCGGCCGTCATATGAGGTCAAACGACCTCAAGCAGCCCCTAGCGACCACCAACGAGGGCTACCTAGGGTTGAGCAACCCTCGATGAGGGTCGCAAAACCCGCGCGAGGGCCGTTGGCGACTTTGATCTAGTGTCGGCGATCGTCGTCTGAGGTCGAACGACCTCAGGCAGCCCCCGACGACCACCAATGAGGGCTGTCTGGGCTAGAGTGACCCTCGTCGAGGGTTGCTTGGGGTCGCACAACCCCTTAAGGAGGTCGCTCGACCCTGGTGAGGGCTGTCTGGGTTGCACGACCCTAGGTGACCCCTCACCATGGTTGCGCAACCCTCGCAGCCCCTTGAGGAGGTCTCGCGAGCCTCGAGGGTCGTCTAGGTAGCGTGACCTTAGGTGGCCCTCGCTTGAATCATGCGGCACCTCTCCGAGGTCACACAATTTCTGGCGAGGGCTGTCTAGGTCGCGTGACCTTAGGCAGCCCTTGCTAGGGTTGCGTGGCCCCTCGCGGCGGTCTTGTGACACTAGGTGACAGTTGCTGGGTCACGCGACCACGCCGGCCCCTCTTCGGTCATTGTCGTCCCCTCATAGCCACGCGCGACCACGCTGGCCAAGCTAAGCAAAGAAGATAATGACTAGTGATAAACGAGGGAAAAATCGGAAAATCAAAAAATAGATGATAGTAGTTTTGGAATGAATTTTTTTTTACTCATCCAAGAGTGTTGCGTGTTGAAAAAGCTGAAAGCCAAAGATGGCTTAGGACCTGTCTTGGGCTTTTAACTTTGACAAGGCTAACTTTTGCTTAATGAGGTTTTTAAAATTCTTTCTGAACATTCACATTTTGGCTCAAGGGGCTTTGGAAAGCCTTTCCCAAACACACCCATATGTATAGTTATTTAAACTAAGAACACGAAGGTTGCATGTGTAAAAATGGACTTAGACTATAGACTATTCTACTCTAAATAATAGCTTGAAACTCCAAAAACATAAGCATTGCCTATTGAGTCATTTGTAATTCATTTAGACTTTCTTTCCATGCATCTCTCTCTCTCTCTCTCCATCCAATAATAAATAGTTTTTGTCATTCTCGCGAGACATTTGTTGGTTTTTCCTCATTTTTTATTATAAAAGGGAACACGAACAACTCATGAACAACTGGCGTGGGACCATCTTTGTGGATAGGACCATAGCAAAAGCGAAGGCAAACGGTCCAACTACGAAACAAAGCTATATAGATGTTAAAACAAGCAATTGTAGCATATTGTGGTGGGTGTAAGTCAATAATTTATACAAGTAGCTTTAAACATGAGGGATGGGGTAGTTATAGCCCTCAAATCAAGGGCGGGCAAAGGCAGCTTGAATCTTGTTAGAACCGAACCGAAAAACCGATTTGGTTGAGTTTGGTTCAACTCAGTTTTCAATTTTTTCTTCTTTCTTTTTTTTTTTCGGAAGTGTGGAGGTGGCGGAGGAGGGCATTCAGACCCAACAAGATCGTTGAAGTCTAAGTGCACACACGATCTCGCTCTTTCTCTCTTGCCCACTTCTCTCTTCCACAGGCCCCCTCGCCTCCTCCCCTTTTTTCTTTGTTCTTCTTTCTTCGGTGCCCAGTGACGCAAGCGAGAAAGCAAAGCAAGAAAAACGAAGCCGAAGAAGCACCACCACCACTTCCCTCTGTTTCCTCCTCCTCTTCATTATGTCTCCCCATGCTTGCACGCACTCGCGCTTCGCAAATCTTGATCCTTCTCGAGATGGGTCTCTCCGTCGCTTGATCCCTCCACCGCCCTTTGCCTTCCCTTGCTTTCTCGTGCTGGTTCTGGGATCAATCTCATTGGGTATTTCTGTTTTTTGGGGTGCTCCGTTTCTTTATATGGGTGTCCGAGATTCGCTGTGGTGGTTGTCGCCGAAACCGAAACCTATGCGCGCATACTCCGATGCGAATGAGGTACGGTAAAAGCACGGGTCGACCAGAACAGCAACTTTTCCCACCTGTGCTTGCGAACCCACATCGCATCTGCCTCGAATCCGAGCCATTTCGTCTGAGTTCTCCTTGTCGATCATAGGAACTCCGCAGAATTTCGCTTGTTCGAGCGCCACTTCCACTAGATCTTCGCCGTCTCTTCACAGTGAGGCTGCCATTGCAGAATGCCACATGGCCACAGCCGTCTGGGTGCTCGCACGGCGGAGAGAGGGGCTGAGCTGAGCAGCACCGACAGAGAGGATTTAGCCCTTTGTGGTTTTAGCCCTTTTGGTTTTAGGGTAAAAACCGAATGGTTATTTTCAGGTCGGTTTCGGTTCGATTTGAAAACTGAACTGAAAAAAAAAAAAAAGAATGGTTAATTTTTATTATCCAAATCGAAAAACGAACCGAACCGAAATGCATAAAATTTTTTGCTCGGTTTGTATCTCGGTTCAATTTTTCAGATTGATTTGGACACCCCTGCTCAGGACAGGACATGATTCATCTGTCAGTTAGAATAGACCGTCTTCGACTATATTTACAACGAGAGCTTTTGTAGGTCAATGTTCCAGTACATATATTAACTACTGAGACTCAAAGTGCGAAAATGAATAGAAAAGTTGGCATTGCCTTGAAGGCTGTATCTGATCTACGGGACAACGATTGTGATGGAGTAAAATAAAATAGGATAAGAAATGTGAATGATATATTGTATCATATCTTCTGTTTGGTAAAATAGCAGGCATCACAGTAGATATTGCGATTAAAAATAAAAAAAAAAAAAAATTGGGATAGGAAATTGCGGTGGTTGACTGTGAACCACCGTCGTTGTGATGGTCAGCTTGGTGACCATCGTAGTTGTAGTCGTGTCTGTCGCGGTGGTGGCCTAAGACCAATGCAAAAGAAAGTGGGGACTCCGTCGTCCCGGTGTGTCGCCTGTTAACCACATCAACCGCCAACGACATTGAAAGAGGGTGATGAAAATAGGAGCGAGGGACCAAGATTTCTTAGGCGGGTCATCAGAGAGTTGCAACCATCGTGAATGGTTACGAAGGTGGCTAGCAAGGATCATTTAGAAGGGGTGAATAGATGATTTAAAAAATTCTTGACAAATTTAAAGCGCAAGTAAAAGATCAAAAATAAAGTCTAAATAACATTCATATTTAAAATAGATTTTGATAGCAATTGTGCAAGTGTGCAATGTAATAAAAGAAACGAGTTTTAAGGGATGAAAAAACCTGCACACAAGACGTATAGTAGTTCGGCTTAGATCAAGTCTACATCCATTCTCCCATGCTAATAGCCTATTGGCTAGGATTTCTCTAGATGATCAATAAAGAGATTACTACTGTGAGTAATAAGCCTTAGTGTATGATAGATCTCACTATCTCACTCAATCACTCTTTTCAGTTTCTCTCAAAGATTACACTTTAAAGCTCACGAAAGACAAGTATATAGATTGAAGATCGCTCAGACTTTGGAATTCTAGATTCTAGAACTCGTCTCTTACTTCTGCTCCTCGACATTTGGTTTCCTTTTATACTCATCCATTTCCAATCTAACCTTTAGAAGGAACTATATCAAGAAGATTAAGTAACCGTTGAGGGACAAAATCTGAATCTTCACTGAATCTGATCGCCCATATAATCAAAATCTTGATTTCTATAAGTAGAGCTTATCTATTTAGAAAATAACTTGCCTTGAGATTAATTGCTAATCAATTACGATGTTTTGCATATTAAACAATTGCAAAACAATCTTCAAGATTGAGTCAATCAAATCTTATTATATGTGAAATCCGAACCAGATCACTAGCCGTCATATATGTTCTGAATTTATGCCAAAATATGGATTTATATCATCTGGACATGTATTCAGAATTTATGTCAGGATGGATTGTCCTTTAAAGTTTGAACCCTTCATTTCCAGTGTAAAGTCTGAACTTCTTTATCTGCCGTATAAAGTCTATACCTATTTTACTTGAAGTAAATTCCATAATCTGAACTTGAACAAGATCAAGATTGCCATATACTTTTCTTCCAAGAATAACTTCCTAAATAAAATACTTCAAGGCATTTATCATACTTATAAAATACACATGGATAGTTTTGTCAACTTCAAAATCTATTAGGAGGTTTTCTCAATAGTTACTAGCGGCACCAACGATGGTGCTAGTGTTGTTTCGCATAAGGCTACTACCCTTTTTTTTTTTCTAATTTCTTTGGGAAATTGTCCAAAAAGTCTTATACATGTTGTATGAAGGCTAATTCAGTTATAAACCTTTAATTGTGCCAATTAAATCCTAAACCTTTTGAAGATTTGTCAATTCAGTCATAAACCTTTCAATTGTACCATTTTAATCCTAAATATTTTAACAATTTGTTAATATATATCTTTTAGCTAATTATCCAAATAATATGTTAGGACTAACTTGATAAATTTTCAAAAGGTTTATGACTAAATTGACAGAATTGAATGGTTTAGCACTATATTAACAAATTATCAAGATGTTTATATTTAAATTAGAACAATTGAAAGGTTTATGACTGAATTGACCATCGTACAATAGGTTTATGACTTTTGGATAATTGTCCCATATTTTAAAGTTCTCTAATTCTCTTTGGGTGGGATTATTTTATCTCACCCCTTTTGCTTGGATCAATTATTTGACATGTCATTCAGACTTTGTAACGATTGGGTCTAACAAAAGTGAGGAGTGGTCGGGGAGGCCAGAGGGGATGGATAAGAAGTGGCTCCTAGTAGGTTTTTAGGATGACGAATGGGGCATAAATGAATTGAATTGTGCATCGAACAAGGGGGAGAGCGATTTTAAAATATTTATATGAAAATTGAAATTAACTTATGGAGGCTCCCTTTGACGTAACAGCAATACATAGCTTTGGAATTTCAAAGTTAAACATGCTCAGGTGGGAACACTCCCAGGATGGGTGATCTCTTAAGAAGGTGCTAACTTGTACGTTAAATGACAAAATCGTGAGGTTCAATATGAGACGAGCCAAAGTAGATAATACCTCAGTGAGTTAATCTAGGGATGGCAGAATATGGTACCAAAGCGAGACCCCTTCTAGTAGATGTGTGGTTAGGGGATGAACCAGGTGGAAGCTTGTGGGCCTACAACAACCTGGTCAGATGAGGCGGGGAGTGGTCGCCGAGATAGAGAGTTTGGGTAATGAGATGCTCTTAGCATGCTTTGTGGATGGCAAATGAGGTAAGAATGAACCAAACTGTGCACCGAACAGGGGAAGAGCGATTCCGGAATATATATGTGAAAATTGAAATTAACTCATAAAAAGTGCCTTTTGACGTTTGTTGCAATGCTTAACTTTGAAACTCCAAAATTAAGCGTGCTTATGTGAGAGCGCTCCTAAGATGGGTGACCTACTAGGAATGTGCCCAACCGTACGCCAAATGACAAAATCGTAAACCTTGGTATGAGATGGGCTAAAATGGACAATACCTTAATGAGTTAATGTATGGATGTCATAAACTTTATCCTAGTTCTAGGTGATTTTTATAATATTTGGCTTTTTATGAAGACAATCAAACACATTCTAAAGGGTTAGCTTAATGCTAAGAAGCGAGCTTTTGTGTGTGGTTTAGGAGTACCCTCGAGTTTCAAGATGCCGCGTGTGCAAACAATTTCCATCCGTCGAAGCTCTATATGGCGTCTTACATGATATATGAAGTTAGCATGATATTTCTTCCACATAAATTTTAGGTGCATTCCCTCATATGTAGAATGGAATTTAGCCTAAGATTCAAGTGTGGAAATATATAATAGCAGAGACAAATAGGAGCTTGGAAAGTTTTGAACTTAAGACTTTCTGCTTTGAATTTACGTAAAGTTTTTGTAGGACCATTGTTAATTGTTCTATAAATTTAAGCCATTAGAGATTATGGTGTGATCAACATTAAAAACTTACACATATTGCTTTTAAAAAGGGAAAACCAAAAAGAAAATTAACATGTCATTATCTTCAGCATTAAAGGAAGAGAGACAATGACACTGGCAGTGTCATTATTTTCATACGACGATCACTTTGATGTCACAACTTTGTAAACAATCATTTCAGTGCTATAATTTTTAAAAACTATTATTTGAGTTACACCGACGATTTTCTTGCTTGAAATTCCTACATGGCATTGATACAATATTAAATCATCCGACATGACTCTTCGGAGAGATGATGACAGATGTGAATGACCATTTCAGTGTTATAACTTATAAAAAAATTATTGTTTGAGTTGCATTGGCGATTTTCTTGCTTGAAATTCCTACGTGGCATTAATTCAATATTAAATCATCCAACATGACTCGTCGGAGAAATGATGAAAGCAAAAATGTTCTAAAACGACTGTTTAAGACCTATCTTGCTCTCAATTTGAGGATCTGGAACTAAATTAGGTTGAAATCAAAACCATTTTTCAATTGAAACAAAAAGTTAATGATTCACTTCGGACACCACCACCACCATCACAATTTCGATTTTAACAAGTTGCATCCCAGCATCTAATTAATTACTTTGACAGTTATGAAGGAGCACCACTAGCGTCCACTCCGTTAAAAAAAAATGATGATATGGCATTGTATCTGTCATTACATGATTGAGAGGATTAAATCGGAGAATGTCAGGACCATATGTATCAGCTTCGGTGCGTGAATCACGTGGTCCGGCGACTTCATTATGCAAGAGTAATATTGACAAACGTTCAAATTACATAAGAGATTAAACAATTAAAGAGAGACAATTGAAGAAAGATATACCCTTCTTTCGTTTGTCAGACAATCACCAGATATCTTTGATAAAATACTTGTTTATTACCACCAGCCGGGTGTGCCTACCCCACCATATATTGCGCGGTGAGGTTTCAGATTGGGACTCGCAGATCTATGCATAAATTAAAGACCTGTCAAATCATCTCCATCTCTCCAAAGTTCTGAGAGACCTTGCACGATTTCAGCACCGGTTCCGCTGATCACCCGTCGAGCTTTTGAGAAGATGGAACACGGTGAGATATCTCCCTCCCTCTCTCTCTCCCCTCTCTCTCTCTCTTTCTGTCTCTCGTAAGAGTTTCTTCCACAAACCCTTTCATCCTTTTCAGATGGCTACGGAGAATTCGGGGTCGCGGACATTGTCGCCGCCACCATCGTGGGACTTGCGGCCACCTATGCCGGTCGACGGCGTCGGAGGCCAAGCAGCTCTAAGCCGGCGAAGGATCACGCCGACGTTGTCCCCCGATTGGACAGGACCCAATCAGGCCACCTCGCGAAGCTCGAGCGCTTCTCCAACTACGTCGGTAAGGACATCCATAGGGCGAACTCATTTTCCGAAGCTGGATTGGTCATCTGTGTTTGCAGCTAATCTAATGACATTCTTGAAAAACGGTTTGCAGCTAGGCAAATGGGGTTTAAAGACGAGAGCGAGTGTCCACAGCTAAGCAAGCTAGCGATCGAGTACTTGAAGAGGAGCAAAGGGTGTGAAGAGAACATATACGAGTTCTTCGCTAGCGAAGAAGAGGCAGAGTCGCTGCGCGAGAAGCTTGTGGAAGAGCTCGAGAGAAGCATCCTCAGCTACTTCGCATTCCATTGGAGCCAAGCTTCTTCCATGATCAATCAGGTCAAGAGCTGAAAAAAACCCATGAACCGGACAACCCTAAATCCGGTCAATGTTTCTTGATCTGCTCCTGCAACTGTGTTTTGTGACATCTTTTTCGGTTTTGGGGGTCATTTGATTCTTGATGAGCAGGTGTTGAGTACTGATACTGAGGAGAAAGCGAGGTTCAAGGGCTTCGTGTTGGCAGCGACAAGGTCAGTCTGCTCTCTCTCCCTTCTCTCTTTAGCCTTGCCCGTGTAAACTTTTTAATTATCTTTCGATCAAAAAACTGAATTTATCTCGGAATATAAGTTTACACCTTACATTATATTATCTTCGCGATAATTGTCAAATCGGCAATAATTGTTTCCACTATGGCTTCTCTCTCTGTCCCACCCATTTTTTGATTAAATTTAATGATGCCATATGCTACTAATTATAGTGTAAGTTGCTTTAGCAATCGAATTGATTTGATTATAGGAAGACATTATCTTTTTCTCGGTCATGTAAAATGTATTATAGTGCCACTTGCATTTTTGGTGCGTAGATCATTGGGTGAGTCCAATGGTGCGGACAGTCATATAGTTGAGGTGCGAAATTACTAGATATCGTTTATTTACATCATGTTTTAAATTTCTCGAGCGCGTTGACCTAATTCACGAGAATGATTGTATATACATTCAAACGGGTTTCGTTAATGTACTTTCCTTACTTTCACATGCATTTTACCCTTTCATCCGTCTCAATCGTCTCTTTCAAGATTCCGTCAATATCGCGGATGAAAGGATTAGTCAATTAAAGATCTCGAAACGTCATTTTTGGATTCTATGTAATTCTTTAATCATTCCATACCGGGAATGCGTTGGCGTACCGATAGTTAATTTGTGGATTAGCCACACACGAAGCTCATTAAATAATTTTTTGGGAACAACTAATGAGCGCACTAAATAGCCTAATCTCATCTCGGAGTGACCCATAAGTCAACATCCGCTGGTCCACATATGGAGGACTATTAGGGCATCGTGGAAGTCTTTTAGAGCCGACAGTTGAATGTCCCGCAAATAATTTAGGGTGAAAATTGTTTGCGGAATATGCTATATAATGTATTACATTTTTCTAATTAAGTGTAAGGCCGACTTACATATGAGAATTGAAAATTGCGAAATATGCTATATAATGTATGTATAGCACACTTACTTCTTAACATCCTTCAAATTTTCTAGCCAAAAAAGAAAAAAAAAACAGCTTTCGACCATTTGATGAAAGTTACGATATGTTTGCTCCTTGACTGCAACAGGAAACAGAGATTTGAGAGGGTGACCGAGGACTTGAAGGTAACGAGGGTTTTCTCCACTTTAGTAAATGAGATGAAGGTGATCGGCGGGTCTGTACACAAAGGCAACGAGTGCGTCGACGTGATGGTCCCGGTGGCTCTCAGTGAGAGAAGCCCGGTCCTCTTGTTCATGGGTGGAGGCATGGGAGCAGGGAAGAGCACCGTCCTTAAAGACATCCTTAAACAGTAAATACTGCACACATCTTTTTCCCTCTTGTTTCTGCGTATGTTCTTGGATTGCCCTTTTCGGAATGGATTGGATCGAGAATCTCTAGCAAGAATCAGAGGAATATTTCTCTCCTAATCAAGAAGATTGAACTGGTTTGTTGGGGGGTTTTTTGGCAGACCATTTTGGGCCGAAGCAGCGGCAAATGCGGTGGTTGTGGAGGCCGATGCATTCAAGGAGACAGATGTTATATATAAGGCCCTCAATTCAAAGGGTCGTCATGGCGACATGCTCCAAACTGCTGAATTGGTGTGCATCATTCTTCCCTAGCTTCTCGTTAATCTCTTGATCTTTGCCTAGCTTATATCTGCTGACCATAGAGTAATATGTGGGACTCGTGCGCTCTGTATGATGTACCCTCGACACGCAGGTTCACCAGTCATCAACCAATGCTGCATCTTCAGTTCTGGTGACCGCACTCAATGAAGGAAGAGACGTGATCATGGATGGCACACTTGCGTGGGAGCCGTTTGTGAATCAGACGATCGAGATGGTTCGTAATGTCCACAAGTCTCGTTACCGAATGGGGGTCGGATACAAGGTCGCCAGTGATGGCACCATCACCGAGAACTATTGGGAGCGAATTCCGGATGGTGAAGAAGGGGAAGAAGAAGGAGAACATGGTAATGATCTCAATAGGAAGCCGTACAGAATCGAGCTTGTTGGGGTTGTATGTGATGCTTATCTTGCTGTCATCAGAGGCATTAGGTAACAATCTCCTACCTCTTCGGCAGGGTTCAGATGGTGTATTTACACTGAGTTAATGCTATGCATAGATCGCACTGATTGACTAATCAATTGATCACGTCTGTCTCAACATTAATACAGGAGAGCCATAATCACGGGTAGAGCCGTGAGAGTGAACTCCCAGCTGAAGTCCCACAAGAGATTCGCAGAAGCATTTCCAAGGTATTGCCAGCTCGTTGACAACGCCAGGCTCTATTGTACCAATGCTACGGGTGGCTCACCTTCGGTAAGTCTTGTTCACTTTCTCATCGTTTCCTCTCCACAGTAACAGATGACAATGTTTTGGAGATAATCTCACTGTCGTTAACAAAACTTTCGTTCAACAGAAAAATGTCGTCTATGAACCTTCGATTGGTTCAATTGGATTCAGGAATAGTTATGACCGACGTGCAACGTCATTCCTAAATTCTAATTGGTTCAATGGGTTCCTAAACTTTTATCCATAATCACGCCGTTCTCATATTTCGCAGCGAGTTGCTCATCCATTCGAAATTCCGGTTATGCGATTCGCTTATCAACCGTTTTATCTGTCTTATAAGTCCTAATCAATGACGATGGATTAGCCTATGCAATTAGTTATCTTGTCCCTGTTAATAGCTTTCTCATGGACGAGAAATTTGATTATATTGGAGTGTGGGAAATGCAGTTGATGGCATGGAAAGATGGGGGAAACAAATTACTTGTTGATCCAGAAGAGATCAAGTGGCTGACTGCATTGAGCAAATTGAACCCGGATGCCGAATCCGTATATGAACTTTACCCGGATCCGAGCCCGATCTACGAACCCGGTTCAGTTTGGAACGGTGTTCTTCTATCACCATCAAGGGCAAGTCTCCTTTCCAAGTTGATGGCTGTCGTTAAGAAGGTCGAAGGCCAAAAGAGGTGAAGTCTCGGTCTCGTGATTCAGCTGGCCAATCCCCCTCTAATCGAATGGCTGGCTTATGTCGAGCACTTGTGCTTTTGCTTTTCTCGTCTCTTGTTTGTATATTGATTTGATATTTGTGCATTTGATATGCGGAGAGGAAAGCCCCATATCTTGTTATCGGCTCATATGGTATTTTTATAATGGGATTAATATTACGAAAAATCTTAAGGTGTACTAGTGACAATCCAAATTAATTTTTTGACAATAAAAATTCTCAAACTGATAGAATTATGACAAATTTACTTAAGATTAATTTTTTTACCGCAAAAAATATCAAAACGGTACACCTGTGATAAATTTATTCAAAATTAACTTTTTGACCACTTAACAGAAGGTAAATTTATCATAGGCATACTAGTTTGGAGTTTTTGTTGGTTAAAAAATTAATTTAGGATTGTTATAGATATATCGGTTTGGAATTTTTCATGGTAATAACGCTTTATAAAGCTACCAAAACCTTCAAGTTATAATCACTATGACGCAATTATCATGAATTTTTTTTTTTTGAAAAATTACAAAAAAGTCATAAGCCTATTGCAATTGTGTCAATTAAGTCCATTTGGCCAATTTTGATCGGCTCGCGTTAACATGGACATCAGCTGTTAGACTGACGCTAATATGGTAATTTTTTAATAATTTTTTCTCAAATTTTTTTATTCTTTTTTCTTCTTACTTTTCTATTTTTTTTCACCACACCGGCCACTAAGTGAACGTCACAAAGCCCTCGCTCGAATTTGGGCATGGCCACCCTCGCCATGGCCTTGCCCAAATTTGGGCATGGCTAGCCTTGCCATGGCCTCACTCGCGGTTGGCGAGGCCACGACTGCCTCGTGTGCAACCCCCAACCGTTGCTCCCAGATTACAAGACAAAGGCGAGGTTGCCTCGCCTATGGCCCCCAGGCCTCACCCAGTGGTCGATGAGCCTTGCTAGCCACTGTGGGAAAGAAAAAGAAGAAAAGAATGAAGAAAAGAAAAATATAGGGAAAATAGAAGATATTTAAAAAATTGTCATGTTAGGGTTGGCTGAGTGCCTGGCATCCATGTCAGTGCCAAAATTGATCGGATGGATTGAATTAGCACAAATGTAAAATGTTTCGAACTGAATTGACCAAAAAAAGCTAAAATTGAATTGGCATAATTGCAATAAGATTAAGACTTTTTTGGTAATTTTCCCATGTTTTTGTGAAAAATCTCAAAATTGTACTTATGTAATATATCTACCCTTTGTCAAGTTTCCGTTAATGAACATGGTTAAAAATTTACCTGCATGAACAGCAGAAGGCTAACGATGTTGACATGATGCTCGAGTGGCTTGAGTGAAGCAAAAATGTTATTTTAGCTAGAAAATCATTTGATGAAACTTTGAATGAGGGTAATTGTGTTACAATGGTATAAGTTTATGATGTTTTGAGTTATAATAAAAAATTTTGGGTAAATATGTCACAGTAAACGTGGTTTGAGGCTTTTTATATTACAAAAAAAATTCATAATAAATTTATCACAGTAGATATAATTTGGAGTTTTTTTTTTATGGCTTTTACCATTTATAATTTTAAGAGCTGGGATCCTATTGCAAAAATAGAAACACATGTTTCACTTTGAATCCAATTTTTTGGGTTTCTAAATGTATAGGGGACGAAAGAGCAGACTTACGAGTATCTTGAGTCAATCGCTACTTGAAAATTCGAGCTCTCAACTAAGCCAAGCAAGTTACTGATCGAGTGGACGTTCACGTCCACTCGCATAGCGGTGTAATCTGAGTCTAGTTGATGGAATTCAATACTTGAATTCGACTTGGCTTCATTGTTCAAGGCTTGATACTCAACCTAATCTCGATGTAGCTTGATTTTTCAAGCTTGAGCTCAACTCGACTCGAATTGATTGGTCAATAAGTTCTACTAAAAGCCTGAATTAAACTTTAGCTCGAATCAAGAGGATAATCTATAATTGGAAGATTAATAATTTTCGATATTTATTCATACTCATAAATGTATATATAATTAAAATAGATTAAATTTTCACTACTTGATTAGGCTTGCTAGATACTCGAGGTAACTATTTTCATGTTTGAGTTCAACTAAACTAAGTCCTCGATACCTTCGAACTCGACTCAAACTTTACTCAAGCTAGAGTAGTCTTACTAGTTGAAGTCGAGTAGCTCACAAGTAATCGATTCACTTGCACCAACCCGTGCAAGGTACAAAATCATTCAAGCTAATATCGATGTTCACATTTTCCGGTCCAAGTGCAGTCAATTCTCGGGCCACTGGTCTACTGGGGCCAGTAAGAGCATTGATGTCAAAATTAAGGTCTCTACACATATTTTTTCCCATCCACGAACAAACAAAATAGCAAAAAAGTACCAAAAGCATGTCGCGGGAGACTCATAGGACCACATAAGTATCCTACCACCCATATTAACCAATCGACTTTTATGAATCACACTTCGTTCCATGCCTCGTTTCATAGGACGAATTCCAGATCGAGTCATGAGATTAGCCCAAGATGCTTGGATTTCTTACATTATTATCAAACTGATCGTCACTGGAAACGCCACTTCCCGTCCGACTTATTTCCTTTATGGTTTCAAATGGATATGCGTTTTGCCCTAGTATTAGATTAATTTTTTTTTTTTGCATTTTCATGCAATTAAAGTACCAAAAAAAAAGCCTAAAAAAATCCTTGTAAGGCCCAATAGGCCCAAATTCAACTGAAGCATTTGGAAAGGCCCAATGCAAGGGCCCAAGCCCACAAGAACTCGCAATCTAGGGCTAACGCTTCGCCACTTCCATTCCCCTATATAGTGCCTGCGCTCCCTCCACTCGTCGCTCTCTCGGAAAACCCTAGCGGCCACCACCTCTTCCTCGTCTGCTCGAGCTTCGCCGCCTCATCGGATCTTCCCCGATTCCTGCTAACAGAGGAACCATGGTGACTCCTTCTTCTTCTTCTTCTTCTTCTTCTTCGTTGCTTGCGGTTGGACATTCTAGCTTGAGTTGGGCTCACCGATGGCGGATGCGGTTCTGGTCTCTTCTTTGCAGGCGGACGTGGAGGCGGACGTCGCGGTCTCGGGCCAGCCGAAGAAGAGGACGTTCAAGAAGTTCTCCTTCAGGGGCGTCGATCTGGACGCGCTCCTCGACATGTCCACGGACGAGCTCGTCAAGCTCTTCACCGCCCGTGCTCGCAGAAGGTACCTGCTCTCATTTGTTATGCCGCTGTGTTATAGCGATCTTGAGATTGGTCGGAGATTGGACTGTTGAGTTGACGATGTGGTTTTGCGTGGTTTGATTTTGTTGGTTTTGGATAGGTTCCAGAGAGGTCTCAAGAGGAAGCCTATGGCTCTGATCAAGAAGCTGCGCAAAGCGGTAATTGCTTGTTTCTCGTTCATTGTTGTTTGCCCCATGAGTGCATTGCGTTTGCTGATCGCCGCCGTGTTTCAAAGCATGCTCCTTTTGGCTGTCGCTATCTAATGAGCGAGTTTGATTACACTATTACTGCAAGCATTGTGAAATGAGTTATATTTATGTAGTATTGGTTTCTTTTGCGCATCGAATGTGGAATCTGATAGTTTTCATGTGATGGTTTTGCTGTTCAATATTGGTGCTTTACCATTGCAATGGTTGATACTTGACTTACTGTGCTTCGGGGGGCTTCGTGTTTTTGAAAGGAGTCGATACGGCTGAGGTAAAGCATAGCAGTGTATACTCGAGAGCAATTTTCAATTTCTTTCTCTAATCAAGAGGATCTGTTATTATAAATTAATAAGAATGTGAGACGGGCAATCACTTTTTTCTTGTGATTGTGGATCATTTTCCGTCGTAAAGATTGTTCAAGTTCTATGTCAAAGCTGGTGCTTTAAAAATTCGTTGACTTGACGCCGCGGGCATAGTAATTTGAGTGGAATCATGAGGGCTGACTGCTGATATTTAGTTTGGAGTTTTGCATTCGTATATAGGCCTCCCTCCACTTGTTAGTGTGGCCTTGAACGATGGTGCAGATATTAATAGCTGTTAAATCAGCGGCGGCCAGACAACCGCTGAGATGGATCCACAGGTGAATAGCCCCAAGTGTTGCTTGCCTACTAAATCCATCTTACATATTCCCTTGGGTTGTTAAACCTTTTTGAAGAAGAAAATATTGGAGAGAACTGGCTTCCAAATACATTACTTTGTAGGAAATTTTAGATACTCATGTATCTCCTTTCTTAACGGGTCATTAGTACTTTGAAATCATCTAAGCCCTAATCTATTATTTGTACAGAGTAGTAAAGTAATGATGTGTTGTGGAGTTTTATTAAAGTTAAAAAGAAAACATCAAAAATGTAATTAAGCTGACACTTGATGTTTGAGTGCTTAATGCTTGCGTGATACCTATGAACATAATGGATTCTAGTTAGGTTTGGAGGAACTAAAAATTTTTCTTGCTTGGGAGTATTATATTGTTTACTTCTAGTTAGGCATCAGGGACTGATGGATCATTGAACGTTCTTCCAGTTCCACTATGTTTGACTCAATTTACAGCTTTATGCTGTATTTAACTTCCTATATGAAGTCTTGTTTCGTAGAAAGGAAGGTCCTTGCGTAAAAACTGTTGGTCAGTATCATTTAACTACTTATTTGATAGGATAAACCTTGGTTATTGAATCCTTTTTTTCATCTCTAATGGATCAGAAAAGGGAGGCTCCCCCAGGTGAGAAGCCCGAACCAGTAAGAACTCACCTGCGCAACATGATCATTGTCCCAGAGATGATTGGAAGCATCATTGGAGTCTACAATGGTAAAACCTTCAACCAAGTCGAAATAAAGCCCGAGATGATTGGACATTACCTGGCTGAATTCTCCATCAGTTACAAGCCTGTCAAGCACGGTAGACCAGGTATTGGTGCCACCCATTCGTCAAGGTTCATTCCTCTCAAGTAAATTGGAGACGGGGCAAACTGGGAGGCCATCGCATTTGTCTTTCTTTTTGCAAGGACGACCATGATTATTCTGGATGTCAGTTGCTATGTTTCTTTAGCTAATGTTTCAAGAGTGTCAGAGATACATCTGAGGCAGAATTCTTCATTTAGTTAAAATATAAGTTGTGGTAGCAGTTGAGGCATTCACAGAATGTTGCGAATTTTCTGGATGGTTCATACATTGTGCGGTAGCTCCTATGAAGTCATGGTGCTAAACTTTTTTTCTAGTTGTCCTGTTCTGTTATGTCTTACATGGGAAAGGCGCTGTTACGAGCCTGGGTTAATTGAAGTTTCGAAGCCCTGCAAAAGATGCAAATTTGACAGTTTTGTTTGTATTATAGTCAAATCACCGGGCATTCGCAGTACCAATTCTACTGTGTAGTTATATTGATGCATGTGATCTGGTATTCACACACGTTTGAATACAAGAGTACATACTACATAGGGGCTGAGTTCCTGCTCTGATCCATGTTAATATGAATTGAAATCGATCATCTATTTGATTAGGTTTATTAGGTTGCCCCCTGACGTCGTCTATCAACGCAGTTGGCTTTTACATTAAAAACCAGACTTTTCCTTCGAAGTTAATGGGCTTGTCCATTAAGATTCTTCTTCATTTGAATCCTTACATGACCGTGCTACCGCTGGGCGTACACCGCCTTTGTTTAGGGCAATCTTCGTAGTTTGGCCTTCCCCCACAAGTTTTTACGGGGGCTTTCTCCCTTGCGGCAGAGCTCATAATGTCCATCTTCATCACCCTTGGAGGATCTCATTGTTGCATGCTGAGCACTGTCTCGTTGTCATTGAAGATGCAATTTTGGGGAAAGCAATGAGATCTGGAGGTGTCTCTTGATAGCCAGGTCATGGAGGGGAGGGCGTTGCAGAGAACTTGTTGAGATATGGCGGCCAAGAGAGGGGCTTGGCGAGAAGCCCACATTGGGATTTGATTATTGTGAGGTTCAAAACATGAAAATTAATGTGATCTGATGAAGGAGAAAACAGTACGTGGGAACGCGAATGAAAACAAACATCCACATCCCATTTAATTGTCTATTTTCATCAACTAAATACAAGCTAGCGTGTAACATTCATCACGTGAAGTCCTTCCCAAGTAGGCGCTAAAAGACGAGGCGCTAAAAGACGAACCTCTTCCCACGGACAACTTTAGATCATTGTCAACATGTACGGGACAACCCACGAGATTCCCCACAATTTCTTCCAAGATTCCTCAAAGGGTCAGAAAAGGATTGGCTGGTCATCAAACCTTGGTGGGTCTCGCTTGAATTGTCAATTTCTTGTGCCTTTCCACGATGGTTTTGGATCAGCGGCTTTGTTGACCCCTCTCTCATATCAACGCTAAGTCATTGGGTTCCTTCGACGGCGTTTTTGACCCTTCAACGTCCTACATCTTTTGGTTTATCCACTAGAATCATATAACCCTACTTTTCAATTACTTGTGGTTAGCATGTAGCGTCTCTGAGTGAATCGATTAGAAAGTTTTCGCACGCGTGCGTATCCAATACCATACAAGTGAAACGGGTTAACCCCGTCTTCCGTTGATGATTGAAGCATACATATTTCAATTCTAAATTCGGTAATGCTCTACATGAATATAAACTTTCTCGTAGAGCACGGTGGATGAAACTTGATGGAATACAAAAGCCTTATTTGGTCAAAAGCAGCTCATTAGGAAACGCTGATGTTTTATTTCCGAGAACCATATTTCCATACAATCCTGATCGAAGAAAACTCTCTCCAATCATACTTCTGATTTTTTTTAAAGAAGAACCATACTTTTGATTGGTGAGTTATAAGTATGAACATTACCCACATATTTATCTGATCAAATCTGCTGGTGATGATATCCATAACTTTTGACTAGCCGATCAAAGTAGGGTCGGAGGGAAATTTCGTCCTACTCACAAACATGTAAGGAGGAGAAAAGTCCCGAGCTGACGTGGAAGGAACTTGGGGTCGATGCTCGTATGTTGTTAGCTTAACCGGTCCATCTTGCCCTCGAAATTATTGTGAAGAAGTTTCCTCTCGGCTTCGAGCAGTGTCCACTGGATGACCTTTTCAACGTTTGCTGCTTCAATCTTCTAGCACCAGCGAAAGACGATGAATGGTCAAAATCACTAAATAATTCTTAGCAAAAGGCCCTGTCGTCAAACATCGCACGTGCAGGTTTTGCTGATTAACGATTGGTAATAATGCTAATTAAGGAGCTTAGTCACTAATCCCTTTCGCTAGGTTTGACCTTTCATTTCTCTTCTTCATGACTCTGACCAAATACTATTTCTCGAAGTTGATCGAGCTAATCTAGGGCTTTGGCCAACGTTGCAACTGTTTCGTCCATTTGCCATGTGTAAATAGACCTCTCGGGACTTCATAGAACTCAGAGAAAATTGCTCGTGAGAAGAAAATACATCAGAACGCAAGCTAGACACCGAAAACGGACGGTCAATTCGACGCATGAAAACAACATGCGAAAAGAGGTCGCGCATAAAAAACATGTGTTTCGAAATTCAAGTTTTGGCCATCGTAACGAAAGACGTCGACTCTTCCATGGACTGGGAAAATTTCGAATGTGTGTTGCATGAAGATCTTACATGTGTTGATGTCATGAAATAGTGATAAGTGTACATCGGTATCGGATATGTTGTGTATATACCTCATTTTCAACCTCGATTACGGCGAGAAGTTCGTCGGCCGAGCACTGCGTTTGAATCGCCGAAACTTTCAGTCCCATGTTGTCCAAGCACTTGAGGACCTCCAGCATGGAATCAACTCCAGACGTTGGGTTTGCAATCTTGACTCTAATTTTGGTCCCTCCTCCGGCTTTGTCCCCTCTCTTCTCAGTTGGACCAGACTTTAACTCCCGGTTCTGTCTCTCCAGCTCTTGCTTGTATCTCGCCAGCTCCTTGATCCTCATGCAAGCTGTTTGGACGATGGAGTTCTTATCATTCTGCAATCGAGAATCGCATCGGAGTTAGAGAAATGCAAAAATATTTTACTTGTGAAAAGCTAACACTCTCTTTTCGATGGTTGGGTATCCGGGACTTTTTGAGCATGCTACTTGTCCAAAACCAGATCAAAAAATTTGCCCCAGCCTGCCGCAGCGGGCTAGTTACCAAGACAGGAGACTCGCAAGGCGGGCGGCCTCAAGAAGCGGCGTGCCCAGGATTTTGAGTCCGCTTTCTGAAGCTCTGTCCGGTGTCGAGAGTTAACCCGCTCTACAAAAGAACAGCTTTACAAACCTTGGTACCATGAGGCAATACGGAGTGCAGTGCCGAGTAGCTATGCTTCTGCCTCTCCCTCCTCATCCTCTCGTTCATCATGTGTCGGAAGCCCCGTTCGCTTTCAAACTCTCCGGTCTGCCTCGGCTCGGCCCAGCTCCTCCTCAAGAACTCCATCATCCGCTTGTTCATGTTCTTCCCTGGGTTCGGCTTGAAGCCTCGGTCTTGACCCGGCAGCCAGTACGGATCGACAGCCGACGATGCTGCGTACGGCGAAAAGGCGCTCCAGCTCGGCGGCGGTGGCGGCCCCGATTGATCGAACCAGAAGATGTCGCTTTGAAGCTCTTCTTGGAAGAGCGAATCCATAACACACCCTCCTCTCTTCCTCTCTCTCTCTCTCTCTCTCTCTCTCTCTCCCTTCTACTTTTGCCGGGGATTTTCAAATTTCCGCTGCAGCAGTTATTTATAACGGTCGTCCTGACATGGTGTTTTCCTACCACATAGGAGGCTCGAAGAGGGCAAATTAAAAACGTGGCATTTTTTTTGGGGAATTAAAACGTGGTCAAGTCTGCTGTCTCCAGTCTCGGAGATTCCTATGCAGTCAAATTTTGCGCATGCGGTTTCATGGAAATCTTTTGGTGGGGGCAGTTCAGGAGTCACGGTCGAAAGCTGGTCAAACCCTAAGAATAGTCTTCGGTTTAAAAGCCGCTGGGCTGACCGAGAAGTGTGGCCCGTTTGATGCGAGATCAACGGACAAAAGGGGAAGTCCATCAGATGAGGTCAGCAATTCTCTAGACCAGGTGACGGCTAATATGGAGGTTGACTTTCTAATTTCTCTCCTCTCTTTTTTTTTATTTCTCCTTTTAGGTCAGATGACTTTCTATGTCCGCACACAGCACCCAGTAAGGCCAAGAGCTTTAGTCAACCGATTAATATAAAGGTTTATCGCCATAGAAAAAAGTGCCCGTGTATGGTGGGACAAAGCGATTACGACGAGACGATATTGAATGCGGATATCATAAAGATCATCTTCGCAAATGTGAGATTGTAAAGTCGAAATCCTTGTGAGAATGGAATGTCGAAAGCCTTGCGGGAGCAATCGCGCTTTTGACCCCGGTGGAGTTGCCGTGCGGTCGATTTTAACCCTTCGAATTAAGATTGCGGTATAGTTATGGATCAAGTTAAATATTTAATAGCGAATATGGCAGAAGTATTACCGTGTCAACGATCGCGTGAATCACAATCTATTTGGAGAAACCCTAATCACTTAGCAACTAAAATAATTGTTTAACCTCAATCTGCCCATTGGAAGAGCTTGACAAAAGTTCAGTCAAAGCTGAGAAGCAAAGTCAGCAGGAGTTACGGAACATACCCTTCAATGGAAGACAGAATATGAGCGCCGCCTGGATCCTCTGAGTAACTCAAGTCTCAATTTAGCTGTTTTTTGGTAAGGAAGAGAGAGTTATCATTGGCAATTTTTGGTGCCGACAAAATAGGAAAAGAAGAAAAATACAAAAAACTATCGACCACAAATGAGTCATGTTCTTGCCAAGAACTTTATATGCCCGTCGCGTTCGGACTTCTGATTGCAGGGTCCCCTTTTGTTTCGGACGCGGTGTGGCAAGCGTGATAACATGCTGGAAAAGGCTAAAGAATCACGCTTTGCATGGCACTGCCTCATCTGATCAAATCGTGGAACAATGGTCCAGCCCATATAAAACCTACCATGTTCATATTATACCCCACGCGTTCTGTACATGAGATGGAGAAGATATCTTACACCTGCGAAACTATAGCCACAAGCGCAGCTATCGTTATCATGCTTCCTTCACGCGAGGTTAAGCTATAAACTCGTCCAAGCATTCAATGTTATGCCAGAAAATGCTTGAAGTTCGTTTTTCGGTGCAGTTCTGCGACTAAGACCAATTACGACCAATTTCTTTCTCATGACCGGTGGCATTCACGGCAAGGGTGTCAGAATCGAACCAAAAAACCAAATCAAAACCGGAACCGAAAATTTCGTGCATTTTGGCTCGGTTCCGGTTTCGGTACTGATCATTGGAAAATCAGCGTATCCTTTTTTTCGGTTTGGGTAATTTCAGTTTGGTTCGGTTGACCAAACCGAACTGAAAGCCAACTTAAAGTAAAAATATTTCTCATTCTCACCCCTCTCAAACGAAGAAACCAAAGAAACCCTTGTTTAAGCATCTCGCGCTCTAGATCTGAGGAGCTTCCCCGACCCAATCGCCGCCAGCGTCTCCAGTACCCTTCCTTATCTCCATCCATCGAACGATCATTCCCTCCCCTCCCTCTTTTCTCTTCATTCATCTGAAGCAGCCGTCAACATCAGATTCATCTCTCTCGTCCCCCCTTGCTCAATCGACCTCTAGGCCACCGTCTCCGCGACGGTTTGCAGCGTGTTGGATCTGGGGTTTGCGGGTCTGTGGGTCCGTGGCCCTAGCTTGCGCCATCGTTGATCTGCGCGTTTCCTTGAGCGTTCCGTGGCTATCGGTTGCTTTTTCTAGCAGCTTCAGCTTTTGGGTCGGTGTATGTGCTTGAGTTTTCTTCTCTTTGTTTCGGTTCTATCTGAGTACGAGTTTTGGTCAATTTCTAGGCAGTCAAGTTTTCAGCTTTGGCTGCTTTCTTGTGAAGAATCTCTCCTGTTGCCGCGATTCCCAGGAATTTCTGCGACTGTTCACTGCTATGATTATGCTTAATTTGTGGAAGGAAGATGGAGATTTTGAGGGTTCGACGCCAAAGATTCTTGGCCTTTCGGGTCTTAATTTTGCGACTTTTGTGATTGGGGGAATTCAGTTTTTACGAATAAAAAAACATAAAGAAAGAACAAAGAAAAAGGAAGAAGAAACTGAAAACTGAGCGGAATCAAACCGGTTTTTTCAGTTCGCTTTATATTCGGTTCAAGTGAGATTCGGTTCACTTCAAGGGTGCACCTCTAACGGTTTGGTTCGGTTCGGTTCGGTTTTTTAGGAAAACCGAACCATTTACACCCCTAATGCACAGTGGTGCTCGATGCTGCATATGCACGTGCAGTCAGGTCTTCTGAGTCTGGTTGAGACTCCTCGTTTTCTTCATCGTCTGAAAAATCGGCTTCTGAGAGCAGTTCATAACTCGGATTGCTGTGTTCATCTTCACCACCATTTTCGCTGTTATACATCCCCAGATATGCCTCATCTCCTTCCTCCTATTTAAAAGAATCAGAAACAGATAACAAAAAAAGAAACATGTATCTTGGAACCTAATTTAAAATAGATATAAGGAAAAGCAAGATTAGAACAAGCTAAGGTATACCTCACTGTCCTCCTCATCAGAGGGGTAAGCAGAATCTAATCTGTCGTAAAAAGCGTCATCGCCTTTCTCTTTCATGCGGTCCATTTGTTCCTGTGAATGTGCAAGTGGTTTTAATGGTGGAGTTAAGTATTTTACTATTTAGATAGCTGGACCGAACTGGCCAAATTCAAGAAGTATAGTGGGGCTTACGATTTCGGATTGAAGTTGCTCCACCTTTTTCTGCAGATTGGACACGTGATTTTGGATTGCCTGTTTCAACGACAGAAAAAAACCATTTCAGCAAAGATCTCTGAGTGTTTCAACTAACAACATACTTCCAGAAAACAATCACCGACTCGTGAATAGAGAAGTCTGAGCACCATCAGAAATTTCTGCGTTGTTCATCATCTACTCCCCAAAAATAGACATCTCACATGAATAGTAATGACAGAATGCACCACAATATATAACACATCGTATGCCAGTGTCAATCTAGATGCTTTCAGCATTTAAATCAGGAAACCATGTAACTTCAACAAAGCTAGACAGCCATCAGGTCATCAACAAGTGACTCATGCCATCGTGCTTTCACAATATTCAGAAATGTGTTTCCCAACCAAGACTGCAATGGAAAATTACCAGCCAAACTCAAGCACACCAATTAGCATACACACAAGTGCACTCTGTTTTAATATCTGGAACTCAACAATGATAGGAACATATTATTGGAGCAGACCACTAGTGTCAGCGCAGATACATGCAAACATGCACATCAAACAAGGTGAGATATGTGCGGACCTACAAATTTAATACCAGAAAATCAGGAATTTTGGTGAAATTAGATGCAATTGTATAGCCGTACCTCGAGTCTTTGAAGCTCAATAGAACGAGCCAGAGCCTTCCTCTTTGTTAGAAGATTCTTTGGCCTCAAGGTGGATGGCCGCTTATAATCCTTTCCGCGAAATACCACAATGGCGTACCCTTTTGAGACTTTGTCTACAGAAACCAAGACCCCACCACTCTCGGCTTCAAGAGCCAAAGCTATTTTCTTAACATGGTCGAAGGTCTTCGACTTCAGAATGATCTTCACCAGCTCTCGATACTTCCAATGCAAGTGCATGTTCTCCACTGTACCATCAAAAACACCCCGTCTTCCTGGAAGAAAGAGATCAATCAGCAATATAAGTATTAGTCTCCAGGGTTTAAACACGTGAATGGTAATGTCAAGTGTTTTTACCAAGAAGCAAAAATGCTTTCATCCTTAAGCCAAGCTTGCGGAACATGAATCTCTCTCTTCATCAGAGATGCTGTCCGGGTCTGCTCGCAGTTCTGCTGGTTTCAGGGACTCCTCAACCTTTGACAAAGCTCTTTCGGCTCGAAATAGCCTTTTCTCAGCCTAGGAGATTTATTCAAATTTAGGTTGTAAGCAGATAGCACATTTAGTACTAACACCATGTCCGCTGATGCTTTCAGCATATTAAGACATAAATCACACACCTCATTATTGAATTCAACTATGCATCAATACCTTACTTATTTGATCAATACTTTTGAACAACGTCTTTTTGGCAGAAAAGAAATGGAATTTTTCAAGCACAATATCAATCACGAGTGACCCATCAACAATAGTTGTGCTTTCACTAGAACTAAAGTTGCCTGGTTTTAACGACAATTATTTACAGGAAGAGGCCATTTATGCTCTTAAAGCAAAGAGAGATGCTGTACAAGAATTGAGAATACTCACAAAATCAAGCTTTCTTTCAAGCTTCCTGACGAGCCTTGCATGCCTTGTTATTTCTGCTTCCATCATTACTTTTTCTTTGTGCTGTCCATCCAACTTCTTTCCCCACTTTTTATTGGCATCAAGAGTCTCCATAAGCGTACCGGTATTTCCAGGCTGCTCGTACATATGATCAGTTGGAACAACCAAGGCTGATGCCCTCAAGCGAGCCTGCTCCTCCTCATCTTGGAGAGACTTTGCTAGTCTTTCCCTCTCCAATAATGCTTCAGTGACTTCTGGCGAGAGAAAATTTTTACCTCGATAGAAGACCAAGAAGTCCTTGTTTCTCGAGAGCAGTACTCCCCCTGTCAAATTCTATATCAAAAAGCTTGACTCAAACCATACTTGTCTGCTGCCCATGAAAAAAGGCAAAAAAATCCAAAGTCGATGCAATCAGAAATGAACTAGTAAGCTCATTATGAATTTTCTTGATTGCGTAAAAAAAATTTCAGCAGACTCAAGTGAAAAACTGCCGTCATGAGAAGAATAAACAAGCAATAAGATTTGATCACAATTCTATGGACAGCCATTGTTTTTGAGGTCCAGTGACAAATTATCCAAGACATTACTAGAGTAAACTATCAGATAAAAATAAACAACAAACATAGTACTTAAGGGTTTGGACAAGTTTCCTGGAGCAATTACCTTAAGATCTTCCGCCATCCTCTCACTAGTTGTAAGCTGTATGCCACGTTTTAGTGCAATCTTTGCAATTGAACTTTTTTCCCATAGCTTGATCATGGCCATGGCCAAACCTTGGAGCTGCCTGCTTCTTCCTGGGTACAAGAAAATAAAAGAACAATGAGAATGCCACTATGAGAGCCAACCAAGTAAGATGACGACATCGCATACCTAAAGCAAAATGTGGAGGAAGTACTCTAGCAAGCCTTCTCAAAGCCGTTGCCTCCTTTTGGCTAATCGTTGCTCGTACTCCATAAGGAAGGATTCTGAAAGGAGGTTGGTAACCAGGAACTGTTCCAGGCAACATGTCTGCATCCACAGGCAAGGGCTCGCATCCTGGCCAGTCTCTGTACCTAGGACCCAGGCTATCTAGCAATTTGTCCATTTCATGTTCATATTCAACTTCTGGCGTTGACTCTGAATCTTTATTCCCAGATGCAATATCAGATGCCCGCGCATCCTCGCCGCTTCCATATTGCGAAGGATCCCTACCAATGGTATCAGCAGGTGCTGATGAAGTAGCTGAGCTTCCTTCTTTTCTATATATTTGTTTATTCAGTTGCACTGAAGGGTCTTTGTAGCTCACACCTCTGTACAACGAAACGGACGTTCCAGACCTCCAAACCACTAGACCACCAGTTTTCCTCTGTACACGCGCATACAAGCATCATCAATACATAATAATACTTAAATACCCTTTAATAGTACCATTAATTAGGTTGGTTTTTGCAGGGCTATAAACCGTGACAATTTAAAGATAGTACTAAATGCCCACAGTGCCTAGCGGCATTGTGGATTGAGAGAGCAAGCTAGAATGTATGCTATTCCATTTCCATGGGTTTACATGATCCATACTTGTCTAATATGATAATGGTAGTGAATAATTATCAACAACAGCTGGCCTTTACCTTCATGTCGTGCTTCCAGTTTCTACCAAGCATGTTAATTAAACTAGAAACTTTAAAAAACAAAAGGTGCATCCTATCTTAATGGTTATGTGAAAGGTGATCATAGCTTTATCTGATTACTGACTAGAGCTTGGGCCAGATGCACATGAATCAAAAGACATAATCTGAACACTGTCCAATTGTTGGAAGCCGAAACCCATCTAAACCATGCTAAACTTTCACTCATAAATAACTGACCAATGAAAATTCGCAATCCTCTTGAATTCCATTAGAATAAATCTGACTATTGAGACATAGGTTGCATATCTCTCGCATTTTCAGCGAAATCAGTAGTTGAATGTAGTCTATGTGGCTAAAACAGAGAGCACATGAAGCTACCAAATCAATCTCAGCTACCTTGATAAACATCAAACAAGAAAACCACCACCTCAATTAAAGAGACGTGAAAATCTGGTATAAGTACAAGTCTCATAGACCTTTCTATCAAGCAGCGTATTAAATTAACCACAGATTCCTTGTTAACAAGAGGAAGATAAATGATACAAGACTTGAGAAATCAATACATGTATGGAAGAAGCATACCTCCAATATCTCGTGTGTCCTCTTCATGTTAAGCGCAGCCGCACCCTCAATTTTCAACCTCACAATCTCCGAGGTCTTCCACCTCTCGTGAATCGTGTCCACGACCGCTTGCTTAACACCACCTCCGCCAATCCTCATCTTGCTCTTCGTCTGAAAAGTCAAGTTCCTCAATCTCTGCAGCTCCGGCTCCGGAAGCGTCAATTCCGCCACTGAGGTCTTGCTCTTACTCCTTGCAGACCAATCTTCTTCCTCCCCCTTCCCTTTTGGCTTATCCCACGGAAACCTTGCTCCACTGCTCTCCCCAATCACGTTTGCTTCCGCGATTCTCGACTCTACCGAAAACCCGCCTCGCGTGATTCGGCAACAATCCTTCCTCCACATAAAAGATATCCTCCAAAGATCCTTTCTCCACCACTCTTTCCGGCGGTCTCTCTCTCCTCTCATACCCATCATCCACGTATCCAAATTTCTTCAATTTCTCCACGATTCTCTGCATTGTGGACCCACTGCCACCACCAGTATCGCCGCCATTTCTGTAATTCATCACAGCTCGAGGCAATTTGGGGCTGTTTTGCTTGTTGGGTTCGTTCCATTTATCTAACCAACCATTGCTGCTACTAAAGCTTAAGCTGGGATTAAACAAAGAAATGGGCTTGCCTCTAGCAGGAGCCGAAACACTCGATTTCCTACAAGGGTTTTGTTCCACGGATGCAAAAGAAAAGACATTAAACTTCACCGCACACAGAGAGTGGGTCTTTCGACGAGTTGGAGAATCATACCTCGGGAAGTGGAAATGGGTTCCATGAAACGTTGATGTGTAGAATTGACGGGGAGGGATGAGAGCCATCGAAAAGAGAGAGGCACCTGTATGAATCAAATCATCAAGATAACGAAACAAATTGTGGGAAATGGGTGAAGCTCGTGGCGATGACAGTGAGTTTTGTTGAGACTTTGGAGAGGTTTTGGCCTTTGAAACTAGTGGTGTGCTTAAGTATCCAAACTAACATTGTCTAAACGTGTTGTCAGAGCTATTTGATCGATACAACACTAAGCAAGGACTAGTTTGGGACTTTAGCATGTTGAAATCTACTCCTCACGTACTTTGGAGGTGTGCAAAAGAAACCACTGATCACTCATATCTTGTCCACAGGTGTGGTTGCTAACTTACACGGCTGCGGTAGGGAGGCGGCTGCTGTCCTGTTTTGGGTTCACATATTCGCAATCTTCTCTATGGCTGGATGGATCACTCTGTACCTGAATCTACTGTTCCGAATCTGCAGTGCCCTCTCAGCTCGGCGACAAGCCTGTCATTCTTTCGCTTGTTCTGCATTTCCAAATTCAGCAACACGCGTGCAGATCAACGCGGTATCGAGAATTCTTTATATGGAAGACAAAAGGAAGGAAGGGGTGATGATACGCTCGTGAAAGGCGGCGCGGAGTCTTTCCCAGTCTCTTGATATATTTATTTAATTATCATTCTCCCGTATTAGTCACATCCTTTCTTTCTTCTTCCACTTACTAATTACTGTTACATCAGGAAGTAAAACGGCTGTTGCTAACAGCTTGTAAGTTAAGAAGTTGGCCCAATTCTTAGGAAGATTTCTCCATTTGTTCGTTACGAAAAAAATGCGCTCTCTCTCTCGTTCGACCCAACATGACCCGAAATATTGAACATTTGCGCTTGGCCAGACCCGAACCAAGACCCGAACAAGAAATATCCACTAAATTGGGTCGGCTCGGGCGATGGCCTAGTCCAATGCTTCCGGAGAAAAGGGAAAAAGAGAGAGAGAGAGAGAGGGAGAGAGGGGTAACCTCGACTCCCTGGAGAGAGAGGGGGTTGTTCTCGTTGATCTTGCGACCACCGCCTTTGGGAGTGTTGCTGGCTCCGTCCTTCCACCTATCACCTTCGACAGCCTCTTCTCACCTGAATCGAATTCAGACTCACCCGATCAGACAACCAACACAAGAAACCCATCGCAGGCGAAATCCGCAGCGCGCGACCGAGATCACGCTCTGCAACCGCCGTCTCTTCGCAAGAGCGCGAACGAATCGATCAAGGAAAGGAAAGGAAAGGAAAGGAAAGGAAGGAAGACGGCTCACACTCTTCGCATAGTGCGCGCGCAGACGCACACTTTTCATCGAGCTGCTTCGCAACCTCAGTTTGTTGTTCGCCGCCGATGGGAGAACGAAGAGGAAGGTTGGGTTTCGGTTTTGGGTCGGATTGGCTCGTGCTTGGCGCAGCTTTTAATCGCACGGCGCGGCAATCCCCACGGTCGATACCGGGGATAAAGACCCCAAAACTTTCCTTTCGATTTACAAGACCGGATTCAGCGAGCCGCGAGCAGGAAATGCTTTCAACTTAGACGGCGAGGGGGCGAACCGTCGCGGGATCATCGAATCGGGTTGGGAATCGATCGAGGGGGGCCGAGAGTCCGAAATTTACCTCGTCGCGGAGCTGCTGGGCTTCCTCCGGGAGTGACGCCGTCGGCGAGGGCTCAGTGCAGGAAGGAGCCGTGCCTCGCCGAGAAGATGAGCAAGTGCAGAGAGAAGAGATGCATCAGCCGCCTCATTGCTCTCTCTCTCTCTCTCTCTCTCTCTCTCTCGGATCTATCGGAATTCAAGGGAGAGAGGAGAGACATATAAATTATTGATAATAATTTATATGTCCATTCATTTTCTTAAGCAACGTAAATCACCATTTCTAAGAAAATACCTTTTAAATTATTCATTCTTCGTAAAATAAATATTCTCAAAAGTGCAATAAATTATGAAAATATATTAGATAAACATTGGCGCTACTAATTCCGGAACATATTAACTTTATTTTTTATGCCATGGCGGGTCAATTACATGTATAGCGTATTCTTTTGATTAGGAAAAAGGATAGTCGCCTTTGTAGGTGGATGCTTTGGATCTCACGAAAATAGGCGTGGTTGATGCGGAGGATGGATTCGTCTCGCGAGTTGAACACTCTGTGGCAAGGTGCAGAGTTCCTACGATGGTGTTGCCGAGTTACCGAAAGAGGTAGCCGGTCTTCGAAAAACAATATATGGTGGGTTCTCATTTCTGGAACTAGTTGCTTCCTGCTTGAAGTATCATGACAGCAATTAAACCTATGTCCCAGTACCACTCCCTGTTGTTCCTGTCGAACCCAACCCACACATTCAAAAGTAGGACTCGTTGAACCGCAAAATCTCCCTCTCGGACATATATTCATGGCAACTGCGCGCGACTCGATTAGACCGGATAAAACAGTCTTCCAAGGAGTTCGTTATACAGCAGCATGTTCATCAAGTAAGGGAGATGCAAATGCCGAAAACTTATCAACTAATTATCAAGGGATAGAACTTGAGAGAGATTCAGGTTGGCCAAGAATCTTCCTATCCTAAAGTGTAGACACTCGTTCGGTTCCCCATGGCTAAGAAGATTAATAGTGGGGAATGTTTTATCCTAGAAAGGAAGAACATATCAGATAACAAACATCTTGTAAAGTTCCCGGGATATCTCTGCATGGTCCAACTCAAACTCTTGATGTGCATGTCTCTCTGTTCCTAAAACACAACATCAGACAAGGCCGATCTGCGGTGTTGCAAACATTTTTCCGTAGGATCAATGAAGTTTCGGCATAGAACAGAGCCATCTGTGTACAACATCGGCTACCGAATTTGGAAACTGAGGGAGGTATATATAGAACTAGGACCGTAGCCATCAAAGGGAGAGGTACCCGTATGAATCAAATCATCAAGGTAACGAAACAAATTGTGGGAAACGGGTGAAGCTCGTGGCGATGACAGTGAGTTTTGTTGAGACTTTGGAGAGGTTTTGGCCTTTGAAACTATGGTTCTTTGCAGAGGGAACGAATGGTAATATCAACATGTATGGCTGGCTGCGAGAACACGAGCGTTCTTGTAAGGATTTGGGCCATCTCGGCCTGTATTCAGACAACAAGATTAGCTCCAAAAAACAGTTTTTGTACAGTACAGACATCATATGAGCTATCATTCGAAATTAATTTTTAATGAACAGAATTCAAAAGATATTAGATTTTAAAAGAAAAATTGATTGAGGGAAATCACTGAAAAACACTCATTCAGTTAAACCAAATTGAAATGCAAGTACATCTTCAAATAATTTGAAAAAAAAAAAAAACACACAGATCACACAAAAGAGAATGTCTAATAAGTTTGGTGTTTCCGAGTTCGCGTCCCTCGCCATGATTTAGATGATACAATATCGCAATCATCCTCTTGTTCACGTCGAGCATGTTCCTTTGGAGACAATACTTGCAACAACCAATCATACCCAACGAAAGCATTTCTAAATTTATCGCACACAAGTTGTGATGGGTTTTATAATTTTGGGCTGCCCATGTTGGGCTCACCCAGCCCATTAGACTTGAAAGAGCCCATGAGAGAGAGATAACCGCCGAGGCAATTATTTATGAGAAACTACAAGGGTAAGGCAGATGAAAAAAAAAATGTACGTTCTGTAAGTTTGATATTCACACTAACAAGAACAAAACTTCTCTCACTCAAAATGAAAAAGGGCTCTCACTCGATGATCGAAGAATCATACTCTCTCGGTGTTGCAATCGGAGCATTTAATCCTTGGAAAATAAGGTACGTCCTTCTTGGTGATGTATTTTAAACGATCGGTCATTCAAGTTTCGATTAGGCACGTTTTCGCATATGTTTTTAGCGTTACTCATTAGTTTGAGTTTTTCGTCGTTTAGGAATTTGTTTCCGTTTTTCCGCATTTTGTTTAGGAATCTGTTTCCAACATTGGTATCAAAGCAATGTGTCTTGTTTCCTGATTGTTTAACGTGTTTATAAAACGGATTGTTGGCCGAAATTCGTGAAATGGCGCCGACAAAAGCTCGGGTACGAAAAACCAACACTCGGCGGTACTGTTTGAGGTCATTTCTCGGTTTTTGTGCGTCAAAATTTATTTTTGAAAGTGTAGGGTTGTAGTACTCGTCAAGATGAGAAAAACGGCAAGTGGAATGCCTCCGGGGGAGGCTGGATGCACCTCCATGAGTTGCTGCAAGTGGCGGCTCGCCGGCACATGCGTTGCGCGTGCGCGGCGGTTACCGCGTGTACGTGTGTGGCGTCGCGCCAAGCATGAGCGTGTGGACATGGCTGACAGCAACCACGTGGTGATTCTCCCGGGCCGAAGGCCCGGCTCGACCTAGAAAACCCGACCCGGTTAGTCCGATCCGACCCGTTTTTCAACCCAATGACCTGACTCATAGACCGGTTGACTTGACCCGATCATCCGTTGACCGTTGACTGGCATTGACTACCATTGATCGGCGTTGAACACCGAAAAAAAAAATAAAAAAAATTTGCTGATCATACACTCTAAGGATTATGTGTAATCTTATTTGGTTCTGCATTTGTTGCAGGAACAATGTCGCCTCGTAGGATGCGCACACCTATTATCCTCTGAACGGCTGAACAAAAGGCAAGACTTGTAGCGTTAAAAGCTGAGTTAGATGCTTATCGATAGGAAAGTGGTGATTTGGAGAATCACGTGGTCAAGGTCAATAAGATGATATAGAAAATCATCTGGAATTGTTACTGTATGCCAGACTTTGAAAAGTTGAATGTTCTGATCAACACTCTTTCATCTGAATGGAAAAAGGTGTTGTATTGCCTATGGGAGATTAACGTGGTCCCAACCTACAAAAACTTACAACATATTTTGTAAGGGAATACTATAGGATTAACACAATAAAGACTTCAACCCTAGGGATGAATGGAACTTGGTGAAGAATGAATGCGCCATGGAGAAACCCTAAGGGATACCCGACAGTCTTTTCTTGATTGCCAAAGAAAGATTAAGTTTCTTAAGAAATTTGATAAATCATTCCCTGTTTATAGGAAATTTAGGTATTATTGATTTTTATATATGTTTTAGGTTGGTTTTAGATATCCTAGGTGGATATTTCTTTTCACGTTGATGTTGTTGTTTCTTTCATATGATGGATCCGTTCCTTATGTAAATAGTATTTAGTTAATGAATGTTGATAGATATTTTTTTGTTGTGAATAGTTTATGGTACTATTCTATTTTAATATTTATCTTATTATTATCATGTGGTTGAGTGAGAATTCTAAAAGTTTTAGTAACTTTGAAGAACGTAATTTTACCTTAATGATTATATTAACGATAATTTCATATTGGGATTTTAGATGATGATTGGGAACATAGTAAACTTTCGAATCTAAAAACTATGTAAAATTACTCATTAATATAATCGGTTTGTGTAAAATTGATGCATAAATGAGCAGCATTAATAATTCGTGCGTATATGTCTGAAATGTTCAGATTCAATGGCTTCAACAACTAAGAACATAATAGCTGAATTAAACAGAGGAGAGAAATTGAACGGCGAAAATTATGAAATATGAAACATGAAAATTCAATAAGTGTTGAAAGAGCAAGATACACTAGAAGCTTTTAACCAAGTCATGGAAGAGCCTGAAGATTGGAAACACTGCCCAACATAAAAGTAACAATGATGCGTTTATTGTTTGGAAGAAAAAGAACTCTCTTGCTCGCACGTTGCTGAGTAGCATGGAGAATGACTTAAGCATGCCAAAGAAATGTGAGAAGCACTAGCAGTAAGATTTGGTCATATCACTATAAGGTTTGACTCGTACAAGAAGCCTCATGGTCAGACCATGAAACTACACTTGAGAAAGATGTCAAACATGATCAATGAGCTGAAGGATGCTGGCCACATTCTGACTGATGAGTAGCAAGTACATGCAGTGATCCATTCCTTGCCTCAAAGCTGAGAGCATATGAAGGTGTGCCTGACCTATAATGATAACATCAAGACCTTTGAGGATGCCATGTGCCATCTTGAATTGGAAGAGGATCACCTCTTGGCGGCGAAACCAGAAATCGACATCTATTATGCTGGTTCTAGCTCATATGGGGCTTTAAGCTCTAAGCGCAAGCGTGTTGAAAGGTTCATGAAATAGAAAAGCAAGGAAACAAGTTCTTCGGGTAAGAAACCGAAATTTAATCAACAAAATAAAGGAAAACGTCCTTTTGTTAAGAAGATGTCAATGGTGAAGTGCTACAACTGTAGCAAAAAGGGCCACTTTGCTCGCGTTTGTGGCGAGCCAAAGAAGGTAAATACCCCTTGTATTCCTAAGAACTTTAATTATGTGTCAAGTTCTGTATTTTTAACTGAGTCTAATCCTTTGTGGACTGTAGATTCGGGAGCCACAGACCATGTAGTGAAGGACAAAGCTACCTTTGTGAAGTTTCGACTGGTTTTGACGGGAACAAAATGGATTTATGTAGGGAACAACGCCAAAGCTAAAGTTAAAGGGATTGACATCTGTCAGTTAATGATGCGTGATAGACACACATTGTTCCTACATGACGTATTATATGCTCCGGAGAATCGTCGAAATTTAGTGTCTGTTTTAGTATTGGTTAAACTTGGTTTTAATTTGAACTTCCATAATAATGGTGTTGACTTGTATTTGAATACGAATTTCTATGGTTGTGGATATTTTCCGGATGGTTTTATTGTATTAGATGTTAATTATGGTTATGTTAACGTTTTTTATTCCCTATTTAGATCTTCCAACTCCTATGATAATGATGTGAATGTGTGGCATGCTAGATTTGGTCATATTGGCCAACAACGAATGAATAGATTAGCCGAAGAGGGCTTATTAGGCAATATAGAATGAATAGATTAGCCGAAGAGGGCTTATTAGGCAATATTGAAATAGTTAATTTGCCTATTTGCGAGTATTGCCTGATGGGAAAAACAACAAGGAAACCTGTCATGACCTACCGAACCGGCCCCGAGGCCTAAGGGGTTTGGCTAATGGATTACTAAGTTAAAACCTAGTTCGAGCTCTCCCAAGCCCATACCAATTCGCGACTTAAGTTTAAGTTGTTAACATGCAAATCAATTTCATTTAGGAGTCGCCACTAATCGGTTTTTGGTAGGTCGATTAGACACCTAAGCGAAGCGCGGGAGCAAAACTTCACTTCTACGAACCAGAGATTCAACGGGTACGGGGACTTGTTTACACTAATCGACTAATTAGTGCCCTTTCGGTACCTAATCTTGTTCAATTCACCACCTAACATGTTCTCGCTAATCGGGAGTCTCAAAATTCCATTTCTAACTAGACTAAGGGAAGCAACGATTAATATCTAAGCCTAGACATACCTAATTAACCACGCGTGAGATTAAATTAAAGGTGCAACTCGAAGTGTGTGAACCGAGCGGCGTGGGATTAAATATGGCACTAAGCATGCGAAAAGGGCGAGAAAAGTAATTCCAAACTCCAAACAAAACTTCTAATTCTTTGAAAAAAAAAAAATTTTAAAAAAATTAATAAATTTTTTTTAAAAAAATTTAAAATTTTTTTTGAATTTCTGAAATTTTTTTCGAATTTTTTTTTAAAATTTTTGAAAATTTTTTTTTGAAAATTTGTTAAAATTTTTTTTAAAAATTTTTGAAATTTTTTGAATTTTTTAAAATTTTTTGAAATTTTTTTTTTTTTTAAATAAAATAAAAATAATAATAATAAACTAAAATTTGGGCTTTTGCCTTTTTTTTTTTAAAAAAATTTTTATTTTTTTTTAAAAATACAACATTAAGATTAAAAAAAAAAAAAAATCGGGTCCGGGCCGATCTCCGATCCGACCCGGATCCGGCCGACCCGGCGCCTATCCGGTCCCTTGAGGTGGGCGTGGTGAAGCCCACCGGAATAAAAACAACCCAAAACAATTAAAAAAACGCCCAACCCACTAAAATAAAGAAAATAAAAGAAATAACTCGGCCCAGTTCCCCCACTTCGGCCCATCCGAAAAATGGCCCAAAACCTAAAAAAACTATTCTAATTCTAAACTAAGGCCCAAAACCAAATAAAACATTAAAAATGGGCCAACAAACTCGGCTCGGATTTTTTTTTTTTTTTTTACTCCCGCCCTAGGGAGGAAAAAGAAGTGTGCCTAATGTCTACATGCCATGCAATTTAATGAACATAATTTTTGTTTAGGGATTAAAGAATTAAACCCTAATTTTAATTTTAATTTTTTTTTTTTTTTTTTTTTTTTTTTATAAAACCCTAAATGAAATGGGTAAAATTTAGGTGTCAACAGCTGCCCCTCTTTGAAGGGGAGCTCGAAGAGGTTCCTTTCAAAGATAAGAGACGCCTAAATTTTGTTGACGGAGGGCACGGGATGATGCAATGCAAGAGGGAGGAGAGACCACAAACCTCTGATGCGTGGTTTAAGGTTGGACCACAAACCCTTTTGAAATGCGTGGTTTAAGGTTGGACCACAAACCTTTTGAAATTGGGATTTAAGGAATGACCCGAACCTTTTGAAATCGGGGTTTAATGGATTGACCGGAACCTTTGAAATCGGGGTTTAAGGAATGACCCGAACCTTTTGAAATCGGGGTTTAATGGATTGACCCGAACCTTTTGAAACCGGGGTTTAATGGATTGACCCGAACCTTTTGAAATCGGGGTTTAAGGATTGACCCGAACCTTTTGAAATCGGAGTTTAATGGATTGACCCGGAACCTTTTGAAATCGGGGTTTAAGGATTGACCCGAACCTTTTGAAATCGGGGTTTAAGGAATGACCCGAACCTTTTGAAATCGGGGTTTAATGGATTGACCCGAACCTTTTGAAATCGGGGTTTAATGGATTGACCCGAACCTTTTGAAATCGGGGTTTAATGGATTGACCCGAACCTTTTGAAATCGGGGTTTAAGGATTGATCCGAACCTTTTGAAATCGGGGTTTAATGGATTGACCCGAACCTTTTGAAATCGGGTTTAATGGATTGATCCGAACCTTTTGAAATCGGGGTTTAATGGATTGACCCGGAACCTTTTGAAATCGGGGTTTAATGGATGACCCGGAACCTTTTGAAATCGGGGTTTTAAGGATTGACCCGAACCTTTGAAATCGGTACCGAGTGTACATACCTGTAGGTCAGCTCGGAATGCTTGAAAGCTTTCTGTCAGCGAGGCTTAAAAACCTGGATACTTAAGGGCTGTTGTCCGAGGATTCGATAGATCGCCTGTCGTGTCCTTCCCAGCAGGGTCTTGGGAATTCATGAATGCTTGGACGTATCTGAACATTTCTGATATCAGCTTGAAGGTTGGCGTTTGAAGAAGCGTCGCCTGCTTCTTACAGGATTAGTAATAACAGGTACATGTATTTATCTTAGAAACAAATAACCGGCACTCTCTAAGACACATGCTTCAAGATCCGTTCCATTGGAGTTCATGTGTAACGATTTTAACATGTTCGTATCACTAACTTTCCACCGAGGATAATTATCATTTAAGACAATTTCCACTCGTGACATGAATCATCTTGAAAATGCTAAATGAGAGACTTTCAATTAGAAAGGACTTTTGTTCACTCTCATCTAAAAGGGTTATTTTGTGAGAATCACTCTGTCTTACCATCATCATGTCGACAAAGGTCCGAGCATTCTCGCAAACGGTACAACCTTACCAATCTGAGAGGTCTTCAATGGGACCGTGATATAGGCTTGGTCGATGGCTTAACGAATGAAACTGTCCAAGTCGAAGCTATGAAATAGATACTTCGTGGTCATCTTTGGGTTTACAAGTCGGGAACTCTGCGAAGTAGGATAGAAAAATAATCTTGTTTCCACTTCTTCGAGCGATGCTTATAAACATATGAGCTCCTACGTTGACTCAAGTGCCCCAATCAAAAAAGACTTTACAAATGACGTAACGTAGGTTAGGTTCATGGGTTGAGAAAACGAAAGGATCGCAGGCTCAATGATGTGTATTGGGGTGAGAGTTGGTGATCATCTCGACATCCTCAGAAATGCGCTATCGATCTTAACCATTCGGCGTTCGTCTCCTGAGGACTTGAAGGATGACTATTGCTTGGCTAGGGCTGATCTTGTACTTTCAACACATATCATCCCAACATCTTGCTTCCCGTTTAATACATAGGGGCTAGCCTCGCTCTGACAAGCATACTGCCTTTAATGCCCCCTAGCTCACGCCCTTTTTTTTTTTTCTTTTTTCTTTTTTTTTTTCAACATTCGTATTCACGGGCATTGACCTTGCCTTTGCCAGGTACACTGCTTTTTCGTGCCCCCTTTTTTTTTTTTTTGAGATTGGTTTAGACAAATTTAGGCAGTACAATGCTATTGAACTCTCTCAAGTCTTCGTCTTTAGTCGACGTTCTGGACCATGATGCTCAAATAGCGATGACTTTTGCCTTGCCCCGGTGTGGGCGACGATCACCAACTAGGTTTTGAGAAGCAAAATTGCAGGCTCAATTGGGTTGTTTAATGGATATGAGTGTGTAGAATAGAGAATGAAACGCTTTTCGTCGTCTTGAGGCACTTGAATTCACGTACTAGTCCATTTGCAATAAAGACACTTAAAGATCGATACAAGTGAAAGCAAGAACATTTTCTACCCATTTTCCTGCCTCGATATGCCGACTCACCTTCGATTCGCCTCGGGATAGGGTGGTTCTTGACATGGGTGGTACTAAAGAAACTTCACAAGTGTTTGAGCTCAAAAGGTTAAGCGAAATGGTAACTTATAGCGTTTGCGATAGGTGAACGAAATGCCTCTCATCACTTTGGTTGCCGTACCCTTTGCGAGATAACCCTTCACTTTGCGAACATGGAATTTTTCGCTCAACTCACTAGTACATGGGACAGTGTATGGGGCATGGCTTGCCTTTCATCATTCCGACACGTCTCATTTAGCATATTCAAGCATCTTCGCACCACTCATTGAATTGTCCATTTTAATGACCCTCGAGTGGAATCGGTGACTTAAACAGATAAAAATCGTTACAAAGTTCATGGGCATTTCAGACATGCACATGCACCGGAAGGTTCATAACTGCATAACAATCAATTACCAGACATGACTTTGAGCATTCATTCAAAGAGTTGTTATCACAAGAAATGTTTCTCGTCACTGCACTTTAGCTCCTTCATGGTTCGTCCTTCATTTCGTTGCAGTTGGATACCTGAAACACGAACACATGTATGTATGCATGACATGCATGATGCTAAGTGATTTGGATTGCACGAAAAATAGCTTTCTAGCCTTGATTTCATTCATGGAAAATACTTCTTGACTGCGTCAGAGTTTACAGGCTTGGACAGCTCGTGGCCATCCACCTCCATTAACACTAAAGCACCACCTGGCAAGACTTTTTTGATGACATAGGGGCCTTCATAAGTCGGGGCAAATTTGCCGTGAGGGTCACGTACAATTGATATCACCTTCCTCAATACCAAATCGTTAACTTCAAAGTGTCGGGGACGGACTTTTCGATTGAACGACTTCGCTACTCGTTTCTGGTAGCATTGACCGTGACATATGGCTTGTAGTCTACTCCCATCGATCATGTTCAACTGTTCATGCCTTTGTCGTACCCATTCGGCCTCATCAAGTTTTGCCTGAGAGAACCCTTAAGGATGGAATTTCGACTTCCACGGGTAGGACCGCTTCCATTCCATAAACTAATGCAAACGGGGTTGCTCTGGTCGAGGTGCGGATTGATGTCTGATATGCCATCAATGCATATGGAAGTCTTTCATGCCAGTCACGATAATTCTCAGCAGTCTTCGATAAAATCTTCTTTATGTTCTTGTTTGCTGCTTCAACGGCCCCGTTCATTTGAGGGCGGTACGGTGATGAATTCAGATGCCGGACCCGAAATGTATCGAGCAATCCATCCACGATTTTGTTGTTCAGATTAGAGCCATTGTCAGTGATGATTGCTTCGGGAACTCCGTAACGGGCGATGATATCGCGGCGAATGAACTTAGCCACGTTCTTCGCGGTGACATTGGCATATGAATTGGCCTCGATCCACTTCGTAAAGTAGTCGATTGCTACTAAAATGAATCTGTGTCCGTTTGACGCCTTAGGGTTGATTGGTCCAATTATGTCTATCCCCCACATGGAAAATGGCCAAGCTTGAGACATCTGATGGAGTTCGTTTGGCGGAGCATTAATCCTATCTCCATAAATTTGACATCGATGGCAACATCGCACATGCTGAATACAATCAGACTCCATGGCCAACCAATAGTACCCGAGTCGCATGATCTTCTTTGCTAGGAGATGGCCGTTCATGTGGGGACCACATTCCCCTTCATGTATCTCTTTCATCAAACGATTGGCCTCTTTCGTGTCGATACATCTCAATAACACAGAATCATAAGATCTTTTGTAAAGCGCGTCCCCGCTAATGAAGAATTTTGATGCCAACTTCATCAGATATTTCCTGTCTGATGCTTCACTCCCTTGAGGGAACTCACCTTTCTGCAGATAATTCAGAATGTCATGGTACCATGGTTTTCCGTCAGGCTCCTCTTCAATTACCATACAATAGGCCGGACGCTTAAGGATCTCGATCCTCAATGGTTCGATATCCAAGCCTTTCGTTACTTGCAGCATTGACGATAACGTGGCTAAAGCATCAGCGAACTGATTCTGAGACCTGGGTAGGTAATCGAATGATATTTCTTGGAATTCTTTCACCAGCTCTTCTAGAAACTCATGATACGGGACTAGTTTTGGATCCCGCGTTCGCCACTTGCCTTCGGTTTGAAGGATAATGAGGGCCGAATCACCATAGACTTGCAATTTTTGGATCCCCAAGTCAACAGCAGCTTGGAGGCCAAGGATACATGCTTCGTATTCCGCGATATTATTTGTGCAAGGGAAAGTCAATTTGGCAGCCACGGGGTGGTGTTGACTATCCGGGGAGACGAGAACTGCCCCAGTACCGGAACCAGATAAGTTGACTGCACCATCAAAGTACATGGTCCATTTGTCGTTTGACGCATATAAGACCTGCCTATCCATGTCTCCATCTTCATCGGAGTCTTCCGCTTTTTCGGGATTTTCCGCTAACATGTCTGCTATGGCTCTACCCTTTACGGACTTTTGCCCCAGGTTTTGCACGTCGAATTCTGAAATTAGAATCTGCCACTTGGCCAGCTTCCCCACCAAGGCTGGCTTCTCCAAGAGATACTTGATGGGATCATTCTCAGTCACTAGCAGAACTTGGTGATGGAGGGTGTATTGGCGTAGCCTGCGCAACACCTAGACCAAGGCTACGCACGTCTTCTCAACCTCCGGATAGTTCACCTCAGAGGTGGTGAATTTCTTGCTGAGGTAATATATCGCGCGTTCCTTCCCATCATCCGGCCTTTTTTGGGCCAGATGGCTCCCAAATGATTCATTATGGATAGTTAGGTACAAAATTAATGGAACTTTGGGCACCGGGGGACCAGGACCGGGAATGAGTCGATAATACTTTATCTTTTCAAGGGCATCTTGACATTCGCATCCCATTCGATTTTGCATTCTTCTTCAAGAGTTTGAAAAATGGCCTTGCCGTTTCGACAAACTGGCGGATAAACCTTGCGACGTAATTTAACCGTCCCAATAAATCTGCGGACCTCTTTGATAAAGGGGCGGAGGTCGTAAGTCGCAAATAGCCTTTACTTTTGACGGATCAATCTCGATGCCTTTATTACTGACCAAGAACCCAAAGAACTTCCGGACTTTGCCCCAAATACGCACTTCGCGGGATTGAGGCGCAATTTAAACTTTCGGAGGCGTTCGAACAACTTCTGCAAAACTTTGACATGGTCTTCGCCTCGTCTTGATTTCGCAATCATATCATCTACATACACCTCGATCTCCTTGTGCATCATGTCATGAAATAACGCGACCATGGCCCTTTGATATGTTGCCCCGGCGTTTTTCAGGCCGAAAGGCATCACCTTGTAGCAAAAGGTTCCCCACGGGGTTATAAACGAGGTCTTGCTCCTATCTTCCTTCTTCATGCGGATTTGATTGTACCCTGAGAATCCATCCATGAAGGAGAACAATTCGAATCCCGCAGTACTGTCGACCAAGACATCTATATGTGGGAGTGGAAAGTCATCCTTTGGACTAGCTCGGTTTAGGTCGCGATAGTCCACACAAACCCTGACTCGACCATCTTTCTTCATCACCGGCACAATGTTTGCTATCCAATCGGAGTAATGCGACACCTCGATGAACCCCACTTTTAGCAATTTCATAACCTCCTCCTCGATTTTCTTGGACAACTCTGGCTTGGTCCTTCGGAGTTTTTGCTTCCTTGGCAGTATACCAGATCAGTTGGCAGAGCATGCTCTACAATTTCTGGATCCAATCCCGGCATGTCGGCATACGTCCAGGCGAACACATCCTGATATTCTTCAAGAAGGCGAACCATTCTTTCGACCTCTGCTCTCGAAAGACTTGCCCCGATCCTTATTTCCTTGACATCCTCATCGTTGCCCAAGTTTATGGTGATTGTTTGCTCTGCTGTTAACGGCCTCGATTCCTCATGTCGCTTCCATTCACGCTCAATCCCCTTCGGATCGTTGTCATCGCTATCGATATCTGAGAGATTCCCTTCGTGCAAATCCGAATCACATGCCTCCTTACCATGCTTATGCATAATGTGATGCCTGAGATGTGATGAGATGAGTTAGGATATGAAGTATGGTACATGCCATTTTGAAAATGCTTTTGAAATTTTTGGCAAAAGGCGCGTAAGAGCTCATCCTCATGTCATCGGACTTCCTTGCTCTTGACGACCATGAAAAACAGGGAGCACGTGGAACCCCAGCCCTCAGCGACCATCATAGGACCAGTTTGGTATGATTCCACGTGTCCTTAACAAAACATGCACGCATTTCATTGAATTAAAAGGGATAAGGCCGCATTACAACATGCACCGCCCCGAACCAACGGCTCAAAATTCGGGGCTGGACAAAGTTTTCATTACAAACGAGTTTAGACTAACAAACTGCGACAACACTAAGCTCCCGCGCAGGGGAGGGAACATAAAGCAAATAACAACGCTAATGGGATCCGCCCTACTCTGCAGGGTTAACGACACTTCCAGAAGATTCAGCTTCTTCACATGTCGGGATAGTGCACACGACAACCTCCTCGAATAGCTTAGCTATACTGTCAATGGCCGCCTCTTCTTCATGTAGCATCTTCGGAGGATCGGGGAACATCTCTTTCAATCGGGGGAGTAATGGGCCTTGGCGGCTCTTTTCACTCAATACTTCGCTATGGTCTCCCACGGCACGCTCCTTGGCCTCCATGGTCGCTCTGGCCTCCATTGCTACCTCGACCTCGACCTCCATAGCTACCTCGGCCTCCGCGATTACCTCGGCCTCCCGCGGCCATTTCCCTCCATCGACACCCATCCCATACCTCGGCCTCCGCGACTACCTCGGCCTCCGTTGTCCCGACCTTCACGATTGCCTTGATCTCCATTATCCTGACTTCCCTGATACCTAAGCCTTCCCTCTTCGCGCCTTTTCCAGCTTCGATGGGTTTCCGAATCCCTTGCCCATGCAACCCGAGGCCTTCCCCGGGGTTGTACCCGCTTGCGAGCATAATTCTTCCAGCTGCTAGAGCCGGCTTGGACAGTTCAGGGGTGCGCATGAGCGAGCCGACGGGAACGTGAACCATAGACACCAACTCCAGAGTTTGGAACGGCAAAAGTACACCACAAGTGCCATAACTTGTCTCGGAGATCACTTTGGTGCCATAACTTTTTTTGGATCACTTTGGTGCCAACTTTTTTTGAAAAACGATCACTTTAGTGCCAATCGACATGGCCACCGGAAATCGACGTGGCTCTTTTTTATTAATTTCCGGTCTTGATGGCTCATCGGAACTGACGTGGCTCGCCGGAACTGACGTGGCACTTGTTTTGACCGAATATTGGCGGAGTCACTAAAGTGATCTTTTTCTCCGATTTTGGCACCAAAGTGATCCGAAAAAAGTTATGGCACCAAAGTGATCTCCGTATACAAGTTATGGCACCAACAATGTACTTTTGCCGCTTGGAAACTGGATTCCTCTTTGCATTCAGGCTCTACGTATGGGATGGCTGTCTCGTGATAGACTTTGAAGTCTGTTTCTCCATGTACTGTAACGAGCTTATCATCAACCACGAACCGCACCTTTTGATGGAGACTAGAGGGTACGGCACCCGCGGTATGAATCCATGGTCTTCCTAGCAGAAAGTTGAACGCGCTTGGGATGTCTAGCACTTGAAAAACACCAGAAACGTCACAGGGACCGATCAAGAGCTCCAATTCTATCTCTCCTATTACTTCCCTTCTAGTGCCGTCGAATGCTCGTACAGGATTTTTGGCAGTGCGCATCCTCCCTAGATCGACTTTTAAGAGACGGAGGGTGGCTAACGGGCATAAATTCAAAGCGGAGCCATTATCGATCAATGTCCTTGCGACCACCATATCATGGTGCTTAACCGAAATGTACAAGGCTTTATTATGATTTCGGCCCTCCACCGGAAAGTCTTCGTCCGTAAAAGAGATTTGATCCTTCAACAGGATGGTCCCTACAAATTCCTCCAACTGGGCTTCGTTGATCGTTTCCGGGACATGAACCTCATTAAGGACCTTCAATAAGGCATCCTTGTATTTCTCAGAAGACTTGAAGAGATCCAGGAGAGAGATTTGAGCTGGCATTTTCCGCAATTGATCCACCACATTGAATTCACTCGTTTTTATTACCGCCAAAAATTGCTTTGCGTCTTCTTCCGTCACTGCTTTCTTCTCAACTCCTCCGGTGGACGCATAGCAGCGACCTGACCGGGTGATGGCATCCACTTCATCCGTTCTGTAATCCCACGGAGCCGCCTTTGTATCGAAGTCTGGAGGGGCTTCAAGGACTATGACTCCTTCTTCTTCCAGAGGTGGCAGCTCGATGACAACTCGCGTCATATCCTCCCCTTCCACATGGATTGCTGAGAATTCTTTAGTCGCGAGGTCGATGATTACTGGCTCGACATCCTCCGCCTCCTGCTCATAATCCTCATCAGAGAAGTATATCACGACCGGTGTCGTCATGGCGACTAGTCCCTGTCCCATATCGACATCCCCAATTACCCCCATGCTCATCGCTCTATGAACACACTCTAATTTTTCCTCCCACGTGACGCCATTTCCTCCTTCGTGGTGTCCAGCTAGTTGAAGAATTTCGTATAGCCTTGGGATGTTCACCACGAAGACTTGTTTGCTCACGTTCACTTTCCCGAACACCACATTTACACCCTCGGCATGGTCGGGTAAAGGATTTCGCTTCACGCTAGGTTGCGCTCTCTCGAACGATAGAATCCCCTTGTCCAACAAGTTTTGGACCTTGATCCTTAGTGCAAGACAGTTGTCCGTGTCATGCCCCCTTTCCCCCCGGTGGTATTCGCATGTCTTGGTCATGTCAAACCCAGGGAATTTTGGAGGATCGTCCCTAGGTACTTCCTTGGCTACCATCCTCTTCTCAATGAGCATGGGCAATAATTTTGACAAGGATTTTGGCAGCGGGGAGAATTCCTTATGAGGAAATCTCCTACTTCGATCAGATCCTTGGGGCGCATGTCTTTGTACGGTTGAGGGCTTTTGTGGGGGTGCTGAGAAAGACTTAGACGGCTCTTGGACAAATGCAACTTCGATGGCGGCTTCCTTGTTCTTCTTGATTGGGAATCCCTTGCTATTCCCCGCGGGTATCCTCCCATCGACAATCGCCCATTCTACCCCTTCGCCCACCTCCACCAGCTGGGAAAATGTTTGGCATCCAGAAGTTAACATCCCGTGAAAATACTCAGGTGGCAGGGTTTTCAGAAAAAGTTGCCTCATCTCCCTTTCGATCAGCGGGGGCTTCACCTGTGACGCCATTGCCCTCCATCTTTGAGCGAAGGCCTTGAAAGGTTCATTCCTTTTTTTTTCCAGCCGAACCAAGTCTTCTCTCGTGGGGATGATTTCGGAGTTGAACCTGTACTGCTGAAGGAATTCTTCGGCAAGATCTTCCCATCCTGTGATTGCCTCAACATCCAGCGCAATGAACCATGACAAGGCGGGGCCAATCAGGCTATCTTGGAAGGTCTGGATGAGGAGTGGCACGTTGTCGGAATAACGAGCCATCTTTCTCAAGTAATACTTGAGATGAGTCTTAGGGCAACCGGTGCCATCGTACTTCATGCTGAATTCCGGTTCCTTGAAGGTTTCAGGGACTTTCACTTTAGCATACGGGGACAACTTGTCAACCCCTCGCATCTCGTACTTGGAGAATACAGAGTCGTTCCTCCATCTTGGCCAGGCGCCTTGCGCTTTCCTCATCGAGGCGGGAAACAGACTCCTCCCTTGGAACAGGATCCAAATTCACTATGATCGGTGTGACAGAGGGGAATCTGATGCAGTCCCCTTTTCAGGAGGGTCCGTGGCATGTGGATCAATGGCCAACGGGGGAGTATGTCCTGACGAGGTGGGGATAGAAGCCTCGGTGGCATGTGCAGGTGGAGAATCCTTGAGCTTTTGACTTATCTCGGCCATCATGGCGGTAAGTTGGGCCAGTTGGTTTTCCATATTGGTCATGCGCATATTGGCTTCTTCGCTCTCCATTCTGACTTTTGCACGGGTTCGGATCGGGGACTTCCTTTTAGCCGTCTTGATTACCTTGGTGGAACGGATGCACCAGTTGAAGCCCACTTGTGATGGCTACAAGAAGAAGCTCCCCAATCTCGGTTTCGCTAGACGATTTGCGAACACACCGAGAGCGAGTATAGGTGAGCACACGATTCAAATAGGAGGTTGCCCCATGGCAATGGTCTAGGCGTTTGGCGTCCCTCGAGAGAAAGTTTTTTTGTTTATTTATTAAAAAAATAGATTTTGGAGGTTTTAGACATTACGCATTTATAAATGAAAGCTACTTTGAAATGAGAAGATGAGATTCTTTTAGCACTTTGAAACAAGGAGGTACATAACGATTCCTAAACCTGGAAATTAGGAAGAACTACATTACTTAAACATTGAGACTAACGAAGTACATGAAACTGCTGGAATATAAGAAGAACGAAATTCCCTAAACATCGAGACTAGAAAAACAATAAAACTTCTCCTAAACAAGAACCTAGGGCGGCAAATTTTAAAACAAGTGTCATCTCAAACTTCTCAAGGTGACTCATTTTGTATGCGATGGAGAACCCGCGGCTTTGCGGAGCCGTTTGTTCTCTCGAGTTAACTTTGAGATACGAGTCTTGTCCATTTCCACCCTCTTTTCAGATGCTCGATTTGCGCCTTCCGGGATGGCTTGTCAGTCACTTCCGGGACCAGTGGTCGTAGCACGGCCGGAATTCGGTGGTTACGGATGTAGAATGTGGAGGCATGATGAATCTCTTCTTCCTCATTCAATTTCTTAGGCACGACAATTCTTTCGGGACGGCATTTCCTCCACGCGATCTCAATAGCACGGATCTCGTCGAAGTAATCGTAGTCCGTGCGAGTGAAGCGAGCCTGGAACATCTCCGTCTTGAGAGGTGGCGGAATCTCTTGTAGAGCTCGGTATTGGCGGGCCACCCTGTATGGGTAATAGGAGGTGGCGCCAGAGAGACCAAGCAGTGGGATCGGGTTGGCGAACTTGTGGGCGAAGCGGGCTTCCTTGACTTGGAGCCATTTAGCATGCCATAGAAATGCCTTGGGTTCGGGGTCTTTTAGGAAATTTATCCAACAGGAATACTCTTTGTCAGGGGAATGCTTTTCTAAGACCGAACCTCTCAGATTGGGTGCCTAAACTCATCTATTTGAAACAACTGCATAAGGTGCCCAAATCCCCTTATGTGAGAAAGAAACCATATTTGCAGAATTTCCGGGGAAGCTCGCATGATTTTTTCTCCGTTTTGTTTAAAACGATTAAGGGACAAGAATGTTTCGTTAAAATCATGTTGACATAGTTTAACCCGACACACATGTGTTTGACCACCCAGTGCAATTGAAGGATTTATGGCATTCTTACGATGAGGAAAAATGATCATCCGACAAAAAGCTAGAATGAAAATCCTACTCCTTTGGGCTATTGGTTGATTTGAAAACACTCGCCAAGAAAGAGAATGGGCACGCGTAACAATTAGCCTTAACGACCTTCCTTACGACCTCGGCCTTAACTCTCAGAAATTGTGACAACTCGGATATGGGGTCTATACCTATGGGTGGCTTGACAAGCTCGGTTCCAAGAGGCATTCCAATGGCAATGCTATATTCCTCCAAGGTCGGAGTTAGCTCAAACTCCCCAAATACGAAAGTCGATGTTTGAGGGCACCAAAAGTGCGGTATTGCTTGCATAACCCCGGAATGGATGTTGATCTTGAGCAACGGGAGGAGGCGACCAATCCTTGCCTCGACTTGTCTTTGGCCAGTTTGGTCCAGCTGATCCCACCACGCTATGAGCTCTTTCTTGGGAGTGGAAATGAATTGGACATCGGCTCTCCCCATCGCATATAAATTGAGATCGACGATCGACCCTAATTTGCCATGGACCAACAGCAGAAGATAAATGAATTACATAACAGAAGAGATAAAGAAGCTTACTCTATTAGGAACAATGGCAAACACAAAGACATACGCATGAAAAGTGAGGCTCGTTTTCTATCTAAATGGTTTAACAAGGTGGAGCTAAGAGGATAGTCGACCGCCGCAGCCTCGCGTTTGGTGTCGTCCTCTTATCTCCGGCTTAGTCAAAAGAGATACCCTATAATCACGCCGGTCTCGCGGACAAGGATAAACACTTACGACACCGGGAAAGAATTTTCGGGGAGAAGAAAGGCAACCTCTACATCGCGGTCTCGCGTTCGAGGTTGTATCTTCCTTAACACCATCCTAAAAGCGTCCCTATCACGGCCCGGTCCCGCAAAGATGGTTGTGTGTGCAATAGTGTAGTGCTAAAACATCTAAAGCATGCACAACAATGTATAAGCAAACAATGCTTCAAGCGTCTAAAATAAACATTCACTCCCCAAACCCCAAAACCTGCAAAACAAGTGGTTAATGGTAAAAACATTCACGCTAGGGATGTATTTGAACAAGATAAACGGCTTAAGTCCTCTAAAAAGTCCCCAGCGGAGTCGCCAAGCTGTCGCGACCTACCCGAACCGGCCCCGAGGCCTAAGGGGTTTGGCTAATGGATTACTAAGTTAAACCTAGTTCGAGCTCTCCCAAGCCCATACCAATTCGCGACTTAAGTTTAAGTTGTTAACATGCAAATCAATTTCATTTAGGAGTCGCCACTAATCGGTTTTTGGTAGGTCGATTAGACACCTAAGCGAAGCGCGGGAGCAAAACTTCACTTCTACGAACCAGAGATTCAACGGGTACGGGGACTTGTTTACACTAATCGACTAATTAGTGCCCTTTCGGTACCTAATCTTGTTCAATTCACCACCTAACATGTTCTCGCTAATCGGGAGTCTCAAAATTCCATTTCTAACTAGACTAAGGGAAGCAACGATTAATATCTAAGCCTAGACATACCTAATTAACCACGCGTGAGATTAAATTAAAGGTGCAACTCGAAGTGTGTGAACCGAGCGGCGTGGGATTAAATATGGCACTAAGCATGGGCGAAAAAAGGGCGAAAAAAATAATTCCAAACTCAAAAAAAATTTCTAATTTTTTTGAAAAAAAATTTTTTCGAATTTAATTAATAATTTTTTTTTGAATTTTTTTTAAATTTTTTTTTTTTGAATTTTTTTAAAATTTTTGAAAATTTTTTTGAAATTTTTTTAAATTTTTGAAATTTTTTTTTTTTTTTTAAAATTTTTCCGAAATTTTTTTTTTGGGCGAAATAAAATAAAAAAACAATAATAAACTAAAATTTGGGCTTTTGCCTTTTTTTTTAAAAAAACCTTTTAACCTATTTTTTTTTTAAAAAAAAACCACAACATTAAGATTAAAAAAAAAAAAAATCGGGTCCGGGCCGCACCACGATAATGGGGGATCCTAGGCTCGGCTGAGGCATAAAACGGACCAAAATCATCAAACACCAGACACATGAGGAAACAGAAGCGCGCACGAGGCGTCACGGGCCGGAACTCGCGCCAACCGGGCGGCCGCGAGCTCCGGCCAGTGAGCCCGAGACAGAGGAACACAACAGAAACAGGGGATCGAGAGACCGGATCCGGCGGCAAAATCACGGAACGCCCGGTCAAACCAAATTCGCCGGAAGACCCTCCGCTGGCGGAGGACCGTCGACCGCCGCCTCGCGGAAGACCCTCCCGCCTCAACTCTCTCACTCTCTCGGGTATTCCCTCTCGCCTCTCTCACCTCGCTCCTCCCTCCCTTCTCGTGGGTTGCCCCTCCCTCCGCTTCTCCTCTCTCGGATTTAAAGGCGGCCCGACACGCGAGGAGGGCCGAGGAAGAAGAAGAAGGCCGCCTGACCTGGCCGGCGCCGAGGTCAAGAGGGCCGCCCCCCCGTACGCTGACCGGGAGGGGAAAGAAAAAGGGGGCCGAGGGAATGGCCAGCTTCAAAAAAGAGGGAATAAAAATAAAAAAGAAAGAAAAAGGAATGGGCCAACAAACCGGCCCGAATTTTTTTTTTTTTTTAAAAAAACCTAAATGAAATTGGTAAAATTTAGGTGTCAACAAAACCATTAGAAAAAGGCACAAGAGCTGAGTTTCCTTTGCAATTAATCCATTCTAATATCTGTGGTCCAATGAATATAAGAGCGAGACCAGGTTGTATATTTCATCATATTCATAGATGATTGTACTTGATTTGGATATGTCTATTTGATTTCTCATAAATTTGAGGCATTGAGTTGCTTCAAGAAATTTATGAACTTGGTAGAAAATCAACTAGACAAGAAAATAAAAGCATTAAGATTCGATCAAGGTCGAGAATATTTATCTAATGAGTTTGAAAATTTATGTGATGAAAAAGGAATAGAAAGACAGTTATCTATTCCATATACTCCTCAACAAAATGGTGTTGGCGAGAAGAGAAACAGAACCCTATTAAAAATGGTTAGGTCCATGATGGCATAAACTAACTTACCAATCACCTTTTGGGGTAATGCTTTGTTAACTGCTGCTTATGTACTTAATCGTATGCCTTCTAAATCAGTTACTTCCACTCTGTATGAGTTATAGATAGGTAGAAAAATCGATTTAAGTTTTCTTAAATCTTGGAGTTGTGCTGCTTATACTCACGAGTCCTCTCATAAATATGGAAAATTGGGTCCCAGAGGCAAAAAGAGTATTTTCATAAGATACTAAGAGCACTTGAAAGGGTATGTGTTTATAAGTGAGTAAGAAAGCGAGAGTATAACTGAATTTGAATCACGAGATGTCACATTCTTAGAGAATGAGTTTCTTAAGAAGGTGAAATAGGTGAGGATTACTCGCTATTCGAAACCTTGGATCATGATAATGAAATTGATGAAGTTCATTTAAGTGGGAGCAATGTGAGAAGTGAGGAATTAAATTCAAGTCAATCTCAATTGTAACCGTTTGATGAGACAATATCGTCATCATCAAATCCAAATGGGAGCGTAATGGAGAATGATGCACCATGTGTACGGACTCCTATATGGCAAATAAGTCGCAAAGAGTATTCCCTGATGACGTTTTGACATTGAAAGGAAAACTTTCATGGTTGCTTCAAAAGATGAAGATAAGCCAAGAAATGTAAATGAGGCTCTAAGTTGCCCTAATAAGGAAAAATGGATGTTTGCAATGGAAGATGAAATAGAGTCAATGAAGTCAAAACATGTTTGGAAAGTGGTTGATCTTCCAAAAGGACGCAAAGCTATTGGGAATAAATGGGTTCTCAAATTAAAGCGACAAGTTAATGGCTCAATAGAAAGATATAAGGCTCGCCTCGTGGCGAAAGAGTATAATCAATAGAAAGGAATTCATTATAAGGAAATTTTTTCTCCTGTAATGATATTTACCTTAATTTGTCTTATTTTGGCAATAGTAGCAAGTATGAATCTTGAATTACATCAAATGGATGTAAAAACTGCTTTTCTAAATGGAGAATTAGAAGGAGAAATTTACATGGAGCAACCCGTTGGCTTCATTGTGAAAGGCTAAGAACAAAAAAAGTATGTCGACTTTTAAGATCAATATATGGCCTTAAGCAGTCTTCGAGACAATGGTATGTATATTTTTCATAATGCCATAGTAACGTATGATTTTACAATGATTGATGAAGATCATTGCGTGTATATCAAAAGATCCAAAGATCAGTTGTGATCTTATCATTATATGTTAATGATATACTAATTGCCGGAAGCAATATAGAGTTGATTAATATTGTAAAAAGTTGGTTATCGTCTAACTTTGAAATGAAAGATATGGGTGAGGCTGCATATATTCTTGGAGTTTAGATTTCAAGAGATCGTTTCAAGAGATTATTGTCTCTTTCACAAAAGACTTATATAAACAAAGTTCTTGAACGATAAGGTGAAGGATTGAGCCATAGATTACATTCTAAGACTCCACAAGAGAAGGAACAAATGAAACGTGTTCCTTATGCTAGTGCCATTGGAAGTTTAATGTACGCTATGATGTGTATAGGACTTGACATATATTTTGCAGTTGGAATGGTAAGTAGATACCAATCCAATCCAGTTCAAGCATATTGAAAAATCGTTAAAAGAATCATGAGGTATCTAAAGGGTACTGCTGATTATTCTCTGAGTTATCAAGGAAAGAATTTATGACTTGAAGGTTACTCAGATGCTGAATGTGGAGAAGATTTGGATGAAAGGAAATCTACCTATGGATTTGTTTACTTACTAAATAATGGCGCCATATCTTGGAGCAGTAAGAAGCAAACTTGTATAGCCTTATCCACCATGGAAGCCGAGTTCGTGACATTGTCAACATCAGTACAAGAGGGAGTTTGGCTTAAGAGATTTTTGGATCATTTAAGTATTACTGAGAATGCTACAACCTCATTATTGGTTAATTGTGATAGCCAAGCAGCGATAGCTTACACCAAGGATCCAAAATATTATTGCAAGATCAAACATATAGATACCAAGTACAACTTTGTTAAAGATATGATAGCACAAAAGGATGTGAATTTACAGTACATATCTATGCATAAAATGATAGCAGATCTTATGGCGAAGCCAATTCCTAGAGATGTTTTCTATGGTCATGTAAAATCTCTAGGACTGCATAGAGAGTGATGTACTGAATATTGTATTTTTTCCTGAATGTTCACATTTAATGAAGTTGTTTTGACATTCTTAATGCCTATGAGTTTATTTTATATTTATGCATCTTAATGCTTAATGCATTATATTGAGAAAGTATGTCGGACAGATAAGATTAGCCCACTTATACGAGTAATCGCCTCTATTTACTATATGATAAATAAAAATGAGACAATTTTAAGTTTATTATCTAGGTGGTAATCAAGAGCTCAAGCTTAAAATATAAATGTCGCATTAGCTGAGTATTAAGATGAGGACATAACATTTACTATATCCGAAACTAAAATAGCCCACATATTTTACTTTATCTATTTTTGATGCCAGATGTGAGTGCTGATGGATTCTTTGAAAGAATAGATATGTGAACTCAAGTTTAGACATTGAGTATGTCTAAACTATCATCTGTACGGTATTGAATGTGAAGACATATGCTCCATGGGAAAGGAATTAATATCGTATTACATATTTCATACTACGTATGCATGAGACGATTAATAAGAGTGGCAAAAGTTTTGATCTTAATTTTATGTCCGTGAGACTCTTGAGGATAAGAGTTCTTCATTTAGTGCCCTTATGATTCTGACTTATTCTCAAAGTTTCTATTCAGTTTTCGCTATCTTAAGGTGTTGCCAATAGTTATGAATGATTCGATCTAATGGGGTATTTCTAGAAAAGCGAGTTAGACTAAAATTGAGAGGTTTAAGGAAAGAGGAAGATCAATTTGTTTATGATGTCACATTCTATTTTTATAGTCACAGGTCGATCAATTATGATTTTGAGTAAATCATAGTTGTGAAAACAATATACAAGATACTAAAAGAGATCAAGAGAGATATAAATGTGATTGATTGATCTAGGGTATTGCATACTATATTTTCTCGAAAACGTTATGCCCAATTTGAGCTGCTATGTACTCCTAACAGATGCACGGCAACGAGCTCTCGAAGTATACTGATTGCACGAATTATTTGCCGGTATGAATTTTGCAGAGAAGAGAGAGTTATGTTTAGTCCACCATGTGCAACTAGGAGATAATGGGTTTTATAATTTTGGGCCGCCCATGTTGGGCTAACCCAGCCCATTAGACTTGAAAGAGCCCATGAGAGAGAGATAACCGCCGAGGCAGTTATTTATGGGAAACTGCAAAAAGAACAAAAGGGTGATGCAGATGAAAAAAAAAAGTACGTTCTGTAAGATATTCATACTAACAAGAACAAAACTTCTCTCACTCAAAAGAAAAAAGAGCTCTCACTCGACTATCGAAGAATCGTACTCCCTCAGTGTTGCAATAGGAGCATTTAATCCGTGAAAAACAAGGTACATCCTTCTTGGTGATGTACTTTATATGATCGATGATTCAAATTTCAACTGGGCACGTTTCCGCATATGTTTTTAGCATTATTCGTTAGTTCGAGTTTTTCATTATTTAGGAATTTGTTTCCATTTTTCCGCATTTTGTTTAGGAATCTGTTTCCAACAAGTTGAATCTATTGTCTTTCAAGATCTGCTGGCAAGCATAGAATGTGGACATTCGGGTACCATAGATGGTGGTGACGTGAGTAAGTCATGAGCCGTGATGGAAACAATTATAAAGCAGTAGCTCTCCTCTTCCACCATTTCCGAGCATGTACATTGTCTTTTGTCAACTCTATCAACGTATTTTAAGTGGTATGTTCCCATGCACGTCTTCAACTCATCAATCTATAAGGATGAAGACCTAAGGATGGGCGTGAGGTGTTCTTCTTCTTAAGAAACGAAGACTATTCAAGTTTATGGACACTGCTCAATGAGGGTGCCATCTTTTCTCATGGAATGGAATTCGTCATATCAAATCAATAGGCTTATGTAGTACATATATTTTTGAATCAATTCATCGTCATCGCCAATAACTATTCCCATTGGACCTCCTCCTTTAGTTCAAAATGTTCGTAATATGGAACAAGGACAGTTCCTGGTCTCTCCAACTTTAATGTCCAATATATTCTGAAGTGGCTTGATGCACTTCTTTATGGCAATAGATTCCAATTACTGGTGGCGAATACATTAAAGTAGACATGAGCGTAAGTCCAGCAATCTATCAGAGCTCACTTGAGCCAACTAAACATAAATTGAGCGGGCTTGGTCAATCAATTTCCTTCCTAAGCTTAGGCCACTTACATAGCCCCCTTCAGACATGCCCAAACCTGATTATTCATGAATAAATTTTAGTACTTTTTTAAACCAAGGGAGCATTTGGATAGGGGTTTTAGCCCTATATATTCTCAAATCGCAAGTGGAGCAACCAAAAGGAAATACACTTTCTCAATGTGAACAACTTCCTAGAAAGGCGCGCAACGCCATGATATTCCAAGCACGGAGGCCCAATCCAAGCTTTGCTTATTAGAGACGCTACTTCCATGAATCAACTCTTCGTGAAATGGAATCTGAGTATGGCAAGCATAAATCAAGGAACTAGCTCACCAAAGATGCAGTGGAGCCCGCCGTCGGAAAACACTAAGAAAATCAACGTGGATAATACATGGTGCTGCTTGACCATGGTTGGTTCCGTCGCGGGTATCTACAGAAATGCCTCTGGCTTTCTCATGGACGGTTTTCTAAGACAGATTCATGCTCCCTTTGGCCCTTGTTGCTGAAAACCCAGCTATGGGGGAGGCTCTGTCGTGGCTGAAGCGCAAATAAGGTGCACAAACTGAACAAGAGATGGAAACTGACTTGCACGTGGAGATCTCTTCGGATAACGTGTCAGTGGTGGTGGAGTGTGTATCAGGCCGAATGGAAGCTCCATGGGCTGCTCGGTCCATTATCCATGACTGCAGATCTCTATTGGCCCAGTTAGGGATGTCAATGGGTCGGATAGGGCCGGGTCTTCATGATACTAGACCTGACTCGGACCGAGACCTGTTTAGCATATAACCACATAGACGGGTCGAGTCGATCCGGGTTGGGTTTCGGGTTTTTTTTTTGGGGAGGGGGTTTTTCACGGGGTACGTTTAGAAGCAAGTCTAGCAATATATAAAAAGAAAGGAAATTTGTTTACCCACTCAAAGACCGGGTAGAACGAACACGAGGCGACGACCCGAAAAGATCTCACAAAAAATGCAAGAAGAAAAGTTCAGTGACTTGGGCATTAAATTATTGAGCAAATCAAGAGACAAAAGAAAAAAGAAGATATCAGCATACACATTCTTGATCCGTCACTATCGGCAACAGCATCAACATCCCACTTCTACTTGAATATACAATCTGATTCAAGTCGTAAAAAGGAACCCGACCCAAAACATGATGTGGGTCGTTTTCCTTTCGGAAGATTGAAGACAAATTTAGTTTGAGAGAGGTACTATTGCTAGCTTTTTCCTTGCAAAAAAGAAAGAAAAGGAGAGACCTTTTGAGGTAAATGCTCTGGAGGCGAGGAATAAGATGATGGATCTTCACTTCTCTGACAAGACGCGAAAGATTAATGAAAATGCCGCAACACAAACTATCAAAAGTAGCTTCCCTCTGCACAAAACACAGCTTGGATGCTCCTGGTTCCACCGAGATGGTGTGCTGCCGCTATTTCTCTCTCTACCTAGTTCAAATCCAAGTCGAATGCGTCTGCTATTGAAAAATGGTCCCCTAATCTGCGAACGATCAAACCACGACTTGAGCCAGAAATCCCCTGATCACCGACAAGACACTAGACCGAAGACAACCATAAAGTCGAATAAAATGAGAAATCCTAAAGTGAGGTTTTGTCGAGCAGAGCTACGATCATGCTTGAGTGAGTAAGAGAGATGTGCCGCTGTGCTACGTTTGATTTGCAGAGGACGTTTGATTTCTGGGTTCGTGGAGGAAAATGGAAACCAAAGCACAGACGAGGACGAGGCTGTGCGACTTCTGGAAAATGACTAGGGTATTTTTTAAGTCACGGGTGAAGCCCGACCTAGACCGACCCGGCCCAAAACAGGGAAAATACCCAACTTTTTGAGCTCTTACCCGGACCGAAGTAGACCCAAACCGAAAGGCCCAAATTTTTTGGGCCGGGTCAGATGGGTATGGGTCGGGGCCGGGCTTTTTTTTGACAACTCTAGGCCCAGCTACGTGGAGTCAAAATAAGATATGAGCCTGGAGATACTAATTAGGCCGCGGACTAGATCAACAAGGCCCATAGAACTGGTTCCCTCCTGCCCAATTGGCTTTCTAAAACTCCCCATTCCCTATGGTTAATTTTATGTCATGATCTCGGAAACTTTTATAATCTATCTTTTGGATAGTAATGAAAGTCGTCTTTCCTGACCCCCAAAAAAAAAACAGCTTCCTAGAAAATTAGCACTGAATGTGTGCATAGTGGGTCTTTAGGAATCTTGAACTAACCAAAGGACAGAAAGCAACTTTCATATCTCTGCATCTATCATCGCAGTTAGAATTGGGAATAACATGTATTATGCTTACAAAACATACGCTCTTTTAATTACCTCTTAAGTGCATACAAAGAATAATGGCTGAATATTGGACCATTTGGGAACTATCAAAGAATAGATAAGTTAATGGATTGAGTAAAAAAAAAAAAAAAGTCAATTTGAGTGCTGAAATGAGTATCGACAAATTCAGGAAAAAAATCTAATTAGCTCTCTGACTAACTTTCGTGCATGGTCGTATTTGGCAAGAAATATAACCAAACATGATAAAAGATTGAATGTTTATCTATAAATAGGTAGATAAAACATTTTTAGGATTTCGTATCTCGATTATGCTATACACAGAAACCATCTAAACTGACCAATTGCAAAACGAGATGTGGATACATTTATTTGGTGTCACGGCCCTATAAATCGCAGCTAATCCGTACTCAATCATGCGCGAGTGCAAGAGTCAATCTCAAATATATACAGCGATGGATGACAAGGCTCAGAAGAAGGTTGCTTTGAAAAGTCGATCTCGTGATCCTAGGAGGGCTGCCCGCGTCAATTTAGAATGTACGCTAGAGTCATTAATTGCACTCTTCGGCTTGGGCTATGCAGCCTTGTCTCTTGGTCGTCCTCGCAAGCAAGATACTAGGAGTGCTGCCGAAATCAATTCAGATTGTGCACTTGAGTCGATAATTGTACTCTTCAGGCTGGGCAACGAGGCCTTGTCTCTTGTCCGTCCTAGCAATCAGGCCAGTCTCGGCCTGGTCGAAGATCCAGGCACATCCCTTTCTTGTGCTCTTAGGCAATCTAAAGGAAAACAAATGGCGGAGTTGCGTGAGCCCTCCTAACAGAACTCAGAATTGTCGAAGAACCCGAGAGCTGCAAGAGAGCGCCTTGTTGAATTCCGACGAGAGGCAGAGAAATGCCCAATCAAAGGCGAGTGGGAGGCACTGCTGGACCAACTCTCCTTGGAGGAGCTGAAACCTCACAAGAGAAGGTCTGAAGAATTCAGCATGATGTTAACACAAGCAATTGAAGACCGGACAACTGATTCTCATGGCAACGATTCTGACGATCCTCCCAGTACTGATTCCTAGGAGTGTCCTTGTAATAAGGTGGTTCGATAATGTAATAAGTGAGCTCATGCCGCTTCTAATCGTGAAATAAAGTGTGTTGCTTGATGATACATTTTTCTTGCACATCCACTTTTGAGCAATTCTGATTGATAATGTGCCGATTTGTGGAAATGCAAAAATTTGGTAAGTCAAAGGACTCAAATATGGTAGGTTTTGTTTTCTAGATACTTATCATTTTATTTCCTAGAAATGATTGTGGTACTTATATGAATTTTGGCGGCAATATGATTAATTACTTGCCTCTACAGGAGATTGTGCTTTCTAGGATGGTGAGTTACCATGGTAACTTTCTCCAATTAAAGCTACATGAATGTGCATGCCTATGAATTATTGAATTGTGTGTTAAATGTCTAATGTCCCACAAGAAGATTAAGGAAGTATTTGTCCTTCACCGAGGGATTAAATTGAATTTGAACAAATTAGCCCTTGCGGACACGAGTGCTCCTTGTAGTTTTAGTGAAAAAGATAACACAACTCTAGCAAAAAAAAGAGAGAGAAAAAGAAATAGATAAATGTTGACACTTGAATTTCGCCGACAAGCTCATCATGCATCTTCCAAATAAAACCATTTCAGGAATCAAGTTCGCCTGTAATGGCGGGAATTGACCCCTACGAAAAAAGAGTCAGTTTATATGACCATGCATTCCTTGTTCTTGCAGACTAACCTACCTCGGAACGATAAGTGGGTAGGTTTAATTGGTGTCACGGTCCTATAAATTGTTGCTAATCCCCACTCAATCATGTGAGTACGTGAGTAATACAAGACAATGTCAAATAACAGTAGTACGACCATGGCAAATGAGACTTAGAAGAAGGTTGCTCTAGGAATTGATTTACCGATGAATTTGGTACAATTTCGTTGATTGTTCATAAGATTGAATAATTGTTGAATAACATTTCGGCCCCAAACTTCCTCCCCGCCCTCAGAGACTTGGTGATTTATCTTCATATTCCTTTCAGTACGTGAGTAATACAAGACAATGTCAAAACACATGAAATCTATATGGATTTATGGAGATGCATCAATTCGATCAGTCAAACTAGGAAATTTGTGGTAGGTTTTGTTGTCTATATGCTTTTCATATTGTTTACTGGAAATAACTTTGGTCTTATGTAACTTTTGGCTGGCATCTCAAATTTTGCAGCGTAATAGGAGCTTGCCATGGGGTAATTTAAACGTCATGAGGCAAAAGTGCTCAGAGAAGCATTTTATTGAGAACAAAAGCACACACTTCATTACTTAATAGCACACGCTCCAAGTGGAAACGTTTTACATAGAGAGAGTAAGGGAACATAGCTGTTCCATACATTACACTGCATAGGCAAAGTTCGCAGAGGAGGACTGGCTGACACTAAGCAAGCCCTCTTTATTCATTAAACTGGGTACACGCTCACGGAGCACGCTCTCATCGTTACTTGACTAATGTGCACCATGGCAACACTCGAACTTGACAATGTTATTCATCATGCGCGGGCAGACCGGGCACTTCACATCCTCCGGGATGTAACCCACCATGTTCGGGATATAGAAGTGGTGGCACCTCGGGAGGATGTAGACCCGGTCGAACTGCTCCCTGAAGACCATGTCGAACGTCTTCCCGTTCACGTTCACATGCTTCTTCCACGTCTCGTACTGCACCATGACCTTCATGACGTGCACGTGGGAGTCATTGATCACTACCCGCGACCCCTTTGTGAGGACCGCAAAGCCACCGTCCTTCTTGAAGTTGGTGTAGAGCCTGAGGATGTCCTGCATAAGGGGTTCGTGCAGGTCCGCTCTGGTTTGAAGCTTGGAGAGCATGCAGCTCTCGAGGCGGGTCCAAAAGAGCTGCGATTTGGTGACATTGAAGGCAACGATGGAAATGCCGTCGTCAATCATCTTCTTTAGCGGCTCCTCAATCTCCTGGATGGCCTTGGGTTCTTCCGCTCCATACAGGAAGATGTACTTCTCACCCTTGATCTGAGAAGAGATAGCGAAATCAATGTTTTTATCAATGAAAATAACTTATTCTCATTTTTCATGTCTATATATTGTAAATCGAACTAAACACTCATCTTACATTTTCAAAATTTCTGTACAAAAGTTCCAGTAAAGCCGTGTCTGCTCGGATATAAGATGAATATTGACCATTTATTAATAAAGAATGGACAACATGATAATGTAAAATAGTCTTTTATGGTTGTCTCTTATCCCATGTATGTCTGACAGATTCTACGTTTGAATCGAATTCTTTTATTACTGCATCAATTTAACTAAATTCATCTTCTAATAAGCAAACTCAAAGATCAAAGTTTCTTGTCACACCCATATGCGTGCACCCTAGTTATATAAAAAAGCAAAAGGATAAAAGAAAAGTGAAGAAGGAAATGAAGAAGAAGAACAAAAACTTACAGCTTCCTGTATCTTTGGAAAAATGAAGTCAGTCACCAAAAGCTCAAACCAGCTAATGCCAGGCCTCTTCCAGATGTCTGCTGCGACTGCACCGGTGAAAGGGAAAGCATCCCATCCCCAAACTCTAATCATGCTCATGGCATTTTGGTTTGAGACTTTTCCTTGTGGATCCAATACTGTTACCATGGTGTCTTGCCTAAAATGCCACTGCTCTTTAATGATCCTGATGGCCACCCTGTTGATAAGTGTATGGGAGTGCACCGAGTACCACGGCATTTGCAATTGGAGGTTCTGGAACTGTTTGATCACGTCCTCACCTTCTTGTTCGATGATAGGGACCCACACGATCTCATAGCGCTCCTCGTGGAACTTGTGCTCGTTGTAGATCTTGATGAGGATTGAGAGGTCGTGAGAGGTCAATTTGAGGTCCGAAATCAGCAGCAACACATTCTTCCTCCGGAGCGACTCGACCTTATCCTATATAACAAACAAAGAGAATTATAAACATTGGTGTGTCGCGTGCTTTTTTTATAGCACAACTGGTGAAAACTATTTTTGTGTTTGATTCCAACAAATGTATGTGATAAAATTCTTGGCGAAAGACAATTTTACGACAACGGCACGTTGTGTAAAGTTTTGATGTATTGGACTTGTAACATAGAGTGATGTTAATCTAGAGAAAGTTGGAGATATAAACCCTTGTCTTCTTTGAGCCAATGAAGAGAGGCTGAGGATCATCCTTGATGTAAAACAAGGCCTTGATCAGCTCCACGTTATCGGTAGGGGCATTAAAGAGTCGCAGCAGCCTCTGATACTCCTTAATTTCCTCTGCATTATGAAAAAAATAAGTTCATTTGACAATTAGTCCAATATATTTAGGGCTTAATTAAGTAGACAAAGAGAACACAAATTTTACCCTTTTTTTGTAAAAAATGTTCGTAATGTCTCTTGATAGTGTGGTGGATCATCTTCACTTTCCGAGCAAAGATAGGAAGATCTTTTCCCTTGTTGCTAGAAAAAAGCAACAAAAAGAGAATTCTCTTAGCGGCATGAGTCAGTCCAATTCACGCATATTTGGTCTCATCAAGTATTGATCTTTTTTTTTTTTAATCTAAAACTACTTCTCGTGCCTTTTCGGGACCCCAACAAGCAATTGGAAGTTAAATTCTTCTTTTACAAGAGTTCTTCACCCTTGTGAAAAACGAAAATCTGAAAACGAATCGGGCTAAGGTATAGTCCTCTATCATATAGTTTATTAATTAGAATAGCTGAAAATGATTTAGACCATTAAAGCTTATCTTTCATTAAAAAAAAAAAAAAAGGCAAACTCTTTCGAAAGCAAAAACAAAAAGAAAGGTATTATGCTTAATTAGTTAAACATACTCATCGACCGTGCTAATGAGGCTGGTGAACTGAATAGAGCAAGCAAGGATACTGATGATGATCTGATAAACGCTGCTTGGAACATCAATCATCGTAGACAGCTCGGGAACATCTTTGGAGTCATGCTCAAAATCCACAATGCATTGGGTCATGTTTAGGGTGGTCTTGATCATTTCGTTGAGAACACCGAAAACTTGGATCTTTTGAGGGTCAGAGGGCTTTGTGATTGCAGGCAACCCCTTCAGTATGGCCATAGATTCCGCGAGCTTGTCCGATGGTTCAACTCGAGCAAGTCGCCAAAAGTCACCATAGAACACAGCAAGTGATGAAAGGGTAATCAGAGCCTTGTTAACCCATGAGTAGCTCGATAGCTCGAGAAAGAGCGAGACCAGTGTTTGGCGCACATTTTTGGTGTCTAATGCCTTGCAAGTGAGCTGATGCCAGGACGATAAGTTGATGCAAGAGATTAGTTATTCGCAACCTCTAAACAGCAGGCTAGAATGCAAAAATTTCAGAATATTAAAGCTTCCTAAGTTTAGTCTAAGCACATGCACGTGAAAAAAATCAAGTACTGGGAGGGAGATTATAAGATACCTGACAACCCACTTCGTTGATGGCTGCTAAAGGTGGATTGAAGCCCTCTTTCAGAGGCTTGAATTCAGGGCTTCCCGATCCCTGAGTGCCCTACGATGAAGATCACTTTATTCTGAGAAAGGGAAAGAGAGAGGAGAGAGCAAACAAGTGGTGCGATAGTTCACTATTCATCTAAGCGAGAGCCAACACTTAGAAAAGATCTCGTTATGTCAAACCATATGATCAATTCAGGGAGTAAAGTTAGGAGTAAAACATTGTCAGTTTGGAGGAGTTAATGTGTAATACACATGATCATGGGCCTGCAACCTAAGGGCCAGTCCAAATCCACTCAGGCCTAATGAGTCTGAAGAACAATCTTGGGTAAGCGTGGACAAATGCTCTTTGTAGGTGCTGTTTATTTTAAGAAAAGTTATCGAACTTTTCATTTTCATTTGCAAAAGCACTAGTCATTTACATAACGCCTCTCTATATCCATTGACCGAGACAGCTGGTCGATTTATGAAAATTAAGATTCCCATGTCAAGATGATAAAAGTGGTTTATGTGATAAATGGATTACACATTTCGAATCATATGAAAATAAAATGAAGATAAACTTGGCAGCTACAACGCTTTAGCTCAGTCTGGCCAAGAGAATTGTGGCAAGGAAAACAAAAGAGCCCTTTATCCAAACGCATAATTACTTGGATTAGTGCTTGTTTAAAGTACATGAATAGTGCAACACTTTCTAACATCAATTGCTTCGCCTTTCTTGTTTCTCCTTCAGCCATGTGAAGAGCAAAGCAACCAGAAAAAGCAAGCGTGGTCCCCCTAGTCCACTCAATAAATTGTCACTTCCATGTGGATCAGATTCTTACACTTCCAAATCTGATTCGGCTTGTTCTTTTATTACTTAGTTGAACACAATGTATATCTTCCTCTCATCGTTCTTCTTTTAGATCGAAAGAAAGAATAGGCCAATTGATAATCGTATCGTCATCATTTTATCAAAGTCTCGACATTAAAATGGCTTCAACTAAAATTATCACCGTATGAAATAATAATAAAACGTTAACCAAATAACTTTGGAATCCCAATAAGTTCACTTATGAGTTTTTATTCACTGCGCACTTTTTCCACTCGTGAGATTACCGCCCCACTTCTTTATTTAAATGACTATCAATAGTATCTTTTCTTATTAAAGAAGGATTTGAACACTAAAGAAGTATCACATGAAAAAGATTTGGTATATGTCCTCACACATGCAAAATTCAAGAAAATAGGGAAGGATAATTTTGAATAAGAGGGGTTTGGCTGCAAGAAGAACAACGAGAGGAAGCTCCACCGAAAGAAGAAGAGAAAATAAGACTCGAGTTTCTAGAGCGGCGTGGGCTAAGAAGAAAGAAGCAGGTAAATCGCTTGACTTAAAAGAGAACATAAAAGTACTCCTTGAGTATCCGGAGTTATAGAAATGAGTATTAGTTTCTTGACACGGTTAGTGTAAAGAAAAATGTCCACGAGCTGTCTTATCTAACCTTAATTGGAGGATTATAACTACCACCCTCTCCCTAACCATTAGATCAACAGAAGAGAGGGTCAATAGTGGAAAGCGTTTTACCACTGACGTTATATGTATAATTTTTCAACAAATTTATGGCATTACGTTGGTGATTACCTTAGGGTTGACGGTGGAGTCGACGATAGCGGTTGTCCCGTGAAGGGTGTTGTCGACCAGATGGAAGAGAGACTGAACATCCACGTCTCCTTCCTCAGGAGCGTGAGTGTTCACCATCTCTTTCATGAACTTCTCGTCGTCGAAAGAAGCAAGCAGGTTGGTCCACATGCTCTGGTCAATCTGGTGAGGCTTGCTTTTGTGATCCATCCCAAGGAGATGGGCAAGGATCGTGGCCATCTCAAAGAGAGAGAGAGAGAGAGAGAGAGAGAGAGAGGGTCTAGGGTTTGAGTGAGTGTTTTAGAGAGAGCAAAGCAGGGAAGGAAGAGGGTGAAGGTTGTGTGGTGCGGGGAGAACTTAAGCGTGCATGCTCTATTTATAGCCGGGGATGTGAGAAAGAGACGAATTATACGGACACGTTTTAATAAATGGGGAAGGGTGAGAAAGGAATACCAACATCTCCAATGCTCCATCTAGAAAGGAGAAATTCGTCACCACAACCTCATCAGCCCATACAAATCCATTAAAGTGGTCGCTCTCTTATATTAAAGTGCCTATTACAGATAAGTCAAGAGTACTTGAGAATGAAAAGAAATTTAGGATCCGAATTTGGATCCCTGACTTCTCCAAATAATAAGTCTTGTGCCACACTTGATTTACCGCCATGGCAGTCACAAATGATATATACAATGACTCATGTCTATGAATTTCAAATCATTAATATGTATAACGAAAGGTCAAATTATTCTCTGAATATGTAAATATTTCCGATGATATGCCTGAAATAACCTATGATTATGAGGCACACAACAAAAACCACATATGTGCAACATATTACCGCATTAATTTACTAAATGGCCACAAAACCTTTTTAATATCTCCAACTTTAATAAATCATTGCATAAATTAACAAGTGGATACATAATCTATTATTTGTGGTTTTTTTTGTGATGGCATTACTCATTTCATCTCTTCATCTTTTTAATATTTTGATTGTCATGGCATTACTCATTTTTTTGATAGTATGAAAAACCCATGCTATATAAGCAAAAAGTTGAAACCAAAAGGTGTTTTTGGGTGCAACTGTTCAAAGAATAATGAAAGGGCCCTAGAAGAAGATGCCAATACAGATGTAACATATACTCTGACCTACTTTTCATATATCTTGCTAGTCTTTAGTTACCAAAAGACATAAAATATCATGTTAATTATTTTTCAAAACAGATATCGTGAGTTTAAAATTATTTTGTGATAATAGATGCTAGAGCAACAAGGTTACTTCACTGTAAAAACAAACATCTATATATAAATTTCACCGGCCATTGTAATAAGGTTATACGTAGCATTGCTGTTCTATATATTGACAATCTTTGCGTTATTCTTTTTCCTGAGAAAAATAATTCCTCTTAATGTGGTTGTAAATGCCACATCCGCATTTAAATACCCCCCCAAAGCGTACCATTGTGTTCCCATTAACCCACTTACCTCATAGCGGTTGATAAGTAGCACCTTCCTATGACCAGGCGACATTCACGCGCTCGTCTCTTGCCTTAAATTATAAATGATCAATTTAAAAGTGATCGTGCTCATGCCTGCACGAGACTAGTAGAATGAAATTGAGAGATGCTCATCCTTTTTTTTTCGGAAAAAGTGATTCGAGAATGGCTGACTCCAACAAATGTGCATGAAGTGCGAAGTTTTCATGGTCTCGCTTCTTTCTATCGGCAGTTTATTGCGCATTTTAGCACCACTGCGGCCCCACTCACTTCATGCATGAAGAAGGGAGTTTTCGAATGGACGAATGCGGCTCAGAAAAGTTTTGAACAATTCAAAGAAAAATTGAGCACGGCCCTGGCACTTGCTTTGCCTAACTTTGATCTTGTTTTTGAAGTGCATTGTGATGCATCAGGTACTGGCATAGGAGGAGTTCTAAGTCAAGGAAATCGACCCATTGCCTTCTTTAGCGAAAACTGAATGGTGCAAAACTTTGTTATAGCACCTATGATATGGAATTCTACGCATTGTTTCGCACACTTGAGCATTGGAGGCAATATCTTATTCATCGAGAGTTTATTTTATATACTGATCATGAAGCTCTCGAGTATATTTCAAGGTAGTAAAAGCTTAATTCCAAGCGTGCAAAATGGGCTGAACACGTCCAGGAGTTCACCTTCATTATTAAGCATAAGACTAGAGTTCAGAATCAGGTTGCTGATGCTCTTAGTTGGAAGAAGAGCTTCCTCCATACAATGCGTTCTACTGTTCGTGGATTTGACTCTTTTTGATAGTTGTATCAAGAAGACTCATACTTTTCCAAGATCATTCCCGACGCACAAGAAAAGAAGCTTGCTGATTTTACAGTATGTGATGGTTTTCTTTTCAAAAGTAACTGTTTATGTGTGCCAGATTGTTCTCTTTGGCAAAGGGTGATCGATGAAGTTCACCATGAAGGACATTTTGGGCACGACAAGACTGTACAACTCGTTTTAGCCAAATACTTTTGGCCTCATTTGAAACGCAATGTACACCGACATGTGATGAGGTGTCGACGTTGCCAAATTGGAAAGGGACAAGCTACCAATGCTGGCCTTTATTTACCCTTACCATTCCCACAAACCCCATGGGAAGATATCTCTATGGACTTTGTCCTCAGACTACCATGCACACTTAGAGCTATGGATTCAATCTTTGTTGTTGTCGATCAATTTTCGAAGATGGCACATTTTATTCCTTGTCGAAAAACCATGGATGCTTTGCGTATTGCCGACTTATTTTTCAAGAAAGTCTATAAATTGCATGGTATTCCAAAGACTATTACTTCGGATCGGGGTACTAAATTTCTTAGTCATTTTTTGCAGCAACTGTGGAAGAATGTCGGTACTAAACTACAATATAGTACTGTGTTTCATCCCCAAACTGATGGGCAAACTGAAGTAGTCAATCGAACATTGGGAAGTCTATTGAGGACTTTGATCGATGATAATCCCCGCTCTTGGGAGACACGGTTGTCATTTGGCAAATTTGCATATAATTGTGCTAAGAATCGTAGTACTGGACATAGTCCTTTTGTGATCGTATATGGACGACAACTAAACTCTACTCTTGATCTTGCACCAATTCCTTTTGCTGAGAAATCGAGCAATAAAGTCGACGATATTGTTTCTCAAATGAGAACAATTCATGAAGATGTATGCCAAAGGAAAGAGAGCAAAACTGAGTCCTATAAAGTGGACATCGATAAACAGCGGCGTGAAGTTATATTCGAACTTGTAGATTTTGTTTGGGCTTATTTGCCACCGAAGCGCCATCCTGTTGGAAGCTATAACAAGCTTAGTAATCGAAAGCTTGGTCACCTCGAAGTCCTTGAGGGTGTCAATCCTAATGCATATCGATTAAAGCTTCCTTCTCATATGAAGATACATAACGTATTCAACGTTCGGCATTTAACACCTTATGTGAGTGATTCTTCCAATGATGACATGAATTTGGGGACGAATTCTTTTAAAGAAGGGGAGGATGATGCAATCCACATTGAAGACGAGCTCACTTGGCCAAAAAGATCAGCCTGAATTCAAGCTCATCGAAAGTTGCCAATTCAATGAACCCGCATTCAAGAACCTCTTGTCGAACGTTGCCGATTCGATGAACCCGCATTCAAGAGCCTCTTGTCGAAAGTTGCGGATTCGATGAATTTGCATCAAAGAACACAAAACACTTGAAGAGACACCTTGCGACAACCATGAAGACATTGGAAATTGTTTCGCTCTTAATAGCTTCTAGTTTCTATGATCTTTAATGTTTTCTAGTTTCGATGATCTTTAATGCTTTCTAGTTTCTAGGTTTTGACTTTAGTATTTTCCTATGCGTTTGCTTTTCTTTCTTTGGCTAAAACGCCCTCAAATTTCTATAAATGGTAGACGGATTTGATTAATGAAAATTTTGCATTAAGCAATTATCTTGAATCTTGAAAAGTTCATACCTCTGATAACCTAGAAGAGTTTTCACTTTGTCCTTGAAGAGTTGGAGGTTTTCAAATTTGCATCCTTGAAGAGTTGCAGCATCGATCTAAAAGAATCGATGCCTATCCACTTCCTTGGAGGCCTAGAAGAGCAACCAACAAAATTCTATCTTTTCCTCTGTTCTATCCATTTACATCCGTCCATTTCTACCCCAATTTCGTCCTTACTATAGTGCTTATTTGAGAAAACTCAAAACAGAGAAATTGTTAATCCAGAAGTCTTTGTTCATTTGGCTTTGGAATCAGGTCATTCCAATCTGTATTGACAAAGTTGCATCCATTTTCCCGAGCTTGTGCAGGATTGTAATTATTGTTTGTCCAGTTCCGCATGTGCAAGTCACTCTCCCCGATCCTAACGTTCGAGTAGCCTACACCAAGCTGCATCACGTACCAAATTAGATAAACCGATGATTACTTCTAATGTATTTTTATTATAGAGGAAAAACGAGGTTCATGAGTCCTCCGTTATGAGCAAAATATCACAAGAGATGCAAACAAGTTAGGGCAAGGATGGAAAATTCAAAATTCAAAAAAAGACAATTTTAAAAGAGGAAACCGTCATATTTACTAATAGAATGCTCATAAAGTTTTAGTTACAATTTCTATAGATTGTCAGCAAAGTTAAATTTTTATGTTTCATAGTCACCAAAGATTCAGACATAATATTTCTTCTTGATTGTAATACATTCAGCACTATGAGTTTGGGCGTAGATCAACTAAATTTATTTTTAAATGATCGAATTATTCTTAAAGACAATATCAACAAAGAAAAAGCACGAGCTGCTTTTATCACCATTAATGCGTGTTGGTCATAACTCTCTTTAGTACTTCCCTGACAATAGTAATCCATGAAGGTTACTTTTTTCTCCTACCGATGGTATTTATTGTAAAACTCCTTAGATAAGCTTTTGAAACAACTTAGGAATAACCTAGCTCAACCGGACTAGTGTGAAAGAAAATGCATAGGCTTATCGATATAGCTCCATCACACACATGCGCCTAACTAACACTTAGTTTTTTTTTTAAAATGATCATTGTTCAATCTCTCGATAGCGACCTCGGTGTTACAAACGACTAAATTTTAGAGCTTTTCAAGAATCGCGCTTCCTAGGTTGGATTGAAATGGCCTTGATCACTCCCTCCAAAGCTTTCTTAATTCTTGAATGAACCCTATCTGTTCCTTTTTCCTTTTTTTTTTTTGGATTTTTGCCAATAATTACTCCTCCTCTTTTTAGCTGGTGGCCACATGTTGAGGAACGACAATCTGGGAAATCCTGCCTGTCACAGGTGTACGTGTCCTATTGGGAATAGAAAGATAGGGGGTTAGGTTTTCTGAAACCTAGAAAATAAAAAATGAAAAAAAAGAGAGAAAACTGTTATTGGTAGATATAAAAAAATAAAGAATAGAAGGAAGGTGATACACGTGTTGGCCCAATACATCAACATCATATCGTCTCTCTCCTTCCTGATGGACAAGGCGCCTTAAACTCCACCTATTTTTCTCATCCGTATTTTATTTATTGCTATCTCTCTCTCTAGTTAGGACCGAGTGATTTCAATTTCCATATAAATTTCACTTGAAACTTGAAATATATTCATAAAAATGGATTCTTCATTTTTTAGAACCTGAAACTTACTATACATACCTTAAAACCTAGAAACTATCCTGTTGCAAATTCCAGGATTGGTTTAAGGGTTTATTGAGATTCCACATGTATTATTAATTAAAAGATTATAGTGAATTATCACCTTTAATAACCACCATTTATTACTTCAATCTAAATATTAACAAAGTAAAAGTCTTAGTCATAAAATGAAAACTCAGACTAGTGATTCTAGATTATACACACATCATCAGGACATCATAAAAAACCATATGACCGCTCAAAGACATAGGCAAAAAAAACACAAAAACTTGTTTTAGGTTTTAGGTGTCAGGTTCTAGGTTCCACCCACCTAAAACCTAGAATCTATCCATCGAAACAGGTTCCCTAATTTTTGGAACCTTGAACCTACTTTATATACATTGGAACATGGAAACGATAGGTTTCCGCCGATCCGATTCTCAGGTTCCAAATTCTACCTTGGAATAGTGCTCACCCCTATACTCTCTCTCTCTCTCTCTCTCTCTCTCTCTCTCTCTCTCTCTCTCTCTCTCTCTCTCTCTCTCTCTCTCTCTCGGAGCAATAATGGTCACCTAACTTGAAAAGGCACTCATTTTTACTCTTTCATTAACATTTGAAATGTTATTTTAATTCCTAAATTGTATCAAAAGACTAGAATATGCGGTGCCAGATTAAAGTAGGATCAATAAGGCATCGAATTAAATGGTTTTTATATTCAGCATGCCTACCCTTTCTCCTATTGACATTAAATCTTTTTAAGGGAAAAGTACTAAAAAAGTCATAAACCTATTACATTGGTATCAATTCAGTTATAAACCTTTTAATTACACAAATTTAGTCATAAACTTTTTCACATTGGTACCAATTCTATCTATCCGGCCAATTTAGGCCGAAAATCATTAACATTAACATTGGCCATCTGACGTGACATGGCCGGTGCTAGTGTAGATAATTTTAAATAATTTTATATTACCTTTTTTGAATTATTTTTTTTTCTTTTTTCCCTTTCTTTCTTTTTTTTTTCCTTTGTTTTTTTCCCTCCTTCACCGTCGCCGGTCGCCATGGCCGATGACTTGCCACAGGCAAGGGCATTACGACTCTCGCCGACCACAAGGGAGGGTCGTCCTCACTGGTGAGGGCAAGGGTTAAACACTCACAGCTCTGGGCGAGGGCGGTGCGATCTTCACCAAATGGCTGCCCTCGCTGGATGTGGCAATAACTGGACCCTCGCCAGATTCGGTGAGGACCACCCTCGCCCAAGTCGCGAGTTGCTCTCGCCGGCTCAAGCAAGGGTGACCCTTTTCTGTGGCTAGCGAGGGTTGTAACGCCCTCACTGTGGCTGGGTATCTGCCACTACCCAAGCAAGGAGAAGGAAGGGCAAAAAAAGGAAAAAAAATAAAAAAATAAAAAAAATGTATTACAAATTGTCAATGTCAACGCCGTTTGTGCCACATAGGACGGCTGGCATTCACGTCAACGATTTTGGGCCTAAATTGAGCGGATAGATAAAATTGGTACTAATGTGAAAATGTTTAAGACTAAATTAATCAAATTGAAAGGTTTAAAACTGAATTAGTATCAATATAATAAGTTTAGAACTTTTTTGATACTTTTTCTATCTTTTCAATCTTTAGGAGTAGATAATTTGCACGTCAATTTATCATTCGAAGGATGTTTTGCATAATGCTACTCATGAATGAATGGCAAACTCAAAAGATTGTTTACCTCGGCACAAAGCGGGGAAAAAGAAGAATGTTGTGGGATTGGCTATACATATTGCGAGAATCACGGGTGGAATTGAGTTTGAGTTATTTTGGAGCAAGTCGGGCTTTATATAATGACACTTGAAATCAACTCACTTGATTCTAAGTTGAGAGCTTGAGCTCATTGATTAATACTCATCTCATGAGACTTGATAACTTAATGAGTTATTTTGGAGCAAGTCGGGCTTTATATAATGACACTTGAAATCAACTCACTTGATTCTAAATTGAGAGCTTGAGCTCATTGATTAATACTCATCTCATGAGACTTGATAACTTAATATAACTTAATTGAGTTTGGGGATGGATAACTTAGTATAACTTAATTGAGTTTGGGGAAATATCGATGTTGAAAAAATCACTTGATCATTCGAATCTTTGCTGTGGCATATATAAATTATACATATCCACTTATTTATCGAATAAAATGTTGAATCAGAATTCAAATATCTCTGTTTTTATGCGAGTCTAGCCCCAGCATGAATTTTGCACCCGAGAGTCCAAGCGTGAGGCACGAGATGCATAGCAACAACAAATGATACTGAGGAAAGGCGACAATTCAATGATTTTTACCTGCTTTTCTGACCAAACAATAAATGATTTTACTGCTTTTCCGACCAAACAATAAATGATTTTACCTGCTTTTGAGGATTGCACTGGAATCGAGAAGGAACGACAATGCTACACATGTAATCTGGGATGAAAGCGACAAAACGACCCATGCAAAGTCCATTTATTCGAAGAACCATCGAGCCGTTGAGGGGCCATGAACGGAGGCCGCATTTTAACTCCTTTTGAAAGAAATATTCACCTCGTTCGAAAGCAATATGAAAAGAAAATTTCCTCCGGGAATGCTCTAAAAGGTATTTCTTAATCAAATAATTGAAAATAGTTATGATTTTTAATACAACGATTGTCTTATGTTATATACAAAAATTACTTTGAAAAGTTAAATATTTCTCATTTCGTATGTTAAACAAGTGCCGCAATCTCTACGAAACATGTTCACGAGACCCGTAACAAATCGGTGTCATGTTATGTCGTGATGTGTTATGTGCTAATTGGGATTGAAGTAGGAGAAGTTGGCTTCAATAAGTTGGTCATTACTATTCAAACTAGTTGAAGTACAAGTAATTCTATCACATAAACAAGAAAGATTGATATAATGGCACATATCAGTTTTGCTTGGGAGAGAAAGAGAGAGAAGATATGTGAGAAATAGAGAAAACGGGGGTAGAAAAATAATGGTTACTTAATACAAAATCAAAAAGCCAAAATTATTTATCCATTTTTGTTATATATTGTCTCGTAAATAACGAACACTTGTTAAGTAATTAATTAAGAAAATTTCATGATTTTCAAAAGAACTAACATATGCCATAGTAGAAATAGCTAACGTGAATCTTCACATATTGTCAATAGAAAAATATTTTCAAAATCGGCAACATATGAAATACTAATTTCAATATCAATAATCAAAGGCGATTTTTATTGACAATTATCCCTCTCTTTTTTACACCGCATACGTCTTGGCCACATGTATAACACAAGCCACTTAATGTACTGAAGACTATAATTTTCTTTTTTTAATTGATTAATAAGTACCATTTAGAGCATTCACTATCAAAATTACTTTACATATTGCTTTCGAATAAGGAGAATATTTCTTTCAAAGAGTTAAGATGCAGCTATGGTCATGGTCCCCTGAACCTCTCTTTCGTTCTTTGGATAATTGCCGGTCACCAGGTGTACGTTTCTATTGGGAGTAGAAAGATATGGCGATGGGTTTTCGAAACCCTAGAAAATAAAGAATGAAAAGAACATAAGAGAAAATTGTTATTGATAGAAATTAAAAAAAAAAAAATAAAGACAAGAAGGATGGTGATTCACGTGTTGGAACAGGCATAGGGAAGTGATGCCCAGCACATCAAATCATATCGTCTACAGAAAAGGACAACGTGCTTTAAACGTCACCTGCTTTTCTCGTCCGTTCTTAATTAATTACTCTCTCCCTCATCAATAACATTCACCGAAGTTGAAAAGGCACCCTTTATTACTCTTTTATTAATATTTAGAATGTTATTTTAATTTCTAAATTGTATCAAATGAGTAGAATATACAACAGTAAATTAAAGTAGGATTGGTAAGGCATCGCAGTAAATTATTTTTACATTCAGCACACCTGCACTTTCTCCTATTAACATTAAATCTTTTCAATCTTAAAGAGTAGATAATTTGCACGTCAATTTATCGTTTGAAGGATGTTTGGCAGAATGTTTCTTATGAATGAATGGCATGCTCAAAAGGTTGTGCACCTCTGCCCAAAGCAGGGAAAAAGAAGAATGTTATGGGATTGCATAAACATTTTCATGTGTGGTTTCTCTTTTGATGTCTATTGCGAGAATCGCAAGTGGAATTGAGTAAAGTTATGTTGGAGCCAGTTAGACTTGATTTAATGGCACTCGAGATCAACTCACTTGATCCTAAGTTGAGAGCTCAAGCTCATCGATTAATACTCATCTTGTGAGAACAGAGAACTTAATTTAACTTAATTGAGTTTGGGGAAATGACGAAGTTCGAAAAAAAATCACTTGATCATTTGAGTCCTTGTAGCATCTGGTGCCTCATGCGATACAAATGACAACATTAAAAGATACTAGACAAGACGGCAATTCAATGCTTTACTACTTTCGACAATTACAGTGGAATCGAGAAGAAGCGACAATGCTTCACGTGTAATCTGGGACGAGAGCAACAAAATGTCCCACAGGGGACCACGATCAAAGGCTGCATTTTGACTGTTTTGGAAGAAATATATTATTCATTCGAAAGCAATATGAAAAGAAAATTTCCTTAGGGAATGCTCTAAAAGGTATTCCTTAATCAAATAATTGAAAATAATTATGGTTTTTAAAACGATTATTGTTTCGTGTCATATATAAAAGCTACTTTGAAAATTTAATTATTTCTTGTTTAGTATGTTTAACAAGTATTCCAGTCTCTCCGAATCGCGTTCATGAGACCCATAACAAACGGATGTCATGTTGTGTTGTGATGTGTTACATGCTAATTGGGATCGAAGTAGGAGTTTGGCTTCAATAAGTTGGTAATTACTATTCCAACTAGTTGAAGTAAAAGTAATTCTTTTCGCATTAGAGGTGAGTAATTTCAAGTTTTGTACAGATTTCACTTGAAACCTACCTGTTGGAATAGGGTTCTCATTTTTTTGGAATCTAGAATTTATCCTGCATACCATAGAACCTGAAACCTACTATATCACAAGTTCAAGAATTTACCCAGATTTCACTTGTATTATTAATCAATTGATTGCAGTGAATTATCACTTTTGATGATCACACTTGTTATTACAATTCGTTGATCACAACTTATATTTACACGCACAAAGAGTATGAAATATTAACAAAGCGAAAGTCTCGGTCATAAAATAAAAGCTCAAATTAATTATTCTAGATTAAACACTCATCATCGGACGCCATGGAATACCGCAGGATCACATAAAAACATAGATCAAGAAAAGCACAAAAATTTATTTCAGGTTCCACCTGCCTAAAACTTGAAACCTACCCATCGAAGAATATGAAATATTAACAAAGTAAAAGTCTCAATCATAAAATGGAAGTCCGAATTAGTGATTTCAAATTATACACTCATTAGAGCTAGTGTTCTATTTAGCATACTTGTTTGTTTTTAGATGAAACACCAGGCAGAAAAGGTAGACTTGTTCCACCATGAGTGATTCTACTGATTTCAGTCCACCAGTCATTATAAATGCCCTTTTAGATCTTCGTACTTCAAACGTTTCTAAAATTAACTATCTTATGTGGTTTTATACCTTAATGAAGATGGTAAAATTTCAGAAACTCACCTTCCACTTATAAATCCATATTCTGCTTTCACAAAACCCCTTTCTTTCTCCTTTCTCCGTTCCATCAAACAATTCATTAAACATACCTCTCAAGAAGTTAAGGAATATGTCTAGTCATCCGGATTCAACCAACATCCTATTCCTATTGCGCAGCAAGAACATTTCATTACCCTCCGGATATATTTTGATTTTCCACGTCAGTGGGTATAATAAGGGTATACCTATCTCCACTTTGGTGTTATTAGCCTTGCTCTCTCTTTCTATTGTTGAAAAGGATTACCTATTGTTGGTTGCATAGCCCTTTTAGACACTCATTTCTTGGATTACCAACATGCTAGTATTGATACAATCCAAACCACTCTCAATGCTGGAACATTATTTGTTATACTATTTCCAAATTTCAACACGGCCCTTACGGACCCAAGACTTCTTCTTGCTCTTAAAGTTCAGCTACAGCTTACCAGAGCCTCTTAGACTCTTGATTCTATAGCCGCTACTTTACACTACCAAATGGTATACCAGGTCTAGAACCATGCTATTGATCTCAATTTCCTGGGCACGAAGGATGCTATTTTTATCTCATTAGACAATGATCAAACTTCCTGCGTCCATGTACCCGGACAGATTCCTCAATATTAACTAGTTAAGTTACTCCCCGACACTTGGGTAACTAACAATGAAAAACTTCATTAGAATTCCAGGCCTATCCAATTCATGGAATCTTAGTTCACAAAAAAAAAAAAGAGATGGTACGGTGGTCATTAAATTTAATAAGGAAAAAGAAGAAGCCTTTTTTTTTTCATTTTTCCGACAATCTTTATGATGCAAACTTGTCATGCTGTTCCTTTTGAGGAGGGTGACTCAAATCCTAGGACTATGATCTAGTCTTTTGATCAAGAGAGACGATCCATCCATTATTACAAGGATCCTTGGACATGACATTGTTTATGGGATCTTGATTGTCAATATTCCCTTTGTAGAAGCCCTCGTAATGACGACAAAAATGACAGACCATCTAAAAAGAAAAAGAAGCGGCCTAAAGATAATCTCTATCAAAAATATCTTGATGGAGTTCTTACTATAGGACCACTTGGTCATGATAGAGGAAGATACCAATTCATGGTTTCATATGAACCACCTCGGCCACAAACTCCTCCTTCTATTCCTAAACCTTGTGAGCCTCCCTCACCACCACAATCACCACCCAGAAAAGCTTCACCACAAAAGTCATTTGTTTCACCCTTCTTTAAACCCATTCAAAAATGAATTAGGAAAAATTGCTATCCTTTACAATTACCTGAAGAACCCTTCTATAAACTCATCCAACGATTTTTTGCCATCTAGATGCAGATACTAGATTCTATTATCCAAACCCTTCTTGGAGCATGTGCAGAATCCCATTCAGAATTTGTCCTAAACTGTCCAAACCCTTTATGAAAAAATCATAACTTTTTCATTCATTTACCTTTCAAGAAAAAAGAAGATATTAATCCCACAAAAGCAACTCATTCGGGGATGAATCCAGATCATTTGATCTTAGCTCAAAAGGAATGTTCAGACTTACTTCACCAAGGATTAATCGAACCATATGATTCTTAGTGGTCTTATGAAACATTCTACGTGAATAAGCGATCTGAGCATAACAGAGGGAAAATAAGGTTGGTCATCAACTACCAGCAACTCAATCAGTTCCTCCAAGATAATAAGTTCATCTAGGATGATAAGTTTCTCCAGCCTAACCCAAGCTAAGGTCTATTCTAAGTTTGACCTTGACACTGGATTTGGTAATTGGGAATCCATTTAGATGATTGACACAAAACTAGATTTTGCATCCCTAATCAACACTTTCAATGGACAATACTTTCTTTTGGTCTTGATCTTAGGGTGCATTTGGTTCAACTTTAAAAATGCTACTTAGGAGAATGCAAATGGCGTTTGATAAAAAATTCTTTATAAAGCTACTTTGGACCAAGTAGTGTTTGGTAAATTTTTTTTGTAAAAGGGCTTTGGGAATAAAAAAACCTAACTTACCCTTCGTTGGAGCCGGCATCGACCGGCCGGCGACGAGCCAAATTGGCATCGGCGACCGTCGCCCGAGGTCGGGCGACCTCTAGCGGGCGAGATCTAGCGATGGCCACTAGCCTCTTATCGGCCCGATCTGGCATTGGCCGCCTCGCCAGCCTCCGTCGCCGACCACCTCACGAAGAAGAAGATGAACAATACACACGAGGGCCAAAATCGGAAGAAGCCAAAATAAGTGATGGTAGTTTGGGGATAAAAAATTTGGGTTCAACATTCCAAATGCTAGCATTTGGCAAATGCTAATCCAAATGCTGAACCAAACGCCTCCTTAAAACAACTTCTTCATTATTCCAAAAAGCTATGTATAGAATCTTTCGGCCTATTTTGGCTAATGCCCAAATTTATATTAATGATATCCTCCTCAATAGCTCTGATGAGGATTCTCATTGTAAACTGCTAAGCTAATTTGCTAAATGGGTCCAAAAATATGGTATCATCCTATCCCAGAAAAAGATGATTATTGCCCAATGAGAAATTGAATTTCTCGGAATGCATCCTAAGAACAGGACATATTATCCCGATCCTGATATTGCTGAAGAATTGCGAAAATTTCCTGATGAGAATCTTTCTCTCAAACATATCCAACAATTTCTTGAGATAGTCAATAATCTCATAGACATATTCCAAAAATCACCAACTTGGTAAGCCCACTGCAGTAGATGCTAAAAAGGATGCCCCTACATAGGGAACTCAACAGACTAAATCAGTCAAACCCCTTAAGGAAGTTATGTAACATCTTCGTCCCTTACAAATCCCTTCTACTGGGAAGATAATTCTGCAAATAGATGCTAGCGATGAATATTGGGTTGTCGTTCTACTTGAAGAAATTGATGGCAAACATAAGATCTATGGACACAAAAGTGGAAGATTTATGCAGAGTGAAATGCACTATCACTCTACCTTCAAGGAAATCTTGGCGGTAAAGTACGACATCAAGAAGTTTGAATTTCATCTCACAAGAGATCATGTTCTAGTGGAACTAGATATGTCCTCATTCTTCTATATGTTGAAGTTCAAACAAAAGTAAATTCCTCATTCTTAACTCCTCAAATGGGCAGAATGGTTTTGAAAATATTCCTTTGAAGCCAAGCATATAGCAAAAAAGAAGAATGTGCTTGCTGATTTTTTTATCATAGCCAAAAGAATTTGCTGCACCAGTTTCATCTATAAATATGTATGTATCCAAAAATCCGTTCGGTGGATACAAACCTATCAAGATGAAACTTTTTTGGCCAAGTAGGCAATACCCACCAGAAGTTCCTGAAAACATTCAAAACAACACCCTTTTTGAAAATCTGCTATCATTAATTGAAAATATCAACTGCTGATTTTCAGCAGGTTCGAAGGACTAAGTCTTAGGCCTAGTGAGCTATAATTAAAATATCCTTTCATCCATCCTATCTCCCTCAATCTTAAAAGCGAATTTCCAGAGGAATTCGAGTGGTTTATTGATATTTGTTTAATTCTTATACCGTAGCCATTGAATTTCCAACAACCAGAATTATTTTCAGTATTGACAGAATTCTCTTGGGAGAAAAGAAGTTTAAGCATTTAGATAATATGCTTAATTGGTTCAAATAATTGAGAGCTTAGAAATGCATGTTTTGGGAACAACTTAGAGCTTGTAGACCCAATCCAGAGTTGCATACAATAGTTCTGTTTCACAGGCCATGGGTCTTTATTTGTCCAAATGAAGATATGAGCAAAACTCCATGTGATGTAGGAGTAACTACCTACAAACCTCAGTCGATTCCAAAAAAGTTATTCAAAACCATTCTATGCAAAATCTCATCACTTCCCTAGGAATATAGAGAACTCTAGAGACTTTTATATGAATATAACCAAGTGATATCGCTAGAAATATGGCCAACTAGTTCTAACGATGTGTCTTGGGATCATCTAGTTGATTACAAGTATCAGGCGATAATTGATATAACATTAATATAATATTATAACATAGATATGCAAGCTGATATGGATACCGCTGCCTCTGCCTCGAATCCTACTGCCTCTATCTCAAATCCTACTGCCTCATCCTCATCTCAAGAGGCCTCGTTATCATCTCAAGATTTGCAATCACAGGATCCATGGGAAGGACCATTGTCGCAAAACCCGTATGATTATAGTGAGCTACAGCTAGCACTCAGTTTAGGTCTTGATAGAAACAGTTCGTCACTACAACCGGAAAATCTTCCCCAGCTGAGAATTCCATCAAGTTTCGCTGATATCGCCTCAAGTTCTGCAGATATTTCAGGGAACTTCTTATGAGTCTCCACAACAAAGACAAAAGTCAGAACTTCATGAAGACGTGGGCCTAGAGATTGCGAAAATTGAACGGATCCTCAGGGATTATAGGATACAAAAGGACGGAGGAAGTTCGGACAGCTATGATGATGATAACATTAAAGAACCCATCCATAAACATGACCTCTAGAGCCATGCCAAGCGTGTTTGAAAAATCAACTCGTTGTGTTTGAAAAATTAGCTTATTGCCGGGAAAGTTGCTGTAATAATGTACTGTTCATCATTGTGGCGTCACTGTTCATGCACTGTTTAACACTATAGCAACACTATAGCAATACTGTAGCAAAAAAGAAAAATGTTGTCCGAAAGTTTATTATGTGTTTGTTAGTCATTTGTCAGTTGTAAAAGTCGTATGTCAGTTGTAAAGGCCTATATAGTCAGTCGTAGAGTGTCAAATTATTAGTGATTTCCAGAACCTCGCCAATAATTAATCGTTTGTGTAATTGTTTGAGCCTATAAGGCCACTCCTATAAAATTTGGAGGCACGATATGCTCCCAGAAAAGCTTCAAGAAATAAAACTTGTGTGTACATTATGAGTTCCTAAATCTTCACTTCTACCTTTATGCCTGTCATGATTATTTAAACAATCGCATGCGTGCTGATTAGTCTTGGTAGCATACTCTGCACTTGCCATGATATGAAACCTATATACCAAAATTTTGTTACTATAAAGTAGTTATAAGATGTGGATCAAAATTCAAAGAGGGGCTTAATGGCTAAAAGACGATCCCTTTTATATCGACTTGGAGAGCCGTCTGTGTGTATGGGATAACATACCTGCCATAATCTTTTTTTGTTTTCCCTAATCTACATCTTAGTACCCCTTTACAGCAAAATCACGCGAAGGTATAGACAAAGAAAAACACAAAATCTTGTTTCAAGTTCCATCCATCGAACCTACCCCATCAAAATATGTTTTTTAATGTTTGAAATTTGGAACTTACTTTGCATACCTTGGAATATGAAATCGGATAGATTCTCACCGGTCTGATTCTTCGATTTTAGGTGCTACCTGAAACCATGCCCACCCCTATTTCACATAAAGCAAAAACGACACATGTCAAGTTTACCTTGGAAAGAAAGGGAGGGGAGATATTTGAAAAACGGAGAAAATGGAGGTAGAAAAATAATTATTGCATAATACAAGATTAAAAAGCCAAAATTATTTATGCATTTTGTTAGAAATTATCTCATAAATCATGAACACTTGTTAAGTAATTAATTAGGAAAATTTTAGAATTTTCAAAGAACTAACATATGCCGTAGTAGCAACAGCTAACGTGAGTCTTCACATATTGTCAATAGAAAAATAATTTTTAAATCGGTATAGTATGAAATACTATTGCCAACATCAATGATAAGATTGGATTTTAGTCAATAATTATCCCTCTCTTTTTAACTTTGCATACGTCGACTCCACATGTACAATACGAGATAGTCAATGTACTGAAGACTGTAATTTTATTTTTTAATTGATTTGTAAGTACCATTTAGAGCATTCACCAGCAAAATCTCTTTTCATATTGCTTTCGAATAAGGAGAATATTTCTTTCAAAGAGTTAAAATGCAGCCCTGGCCATCGTCCCCTCAACCTCTCTTTTATTTTTGAAAAAGAAAAAGGAACATCTCGACAAAAGAATACAAAAGTAGAATGACTGAAAGAGGAGAAAAGACAGCGTGTTAGGAGAAAATTGTCGTGTGAACTCGAGGCCGATCACCTTTGCTTTTGTCTAGCCGAAACACAGCGTGAATCACGAAAAGAAAGAGAAAGGTCTTCTCTGGCAAGGTGCTAATAATGTCCTTGTTGAGTCGTTTTCCACTATTAAAGCACTAGCTAAAATTAGAAAACAAAAGTACGTTGATGTTCCCAATGATATCATCTATTCCCTTTATCATCCACTTGAGGCTTTGTCGTTTCTACAGGACATAACCTTTTACATAAGCGTTGCATATAAAGGTGTCATAGTACCACATAAAACCCTCACTAAAGCCCCAGATATTTTATTATGTCATAAAGTAGTTTAAGCTATTCCCATTGATACTAATACTTACACTTTTTTTTGTACAAATCTGAAAAATTGGCGACATGAAAAGAATTTTAGCATAGTGGTGTTACAATGGATATAATTTAGATTTTTTATGGTAATTGTTTCCTTGTATATGTATTTTTTACTTTCTCTACAGAATTTAAAAAAGAGAAACAATAAAGATTTCTAGACAATCCTACAAAGCAATGTTTCGGGAAAAGGACACTAGATGTGTTACCTTTTTTTTTTTTTTTTGCATATAACTAAATGGCCATAAATTGTTTTAATATCTCCAACTCTAATAAATCATTGCATAAATTCGCAAGTGTTATTAGTTTATTCTATTGATTGTTATAACAAAAAAACTCAATATGAATTACAATATCAAGAAATAGATACAAAAGATCCATGTTGAATGTGATCAAGTAACAAGTTCAAACCAAAATGCATTTTAAGTTTGTTGGAGGACAAAAGCAGTTTACGGTTCACACAGGACGTTATTGCTTCATCAGCAAGAAATTTTGGGGCAGCGGGTGCATGTGACCTAATGCTCTTCAACCGTTAAATCGTGTCAGTCCCAAATGGGACTTACCCATGCTAAAAGCTGCGATGCACTGGACTCATCACATACACCCTAAGCATTGAAGGCTTTTTCTTCATCAACGTTGGCTAAAGTGTTCAAAGAATAAAGAAGCCCTTAAAAGAAGAGGCAAATTTAGGTCTGATAAAAGTTTGGAGAATATATTCTCCAAAAACTGATGTTACCGTATGCTCTAAGCTCTTATTCTTTGAGAAGGCAATGCTTTAGGCTATCATTCATATATCTTGCTAGTCTTTAATTACCAAAACAAATATAAGATAATGTAAATTATTTTTCAAAACAGATGATCTTGAGTTGCAAATCTTTTTGTGATAGTAGATACTAGAGGAATAAGGTTATTCCACTGTAAAAACACACACATATCATGTAATATTTTGGCATTATTTCACCATTCAGTTTAAGATTTCTTACTATATATATCGTTTGTTCTTCTAAAAATACACACATTGAAAACCCTTGCACTATCTTTTTTCACCGAGAAATTTTTTCGAATGAATTAGTTTGTAATGTCACATTGGCATCCCTTGTCCTCGCAATGAGAAACAGATTGGAGCAATTAACGAGAGAGAATAAGCGTGCAGAAAAATGTACTGTCCCATTCGTCGGTCTCTTGTTTCACCCATGCGAGCTTGCCATTGATTCCACGTGAAACATAGCTGAAGAACTCGCTCTAAACTTCAATCTTTTTAAGAAGCCACTTGATTGTTCCAATTGATTGTCCATAGCACAATTTGGGGGTATTTTGACAGAAGGCATCCAATCTTAGGGGGTCTATGAAACTTTCCCTCTTATCTACATATCCATATATTTAGGTCAAAACTGACCTTTGTCTGACTCTTCAAATTAGGAATACAAGGAGACAAGCGGCTAATCTAGATTTAGTAGTTACCTCTCCTTTGGTAACTTCCTTTTCAATTACTACACATTCTTTATCCACTTACATATGACAATTTTCTTTTTCTTGCACCAACACAAATTTCGCAATAAAATATGGATGATTAACTTAAAAATGATTTGTTGACTTACTTAGAACGTGTATGAGACAAGTACGTTAAAGATTTTATGAAATCACTATCAATTAATCTAAAATTTTGAATTATAAGATGAAAGCATGATTTAGCATTCCTTCTTATGCAGAGACTGAACTAATAAGGGAAGTAAATAAGAGGTTTAGAAATATTTAAAACCATTACTACTTGAAAACTAGGGTGTTAGAATACATCACATTGCTCGTTTATATAGTTTCTATATATAATCTCTATTTGTTTAATTATTTAAATTGCTATTTAATATTTAAATATTTTAGTAATTATTATTGATCTGACAGAAAGAAAGAGCAATTGATGATGTAGGCCGTACGAGAAACATAAGTAAAGCTAAACCACCTTCTCCTTTTTTCGTTCAGAGGCATCACTGCCCTACACCAATGCAAACACGTGAATCACCGTCCTCGCCTAGCCTTTATTTTTTTCTTTTTATCAATAATAATTTTCTTTTAATTTTCTCTTTTTTTTGGGGGGCATTTCCTGGGTTTAGGAAATTTGAGAACTTGCCGCGCATCTTTCCCCTCCAAAAGAAAATGTACACCTGTAAAGCTGTAGGCCGATAAGATTTCACCAATGATTGTAACTTGACACGCGGCCCCGACGCATGTGGAGCTAAGAGAAGGATGATTATTGGAAAAATCCAAAAAAAATTAAGAAAAATTAAAGGAAAAGACAAGCGTTAATTAAGAATTAAGCAAGCTTTGGGGGGTAGTCAAGGCCATACTGGTACAACCTAAACAGCACGGTTGTTAAAAAGAGCTATAATCGCGTCATTAATAACATTGAGGTCGCTATCGAGAGATTGAACAATGGTCATCTTTATTTAATAGACCTAACATCGAGTTAACTAGACATAGGGTAAATGTACATGAATTTTAATGGACCTAAATCGATAAGTTTATATGTATCTTTCACTCTAATCCGGCTCCTACATTGTTTTGCAAGCTTGTCCATGGAATTTTACTGTAAATTCTGTGGGCAGAAAAAGAAACAAAAGCTTCTAAAAAATCCAATAATCCAAGGTGAGACACGACATGAATAGCAACAATTCATTGATTTACCTGCGTTTGGGGATTATAGAGGAATCTAGAACGAGCGACAAAATGACCCACGCAAAGTCCATTCATTTTAAAGAATGAAAGAGACGTTCTGGGGACCATGAGCAACGCTGCATTTTGACATTTTCAAGGCAATATGATAATGTCCTCCTTCAGTCGTTTTCCACTATCATAGCATGCGCTATAGATAGAAGAAAGAAGGAGAAGGAAATCTAGCATGTGACTAGGAATGAATGATGACGAGTGCGATGATGTTCCTCATGATATCATCAATCCCCCTTATTCTCCACTTGGAGATTTTTCCGTTCTACTTGAATAACCTTTTGCACAAGCATACCATGTAATTAAGCCATCAAATACCTTAAATTATGTCTGCTATGACACTAAAGCTCCAATTATTTTATCGTATTACGAAAATCCTAAGCTCTAACATTAACATCACCGGACTGGCACGTCAATAATTTTCAATGAATATTGACCAGAAGAACTACATATGAATTTTGTTTGAAGGTTTAGGACCTAACTAATAAAATTAAAAAGTTTAGGATTGAATTGACATTTATTTAATAAGTTTAGAATTGGTTGGATAATTTTCCCTATTTAATTTGAAATACAAGCTTTCTACCCTTAGTTTAGTGGGTGGAGATCTTAAAATGCTTCTTCGGGTGTCTCGACAAATATTAATTACTGATAAATACCTCATTCTTATAAATTAGATGTTGAGATTCATTGAGACATCAAATAGAGTACCATACGGAGTAGAGGGTTCATGTTCTAACTTGGCATCATTGTATATCTATGAGTGTTGTCAAAAGATGTTTGTCCTACTATCAAATGGTTGGAGGAAGAAAAAAGCATTTTCATGTGATAGATACACCACATGATAATAACCGTATGGTGTAACCGATCAATTATCATTTCGTACGTCTTATATACGAATCTCATTCTACGTAGTGTTGATTTTACTTTTGATTGGTCGTCGCAACGTGATGCGAAAGTGGTACAAAAACGGTAGAGGACCATCTCTACCTCCAATGTGAAAATCCCAATCGAAGAATGAATAGCACCATCGCCTGCACGACATGCGGCCGCACACATTTTGTTGGTTTTCACATGATGCAAACAGCGGTTGTGTGAACACGAGAATGAAGAAATTACGACTTGGGAATATGAAAACAAATGAAAGATCACTATAGAAGATAAGAATTTGAAGGCAAGAGTTCGTACCAGCTGACTGAGCAAAAACGCCAGCCGTGGCCATTGGCCCCACACGGTTCAAAGGGGAATGCCCCCGTTATGTCGGTCGGATGATAGAATATGCAATGTCGAATATTACGTGTCCATTAATATAATAGTGACTCATGAGAAATTTTTATTATTTTCATTTGTACATTTACACTGATATGCAGTTCCCACCGAACAACGCACATGACAAAATATAGAAATATCCGGCTCTTTTATTGCAATTCACCAATAGTGGGGAAAAATATAAAAAAAAAATCATAAACTTATTCCATTGGTACCAATTTGGTCATAAATCTTTTAATTATACTAGTTTATGACATTGGTATCAATTCACTCCATCTGGTCAATTGAAGCAAAAAATTATTGACATGGACACCAACCGTCTGACGTGACATAGCCAATGTTAACGTGGTGATTTTAAAATAATTTTTCAATTTTTTTTCTCTTTTTTCCTTTCCTTTTTGGCCTTTTCTTTTCTTTTGGCTTGTGGCCGATACTTGACCATGGTTAGCGAGGGTGTCGCGGTGGCAAGGGCTCAACACTCGCAACCTGGGCGAGGGTCATCCTCGCCGAATCTAGTGAGGGCTCTACCCTTGCTGCCTAGGTGAGGTGTAGGTAGCTGCAGGTGAGGCCAGCCTCACCATGGCCTAGTTGGCCGCCGGCAACGGTGACCTCTCCTGCTTATGTCTCTCGTTCAACTATTAGCTCGAACGAGCTCCAACAATGGTGTTCATTCTCATCCCTAACGACAAAACATTGTGCTTCGACCTAAACCCCAGCACCAACATCGTCTAGAGTCTCAAGCAGTTGATCCACGAGAAATCCTGAACGCCACTTCACTCCAACGCCTGATCTCTTCCTCCAACTTCTGATTGATGGTGCCGACGAGTCCCTCCTCCTCTCCTAGCTTGGCATCGGATCGAGCTCCATCATGACCCTTCACATCCCCTTGCTCATCTTGACTTCCTCAACTCAAAGCCACCTCCAAATTACATGGCCAGTGTCGGTTGTTGCACCATCGGGTTCACCACCCGATTGGATATCGGGCCTGCCTGCGCTTCTCGCAACTTGCCCGACTGGTTTGACACCAGTATTGGTGGAGCTATAGTTGGGGGTGTTGTTGGTGCCGGCTATAGTAGAAAAGAAAAAGAAAAGAAGAAAAATAAAGAGAAGAAAAGAAAGAAATATAAAATAAAAATAAAAATAAAAATAAAAATAAAAATAAAAATAAATATCAATAAAAAAAATTTGAAAAAAATATTTAAAATTTAAAAAAATTATACATCAAGGCCAGCGATATCATGTAAGGTGGTTGATGTCGACATCAGTAATTTCAGCCTAAATTGGATGGATGGACTCAATTAGTACCAACACGAAAATGTTTAGGAATAAATTGGTTCAATTAAAAGCTTTATAACTAAATTGGTGTCAATGCAATATGTTTATAACTTTTTTGGTACTTTTCCCCCCATATAGTGAATAAAATATAATAAAATCCCTGAATATCACATCCTATTTTATCCAATTCTATCATGGTTAAGAATTCGAACGATCAAATGGGCTATACTCGCTATATAACTGGAATGGACGCATGTAGAGGAGAGAAGGTGAAATTGCTTCATGAAACTTCCTTTACTATATCCTGGTCTTTTAAAATTAATTTTTAAATGAACAGAATTCAAAAGACCTAATGGAAGGATATAGGCCACGATGGAAACAATGATATAAGGAGTGGCTCTCCTATTCCACCGTTTCCAAGCATGGACATTCTCCTTTTTAACTCTATCAATGTATTTAAAATAGTGTGTTCCCATGTAGTCTTCAACTCATTGGTATACAAGGACGAAGACCTAATGGGAGGCTATGGGGTGTTCTTCTTCTTAAGGAACAGAGACTATACAAGTTTTTGGGAACTACTCAATGAGGGTGCCATCTTTATTTATGGAGTGGAATTCGTCATATCAAATCAACTGGCTTATGTAGCATATATATTTTAGAACAAATTCATCGTCATGGCCAATAACTATTCCATTGGACCTTCTCATTTTGTTCAAAATGTTCACAATATTGAACAAGGAGAGTTTCTTCTCTCTCCAGCTTTCATGTCCAGTATATTCTATAGTCGCTTGATGCAGTTCCTTATGGCAATGGATTCTAAATACTGGTGGAGAACACATTAAAGGAGGCATAACCATGAGCCCCACAATCTATCAAAGCTCACTTGAGCCAACTAAACACAAATTGGGTGGGCCTAGTCAATAAATTCCTTCCTAAGGTTCGGCCACTTACATAGCCCTTTCCAATATGCTCAAATCTGATTATTCATGAGTAAAATCTAGTACTTTTTAAAACCAAGGGTGCAATTAGACACGGATTTTTAGCCTGAAATATTCGCAAATCGCCTATTGTGTGCAGATCAACACTAAAGTAGTGCAACCAACAGGAAATACACTTTCTTAATGTGAATAGCTTCCTAGAAAATTAGCACTGAATGTGTGCATAGTGGGTCTTTAGGAGTCTTAAACTAATCAAGCGATAGAAAGTAACTTTCATATCTCTGCACCGATCATCCCAGCTATAATTGGGAATAACATGTAATATTCTTACAAAACATACGCTCTTTTAATTACATCTTGAGTGCATACAAAGAATAATGGCTGAATATTGGACCATTTGGGAACTATTGAAGAATAGATAAGTTCATGGATTGAGTTAAAAGAAGAAGAAGAAGAAGTCAATTTGAGTACTGAAAAGAGTATCGACAAATTCAAGGAAAAAAATCTAATTAGCTCTCGGACTTTCATACATGATCGTATTTGGCAAGAAATATAACCAAACAAGATAAAAGATGGAATGTTTATCTATAAATAGGTAGATAAAACATTTTTAGGATTTCGTATCTCGATTATGCTATACATGGAAACCATCTAAATTGACCAATTGCAAAACGAGACGTGGATAGATTTAATTGGTGTCACGGCCCTATAAATCGCGGCTAATCCGTACTCAATCATGTGTGAGTGCAAGAGTAAATCTCAAATATATAGTGATGGAGGATAAGACTCAGAAGAAGGTTGCTCTGAAAAGTCGATCTCGTGATCCTAGGAGGGTTGCAGATGTCAATTCAGAATGTTCGCTAGAGTCGTTGATTGTACTCTTCGGCTTGGGCTATGCAGCCTTGTCTCATGGTCGTCCTCGCAAGCAAGATACTAGGAGTGCTACTGACATCTATTCAGATTGTGCGCTTGAGTCGATAATAGTACTCTTCAGGTTGGGCAACGAGGCCTTGTCCCTTGTCCGTCCTAGCAATCAAGCCAGTCTCGGCCGGGTCGAAGATCCAGGCACATCCCATTCTCATGCTCTTAGGCAATCCGAAGATGAAGACATGGCGACGTTGCGTGAGCCCTCCGAACAGAACTCAGAATTGTCGAAGAAACCAAGAGCCGCAAGAAAGCGCCTTGTTGAATTCCGACGAGAGGTAGAGAAATGCCCAATGAAAAGCGAGTGGGAGGCACTGCTGGACCAACTCTCCTTGGAAGAGCTGAAACTTCATAAGAGAAGGCATGAAGAATTGAGCGAGATGTTAACACAAGCAATTGAAGACCGGACAACTGATTCTCATGAAAGCAATTCTGACGATCCTCCTAGTACTGATTCCTAGGAAATTTCTGTGTCCTTGAAATAAGTCGTTTTGATAATGTAATAAGTGAGCTCATGCCGCTTACAATCTTGGAATAAAGTGTGTTTCTTGATGATACATTCTTCTTGCACATCCACTTTTGAGCAATCCTGATCGATAATATTCCGATTTTTGGAAATGTAAAAAATTTGGTGAGTCAAAGGACTCAAATATGGTAGGTTTTGTTTTCTGGATGCTTATCATTTTATTTCCCAGAAATGATTGTGGTACTTATATAACTTTTGGCGGCAATATGATTAATTACTTGCCTCTAGAGGAGATTGTGTTTTCGAGGATGGTAAGTTATCATGGTAACTTTCTCCAATTGAAGTAATATGAATGCGCATGCTTGTGGATTATTGAATTGTGTGTTAAACGTCTAATGTCCCACATGAAGATCAAGGAAGTATTTGTGTCACCGAGGGATTAAATTGAATTTGAAGAAATTAGCCCTTACGCACACGAGTGCTTCTCGTAGTTTTAATGAAAAAGATAACACAATTCTAGCAAAAACATAGAAAAAGATAGAGAAAAAGAAATAGATAAATGTTGACATCCGAATTTCGCCGACAAGTTCATCATCCTTCTTCCAAATAAAACCATTTCGGGAATCAAGTTTTCCTGTAATGGTGGGAATTGACCCCTATGAAAAAATAATTGGTTTTAATGACCCTACATTCCTTGTTCTTGCAGACTAACCTATCTTGGAACGATAAGTGGGTAGGTTTAATTGGTGTCACGATCCTGTAAATTGTTGTAAATCCCTAGTCAATCATGTGAGTACGTGAGTAATACAAGACAATTTCAAATACATTACAACCATGGCAAAAAGACTCAGAAGAAGGTTGCTCTAGGAATTGATTTACCGATCAATTTGGTACAATTTGGAAGATTGTTCATAAGATAATACTTGTTAAATGAAATAAGACTACTTATTAAAACTCTATTTTTCCTTCATATTCTATTCCAACTCGCAACATGATTAATTCAGCTTGTAATTATGTGCCTTCATAGGAAATTTGGTCCTTCCAAGGATGGCAAGTTACCATTGGTAACTAAATCCCATTAAAGTAAATGAATGTGCATGATAACTAAGAAATGCCTATGCTTCACCAAGGATGTAATAAATTGAACATCAACAAATTAGACCTCATGCTCAAAATTGTAAATTACTGTTCAAACAGTTACTCATGCCCGTCCTGTCCATTATATTCTGAAATGGCTTGATGCACTTCCTCATGACAAAGGATTCCAAATACTTGTGGAGAACACACTAAAGTCGACAGGGTCATGAATCCCGCAATTAATTGGAGCTCAGTTGAGCCAACCAAACATAAATTGGGTTCGCCTAGCCAATATTTCCTTCCTAAACTTAGGCTGCTTACATATTCCCTTCGGACATGCTTTAGAATGTTGGAAGGAAGAAAGAGGAGAAGGTGGAAACTTTCTTCGTTTTTCGAATTATGCATACAGTGACCAGGATGAAGAGTGCGTGGATATTTATACCTGGGTTAAAGCCAAGTATAATTAAATGCTTCCTTATCGTAATCCACATATTCGTGAGAGAGAGAGAGAGTGAGCGAGAGCAAGAGATAAAATCCAAGATAGTGGATGCCAAAAAACAAGTGAAATGTTCTTATAATATTTGAAGAATTTCGCTTCCATGGCACATTACAGCTTCGTCGAAGAAGGGACTTTCCTCGTTTGCTAATCGAACCAACATCATGTATAGAAACGAAATGACTCGATTCCTTGAAGGATAATCTCTAATACTCAAAGCATAAATTGCACCATTGAAAACATACAAGAAGTCACTAAAGATTTTAGCGACCCTATAATCTTATTGTGCCAAGGGCAGAAGACCGTCACTTCCATTATGAGTGGTGGAGTAGAGCGACCATCTCCTGTATATCTTTTTCAACATATTGTATGTTGAATTTCACCCCGTTCTTATGTCTAGAGGAAAATTTTCAGCTTCCCTTTCCAACGTCAAGTACACGACCTCCCCGTCTTGATGCATCAGTAGGGTGGAGATCATGCATTGAACCTACTCATGTATGTTGACCATAGAATTGTAAAACTTGCGGAGACCGTCTCACTCACAAGTTAATGCAATGGCATGCTCATAGCAAATTGAAGAAAATCCCATTGGATGCAAGATTTAGCTGTTGGACTAGAGGGCAGATCAAAGAAGTATTCATGCTGGCATTATCTAACCTGATGCCAAATATAGTGTTGAAGATGTCCAACTTTTTGATAGCTCCCATTTTGTAAATCATGCGAGAATATCAGTTTCTTAAGCGTGAATAGTTGGCGACATAATTCCCTATCTTCGTTGACCTAATGGCCAATGACGACAAAGTGTGCGTAATTTGTAAGGCTAGTTCATAAGTCATTAATTAAAATGACTAAAAAGTTACCTGTTGACAACAAATGTATTAACGCCGCCCTTTCTTTTTTGTACAACGACTTGCAGTTTTTGGTGTTTGTTCCTCACTAAATGGACTTGAACTGAGGTTGTAGAGCTGACTACACGTAATGGACGAAGCGGGCATCTTTGAGGCATCTCAAGATTCCTCACTTGTCACTAGGTATTGATGTAGCTAGCAAGGATCACCTAGAGGGGGGTGAATAGGTGATCTTAAATAATTTTTAACAATTTAAGCGGAAATAAATAACCATAGTTGATTCTGAATAAAATTCAAATTCAAAACAGTTTATATAGACAGTCCTTTTGATGTGCAGTATGTAAAGTAAGAAATAAGGGGTAGAAAAACTGCACACAAATTTATAGTGGTTTGGCTTATAGCAAGCCTACGTCCACTCTCCCACGCTGACAGCCTACTGGCTGGATTTTACTATGTAATCAAGAGGAAATACAGCTTCTGAGTGACAGCACTCTTGTGTTTGATAGGATTCTCTATCTCACACACTCACTCTTACAAATTATCCTTCAAGATCTTAATTTTCAGCACAAAAAAGACAAGAGAAATGATCGGAGTATGCTCAAACTTTGGACTTTTTATTCTTGATTTCGTTCTACTTTCTGTTCCTCATAGATCTCCTTTTATACTCCTCTACTACCAATCTAACCGTTGGACAGTCTTCAGAAGATCATCTTCCAATCTTCATCTTGGATAGATTTGTATAAAATGAATTGAATAGTTGTTGGATGACAAAATCTGAATCCCGCTGATTTTGATCGTCCATATAATCAAACTCTTGGTTTTCATAAATAGAGCTTTATCCGTTGTAATGCATACTTGTCATAATGTTTGATTGTCAATCAATTTAGACTGAGATTGAGTCAATCAAAACTTTCCTTTTGTGAAATCCATGCCAGATCAGTAGTTGTTGTGATTCCTTATGAATGAATTTTGCTTCTGCGTATGAAAAACTTCAGCATCTGTGTTTGCATAATTACTGCGTCTAGGGGATTTCTAATTCAGAACTTGAGTCAGCGTATGTCTTCAGTAAAATCTAAATATTTCAAAATTAGAGTCTGAATGACTTTTATGGTAAAGTCTGAATATCTTATGTCTGAGTTTGAACTTTTAGTCTCGAGTCTAAACTTTTGAGTCTAAACTTTTATTTTTGAAAACTTGTAATGTCTGATATTTCCTTCTAAACTTCCAGAATATATTGACCCAAAATAGAATGTATGTCAGATAAACAACATAAATATAGAAAATTTTGTCAGTTTCAAAATCCTTTTTTTTGATGATGACAAAATTTCCATGCAAATTCAATCAAAGTCAAATAAATTTGAGAAAATAATCATATTAAGCGCATGAAACACATATATAAATGTGTAAACTTGTAAGATTTGTGTGTTTCTCTTACTCTGAGTATAACCTGTATAACCAGCATATTGAAATGTTAGTACAATAATATCTGCATAATTTCTCCCCCTTTTTGTCTTCAACAGAGAGTGTAAATCAATAATAAATAGAATAAAGTGTTGATTTAAAACATCCAATATAACAAAGTCGAATGTTAATTATACAAAACCAGAATGATTTTAGAAGGAGGGTATGAAAAATATGTTATTTCTTTGATGGGGTTCGAAAAAGTTGAAAGTTCTCCAGGATAGAACAGCTTCATCAATCTTGGTAGAGCATTGACCTATGGCTTTCTCCATATTAGTTGAACATAGAGCAATAGCTTCCCCTATCTCTGCCTTGTCTTTTGCTGCTTGAAGATGTTGAGTTTGATTGTTTTCCTCAACAATTTTCTGAAGTTTCTTTACATCTTCTTCAAGTGCAGCTTGTTTGTCTTTGATTTACATCTATCTTCTGTGGAATATCATCATGTTGATGCAGATGTGAGTCTCTAGATGCTGGTTCTGAAACCTTTGAACTAGGATCAGAAACATGTTCTGGACCAACATTTCGTCCTATTTCAAGGTGTTTTGTTTCATCATCTTCATCTCGAAGAAGAATTCTTCTTTTTTTCCTGTACACCTTGAATGGACTTGAGGAGACAATTTGCTTTCTTTCTATACATGTTCTTTTTCTTTCCCCTTTGTCTTCTTCAATTTTCTTCCGAACAGATTTTGGTTCTAATTGCTGAGCATCTTTTCCACTGGTTGTACTTGCTCGTTCCTTTTTATCATCAAAATGCTTCATTTTCGTAAGCATTTTTTCTCCAACAAACATACAAAGGTACAAAGGTTTTGCACAGATCATCAGGAATAGTTATCTTTAAGAACATAAAGATTCGAGAGATAAGTGCACTAGAAGGAAGCTGTTCGTTGTCTTTTTGAAGAGTTTTGTACATGTGGAATATGATGATATGAGGAAGAGAGAAAGATTGTCAATTCAGAATGTCCCAAATAAACTTGATTTCCGACTTGGACAAGTCAGTTTTGGAAGCAGCTTTAGGCTTCAAACAATTGATGATGATCTTATGCAAGATCACAGTTCTTCTAGTCAGATCAGACTATGAAATATGGCGTTTAGAGCCTTGACCAAAATTCTAATTTTCTAAAGCCGCGTTGGAAGCTTGTTCTAGGCTCACTTCCAATAGAGTAAACTTGCAATTTTTTGCTTCAATAATCAAAGCCAGTTCTTCAACTTTCAAATCATACTTTTTATCACCAACAGTGGATTGAAGCCAATTTGGTGACAAAATAGAAAGATTTGAATAAAAATAGGGAGTCAGTTCAGCATATACATTGGCAGATTGTAGACAATATTCATAAATCCCCAATCTTTCAAACAAATGTTTCACAGAGATGCCAGCCTTTTCAAGATATTCAAAATCCATAATTTGATGGTTCATAACCCCTCAAGCAAGTAGCAACTGATAATATACATTGTGTTATGTACTTCTGAATAAACCTCCAGTACCTTGCACGCCAAATGCAATGCCAACCTTCATCTCAAAATTATTAAAGAATTTAGCATCATCAGCAAGAATCACAAATTTAGAAGCACTAATAGACTTAGGGCTTGTGCGAGCAGATTTCTTATCAGAGGGAGTGGATGGTTCCCCAACTTTTTCTTTGCCCTTGCTGGAAGAAGTTTCTTTTGGAGTGGTACTAGCCTAATCGTGATCAGTTCTAGAACAAAACTGAGAATAACCTCGCATAAGACTTTATTCAGTGAGAAAGCCATTATCTTTCAAACAGTCACGAAGTACCGATGCAAAAGCATTACTTCATTTCAATCTTTGATAAACATTCCACACAAGTTTGATGCTATTGAACCAAAAGTTAGTTTTACCGATGGTTTTTGGTTGAGGCGATGGTTGTGGTGCTTGTGTCGCTTGGGAAGGGTGTTGTTGTTGGTCCGATTATGTATTTGAGATCTCCATGTACTCTTCTGGTACTAAAGACTTTGAATCTTTGTTGAGAATACGCGAAGATCGTCTTTTGAAGGGCATTTGGATTCACAGGGATGAAAAAGTTTTGATCTTGGAGATGGAGAAGGAGAAGGAGACTCAGAGTGCTTTGATGATCAAAAGTGAGAAAGGTTCGTACAGATAGGGTTTGAGAAAAGAGAAGAATAGTTTTATAATAAGTGATCCTATTAAGGAGGAAGGAAAGAAAATAATATTTTAAGCACACACAAACAATCAGAGAAATTATAATATATATACCTGATTTTGCTTTCGAAAGTAATAAGGACGAAAATATCTTGCCAAAAATATACCCGCCAAAATTTGAATTAAGGATGTACCTTCCTATTTGAGTCTGAAAATGACATTCAAACGGAAAACAATGGGTCTGAAAAATTCCTATCTAACAAATACTTTAAGAAAATGGATAAGTAATGCATAGTTTATTTCTAATATACTCAAATAAAGACTTATCAAGAGATTTTGTGAATATATTAGCTAATTGATTCTTAGAATCAATTAATTGAATATTCACATCACCGTTTTGAACATGATCTTTGATGGAGTGATGCTTGATTTCAATATGCTTAGCACGTGAATGAAGAATTGGATTCTTGGTTAAATTGATAGTACTTATGTTGTCACATTTGATTGCAACACTTGAATCTTTAATAGCAAAGTCTTGCAACTATTGCTTCATTCACAGAATCTGTGCACAACAACTCCCCAAAGCCGCATATTTTGCTTCTGCTGTAGAAAGTGTAACTGTGTTTTGCTTCTTTGAGTACCAAGACACCAACATGCTTCCAAGTAGTTGAAATATTCATGTAGTACTTTTCCTGTTCACTTTACATCCAGCTGAGTCAGCATCAAAATAACCAGTAAGAGTAAAATCTGATTCTTTGGAATACCAAAGACCTAACATTGGATAAGTTCTAATGTATTTGATTATTCTTTTAACTAAAGAAAAATGTGATTTTCTTGGGTCTGATTGAAATCTTGCACACATACAAACACTAAACAATATGTCAAGTCTAGATGCAGTAAGATATAATAATGATCCTATCATGCTTTTATATATCTTCTTATCAACCTTTTTACCATTTTCATTTTTGTCCAGTTTGGATAAGTGAGACATGGGAATGTCTATTTTCTTGCAATTCTGCAATCCAAACTTCTTAACAATCTCCTTTGCATACTTCTTTTGGTAAATGAATGTATGTCACGCCCCGCACTCCTTGGCGCCCCACATCCCTCGCAAGGGTCGATTCGTGTGCGACGTCCGAGGACGCGTCGCCGACCCAACACCCAACACAGAGATTTAAAACATATGCGGAAGTAATTAAAACCACCCGTACATTAAAATACACCTAACCAAGGATAGCCATACAACAGCAAGCACGGATAATTATACACTTGCTTTGACATCGGGAAACATATACAATATTTATGTACAGCCCACACTAAAAAATCAAAAGCGAGTACGTGGCTCGGCGATCAAGCACTATATCTAGCCGGGGCTCCTCCCAAAACGTTTCAGTACACCTGGCATCCTCAAGGTTGGGGGTCTGAAAAATTGGGTTTCAACAACAGTGAGAATAAATCTCAGCGAGTAATTCCCTAAACTTAAATTAGGCTAACGTGCACCTCCTAACGAGTACTAAACCATGCATAAATCAAAACATAACTGATTCAGGCCCTCGGGCCTAAATCTAATTCATACTTGACCCTGCAGGTTAGCCATTCTATAAACTTAATCACAACAGCACCATAACATTTAGATCACAGTACAAATACACATATCACTTAATGCCGATGTATGTAATGCACGTGCTCATGTTCACACCCATGTCATGCCTCAACAATGTAGTAACGCACACTCGCATGCCAGCACTTTGCCATTTACCAATTTCTCCTCCGACCTGCGTTAAACGCATCAGGTCCGACCCGCGTAAAACGCATCAGGTCTATCATTTCGAGATCGATCTCTAGCCTGCGTATTACGCATCAGGCTCATGACACATTACCCGCGTAAAACGCCTCAGGTTGGTCATCTTCCGATAAACCAAGCATCGTCCCGCGTAACACGCCTCAGGACGGGTTCACTACCCCGCGTAAAACGCATCAGGGTTTATTGTGATCACACATTCACAGACATCAATTTTTATCTGAACCCCGCGTAATACGCATTAGGGCATTTTAGGTGATCACAATGCACATATCATTCGGGCACACTTGTAAATGCACATGCCGTGCCAATGCTCGTGATGCACATTCAGAGCTATGACGTTCATATCTTAGCATTCACTTGCACCACGCAAATTCAATCTCATAAATCAACGTGCCCAATTAGAAAATTAATTCAAAACAACCATGGCACATGCTTGACACAACATCACCACGCTAATGTCAATTCACTCACAAGCCAACTTCCTCACGGTCCGCTTACAACCACTTGTCAAATTCCACTGAGGACATAATTAATCACGCATGGCCCGAATCCACACTACGCTAGATCAGTCAAGAACAGTCCACTTGAGGCCTCTAATCCTCTTCCCAAACGCCACACTAAGCCACAAAGATTCACCACGAGAATAGCCCTCACTCGATCTTTAATTTACCTCCGTCAAATTCACATTTTCGCCCAATTTAATGGCGCCCATGCATAGCCACCTTATAGCACTATACGGGTCAATATATCTCAATTAAATAATCACGCTAAGCCCGTAAAATAGCCACAAGAACAGCCACCATACGACCTATCGATTTCATCCACTAAGTCCGCAATTTCGCCCAAATCGCGACACCTATGCCTCGCCACATCATAGCACTCTATAATCCCCTAAACCTCGAACCAATCATCACTTTCGGTCACCAAAGGCGTCACAAAATTAGCCCCTAACATCCTCCACCAATTAACCCCTAAAACCCATCTAAAAATGCAAGTAAACCTAATTAGGGCTTAGGGTTGAACTAACCGGATGTCCTAAGCTTGAAATGGGGCCGAACACGTGACGAGAGGGACTGGGCAGCAGCAGTCCTGCGCCGGAACAATAACGGTGGCGACGGCTTCGACAAACGGCGCGAGCGACGGTTGAGGGCATCGGCGGTCCTAAGTGGGGGAGCGACTGGTCGTGGCTGAGGTGGAGAGAGAGAGGCGGCCAAGTGGTGGTGGTGAGGTGAGGGGGAACGGCGGCACCGGCGGTGGCTCTGGTGAGCGGTGGCGGCAGCACACCGGCGACAACGAGAGAGAGAGAGGGAGCAACCGGGGGAGAGTGAGAGGGAGAAGGGGTAGCCGGCTGAGGTGAGAGGACGGCGGTGATAGGCGGCACGGCGGCAAGCTGGGCGGCGGAGCGGGGCGAGGCGGCCGGCTGGGCAGCGCCGGGCGTGACGGGTAGCGGTGGCGAGTTCTCTGCAGCGCGTGGCGAGGGAGGAGAAGAGGACGGTTGGGGCGGCAGCTAGCGGACGGCGTGGCGCGGCGGTCGAGCTAGCTAGCGACGGGCGGGCGGCGTGCGGCATCAAAGTGAGGGCGATCGAGTGGCGCCGTTGGCAGAGTCAGGGGCGGAGCAGGACCAGTCGAGGGAGGAAGGAGAAAGAGAAGAGAGAAGAGAGAGAGGGAAGAAAAAAGAGAAGAAGAAGGAAGAGGAGAGAGAGAGAGTGGTGTTTCAGGGGGGAAAAAGTGGGTGTGTGTGCATGTGATGGACGTGTGCATGTAAGAGGGAAAAGAGAGAGAGAGAGAGAGAGAGAGAGAGGAAATGAGAGAGGGGGGGCAGATGCACGGGAAAGAGGAAACGTCAGGTGTCAGGGGGTTCGGCGCGATAGAGGGGAGAGAGAGAAAAGAGAGAGAGAGAACGTGCGTGGCAAGTGGGACGCGAAAAGAAGAGAGAGAGAGAACAAAGAAAGAATAAAAAAATAAATTTTCATTCAAATATTTAACGTGATTCGACGGCTCAAATTTAAAATCGAAAACGATCTATAGATATAAAATAATCCTTAAATATAAAAAGGGACAAAGGCCAAATTAATTAAATCAAACTAAAACGAGGGAGGTCTACCCGTCCAAATTCGTACCCGATCGAAAATTCACTTTCTCACTATTCCTGATAATCTCGACGTTGGCCACAAAAATATCGACACCATCCAATTTATTTCGTCCTGAAACTCCCGAAAATCGACTGCCAAGTTTGGGGTCTAAATAACGGCAAAATTCGATCAAGTATGATTTTAACAAAATCTCTATTTTAAAAACAAAAATTCGAGAGTGATCAGTTCCCGGGCGAAATTCTATTATAAGCGCATTGACGAATTACATATTTTATAATTCCCAAAAATAGCCCGAAATTCAGAATGTCACAATGTACCATCTTTGGTTTATTTCACTTGTAGGCCGAAAAAGAATGTCAATTCGGCCATCATACTCATCTCAAACTCATTCTGTATATTCTTAGAAAATTCTTTACAAAGTAGTTCATTAGAGGATCCAAAGATGTTATCATCAATATAAATTTGAACAATTAAGAAATCCTTACCTTTTCTTTTTATGAACAAAGTTGTATCAACCTTACCTTTTGCGAAATCATTTTGCAGAAGGAAGTTACTTAACCTCTCATACCAAGCATGGGGTGCTTGTTTTAGACCATAAAGGGCCTTTTTGAGTTTATAGACATAATTAGTCTTCCTTGGCTTTTCAAAATCAAATGGTTGTTCCACATATATTTCTTCTTTAATATATCGATTCAGGAAAGCACTTTTCACGTCCATATGAAATAATTCAAAATTATGAAAATAAGCATAAGCTAATAGTAGCCTAATGGCTTCTAACCTGGCAACTGATACATAAGTTTAATCATAATCTATGCCTTCTTCTTGAGAATAGCTTTTTGCTATCAATCTTTCTTTATTTCTTGTGACTTTCCCTTTATCATCCAGTTTGTTTCTGGATACCCATTTTGTTCTAATTATCGGATGATTTTTGGGTATTGGCATGAGTTCCCATACTTTATTGATTCTGAACTGCTAAAGTTCCTCCTGCATTGCTTCAATCCAGCTTTCATCTGATAATGCTTCATCAACTTCTTTTGGTTCTATTTCTGATATCAATGCCAAGTTGCTGGTGTTCTCTTTGTGTTTAGATATAGTCTTGATGCCATCTTCTATTTCTTCAATGATGAGGTTCTTTGGATGACTGGATTTATGTTTTCAATTTCTGTCAAATCTTTCCTTCTGAATATCATCAAACTCTAAATGATCAGCTTGAGTTTGGATTGTATCTTCTTTTCCTTCCTCTACAGATTCAACGATCTTTGGAGAGTCTTGTTGAGCTTCATATAACTCTTGAATATTAGAAGATGGTTTGGATTCATCTTTGTGAGTATGAATATTTTCATCAAATCTCACATTTATTGTTTCTTCCACATTCTGAGAATTCTTGTTGAAGACTCTATATGCTTTACTTGTAGTAGAATATCCAAGGAAAATTCCTTCATTTGTTTTCTCATCAAACTTACCAGAGCAATCATTTGGATTTTTGAGTATAAAGCATTTACAACCAAAAACACGAAAATATAAAATATTGGGTTTTCTATCTTTGTAAAGCTCATAGGGTTTTTCTCAATAATGGGTGTGAAAAAGCTTTGTTAATGATATAACAAGTTGTAAAAACTGCATCTGCCAACAAATGAAAAGGAATCTTGCTTTCAATCAATAGAGTTCTTGTCATTTCTTGCAAATAATGATTTTTCCTTTCTACAACACCATTTTGTTCTGGTGTATAAGAAGTAAAAAAAAAATTGTGTTGAAAGCCATTTTCCTCACCAAAATCTGAAAAACTTTGATTTTTAAATTCTCTCCCGTGATCAGTTTTAATGCAGGAAATGGTATAACCCTTTTCATTCTGAACTTTTCTTGCAAATTTTGAAAAATATGAAAATGCTTCATCTTTATGAGCAATGAAGAACACTCAAGTAAATCTTGTGAAGTCATCAACAATAACTAAGCAATATTTCTTACCACCAATATTTTGTGTTTTGGTTGGTCCGAATAAAACATATGAAGAAGCTGCAAAGCATTATTAGTAGAAACATGATATATAGATTTAAAAGAGCTTCTTACTTGTTTACTTAGAGTGCAAACATTGCATAACTCTGTTTTCTTGTACTTCAAATTTGGCATACCTTGAACCAATTTCTTGTTTGAGATTTTTTAGATTTGTTTCATATTGATATGCCTCAATTTTTTGTGCCATAAATCTTCATCCTCTTTGATTAAGATCAAGCATAGAGTGGAGTTTGGATTGACATCGAGAAGATAAATATTGCCATGTCTTATTCCTGTGAATGTTTGAGAAGAATCTTTGCTTATTCTTGAGCATGTATCTTCTTGAAAGTTAATTCTGAATTCTATATCACATAGTTGACTTATGCTTATCAAGTCGTAGTTGAGTCCTTTTACCAATAACACATCATTGATTGTGAGTCCTTCAATTTTAACTGTTCTTTTGCCAACTATCTTTCCTTTGTTATTTCCTCCAAAGGAAACTTTTTTACTATTCAGACTTTGTAGATTAACTGTGACATTCCGAATTTCGTCTCATTTTTAAGATTTATAAAACGTGTAATTCGTCAGTGTACTTATAGTAAAATCTAGCCCAGGAAATAATCACTCTTGGTTTTTGTTTTTAAATTTGAGATTTTACTAGAATCGCATTCGATTGAATTTAGCCATTATTTAGAACCCGAACTTTGGTGTTGAATTTTTCGAAGTTTCATGACGAATTTAATTAGATGGTGTCGACATTATTATAGCCCACCTCGATATTATCCGGGATAGGTGAAAAATGAAATTTTGACCAGGTGCAAATTTGGACTGATAGACCCCCTCTCGTAGTGCATTTTATCTAGTGTCCGTGGGCCAAATCCTATATTATTAATTAGAATTTTCGTGGACCGTTGGATCGTTCACGGATTTTAATCGTGGCTGTTGGATCGCGATTATTGCAATTTGACTATTCTCTCTCTCTCTCCTCCCTCTATTCTGTCGGTTCCCCCCAATTTTGCGTGTCTGACCCCCACTAGCCCCACCTACCCCTCTCTCTCTCCTTGTTTTCTTTTTGGTTTCTTTTTCTCCTTTTCTTTTTCTTCCTTCTCTTTCCCTTTCCTCTCTCGACGTCAGTTAAGCTTCCGGCTTCGGGTTTTGCCCCGCTGTTTGGATCATACTTCGTCGGCAGGACTCACCAGCTACCGCCTACCACCTTGTGGGTACCGTCGCTGCGACCGGCGTCATTTTCACCGCTTGTCGCCGCTGATCACCTATCATTGGTCCACCCGAGCAGCACCCTTTAAGCCAGACGCGAAAGCAACTTGTTCGCCACTGCCACCGTCCAACTGCCGCCAACGTCACCGCCGCTATCCCAAATTTCGTCGAACAAAATTTCTAGGTTTCGCGGCTTTGAGCACTCTAATAACGGGCTACTTTTGCCGCTCATTCGTCGCCCACATCCACTGGCCATCGAACCCGAGCCGGAGCAATCCGAGGACACCGTGGATCACCCTCATCGCCACCGCCAAGGTTTTGTCAAGTAAGTGATGAAAAGTGTTAACTCTAATCTTGTGTTTAGGGTGTTAAACTTGCTTAGATTAAGTTAATATAGATTATTAGATAACCTTTGGTGATAGGTTATCGTTCGTGTGATAAGTTATTGTTATGTTTGTGATAAGTTATCAATTATTTTATTGTTGTCGATTATTTTATTAAATAAATTATTTTCGAAATTAAATATTATTTTATTATTTTCGGATTTAAATATTAATATTTTATTATTAAATAATTAAATTTCCGAAATTAAATATTAATATTTTCGGAAAATTTCTAACGTCAAATTGTGATGTTAATGTTGGATTTTGCCGTATAAATTGGCATATTTAGAAAATGATTTGAATGATTTCGATTCAAGAAAATATTTTGAATTTTGGAAAACAAATTATTTTAGGATATTATTAAATAATTAATTTCCGAATTTAATTATTATTATTTTGGAAAATCTTGATTCTCAAATTATGATTTCTAGCTTGTATGGGGGCGATTATGTCGTGAATCGTCGTATTAAATTGTTTATTTGACAATTGTTTTGAATGGAAGTTTTCAAGGGAAAATTTATGAGATTTTTTGATTTAATTATTTTTATGGATATGCCAAGAATGGTAGTAATGCTTTGTGATTGATAGACATGTTTAGCATCGAAGCTTGCAAGAATTGATTGACTGTTTGCATGTGTGACCACTTGGTATGTTATGCGACATTGTGTAAGCACTATTCATGGATGTATGTGCTAATTGAAAAGATAATAATTGGCTGGAATGCTTGTGTGCTCGTGTGGTCACACGTCGAAGCCGTCTCACTGTGTATCACTTGACATTGCCCGGCTTGAGGATTATTAGGAGTGCCGATACCCCGCATGCCTTATCGCGGCCCGAGGCCGGACTTGATGCTCCTTATGGGATACCATCTTACTGTATATCGTTTGATATTGCCATATTGGAATGCCATCATCCTGTGTATCGTTTGACGTCGTCGTGCCCAACAGAGCGGGACAGAGCCCGGTTATACCGATAGACTGCCATCTTGCTACAGATCGCTTGATGTGTAGTAGCCCCGAGAGGGGGCGTAATAACTGGATACATGTGATGCATAATGCTTGATTATGGGATAGAAACTACTAGGCATGGTATCGGACGTGCCCAAGTGGGTTTTACCTTATAATCGAGACACGCAAAACTGCGATGCAATAATGCATGGAAAAATCTCTTTAAATGCTTCGAGTATATGACATATGCATTCATCAATGTGTGTACCAAGCCAAGGTAAGGATGCCTGTGATTGTTTAATAATGTTGCCATTGATGCTATATTGCCTAGTTAGGGATCCCTGTGCAAGTTGGCCTCCTAAGCGGGGCTTAGACCGTTAACTTATTAGGACTTTCGTCTCATTTGTTGTTATTAACCCCTTTTTCAAGCCCTTAGCTTGTTGATGCACTCTGTGACATCCGGAAATTTCGTAATAATAAATAAGTGACGTGGGGAATTTTTTTATGGTCGAGAATGATACGGCGATTATAAAGCCAAGAACTACTTAAGTTGGTATTTGTACGGACACGTAGAGATTTTCATCGAATCGTATTTTGCGAAGCGCGGATTCGAAAACGTAATCGTTCCGAGTTCGACGTGTTTAATATTTTAAACGTTATCGTATATGCTAGTCGTAGTGCAATATTGGTGGGGATTATTATTATTGATTAATTTTGGTAAAGTAAGGTTAGCCTTTTTTCTATTTGGTCTTTAAGGAAAGGGGATGAAATATTCTTATGAAAATATCTTTTGGACTCTCCTTTTTCCTCACGTGAGTATTGAAGAGGAAGCTTGACCGAAGCCACTTGGCCCCTTAAGTCATTATCTGCCCAACTAGACACTTAGCCTAAGTAATGATTTTCCTTGGCCATCACTTCTTCTTTGATTTCTCACACGTGGCCATGATGGAAGGAGAAGATGCCACATGTGAGTGCATTGAATTTACTCACCCCTTTGTATACTTCTCAGTTTCATCTTCGCTTGGGTCATGACCGAAGATAATTTCACTGAAATTAACATTCTCTCCTTTACTTTCTACTCTCACCATCACCGATCGAGAATTTCCGAGAGAGTTTTAACCTTTGGGGTGTTCAGATTCTGCACTAGGTAAGTGAAAACTCTAGGTTTAAGCTAAGTAAATCTACTTGGCACTTGCAACTTGGTTGCTTGAAAAAAGTTATTTTGAGGTGCAATAGTGAGGTTGTGATGATGGTTGAATCTGTTTTGCTGGTTCTGTGCAAGTTCAAATGGATGTGTTTTGTTTCTTTAAAGTATGACGATAATCGGCAAGCGGAACGATTAAATCGGAACGTGTAAGTGTTAATTTTGAGGTGATTGTTGGGTCCTTATTATTGGTTTATGTATGTTTAAAAATGGTAGAAAATCGTTTTACTCAAAGTGATGATTATGTTTATTTTGATACTCAAAGTGATGATGATATTTATTTTGATACTTAAAGGGATGATTTTGTTTATTTTTGAAACCTGGCAGATTTTAATCCTCAAAATTTGATTTTGTGTACCTTGAAACTACTAAGACTTTGTTATCAAAATCTGGTTCTGTGTACATTTGAACCTGCTCAGACTTTACTATCAAAATTTGATTCTGTCTACTTTTGAAAAATATTCAGACTCTAACTTCAGACTTTACTTTCAGACTTTAACTTCAGACTTTACCTTCAGACTTTAACTTCAGATTTAACATCCAGACCTTGCAGTTCAGACTCTACTTTTAAAATTGTTTAGACTTTGCCGCTCGGATTTTACTGTTCATATTTACTGTTCAGACTTTACTGTTCAAAACCAACTTCTGAGTCTGAATCCGATTCTGAGTATGAACCTACTTTTTAGTCTGAATTCGGTTCTGAGTATGAATTTACTTTTGAGTTTGAATTCGGTTCTGAGTCTGAACCTGCTTTTGAGTCTGAATTCGGTTCTGAGTCTGAATTTACTTTTGAGTCTGAATCTGGTTCTGAGTCTGAACCTACTTTTTAGTCTGAATTCGGTTCTGAGTCTGAATTTACTTTTGAGTCTGAATTCGATTCTGAGTCTGAACTTGCTTCTAATGACTCGAATTTGCTTCTGAACCCAAATTGCTTATGAGCTGAGTTGCTACTGAGTTTGAAATGTATTGTTTCATGTTTAAATTGCTCGGATGATGCATTTCATGGCTTTAAAGTACAAAAACCATGATGGCTCGGTATGGGACGGGCCAAAGTGGATTTTTTGCATATAAATACTTGGTTGTCATGACTTGCATGGGAATAATATTAATTCTGTCGCTCATTTAGTGGTGTGTGACGATGCCCCGTGTGTCGGGATGCCCCGTAGGTCGGGATGCCTCGGGGAGTGTTTCGGGATGTCTCAGGAGTCGAGATGCCTAGTTGGTCGAGATGCCCTAGGTGTATGCCGGGATGCCTCGGAGTTGGGATGCCCCGTTGGTCGGGATGCCCCAGGAGTGTTCGGGAGGATGAAATAATGAACTTAATCGCATGAGCATAAATGTTTTACCTCATGCTTGTGTTTGAGTGAAAATGTCATGATATGTTGCATTATTCAGATTTTGCGGCACATCCATATGGAAAATGTATAACTTGCATTCAAGTTTTATGCATATCGTTTGCTATGCATGCGTATGTGCCAGGTGAAGTGGTAAGCTGATTTCCCTAACTTAAAACTAGAGATTTCATTTACTGGGCTTCGGCTCATCCCACCATTTTTCAGATATGTAGAAATGGACAAACTTGCTATCGATGCTTGCTGGTTTTTCTCTAAATACTATGAATGCCAGTACGTTGATATGTTTGCTCGAGGGCGGATATAGTTTGTACAAGATGTATATCTACTATATGGGTTGATGCGGGACAAAGGTTGATATGAAGGCGACGGCATCTACAACTTGTTGTAAGATTTACTTTTGTGCGGGCCGTCTTTAGAGTAAATAGTAGCATGGAGATAGGCAACCTTGACCTACCCCAAATGCTCGTTCTTTGTGATTTTATGTCGTATTGCTTGGTCTTTTAATTCTTTCAAGTATTGTTAATAAAAAGAAAAAGTATTTTGACCAAATTTGTGTGATATTCATGATTAGTCTTTGACTTTCGCTGGCCATTTTATTAATAATATTAATTGGTACGTGTCGCGCGTGACGTTTTGGGGCGTCACACACTCAGTTTGGTTCGGCTTATTTGGAAGTTGACTTTTTGGGATCGACCTGTTGGTGAAGTAGATTGACCCCCAACCCGATATCTTTTTGCTGGCTTTTTGTGGTAATGCACAATGTGGGCTTGTAAGAATGTTCCTAGGGGGTTAATCAAGTGGAAATTAAAATAGTATTGTTTGACTGTTGTGAATTGTTTTCCTAACTATCCTTATTTGTTATTGTTGTCCGGGGATTGTTGTGTTCGTTTCTGCATGCGTAATTCAAAGATAAAATGAAGGGTCGATGATGAGTCCTGAGACGTCGCATCTCAACGACCATAGCATGGTGTCGTGTGCCCGCGGGGTTCGGGGTGTGACATTAACAAATATGCTTAGATCTCCTGTCATGTGTCTAGAACATCCATTATCTAGGTACCACTTTCTTTTTCTCTTTGCGGTAACCTGCAAAAATCATAACCTCTTAAGTTTTCTTTGGTACCCAAACTTATTTGGGTCCTTAAGAATTAGTATAGGCTATATTAACAAAGTCTCTTCGAATAGGTCTCCAGACCTTAGGACATTCATTCTTAAAATGATATGGATCTCCACATTTTGAGCACTTGAGTGCACTTCGCCCGACAGGTTTGACAAAATTCCTTTTGAAGTCATTTTTATAAACTTGTCGAGGAGATCTTTGCCTTAATCTCTCCTTAACTTTTGGAAAATCAATTGAATTGTTATTTTCCTTCACAAATCTGAGACCAGATTTATTGTAGTAAGGAATTTGTATATAAAGAATATGCTTCAAGGTTTCTGAACCTTTTGAAAACTTGGAAGAAATTTCTAAACATTCCTTTTTCAAAACAGCATTTTCTTTGGAAAGAAAATCTTGATTTTTCTTGATTTGATGAAATTCTTTTTGAAGAAAATCGATTTTTTCCTTTTTGAGAAATGTCCCGTTGCCTAAGTAATGAATTTTCCTTTTTTTAAGAAGAGATTCTTTTAAGAGCAACCTTAAATTCAAAGCATAATTCATCAATGTAATTTGATACTTCAATAAGCATTTTAGGATGCTTTACCTCAATCTCAACTTTAGCATCCGAATTTGAATCTAAGTCTGCATCTGATTTAGCCATTAGATAGAAGTTTGAGATATCTTTATTACTGTCTTCACACTCTGTATCACTCCAAGTTTCTGCTTTTAAGGCCTTCTTTGCTTTCTCAAATTTGGTTTTTTTTTTTTTCAGAAGTGGACAATTTGGCTTGATATGTCCACGTTTCCTACAATGAAAACAGATTACATCCTTTGATTTTTCTGTTTCATCGAGAGTCTTCTTCTTCTCAAAAGGCTTCTTTCCTTTGAGATTTCTTCCTTTGATTTTCATCCTCTTGTACTTCTTTATTAAGAGAGCCAGTTCTTCATCGTCAACATTTTCATCTTCAGAATCTGCATCAGAATCAATGTTAGTTTTTAATGCAATTGACTTTTTACCTATAGATTCATTCTCTTCATTCAGTTTCTCTGTCTCATGTGATTGAAGAGTTTCGATTAGCTCATTCACTGATAGAGGCATGATCCTTTGAGTCTCTTGAAGAAATGTTTTGATATTACCCCACTGCTTTGTCAGTCCTCTCAGTAGTTTGTTGACTTTTATTGCATCTGAGACTGATTGTCCTTGGTATGCAAGACCGTTTACTATGTCAGTAAATTTGTCATACATATCAACAATTGATTCTCCAGACTTCATATTGAAGGATTCATATTGACCAAGCAAAAAATTGATTTGAGTTTCCTTGGCTCGATTTGTTCCTTCATAAGTAATGTAGAGAGTATTCCAGATATCCTTAACTGATTCACAAGAAGCAATTTTTTTATATTCAATAGGTGACAAGGCACAATAGAAAGAATAAATTGCTTTGGAATCTAAGGCTTCTCTTTTTGATATCTCAGTTTGAAATAATGGAGGATCTACTAGTATTCTACCGTCTGACTTTTCTTTTAAATCAGAAGGTCTTAGTTTAACTCCTCTGATGATGACATCTCATTGCATGTGATCAATTGACTTTATAAATGCATTCATCTTGTTCTTCCAGACACTATATTCCTTACCATCGAAATATGGTGGTCTATTGTTGCTTTGTCCTTCGATGAGACCTGGGGCACTCAAGCTAGCCATATAGATTGTTAGCTTATAAGTAATACACTTCAATAAATGAGCAACCTACTCTGATACCAATTGATGTAGCTAGCAAGGATCACCTATAAAGGGTGAATAGGTGACCTTAAATAATTTTTAACAATTTAAGCGGAAATAAATAACCATAGTTGATTCTGAATAAAATTCAGATTCAAAACAAGTTATATAGACAGTGTTATTGATGTGCAGTATGTAAAGTAAGAGATAAAGAGTAGAAAAATTGCACACAAGTTTATAGTGGTACGGCTTATAGCAAGCCTACGTCCATTCTTCCACGCTGACAACCTACTGGCTGGATTTTACTATGTAATCAAGGGAAATACAGCTTCTGAGTGACAACACTCTTGTGTTTGATAAAACTCTCTATCTCACACACTCACTCTTACAGATTATCCCTCAAAATCTTAATGTTCAGCACAAGAAAGACAAGAGAAAGGATCAAAGTATACTCAGACTTTGGACTTGTTGATTCTTGATTTCGTTTTACCTTTTGCTCCTCATAGATCTCCTTTATACTTCTCCACTACCAATCTAACCGTTGGACAGTCTTCAGAGGATCATCTTCCAATCTTCATCTTGGACAAATTTGTATAAAATGGATTGAGTAGCCGTTAGATGACAAAATCTGAATCCTGTTAATTCTGATCGCCCATACAATCAGAATCTTGATTTCCATAAGTAGAGCTTTATCCGTTGTAATGCATATTTGTCATAATGATTGATTGTCAATCAATTTAGACTGAGATTGAGTCAATCAAAATCTTCTTTTTTGTGAAATTTATGCCAGATCAATAGCTGTTGTGATTCATTCTTAATGAATTTTGCTTCTGCGTCTGAAAAACTTCAACATCTGAAAAATTTCAGCATCAGTGTTTGCATAATTACTGCGTCTAAAGAATTTCTAATTCAAAACTTGAGTTAGCGTAGGTCTTCAGTAAAATCTGAATATTCAAAATTAGAGTCCGAATGACTTTTATGGTAAAGTCTGAATATCTTATGTCTGAGTCTGAATTTTTAGTCCTGAATCTGAACTTTTGAGTTCTGAGTCTGAACTTTTAGTTCTGAAAACTTGTAAATTCTGATATTTCCTTATGAACTTTCAGAATATATTGACCCGGAATGGAATGTATGTCAGATAAACAAGATAAATATAGAGAGCTTTGTCAATTTTAAAATCCATTAGGAGTTTTTCTCAACAGGTATTCTTTGAGTCAAATAGTATTGCATGCTGCTCCTCTCATGCTCTCTTTGCTTTATCTCGTTTCTAGTGTTAATTCCATGTTACCGTAATTCTTCCTCTAAATAAAGGTACTTGGGGAACAAAGTTGCTGGAGTTGCAAGAAAAGGAAAGAATTGGTTATTGTCCCATCGATCATTCCCCACAACTTTTGCTCCGAATTATTGATAGAACAAATCTCTCATGATAGAGCAATCTTCCACAATCTATACCAATCCGTTGATAGATACAATCTTCCACAATGTGTGCCAATTTCGTTGATAAAGCACATCTTCTACAATCTGTGCTAATAGTATAGATTCTTACCTTTTGTAAAAAAACTTCAATTGTGATTTTCCTGTTCATGTACATGCTATAAATATAATACAAATCTCCACACCGATAGGTGTGCAATCAAATTCCGATTCATATCTTGCATGGTAAAATAGCTTCTAATTTTTTTTTTAATCTTATTTGTCTTCTTTATTACAATGCCTTCTTCTACATCCTCTAACACCATTACCACCACCATCGCTGTTGACTCTCCATCCTTGTTGGCCCCCCTCCCAACCACCATTTGCTCTCGACAATATATCTCATGTTCTCCAAATCAAGTTAGATTGCAACAACTACCTTTTGTAGCGAGCACAATTTCTTCCTTTATTTCATCTTCATGGGTATCTTCAAATTGTGGATGGCTTGTATCCTTGTCTGGCACCCACTATCACTACTGCTGAAAGTATCCACAACTTGGATCATACTGCATGGCATTATCAAGATTAGCTCATCCTATGTTGCATCCTCTCTACTCTTACTAAATCAGTTTTCTTACACATTGTTGATCTTGAGACTTCTCATAATGTTTGGACTTCACTTGAGAAACTTTATGCTCCTCAATCTCATGCTCGCATAATGCAATTAGAATATTAGCTTCGATCTCTAAAGAAGGGCTCTCTTTTCATGGAAGCCTTTATTCAAAAAGCTAATAACATTGTAGATCATCTTTCTGCGGCTGCTCACCCCATCTCTGAGCATCCTCGGTGGCTTGGGTTCAAAGTATGATACATTCGTTACCTCAGTTACATCTCGTCTTGATCCATTACCTCTTGATGACTTCCTCGTCCTTCTTTACAATCAAGAAGTTATTTTTCAAATCTGAACCATTGAATCTCCAATAGAGTCATTTCCAATTGTGAATGCTGTAGTCAAATCATCTAATGCCCTGAGCACTCTCTCCAATGGTCGATGACGTAGCCGAGGACGAGGATATGGCCAAGGCCTTGGTCGCAATTTTGGAGCTTACTCTCATTCTCGAATCATTTGTCAAGTGTGTAGTTTTACATGTTGCTCAGCTCTCTAATGCTACTAGCGATTTAATCTTGGCTATAAAGCCAATACCGACTCTCCATCTGCAATATATGCCTCTTCAACTGGTAGTCGTTTGATCCATACTAGCCACTCGTCATCTTACGGCCGACATAGCAAATTTGAACATTTTGAATGACTATTCCGGCATCGATCAAATTCGCATTGCAAATGGGTTAGGTTTGAAAATATAACATATCGGTTCTTCCATCTTACATTCTCTTACCCGTTCTTTTAATCTATGGATTGTTTATCATGTTCCATCCATCAAGAAGTATCTATTATTCGTTTCTCAATTTACCAATGACAACAGTATGGTATTTGAATTTCATCCTACTTTTTGTAGTGTCAAGGATCGATCCTAGGGGAACCTCTTGCTCAAAGGCTAGAACAAGATTGGACTCTATTATCTTAATAATGTACATACCACCAATAAAGATCCTCTACAGTCCAATAAATCACTGCCAGCTCCATCTTGCTTCATTGGTGAACGAGTTTCTACTTCTATTTGGCAAGTGCCCCTGTTTGCATTAATTATTCCTCTATTAAGCCCCAATAGTTTTAGGGGAGTCCACTACAACAACAATTCCGTTAAGTCTATCTAATATCATGATCAACTCCTCATCACAACTTCAGCAATCATCTACTTCCACAATTCCATGTGGATCCTCTTCTCCAAAAGCTCCACCCTTCCTATCTTCTCAACCTCAACTGCCAACTTCTACCCATCCAAAGGTCACTCGTCTAAAAAATAATATCCATAAACCAAAGGTTTTTCTCCCACTAAGCACCCACCGTGTTCTTGTTTTTACTCAAGCTTGACACCAAGTGAACCCACTTGTTTTTCCATTGCAAATAAAGACCCTAACTGGTAATAAGCTATGGCGAGTGAATTTAATGCTCTCATTCAAAATAGCACTTAGGAACTGATTCCTCATCACCCTTCCATGAATGTGATCAACTGCAAGTGGATTTATCACCTAAACACCACGGTTGATGGCTCCATTGATAGATATAAAGCATGAGTTGTTGCAAAGGGCTTTACTCAACAGGCTGGCTTGGACTATGATGAAACTTTTAGTAAAGTTATCAAAACGACAACAATTCGAGTTGTTCTCTCCTTAGCTGTTATATATAACTGGTTTCTATGCCAATTGGACATCAAGAATGCATTTCTCCATGGCATCATTAAAAAAGAAGTCTACATGAAGCAACCTAATGATATTGACGTTATCTTGGCCATGTACATTGTCTTCTAGAAAACTCTATATGGGCTTAAACAAGCTCCAAGGGCCTAGTTTTATTGGCTAAGCTTATACCTATTATCTATCAGGTTTATGACCACCACTACTGACTCTTCATTATTCATTCAGCATAGATTTAACCATATTCTATTTCTGTTCATCTATGTTGATGATGTTATCATTACTGGGAGCTCTACCTCCTCCATCACCAAATTAATCACTCAACTTGGCACTGAGTTTGCAATCACTGATTTGGGAAATCTATCCTACTTTATTAGCATTGAAGCCTATAGATCCTCTACTGGGCTGTTCCTCACTCAATTCAAGTTTGCCACATGGCTAATGCAAAACCTTGCTCATCGCCTATGGCTCCCTTGGCTGCTAAGTTGTCAAAGCAAAGTGGTAAACCACTGACCTATGCCTCCACATATTGGAGTACGGTTGGGGCACTACAACACCTCACCCTTACTAGGCTAGATCTATTCTTTGCTATTAATAAAGTGTGCCAATTTATGCATTATCCAACTGTCGATCATTGGTCAGCCGTCAAATAGATTTTGTGCTATCTCAAGAATACAATTCATCATGGGATTACCTTGCGGCCTATGGCGCCAACTTACCTTCATTGCATTTACAAATGCCAACCAGACCGACTGCCCTGATGACCCAAAGTCTACTAGTGGCTATTGCATTTATTTTGGTCCCAACTTGATTTCCTGGAGTTCTAAAAAGCAACCAACTATTGCTTGGTCTAGCACTAAATCGGAATACAAAGGGGTGGCTAATGCAGCCTTTGAATTACTATGGCTATTGCAACTCCTCCAATATCTTCAATACACTCTCCATTGGTCACCACTTATTCTTTGTGATAATGTAGAGGCAATCTATCTGCTCACGAATCCCATCTTCCATGCACGAACCAAGCACGTGGAAATAGACTATCATTTTGTTCGTGATTTAATCAGGAAGAAGTTGTTGGAAGTTCACTTCATTCCAACATAGGTGCAAACGACTAATGTCATGATAAAGCCTCTATGCATATCCCGATTTCTTATTTTATGCAACAAGCTCACAATAACTCCGCCACTGTTTCGCTTGAGAGGGTGTGATAGAGCAAATCTTCCATGATAGAGCAATCTTCCACAATCTGTGTCTATTCGGTTGATAGAGTCAAACTTCCATAATTTGTGCCTATTCCATTGATAGAGCAAACTTCTACAATCTATGCTAATATTATAGATTCTTACCTTATGTAAAATCTTTTCAATTGTGATTTCCCTATTCATATACATGCTATAAATATAATACAAATCTCCACATCCATAGGTGTGCGATCAAATTCAAATTCATACTCTTGCAATTACTAGTCACACCACACTTGGTCAATGATACGCTAAAAAAGATAGATTGAGTAAAGTTAAAGTCAAATTGGATCTGTAAGCTTATATGTTGGACATCCATGAAGTTGTCATTTGCAGCGTGATAGGAGCTTGCCGTGGGGTAATTTAATTGTCATGAGGCACAAGTGCTCAGAGAAGCATTTTATTGAGAACAAAACAGACGCTTGAAGTACTTAGTAGCACAAGCTTCAAGTGGAAACGTTTTACATAGAGACAATACGGGAACATAGTTGTTCCATACATCATACTGCACACACAAAGTTTACAGACAAAGTGCACAGACAGTACGGGAACATGGTCGTCTGCTTCAGGAACGCCTCCACGCCCTCGGCCACCACGAGCCCGCCGTCCACGACCGCTATTCTGTTCAGCCATTGATTCAAGCAACCTGTGCTCTGATACCAATTGATGCCGAAGCGCAATAGAAATTAGGCTAAACAGAAGAATCAAAATGATAAGAGGAACAAACTGTTCTCTCAATCGATTAACAATCGATAAGTTTTCAAAAACATCCAAAAACTACTGCCTCTCAAAACCTTAAAAACGAGTTTATAAAGGGTGTTAATCCTAATGACAAAAAAAAATGCAAAAATTACAAAAATACCCTTAATTCGAAAATTACTAAAATAATTAAAAAAAACCATCTAAACGATCCCGAATCGCGAAAATCCATCATTAATCATAGCCAAAGGCTATAAATATTGATGAGCACGCCGTTTCGCTTCAGTCGACCAAATTTGAGCTCAATCCGACATCATTGACTTCAAGCCCGCCAGTTCGTCCAGTCGCATAACGGGTCCACCGGTCCCCTAGGTGCATCAGTAATAAGGTCATTTCACTATAAAAACAAATATAGATATATTTACATTTCCCTGGCCACTATAATTTTTCTTACTATACGTAGCATTGCTCTCCTAAAAATATATATATTGAAAAACTTGCGTTATTCTTTTTCCTGAGGAAAATAATTCTACTTAATGTGGTTGTAAATGGGACATCCGCATCCATTTCCCTCACAATGACAAACAAATCGAAGCAATGAATGATAGTATAAAAACTTATGATTTTCTGAATTTTTAGGTAGATAAAAGTAATTAAAGTGAAAATTGGCTATTTCGTGCCCGCTTGAATGTGGTTATATTTTAATATAATCTTAGAAAAATTCTAAAAGACCCCATAGATTTGATGACTTTTCTCAAACAATCCCTTGGAGTGAGAATTTTTTTTTTAAATACCTCCAAAGTGTACGATTGTGTTCCCATTGACCCACTTACCTCATCACGATTGATAAAAAGCACCTTCCGATAGCCAAGTGACAATCATGTGCTCGTTTTTTGCCCTAAATTATACATGATGCTGAGTTTGACTTTCAAATTGATGACAAAGACATTTGGGACATTGCACATTTTCTTTAGGGCTTTTTAAGGGGGACTACAAAAGGAATGTGTTGCACAACACATCTCTAATCATGATCTTCACATTTTTTACCTTCTTTGTTCTTTCTATTTTCTTGGTAGATCTTTAGATCTTGCTGCTCACCATGTGGTTTTTTGAGCTTTTGAATTGTACTCGCTGTTAAAGATAGTGAAACCCCTCTCTCTCCCCCGTAGTTTTTCCTGTTTTGGGTTTCCACGTATATTTTGTATCTCGTGTGATTCGATTTTTCTTTAATCCTTACTATTTGTGCTTTGATTTGTGCATCTCTTGGTGTTGTTCGGCAACACATGATTAATTTAAAATGTTGCGCTTGCGCGTGCATGAGACTATTAGGATGAAATTGAGAGATGCTCACCCTTTTTTTTTTAGAAAAATGATAGATCATACATGTACCAAATTAAATAAAGGGATTATTACATTCAGTGTAATGTTATTGTAGAGGAAAAACGAGGCTCATGAGTCCTCCGTTATGAGCAAAGATAAGAAGAGAAGCAAACAAGTTAGGGCAAGGATGGAAAATTCAAAATTCAAAAAGGAACTTTTAAAGTAGGACATCGTTGTATTCACTAATAGAATGCTCGAAATGTCCTATTTACAATTTCTATAGATTGTGATCGAATGCAGATTTATCTATTTTATAGTCACCAAAGATTCAGATATAATATATCTTCTTGATTGCAATACATTCAGCAATCTGAGTTTGGGCATAGATCAACTAAATTTATCTTTCAATGATCGAATTGTTCTTAATAACACTATCAACAAAGAAAAATCACAAGTTGATTTCATCACTATTGACGTGTGTTGGTCATAACTATCTCTATTACTTCACTGACTAACACATCAATGTTAATCAATGAAGGTTACTTTTTTCTCCTACCGACGGTGTTATAGTAAAATTCCTTAAACAAGCTTGCGAAACAACTTAAGAATAGCCTAGCTCAACCGGACTAGTGTGAAAGAAATACATAGGCTTATCGATATAGCTCCATCTCACGAACGCACAATCACCCCACATGCACCTAACTAGCACTTAGTTTTAAAAAATATGATCATTGTTCACTCTCTCGATAGCGACCTAAATATTTTAAATGACTAAATTATGGAGCTTTTCAAGAATTGTGCTTCTTAGGTCGGATTGAAATGGCTTTGATTACTCCCTCCAAAGCTTTCTTAATTCTTAATTAACCTCTATCTTTTCCTTTTTACTTTTTGTTTTTTTGGATTTTCGCCAATAATTACTCCTCTTTTTAACTGGTGGCCACATATTGAGGAATGATAATCTGGGAAATCTGGCCGGTCACCAGGTGTACGTTTCTATTGGGAGTAGAAAGATATGGGGTTAGGTTTTTCAAAGCCTAGAAAATAAAGAATGAAAAAAACATAAGAGAAAGTTGTTATTGATAGAAATAAAATAAAAAAATAAAGACTAGAAGGAAGATGATTCACGTGTTGGCATAGGCATAGGGCAGTAGTGATGCCCATCAACAGAAAAGGACAAGGTGCCTTAAACTTCACCAGTTTTTCTCGTCAATTCTTTATTAATTGCTGTCTCCCTCTCTGTCGGAGCAATAATAGTCACCCAACCATTTGTTGCTCTTTCATTAATATTTAGAATGTTATTTTAATTTCTAAATTTTATCAAAAGATTAGAATATGCAGCACTAGATTAAAGAAGGATTGATAAGGCATCCAAGTAAATGGTTTTTACATTAAGCACACTTGCCCTTTCTCCTACTGACTTTAAATTTTCTCAGTCTTAAAAAATAGATAATTTGCATATAAATTTATTATTTGAAGGATGTTTTGGATAATGTTTCTCATGAAAGAATGGCAGACTCAAAAGATTGTGTACCTCAACGCAAAGCGGGAAAAAAGAACAATGTTATTGGATTGCCTAAACATTTTCATGTGTGTTTTCTCTTTCAATGTCCATTGCAACAATCACGGATGGAATTGAGTTAAGTTCTGTTGGAGCAAGTTGGGCTTGGTTTAATGACACTTGAGATCAACTCACTTGATCCTAAGTTCAGAGCTCGAGCTCATTGATTAATACTCATCTCGTGAGACTTGATAACATAATATAACTTAATTGAGTTTGGGGAAACGTCCAGGTTGAAAAAATCACCTGATCATTCGAATCTTTGTTGTGGCACGTACAAATCGTACATAACCACTTATTTATTGAATAAATTGTTGAATCAGAGTTCGAATATCTCTGTTTTTATTCGAGTCTAGCCCCAGCATGAATGTTGTACCTCGAGAGTCACGAGATGAATAGCAACAATAAATGATACTGAGGAAAGACGACAATTCAATGATTTTACCTGCTTTTTTGACCAATAAAAGAAATGATATAAATGATACTGAGGAAAGACGACAATTCAATGATTTTACCTGCTTTTCCGACCAATAAAAGAAATGATATAAATGATACTGAGGAAAGACGACAATTCAATGATCTTACTTGCTTTTCCGACCAATAAGAGAAATGATTTTACCTGCTTTTGGGGATTACAGTGGAATCGAGAAGGAGCGACAATGCTACACTTGTAATATGGGATGAGAGCTACAAAACGGCCCACACAAAATCCATTCATTCAAAGAACCATCAAGACCTTGAGGGGACCATGAACGGAGGCTGCATTTTAACTTCGAAAGCAATATGAAAAGAAATTTCCTCAGGGAATGCTCTAAAAGGTATCTCTTAATCAAATAATTGAAAATAGTTATGATTTTTAATACAATAATATCTCGTGTTATATATAAAAACTACTTTGAAAAGTTAATTATTTCTCATTTCGTATGTTTAGCAAGTCTCTCTGGAACACGTTTACAAGACCTATAACAAATAGGTGTTGTGATGTGTTATGTCTAATTGGGATTGAACTAGGAGAAGTTGGCTTCAATAAGTTGGTCATTACTATTCAAACTAGTCAAAGCACGAGTAATTCTTTCACATAAACCAAGAAAGACCGATATAACAGCACATATCAGTTTTGCATGGGAGAGAAAGAGAGGGAAGATATTTGAGCAACAAAGAAAATGGGGGAAGAAACAAATAATTGTTACATAATACAAAATTAAAAATCCGAAATTATTTATCCATTTTGGTTAGAAAATGTCTCACAAATCACAAGCACTTGTTAAGTAATTAATTGAGAAAATTTCATGATTTTCAAAAGAACTAATATATGTTGTAGTAGAAATAGCTAATGTGAATCTTCACATATTATCAATAGAAAAATATTTTCAATATCAATAATCAAATACGAATTTTATCAAAAATTATCCCTCTCTTTTTAACTACGCATATGTCTTGGCCACATGTATAACACGAGCCACTCCATGTATAGAAGACTGTAATTTTCTTTTTTTTAATTGATTAACAAGTACCATTTAGAACATTCACTAGCAAAATAATGTTTCATATTGCTTTCGATTGAGGAGAATATTTCTTTCAAAGAGTTAAAATGCAGCCTTGTTCATGGTCCCCTCAACCTCTCTTTCGTTCTTTGGATGATTGCCGGTCACCAGGTGCACATTTCCATTGGGAGCAGAAAGATATGGGGTTAGGTTTTCGAAACCAACCTAATTCCAAAAAAAAACACCAACTTTAGGTCGAGAAACAATTCTGGCCCAAACTTTTTGTGTTTCATAAAAAAGCACCAACTTTAGATCGAGAAACAATTCTGGCCCGAACTTTTTTTTGTTCCATAAAAAATCACAAACTTTAGGTTGAGGGACAATTCTGGCCTAAACTTTTTTTGTCCCATAAAAAGTCACCAACTTTCATCATAATCCCAAATCTGGCCACATGTTGACTTTCACCATTGTTTGAAAAAGAAGGTTATGGTGATGAGCTTGGCGAATCTCATCCATGGCATTTGTCGATAGGCAGTGGTCAGTTTCAGATTATGTTTGGCTAGAGAGATTTAATCTAGAAATATTTTTGACTTATCAGTGAAGTAAAGAAGATGAATAGTTTTATCGTTATTCTTCAAATTGTAGCTTAAAGAATAAAATAATAAATATTGTTTTAAATCCAGTTAGCAAGCCACGTGGATTTATTGTTAATGTGTAATAGTCAAGTTAGATAATCAATGGTTTTAAATCAATGGGGGTCAGATTTGGGATTTAAGTCAAAGTTAGTGCTTTTTTATGAGACAAAAAAAAGTTGAGGCCAAAATTGTCCCTCAACCTAAAGTTGGTGCTTTTTTTCTGGACAAAAAAATATTCGGGCCAAAATTGTCCCTTAACCTAAAGTTTGTGTTTTTTTATGAGATAAAAAAAAATTCAAGCCAAAATTATCCCTATACCTAAAATTGATGCTTTTTTTAATTAACCCGTTGGAAACCCTAGAAAATAAAGAATGAAAAGAACATAAGAGAAAATTGTTATTTGATAAAAATAAAACATAAAAATAAAGATTAGAAGGAAGGTAATTCACGTGTTGGAATAGGCATGGGGCAGTGATGCCCGATACATCAACATCACATCATCTACAGTAATAGACAAGGTGCTTCAAATTACACCTTTTTTTTTTTTGGTCCATTCTTTATTTATTGCTCTGTCCGTCTCTCAGCTGGAGCAACAACAGTCACCTAACTTTTTCTTCTTACAAAAATGCACGGTAAAGTGCTATAATCAAAATAAAGATGTTCGATTTAGTAATCCAATTAGAGGAGAAATAATCACCTAACTTGAAAAGGCACTCTTTGTTACTCTTTCATTAGCATTTGGAATGTTATTTTAATTCCTAAATTGCATCAAAAGACTAGAATATGCAGCACTATATTGAAGTAGGCATCGAAGTAAATAGTTTTTACATTCAAAATGTCCGCCTTTTCTCCTATTGATATTCAATCTTTTCAATCTTAAAGAGCAGATAATTTGCATGTCAATTATCGTTCGAAGGATGTTTTGAATAATGTTTCTTGTGAATGAATGGCTGACTCAAAAGGTTTTACACCTCGGCACAAAGCAGGGATAGAGAAGAATGTTATGGGATTGCATAAACATTTTCATGCGTGGTTTTTCATTTGATGTTTATTGTGAGAATCACGGGTGGAATTGAGTGGTGTTATTTTGGAGCAGGTTGGGCTTGATTTAATGACACTCGAGATCAACTCACTTGATCCTAAGTTGAGAGCTCGAGCTCATCGATTAATACTCATCTCGTGAGACTTGAGAACTTGAATTAACTTAATTGAGTTTAAGAAATTGCCGGAGTTAGAAAAAAAATCACTTGATCATTCAAATCCTTGTTGTAGGATCTGGTGCCTCGTGCAAGATGAACAATGACAATAAAAGATACTAGATAGGGTTAATACCACGAAAAATCCTAAACTAGTACACTTGTGACACATTTACCCAAAACTATTTTTTTGACCATAAAAAATCCCAAACTGGTACACTTGTGATAATTTTACCCTGAATTATTTTTTTGATCACCAAAAACCCTAAATTGGTATACCTGTGATAATTTTACCTAGAACTTACCACAAAAAACTTCAAACTGGTACATATGTGACAATTTTACCTTGAATTAAAATTTTAATATTAATTTTTTTATTTTTTCCGAATATTTATTTATTTTTATTCTGGGTAAAATTGTCACATGTGTACCAGTTTGGGGTTTTTTGTGATATGTTCGAGGTAAAATTATCACAGGTGTACCAGTTTGTGATTTTTTATGGTTAAAAAAATAGTTTTGGGTAAATGTATCATAAGTGTACCAGTTTAGGATTTTTCATGGTATTAACCCTACTAGAAAAGATGACAATTCAATGTTATACCTGCTTTTAAGGATTAGAGTGGAATTGAGAAGGAGCAACAAAGCTACACATGTAATCTGGGATGAGAGAGACAAAATGTCCCACACAAAGTTCATTATTCAAAGAACCATTGAGACATTGAGGAGTACGGATAAGCATAGTTCTAGAGTAGAACTTGAAATTTGAAATCAGATATGTGGAACCTAATAACCGGACTAGTAGGAGCCTATCTGGTTCTAGATTTCAAGATATGTAGAGTAAGTTTCAAGTTCCAAAAATTGAAAAACTTATTTCGACATGCAGGTTTCAGGTTCTAGATAGGTAAAACCTAAAACTTAGAGCCTATAACCTGTGTTTTTCTTGGTCTGTATCTTCACATAAGCCTACGGTATTTCATTGAGTTCAATAATGAGTGTATAATCTGGAACCACCGGTCTAAGTTTTCATTTTATGATCGAAACTTTTACTTTGTTAATGTTTCTTATTTTTGTGTGTATTGTAGCAACAATTAGTGGTTGTAAAGGTGATGATCCATTCAACTAATAATACAAGTGGAACTTGATAGATCCTATAACCAATTTTGGAACTTGCGATAGGGTAGGTTTTAGATTTAAGGGTATGCAAGCTAGTTTCCAAGTTTAAAAAAATGATGAACTTATTCCAACATGTTGCCACTCACCCCTATTGAGGGGACCACAAACAAAGGCTACATTTTGACTCTTTTGGAAGAAATATTTTACTCATTTGAAAGCAATGCGAAAAGAAAATTTCCTTGGGGAATGCTCTAAAAGGTATTTCTTAATCAAATAATTGAAAATAGTTATGGTTTTTAATACAACGATTGTCTGATGTTATATATAAAAACTACTTTGAAAATTTAATTGATTCTCGTTTAGTATGTTTAACAAGTGTCCCAATCTTTCAAATCACATTCGTGAGACCCATAACAAACAGGTGTCATGTTGTGTTGTGTTATGTTATGTGCTAATTGGGATCAAAGTAGGAGTTTGGCTTTAGCAATTTCTTTCCACATTAGACATCAGCAATTCTAGGTTTTGTATAGGTTTCACCTTGAACCTACATGTTGGAATAGGTTTCTCATTTTTTAGAACTTGGAATCTACCCTGCATACTCTGGAACCTGAAACGTAACTTGTCACGGGTTTTAGAATCTAGTTGGGTTTCACCTGTATTATTAATCAAATTATTGCAGTGAATTATCACCTTTGATGACCACTACTTGTTGCTACAATTTACTGACCATAACTTTTATTTAAACATGCAAATAATATGTAATATTAACATAGTAAAAGTCTCAGCCATAAAATAAAAGTTCAAACTAATGGTTTTAGATTATACACTTATCATCGGACGTCACAGAATATTGCAAGCTCACGTGAAAACATGGAAAAAAAAAACACAAACTTATTTTATATTCCACCTGTCTAGAACTTGGAATCTACCCGTCGAAGAATATGAAATATTAACAAAGTAAAAGTCCCGATTATAAAATGGAAGCTCAAACTAGTGATTCCATATATGATTCCATTTTATATATTCATCATTAGACGTTATGAAATATTGCAGGATCACACGAACATAAACCAAGAAAAACACAAAAACTTATTCCAAGTTCCACTCACCAAAAACCTGGATTCTGTCACGCCCCAACCGCGTGTAGCGTCAATATCCCAACGCATATCGATATTTATGTGCGACGTCCCAGGACGCGTCGCCGACCCAACTCCCAAATTAGAGATCATAACACATGCGGAAGTCGATTATAATATATATAATCACCTAGACAAATAAATAGATGACCAAGGGCAACAAGCAACGAACAACATACCAGAAAATATACATTTCATTAACATTGTAAACATGTACAATATTTACTATATACAAACGGTTACATCAAAAGGGTTAAGGCCACTAAGGTCAAAAAGATAAGTGGCTAGGTTGACTAGGGATCCTGATCTAAGGTGAGACTCCCGTCCAAATAGTGTTGGTCTCACCCTCTAAGGTCTACTCTAGAGCTCCTAGTCGGGGTCAGATCCCGACGAGTCAAAATAACTCTTGGATGACTCCTAATTCTCCTCAAAATCCACGCTCTCCGACTCTGACTCTATCCCGAGGTACAGCTCCAAAAGTACCTCATCGGGGTCCCTATCCTCAACCTCATCGTCCTGCTCCGAATCTTGCTCCATGGGCGCGGGCTCCTCATCTGCCTCCATCTGCACCAGGTCCGCAAAATGAACCTTTGGCTCCTCATCCATGGCCACTGGAACTCCCATCTCTCTGGGAAATGGTGCGTTATCACCGGAACTCATACTCACCTCTTCATCGTCCATTGGATTCACTACTTCTTCGTCAAGACACTGGGGGTCTATCTCGCCTATCCCATTAAACAAAACATCAAAAGTTTGGAGAGGTCCATGCTTTCCGTCCTGATCCCTATAACACCACGCTAAATAATCATGGGCACGGGGATACGTCTCTCCCACGTCAACTAATATGCAAGTCTTATAACTAATGTATGCATTCCCGTTCCCTACGGGAAATTTAGTCCTCTCTCGTCCCAGTTGGAGCGGAATTCCAAAATGTACTGGTCCGTCTGGCATCTCAAGGCCGAGGGTCTGAAAAGTCGGTTTCCAACAACCGTGAGACGAATCTCAGTAAGTAAGAACTCCCTATACCTAAACTAGGCTAACGTGCATCTCCTGACAAGTAAACCAAACACGAAAAACAATACAACACTCAAATGATCCAGCCCTTTGGGCACAGATCCATAACACGAGTCACCCTGTAGGTTAGGCAGTTTATCACAGCAATCATGGCACATACGCGTTCATACTCAATCACATGTATGCCATATGCATGCTCACTCTCAATAGTACCTATTTCGCACACAAATCACCAAATTGCACATTCTCGCACACTGGCCAATACATAACTCACACGTATGTCATCGATATGCTCATGCTCATGATCCGGCTCACAATGCACACTTGCATTCCATTTCTTATTTAGAGCTCGACCCACGTAAAACGCATTAGGTCTGATTCATGCCAATCGCAACAGGTCCATATTATCAATATCAACATTTCTCGGCCTGCGTTAAAACGCATCAGGCCCAGTGTCTCTAGCCCGCGTAAAACGCATCAGACGCAACACTGATCTCCTTACGGATCAAAACCCGTGTAAAACACATCAGGCTGGCCGTCTTCCGGACGAACTGGGTATCATCTCGCGTAAAACACATCAAGATGGGTTCAACCCCATGTAAAACGCTTCAGGGTATTTCTTGATCACACGTTCACATAGCCAGTTTTTATCAGAACCCCGCGTAAAACGCATCAGGACATTTTAGGTGATCACGACTCATGTCAAGCACGCATACTCGCACAATCTCAGTTTCATGCTCATTCTTGGCATACCAAATGCGTGGCCATGCAATCAGACATTTGGGCATACACATGATGCGCAATGAGCATTCAATTTGCATAAACAATTAACCAGTAGTGCCACAACAATATGCCCAATCACTCAATTTAATGTCACTCAGCATGGCGTAAAAATTGGCACCCACAATCATCTCCCGAGTCACTGAAATTTATGCTAAGACTTAGCCAATCACACATCACACTTGATCAACTATACGGATACGCGGCATGGCAATACCCAACTGGGCCTCAACAAGCATCAATCAGCAATAATCAATCAACCCGGACACACTCGGTAATCACACAGTCTAATCCTCAATTGCTGATTTCTAATCCAATAAAGTCCCAAAGGGGACAACCACTATTCATCCCGTTTTGGCTTTCAATTCTCCTTCTAATCGGCACAATAACCCACTAAAATTTACCACGACACTAGTCGCATTCCACATTCTGCTATTTACCCCTAATTGCGTTGAATTACCCTAGCCCGTCTAGAAATGCCCAATTTCGTAATTCGGGTTTAGGGAATTATACTCATTAATTTCTATGCTCCACCAAATCGAGTAGACGGGGAACGGGCAGCCAATTGCCAATGAACAGAAAAATCATCGGCGACGTTCCGGTAGCTCCTCGGCGGCGCGAGGGGTGGTAGCGGCGAACGGCGGTTGGCTCCAGCGGTCCTCGGTGGCAATAGGGGTTCTAGTCATTGAAGGTCACGTGGCGGCGACGGCGAACGGCGGCCAGCGGCTTTGGCGCACGGTGGTCAAACGTACAGTTTCCCATGAGCGGCGGTGGTCGACGACCCTTGGCTGGCTTGGCGGCTCTCGGGCCGAGCCAAGGAAAAACAGGAGAGAGAGTCGATTGGGCAACAGCAGTGATGAGGTGAGGCGGTCGGTGGTGCTCGGCGTGGACGGCGGCGGCGGTCGGCTTGCTCGGCGGACGACGGCCACACGGACAGCAAAGGAGAGGGAGAAAGAGAGAGAGAGCGATCGGGTGGTGAGGATGATGGTGGTGAGGCAGGGACGGCGGCAACTCGGCACGGCGGCGGCGCGTCGGCGTGCGGTGGACGGCGACGGCGGTTCCGACGTGATCGGCTGAAGGGTAAGAAGGAACGGCGAGAGAGAGAAGGAAACGAGGGAGAGAATGGTCGAGGGAGGAAAGAAAATTGGTCAAATATGGTCAACCTTGGGCTTAGTAGAGGACACTTGTCAAGATCCTGGCCACTTTGATCAAAATGCCCTTGATCCAATGGCTCAAATTCATTCACATCCAATAATTAAGGAGCAATTTGGTCTTTTAATAAATCAGAATTTTGGCTGATAATTATCCCTAATTAATCTCTAATTATTGCCCCCCAAATTCGGAATTAATCAAAATAGGCCTAGGGGCATTTTCATAATTTTTCGGTCCGGGCAGAAATTTCATTTTTCAACCGTACCGATCCCAAATATGGTTGGCTACTCAAAAATGACGTTGGCTTCGCAAAATAGTCGCAAACGTCCACCAAATTTCGATATCGAAGTTCAGGTCCAATTTCATGATCAAAATTGCTCAATTTAGAATTTTAGGGCCTTTCACTAACGGACGGCTGTTTAGGGGTTACACGTATCGACCTAGGGTTATCTGAGTTATGACGGCCTCGATTTTCGAGAAAATGTGAGGAATTATCACTAGTTTCGGAGGTCGCGATCATTCGAGTTAAGTTCGGGATTTGTTCGTCACGTGTACTCTCGGTCGTGTGGAATCACCCGCGATCCAATCATACGTCGTTGGTCAAATCAAATCCGTTGCTTTCCTAAAATCGGCCAACATTGGCTCAATATTTCTTCAACGTTTCTCGAAATCGATGCTTGATTCGCGATCGGGTCCCCGGTCCACGTACCGTTTTCCTATTTAGTCATTTTCTACCCGGTTAGTATCCCGAGAGTGATCAACTTTGGGCGAGACTTACTAAAATTAAACGAGAAATAATATCTACTTTATTGGTCCCGAAAATGAGTCGAAATTTAGGATGTTACAAAATCTATCTATCGAAACATGATTTTCAATTTTCGAAATCTAGAACCTACCTACATACCCTAGAATCTGGAACCGGATATATTCCCACCGATCCAATTATTTGATTCAAGTTTTATCCTGAAATTATGCTCACCCCTATTTCACATAAAGTAAGAAAGAATGATATAACGGCACATGTTAGTTTTACCTTGGAGAGAAAGAGAATGGAGATATTTGGAAAACAGAGAAAATGGGGGTAGAAAAATAATTATTGCATAATACAAAATCACAAAGCCAAAATTATTTAAGCATTTTGTTAGAAAATGTCTAATAAATCATCAACACTTGGTAAATAAATAATTAAGAAAATTTCAGGATTTTCAAAGAACTAACATATGCCGTAGTAGCAATAGCTAACATGACTCTCCACATATTATCAATAGAAAAATAATTTTAAAATTGGTATAGTATGAAATACTATTGCCAACATCAATAATAAGATAGGATTTTTGTCAATAATTATTCCTCTCTTTTTAATTTCAATTCCACATGTACAATATGAGCCAGTCAATGTACTGAAGACAATAATCTCTTTTTTTTAATTGATTAATAAATACCATTTAAAGCATTCACCAGCCAAATTTCTTTTCATATAGCTTTCAAATAAGGAGAATATTTCTTACAAGGGAGAATGACACAAATAATCCCTGAACTTTGATTTAACGTGTAATTTGGTCCATGAACTTTAATTTGTTCAATATAATCCCTAAACTTTAACATAATGTTCAATTTAGTCCCTGAATTTTTAATTTGTTCAATGTGATCCCTAAACTTTTAATATGTGTTCAATTTAGTCCCTGAACTATATGAAAATGTTCAATATAGTCCCTGTACTTGAATCAAATGAATGACTATGTTGAACATTTAGTTCAAGGACTAAATTGAGTACATATTAAAAGTTCGGGATCATATTGAACAAATCAAAAGTTCAAGGATCAAATTGAACATTAGGTTAAAGTTCAGGGATTACATTAAATAAATTAAAAATGCAGGGATCAAATTATATATTAAGTTAAAATTCAAAAATTATTTATGCCATTTTTCCTTCTTACAAAGAGTTAAAATGCAGTCTTGGTCATGATCCCCTCAACCTCTCTTTCATTTTTTAAAAAGGAAAAGAAAAACCTTTGAACAAAAGAATATAAAACTGGAATGACCGAAAGAGGAGAAAAGACAGTGTGTCAGGAGAAATTTGTCGTGTGCACTCGAGACCGATCCCAATGCTTTGTCATCCCGAAACACAGCATGAATTACGAACAGACAAAGAAAAATCTTTTTTGGTAAGATGATAATAATGTCCTCTCGTTGAGTCGTTTTCCACTATTATGGCACTAGCTAAAATTAGAAAACAAAAGTTCGTTGATGTTCCTAATGATATTATCTATGCCCTTTATTGTCTACTTGAGGTTTTGTCGTTTCTACAGAAAATCACCTTTTGCATGAGCTTTGCATATAAAGGTGTCAAAGTACCACAAAAAACCCACACTGTGTCATAAGGTATTTTAAACTATACCCATTAATACTAACACTCAAACTCTTTTTTGTCACACTAGTACAAATTAAGATACTGACAATACAAATTTTTTTTTTGGGGTGTTAGTAACATGATGAACTAAGTTTGGAAACAGATGAAAGGAAAAGAAACTCAGTTTAGGAACTTTTTGTGGTAGGGTAGATGGTATTTTTGTCACACCGATACCAATTTGAGGGTTTTTGTGACATGAAAAGAATTTTGGCTTATTGTTGTTACAGTAAATATAATTTATATTTTTTTATGGTATTTTTTCCTCATATATATACCTTTTACTTTCTCTACAGAATTTAAAAAGACGAAAAAGTATTGAGAAACAATAAACAGTTCTAGACAATCTTACAAATCAATGTTTTGGGAAAATGGAACTAGAAGTGCTATTATTATTTTGCATATGACTAGATGGCCATGAATTGTTTTTTAATATCTCCAACTCTAATAATTGAATAAATTCACAAGTGTTATTAGTTTACTCTATTGATTGTTATAAAACAAAATTCAATATGAATTACAACATCAAAAAATAGATATAAAAGATCCATGTTGAATTCCATCAAGCAACAAGTTCAAACCAAAAGGCATTTTAAGTTTGTTGGGGGATAAAAGTAGTCTATGTTTCACAAAGGATGTTATGGCTTCATCAGCAAGACATTTTTGGGGGAAGCGGGTACATGTGACACAATGCTCTTCAATCGTTAAATCATGTTGGTCTCAAATGCGACTTACCCATATTATATGCTACGATGCACTGGACTTGTCACGTACACCCTAACCATTGAAGACTTTTTCTTCATCATCATTGTCTAAAGTGTTCAACGAATAAAGAAGCCCTTAAAAGAAAAGGCAAATTTAGGTCTGATAAAAGTTTGGAGAATATATTCTCCAAAAACTGATGTTACCATATACTCTAAGCTCTTATTCTTTGAGAACGCAATGCTCTAGGCTATCATTCATATATCTTGCTAGTCTTTAATCACCAAAACAAATATAAGATAATGTCAGTTATTTTTCAAAACAGGTGATCTTGAGTTTTAAATATTTTTCTGATATTAGATATTAGAGGAATAAGGTTATTCCACTGTAAAAACACACATATCATGTAATATTTTGGCTTCATTTCACAGGTTAGTGTAAGATTTCTTACTAAATATAGCATTTGCTCTTCTGAAAATACACACATTGAAAACCTTTGCATTATCTTTTTTTCCTGAGAAATATTTTTCAAATTAATTAGTTTGTAATGCCACATTGGCATCTTTTTTCTCGCATTGAGAAGCAGATCGAAGCAATTAATGAGAGAGAACAAGTGCATAGAAAAATGTATTGAAATTTTCGTGATATTAACCCTAATCTATATTTAGTAGTTACCTCTCCTTCGGTAACTCCTCCATCAATTACTGCACACTCTTTATCCACTTACATATAGCAATTTTCATTTTCTTCCACCAAACAAATTTCACAATAAAATATGGATGATTAAGTTAAAAATGATTAAGGATTTGCTTAGCGGGTGCATGGGTAAGTATGTCAAAGACTTTGTGAAATTACCGTTAATTAATTTAAATTTTTTTATCTTTTCACACCTCATATCTATGTGGTTTATATATATAATCTCCATTAATTTGATTATTTAAATCGTTATTTAATATGTACATTTTAATAATTATTATAGATCCGAGAAAAAGATAGAGCAATTGATGTAGGCCGTACGAGAAATATGAGTAAAGTTAAGCACCTTTCCTGTTTTCGTTCAGAGTCATCACTGCCCTGCTCCTATTCATACACGTGACTCGCCGTCCTCCTAGCCTTTATTATTATTTATTTTTATCAATTACAATTTTTTTTTTTAATTTTCCTTTTGTTTGGGGGGTTTATCTTAGGAGTGAACGGTTCCCGGTCCGGTCCGGTTCCAAGGTGGAACCGGGAACCGGACCGAGAGAACCGATTCCCAATTTTGGGAACCATGGACCGGACCGGTTGGTTCTAGGACCGAGAACTGGACCGGACCGTCGGTCCGGTCCGGTTCAATGGAATCGGTTACTTAGAGTTTGGGATTTTTTTTGGGTCAAACACTTAAGGTTTGGTTCACATTTTACTAATTTTTGTCAATGAATTTATGTTAATAAAGTTCACTTAGGGTTTAATTCACATTTTACTAATTTTTATCAATGAATTTATGATAATAAAGTTCACTTAAAGTTTAGTTTCCATTTTATTAATTTTTTTAAAGAAAAAAATAACAAAAATATATATTAAATAGTCGGTCCGGTCCGGTTCCCCCTTGGAACCGGGAACCGGACTGCCTGGAAACCGGTTCCGTTTTTAGGAACCGGGAACCGGGAACCGGACCGAGAGTCCTGAAAACCGGACCAAACTCGTCGGTCCGGTCCGGTTCGGTCCGGTCTCAATTTGGGCGGTCTAAGTTGCTCACCCCTAGTTTATCTGGGTTTGGAAAATCTATCCCGTATCTTTCCCCTCCAAAAGAAAATGTACACCTGCAAGGCTGTAAGCCGACAAGATTTCACCAATGATTCTACCTTCATAAGTGGCCACAATGAATGTGGAGGTAAAGGTGGTGGATAATTGTTGGGAAAAATTCAAAAAAAAAAATAAAAGGAAAAGACAACGGTTAATCAAGAATTAAGCAAGCTTTGGAGGGGGTAATCAAGGCCACATCGGTCCGGTCTAAATAGCACGGCTGTTGAAAGGCTCCATAATCGTGTCGATAGTAACATTGATGTCACTATCGAGAAAGATCGGACAATGATCATCTGTTTTTAATCTGAGTGGCGGTTACTTAATAGCGTACTTGTGCTTAATGGACCCAAATTCATAAGTTTATACATTTCTGCTCTAATCCGGTTGAGCTTAGGCTAAAGCTCGACCTCCTACATTGTTTTCCAAGCTTGTCTATGGAATTTAACTTTAAATTCTGTAGGCATAAAGAGATAAAAAAGTCTCAAAAATCCAAGAATCCAAGGTGAGGCGCGACATGAATAGCAACAATGAAAGTTAAAAGATGACAATTCACTGATTTACCTGCGTTTGAGGGATTGTAGAGGAATCGAGAACAGGTGACAAAATGACTCACGCATAGTCCATCGATTCAAAGAACGAAAGAGACGTTGAGGTTGAAGGGACCGCGAGCAAGGCTGCATTTTAAACTTTTTCAAGACCATATGATAATGTCCTACTCCAGTCGTTTTCCGCTATCATAGCATGCACTAAAAATAGACGAAAGAAGAAGAAGGAGATCTAGCATATGACTAGGAGTGACTGATGACGATTGCGATGATGTTCCTCATTATATCATCAATCCCCCTTTATTATCCACTTGAGATTTTGCCGTTCTACATGAATAGCATTTTGCTTAAGCATACCCTGAAAACGAGTTATTACTACAACATATCTCAAATTACCTCTGCTATGACTCTAAAGGCCTCATTATTTTAACGTGTCATGAAAATTCTAAGCTATACCCACTGACATGGTGATATGTCATGTAGTACGATCGGCACCTTAGTGATTTTCAGTGAAAATTAAACAGAATGATTACATTCACAAAGATTTATAACTAAATTTAACAAAATTAATTGCCATCTCTATCTCCAATGTGAAAATCACAATCCAAAAATGAAAAGCACCATCGCCAACACGACATGTGGCCGCACCCATTTTGTTAGTTTTCACATGATGCAGACAACGGTTGTGTGAACAAGAGAATGAAGAAACCAAGACTTGGGAGTTTGAAAACAAATGAAAGATCACTCTAGAAGGTGAGATTTTTAAGGCCAGGGTTCGTACCTGCTGAAAGGCGACGTCCGTCCTAAGCAATTGGGGATGAGTAAAAACGCCAGCCGCGACCGCAGGCCCCGCACAGTTCAAGGAGAATACCCCTGTTACGTCGGATGACAGAATATGCAATGTCGAATTAGATATGTCCATTAATACTATTTTTATTTGTACATTTACATTGATATGCAATTCCTACTGAGCGATGGACATGACAAAACATAAAAATCTCCGTCTCTATTACTATAATTCAGTAAATAGTGGGGAAAAGTATCAAAATAGTCATGCACATATCAATTCGATTAATTTAATTCTAAATCATTTTACATTGATATCAATTCACTCTATCCGACCAATTTAAGCAAAAAATTGCTGACATGGACATCAATCATCAAACGTGGCATGACCGGAGTTGACGTGATAATTTTTAAATAATTTTTTGAATTTTTTTAAATAATTTTTTTTTCCTTTCCTTTTTGGCCTTTTCTAGTCCTTTGACATGTGGCTGGTACTCGGCCATGGCCAATGAGGCTCAACCCTCGTCGCCTGGGCGAGGGTTGCCCTCGCTAAATCTAGCGAGGGGCAAGCAGCCACGGGCGAGGCCGCCTCGCCATGGCCTAGCCAGCCCAGGTGAAGGCGGCCTAGCCTGCGGCTAGCCTCTCGTTCGACTATTAGCTTGAACAAGCTCCAACATTGGTGTTCATTCTCATCCCTAATGGCAAAACACTGTGCTTCAACCTAAACCCTAGCACCAACACCCTCTAGAGTCTCAAGCAGTTGCCAAACCCCCACTTCACTCTAATGCTAGATCTCTTCCTCCAACCTCCAATTGCTAGCGTCGACTAGTTCCTCCTCCTCTCTTGGCTCAACGTTGGATCGAGCTCCACCATGACCCTCCACATGCCCTTCCTCATCTTGACTTCCTCAACTTGAAGCCCCCTCCAAATTACATGGCCAGTGTTGGTTGTGGCATCATCGGGTTCACCACCCGATTGGATATTGGGCTTGTCTGCGCTTCCCACAACTTGCCTCATCGGTTCGCCACTAGGATTGGCGAAGCTACGGCTGGGGTGTTGTCAGTGCTAGCCATGGTAGAAAAGAAAAAGAAAAGAAGGAAAAGAAAAAGAAAAAGAAAAAGAAAAAGAAAAAGAAAGAAAAGAAATATTAACAAAAAAAATTTAAAAAAATTATCCACGTCAACGCCAGTAAGACAGCCGATGTCCATGTCAACAATTTCGATCTAAATTGAATGGATGGACTCAATTGATACCAATACGAAAATGTTTAGGAATAAATTGATCAAATTGAAAGGTTAATGACTGAATTGATACTAATGAATAGATTTAGGACTTTTTTTTTGGTACATTTCCCCCCCCAGATAATGGATAGAATATAACAAAATTCCTGAATGTTGTATCCTATTCTATCCAATCTTATCATGTTTAAGAACCCAGATGATCAAACACAATTGACATGATGTTTGGGTTAAACTGGCTATATAACTGGAATGGATGCATGTAGAGGAGAGGAGGTGAATTTGCTCCATGAAACTTCCTTTACGAAATCCCGGTCTTTTAAAATTAATTTTTAAATGAACAAAATTCAAGAGACCTAATGGAAGGATATGGGCCACGATGGACACAATTATATAGTAGTGGCTCTCCTCTTCCACCATTTTCAAGCATGGACGTTGTCTTTTTCAACTCTATCAATGTATTTAAAGTAATGCGTTCCCATGTAGTCTTCAACTCATTGGTATATAAGGACGAAGACCTAATGGAAGGCTATGGGGTATTCTTCTTCTTAAGAAATAGACTATACAAGTTTTTGGGAACTGCTCAATGAGGGTGCCATCTTTGTGCATGAAGTGAAATTCGCCGTATCAAATCAACTAGCCTATGTAGCATATATATTTTATAACCAATTCATCGTCATCGCCAATAACTATTCCATTGGACCTCCTCATTTAGTTCAAAATGTTCGTAATATGGAACAAGGAGAGTTTATGCTCTCTCCGACTTTCATGTCCAATATATTCTAAAGTCACTTGATGCACTTGCTTATGGCGATGGATTCTAAATACTGGCGGAGAACACATTAAAGTAGGCATGAGCATGAGCCCCGCAATCTATCATAGCTCACTTCAGCCAACTAAACACAAATTGGGTGGGCCTAGTCAATTAATTTCCTTCCTAAGCTTCGGCCCACTTACATAACCCTTTCAAACATGCTTAAACCGGGAAAAGTGCCGGAAAAGTTCTAAAACTTTTGTATTAGTGTTAATTTAGTCCTAAACATTTTTTTGGTGCCAATTCAGTCCTAAACATTTTGCATTGGTGCCAATTCAATCCTAAACCTTTTTAAACTAGTGCCAATTCAATCCTAAACCTTTTATATTAGTGTCAATTCAATTCTAAACTTTTTGTTTTTGTGCAAATTTAGTCCTTTCGGTCAATTTTGACCATAATTTGCCAACATGGACGCCTGCCGGTCACCGGCATCGACGTGGATAACTTAAATAATATTTTAATATTTTTAAAATTTTTCTGTTTTTTTTTTTTTTTTTTTCCACTTTTTTTTCTCTCCCTCCTTCCTATGGATGGTTGCCGATCCAGCGACCGGCCAGAGGCCGGCGAGCTCGACCTTGCCAGCCACTGGCGAGGACAGGCTCACCCTCATCGGCCACCGACAAGGGAGGCCTCGCCGGCCATCGGCGAGGGCAAGCTCGACCTCACCGGCCACCGGAAAGGGCGGCCTCGCCCAACCTCGCCGGATCTGGCGAGGTCAGGGCGAGCTTGCCCTCACCAGTGGTTGGCGGTCGTGCTCGCCGGCCTCTGGTCGGTCGCCGGTCCGGTGACCGGCCAAAGGAAGGAGGGGGAGAAAAAAAAAGAAAAAAGTGAAAAAAAAAGAAAAAAAGGGAAAAAAATAAAATTTCAAAAAATATTAAAATATTATTAAAGTTGTCCACGTCGGTGTTAGTGATCGGTTGCCGGTCGGCAGGTGTCCATGTTGGCAAATTCCGATCGAAATTGGTTAGAATGACTAAATTGACACAAAAACAAAAGGTTTAAGATTGAATTGATACCAATTTAAAATGTTTAGGACTGAATTGGTACAAAAAAAAAGGTTAGGACTAAATTGGCACCAATGCAAAAGGTTTAGGACTGAATTGGCATCAAAAAAAGGTTTAGGACTAAATTGGCACTAATGCAAAAGGTTTATGACTTTTTTGGCACTTTTCCCTGCTCAAACCTGGTTATTCATGAGTAAAATCTAATACTTTTATAAACCAAGGGTGCATTTGGACAGGGATTTTAGCCCGATATATACGCAAATCTCCTATTACGCAGGTCAACATTAAAGTAGTGCAACCAGATGGAAATATGCTTTCTTAATGTGAATAGCTTCCTACAAAATGAGCACTGAACGGGTGCATAGTGGGTCTTTACGAGTCTTAAACTAAACAAGCGACAGAAATCAACTTTCGTATCTCTGCACCTATCATCCCAGTTAGAATTGGGAATAACATGTAATATGCTTACAAAACATATGCTCTTTTAAACCTCTTGAGTGCATACAAAGAAAAATGGCTGAATATTGGACCATTCGGGAACTATTAAAGAAGGGCCACGCTTTTTTCACTTTTAACTTGGCTAAAATACTCTCCAACAAAGTGTTTGGACTATTTCACCCATTGTGGGTCCCACCCTTCAACATTTTAAACCTTCTCTCAATGTCTTTCTTTGATTTTTTTTGCGGGTCCCACTTTCCTTCTTCTTCATCCCACCTTTAAGCATTTTTCTCCTTTTCTCTCTCTTGTAAAGAAAATGTCACCATAATTACCTTTATAAAAGTACAAAACTCACTTGAATGATATTTTCTTGGTCTAATTGGTGGTTGTGCAACATATGAAAGCCCTTCTCTATTCAAAACCAACCCAATATAATACAGAAGAGGGATTCAATCAGACTTTGCACCGCCACCAACAGACTTTACTAGCTAATATGCGAAAATGCATTTGGCGTGCCCACTTGTTTTCCACTTTATCAAAAATCGCAAACAAAATGGTAAAAAGTTTCAATAAACCTATTGCAATGAGAAGAAAATTGAAATTTATCGGATAAAAACCCTTCATCCTTTACTGAGTCCGAACTATAACTAGACCAATATGTGCATCTTGAAATCATTCTACCAAACAGATTGTAGAAAAGAAAGAGGTCAATGAAAACTAATCTAGGGAAATTTTCAATAAAAAGAATACTTAAAATTCACTAAAAAAAACAAATGCATGCTCTATTCAAACAAAGTCAAAGAAATCACTAAGTTCAATAGTTAGAAGTTAATGGGGTGATAAACCTTCTTTCACTTGGTGAAAACAAAACTCTTTAGAATCGAAAAAGACCTTTCCACTCTTCACCCATTAAATTTCAAAAACTTCAACTAATAGAATCCTCACAATGAGAGAAACTCGGCAATGCTAAAAGGCCTTACTAACGATTATCCTCAAAAGCATAAACTTTAATAAGATTCAACGGTAAACAAGGAATGAATCAATATCTACTTTTCCCCTACATAAAAAAAAGAGATGAAAAAAGAAAAAGAAGAAAAGACACATTAGACTTCGTTGACCTAAACCATCACAAGGAAAGTTACAACATTACTCAACACTAACCAACAATTGGAATTTAATTAATTTATCCAGCACCCACCATGAAAAATGACGCAAAAACCACCTCAAACATCAAAGAAAAGAAAGTAAAAGGAGAGAGATAGAGAGATGGGTGAAGGTGAAGGAAAGTGGGACCCGCAAAAAAAGATTAGAAGCACACTAAGAGGATGGAGATGAAGTTGAAAGGAGGCGCCCAAATGAATAAAATGGTCATGATTATTTTGTTAGGAAGTGTTTTAGTCAAAATAGGAGTGGAAAAAGCGCGCTCATTAAAGAATAGATAAGTTCATGGATTGAGTTAAAACAAAAAGTCAATTTGAGTATTGAAATGAGTATCAACAAATTCAAGGAAAAAAACTCTAATTAGCTCTCTAACTAACTTTCAAGCATGGTCGTAATTGGCAAGAAATATAACCAAATAAGATGAAAAATTTAATGTTTGTCTATAAATAGGTAGATAAAACAGTTTTAGGATTTCGTATCTTGATTATGCTATATATGGAAACCAATTTAATATACCAATTGCAAAACGAGATATGGATAGGTTTGATTGGTGTCAAGGCCTATAAATCACAGCTAATCCCTACTCAATCATGTGCGAGTGTGAGAGTCAATCTCAAATATATACAATGATGGACAATGAGACTCAGAAGAAGGTTGCCTCGAAAAGTCAATCTCGTGATCCTAGGAGGGCTTCTGGGGTATATTCAGAATGTACGCTAGAGTCGATGGTTGTACTCCTTGGCCTGGGCTGTGCAGCCTTCTCTCGAGGCCGTCCTCGAAAGCAAGATCCTAGGAGTGCTGCCGAAATCTATTCAGATTGTGAGTTGGATTCGATAATTGTGCTCTTAAGCCTGGCCAATGAGAACTTGTCTCTTGTCCGTCCTCACGATCAAGCCATTCACGGTCAGATCGAAGATCCAGGCACAACCCTTTCTCTTGCTGTTAGACAATCTGAAGGCGAACAAAGGGCTAAGTTGCGGGAGGTATCCCAACAGAACTCAGAATTGTCGAACAAACTGAGAGCTTCAAGAAAGCCCTTTGTTGAACTCCGGCGAGAGGTAGAGAAATCTCCAATCAAACACTGTTGGGCGGTACTGGTGGACCAACTCTCCTTGGAGGAGCTGAAACTTCATAAGAGAAGGTGTAAAGAATTGGGCAAGATGTTGACACAAGCAATTGAAGACCGGACAAGTGATTCTCATGGCAACGATTCTGACGATCCTCCTGATTCCTAGGAAATTTCTGTTTCTTTGAAATAAGGTGGTTTAATAATGTAATAAGTGAGTTCAATAATCTTGAAATAAAATATGTTGTTGGATGATATATTCTTCTTGCACATCCACTTTTGCGAAATCCTGATTGATAATATACAGATTTTTGGAAATGCATAAATTCGATAAGTCAAAGGACTAAAAAATGGTAGATTTTGTTTTCTAGATTCTTTTCATTATATTTACTAGAAATGGTTGTGGTACTTATATAACTTTTGGCAGCAATATGATTAATTACGTGCCTCTAATGGAGATTGTGTTTTTAGGATGGTAAGTTATAGAAGTGAGCGGTTCCCGATCTGGTCCAGGTCCAACTCAAGAACTGGAAACCGGACCAAGAGGATCAGTTCCCAGTTTTTAGGATCGGGGACTGGACCGACTAGTCTTGGGACCGTGGACCGGACCAGTTCCAATGGGATCAATATTAAATATTTTTTGTAAATCGAGAACCGATTGTTCCGTTCTTTTCTTTGTAGTTCTGATTTGATCCCATAAGGCCATGGAAAAAATTAGAAAAATATATAATATATGAAAAAATTGAACAATCGGTTTCAATGGGACCAATATTAAATATTTTTCATATATATATTAAGTATTATATATATGAAATAATTAGAAATATATATTTATTAGTCCGGTCAGGTCCAGTTCGATTCCCACCCTAGAACCGGGAACCGAACCACCCGGAAACCGGTTCCACTTTTAGGAATCGGGAACCAGACTGATATTCCCAAGAACCAAACCAAACCGATCTGTCCAATCCGATTTTGTCCTGATTTGGGCGATCCATCTTGCTCACCTCTAGTAAGTTACTATTGTAACTTCCTTCAATTAAAGTAACATGAATGTGCATTTGTCATGGACCAAAGAGCACCACGTCACCAATTCAAAGGGGTCACCGTGTCATTGATCCGAATTGGTTCATCAAAGCCGTTGGATTTCAAGGGGACTCAATCTCTACCATCCGATTTGTATGACGAGGACGGATGCAGTCAACTGTTGGATAGAGCCAATTTGCATCGTTGGATTGATGTGACGAGGATCAATATCCTCCACCATTAGATAAGGTGAATCTCTACTGTTAAGTCAGTTAGACAAAGATTGATATTCTTTACCGTTAGATCATATAGAAAATCAAAGGTCGTAATTAGAGAGATTTTTTTATAAATGGGAGGAGCCATCCATCTCATGTGTATCACCCACTTTATTTGAGCAATATAAGCATTCTCTAGAGTTTCTTTCTCTAAGAATTCCCTTCCTTGAATGTGACAATGAGAGTGAGAGTGAGAGTGAGAGTAAGGCTTACTTAGGCCAAACAAGGTGATTCAAGGTCTAAGTGTCGCGCGGCTCACGCTCAAAGGATCGCCACAAGACACATGCTTATGAATTATTGACTTAGGGTTTCGATTTTTGGTTGAATGGTCATTAGGGTTTCAAATTTGGAAATTTGCTTCAATTTCGTGATTTAGGGTTTTTTAATTGGAGCAAACCCTCTAGACGATGTCATTTACGGTTATATGTTGACTAAGCATGCTGGCGAGCCACATCGATCTGAGAAATTAATGAAATATGGCAATGTCAAATTTCTGGTGATCGAGATTTAAGTTAGCATTTAAGTGATCGCTTTTTGAAAAAAGCGGCATTTAAGTGATTTGGAAAAAAAACTTTTGGTGTTAAAGTGAGCATCGTACATAACTTTTGACACTTCTAATGTCCTTCTGCCAGGAAAGGATGGATTAGTTTTCACAAATTGAATGATTTGGTCACTTTGAAGTGTAAGATCAAAAGTGCAAGGAAAGCACAAAAAAAGAATCTAGAAAAAACTGACAGAGCTCTATGAAGTTTCACATTAAAGAACAAAGGATGATGTTAGAACACTTAGGCTACGTTTGGTAATTAGGATAAAATTTAGAATATGATAAAGTTTATCATATCCCATGTTTGGTGCCTACATAAGATAAGATAAAGTCGGATATAAGAGAGATATAGCGCAGATAAAATTATCCTATGGGGGAGGTAGGATAAAGATAGATAGGATTTCTAATATCCATAATAAAAACGTTATTTTTCTCGAATAACAAACTTGTTAAATTAATAAAATTAAAATAATATTTGAAAATAAATAAAATTTCAATTTTAATATATAAAATTCAAAATAAAAAATAAATAACAATAATTTCATTTTTATTTATTCTTATTTTATTTATATATTCCAATTTTTTTCTATCTTATGATATAAATTTCATATATATACATAAATACATTTAGTATGTATATTTTTATTACATATTTTAGGTATATTAATATATTTTAATATTTAATAAAATTTTATTAGAGAATTATGGAAGGAGAAAAAAGAATTAAAAGGAAAATAATTAAAAAAGAGAGGGAAAATAATAAAAAAACAGAAAAATGAAGTAAGTAAGAGTGTCATGAGAGATTTTATCATCTCTGTTTGTGCAAACTTTAAGTTTATTTACATTGATATGATGTTCATGATAAATAATAGACATGGAAAAATGTGAAAATATCCGGCTTTATTACTGCGAATTACCAAACAATAGATAGGATATAATAAAGCCCTTGGATTTCATATCTTATTCTATCCAGTCCTATCAAGGCTAAAAATCTAGATTACCAAACGCAGCCTTAGATCTTGAGTGGAATTAGTGTTTTGGAATTAGGGACTTACATTGTTTAAACATGAAATAAAAAGTAAAGAAAGAACAAGCAAGAAAAGTGAATGAGGGAAGATGGCAGAAGGCTCAAGTGTTCTAAAATGAAGAAGAAAGAAATTTGTAGAAGTGAATTCATGGGTGTCCTGGAAATTGACCTAAATAAGAAATAATAATAATAATAATTCCGAATTCAAAAAATTGGAAACTTTTTTAGAAAAAATAGGCTTTGATTGGATTGTTGGGTTTATAGTATTAGATTTAGCTTAGTTTCACTTCATTAGAATTCCTATAGTTAGAAAACTATAATCATTGATTTTTAGTGTAATTTGCGCCTTTACTTGATTGATTGTTGATTTGTCACGTTCATTTTTAATTATATTTTAAATTTTTAGTTTAGTTCAGGATAATTTAGAATTAGTTTAGCAGGTTAGTTTTAATAAATGCAATTGATTTAGTTTGAGAGAGATAAATAAAAATAGTAGTTTCGAAACATCACTTTAAAAAAATAATGAATCATAGTAAATAGTTTAGTTGAATATAGGATTCACCTCAAATAATTGAATAGGTAACGTGGAAGTGTTGTAACCTAGGAGAAATTTGAAGGGGATTAAATGAGTACCTAATATCGTATGGCCGGATTGGGACCCCGACTTAGGATATTAAAGTACCGACGCGGGGCTTTAATTTTCTCCCAAAGTTTCAATTACCCACATTACTCATTTTAAGATAGGATGTTCTCTAAAGTCAAGCTTGTGGGGATTGCTATCTGGGGCTCAATAACAAGGTTAGGTTATATTTTTTGCCCGGCTTGCATCAGGTTACTTTGCCGCACTTCACCTTTGCTCATCTTTCATTATCGCTTTTGATGTGTTTGTTTTCTTTCTTTTTTTTTTTTTTCCTTGATTGAGTTTCTCATGTTTTGTTTAGCCTGGCTGGATAGTTAGGCCACATACTAGGATCATGATAAACACTGAAAAACATTGAATGGACACTCAGTAGACGAGAACCTTAGGATTCATAATTTAGTAAAAAAATTGCATAGACACCTTAGTTGATAAATGATTAAGGTAAGGTACCGAAAGGACAATTGTTGAATAACTAGTATAATCAAGTCCCTGTCTCTAGATCTCTGGTTGCGTAAGAAGTGAGGCATCCTTACCAATAAGCTAGTGGCAACTCCCTCATATAGAACTCTAATAGGGTTAATCGAATAAAAATGAAGATCTCAACGTCACGCGAGGTAAAGGTTTTGGAGAATCCATGCCGACTAAGAACTAGTGGCCCTTAACTTGACATTACCTCTAAACTCGTATTTCTCCGATGCCAATTAGCATGTTATCACCAGGATGGAAATGAGTTCTAGGAGATTTTCTCTCCAGTTGTACAATTAGCACAATCCAATTTGTCCTGGGTGATCTCCGTGCTCCCTTACGTATGGAGCTGTCAATAAGTTTCCGCGCTCTTCTTGCTCAATCACTTATATTTGCTTCTTTTATATTGTTGTTGGATCCCTCACTATTTCTTTATCTCAGTCCAATCAAACAGTAATCTTGCTGTTTATGTGAACGACATAATGCGAATACATTAGTTCCTTTGGGTCTTTCTCTCACTTCATGTATAGGCTCCTATAAGCATCAATTAGATACTGCGCGTGGACAATCCTCACCTAGTTATTCTCTCTTTCTTCGATTTTCTGTTTCGGTGATTTCTTGTTTGAGCCAATTTCTCTAAGGTTTGATAGTCTGTAAAAATTTGTAAGTACTCTAAAAGTTTATGTTGTTGAATGAAAGCGTGGCTGATTATTCAAATGGTAAGTTGCTCATTCAATTTCTATGTTGCCTTTGGACGGTATATTGTCATTCCGTAGATGCAGGGAGAATGAGAAAGAAGACCAAAGCAATTTCTAAACGAAACTTCGTGTTCAAACAAAGTAGTTGTACATGACAAGTTAGATAATAGTTGCCCTAAACGCAGGCAACTAACAGACTCAATCAGCAAACAGCCCTTTTATTCATGTCCCGGCCTACAGGGTACTCACGTAGCACCTTTATTGTGGACATGGACCAGCAGAGAGATGCACGGGTTCCTTAATGTGCTCCATGGCAACACTCAAACTTGACGTTGTTCTTCATCATGCGAGGGCACACCGGACACTTCACGTCCTCCGGGATGTAACCCACCATGGTCGGAATGTAGAAGTGGCGGCACCTCGGAAGGACGAAGACCCGCTCGCGGTGCTCCTTGAAGGCCGCGTCGAACGTCTTCTCATTCCCTTTGACCTGCTTCTTCCAGTTAGTCTCGTACTGGGACAACACCTTCGTGACATCGACTATCGAGTCGTTGATCACGACCTGCAACCCCCTCGTGAGGACCGCAAACCCGCCGTCCTTCTTGAAGTTGGTGTAGATGCTGAGGATGTCTTGCATGAGGGGTTCGTGCACATCCGCTTTGGTTTGCAGTTTTGACAGCATACAGCTCTCGAGGCGGCTCCAGAAGAGCTGATTTTTGGTGACACTGCAGGCGACGATGGGGACACCATCTTCGATGATCTTCTTCACTGGCTCCTCAATTTCGTGGATTGCCTTAGTGTCTTCAGCTCCATATAGGAGGATGTACTTCTGAGACTTGATCTGATCAATGATAGTCAATCGGATAAGTTATCAATGAAAAAAGTTCCTGCGGTCAGTCCTCATATCTCTATAATATAGAGCAAACTACAATCACCTCTAATTTCAAGTTTACCACGAAAATTCCAGTAAAGCCTCTCTAATACAAGATGAGTAGCATATGTTAGTAGAAACAAGAGGCTTCAAAAATGTGAAATGGTCTGCTTAGTTCTCATTTTGTATTGAATAAATCTCTCAATTGATTCTAAATTCAATTACAGTCTTTCTAATCCTCCATAAATTAATTAAGATCGTTTTCTAAATTAACTCAGAGCACATTTTTTCTTCGTAGAGCGAAAGGGTAAAAGGAAAGTGAAAAAGAAACAAAAACATAGAACTACTTACAGCTTCGTTTATCTTAGGAATGACCATGTCAGTCACCAAGAGCTCAAACCAGTTGATGCCAGGCTTGCTCCATAGGCTTGCTCCTATTGAATCAGTGAAAGGGAAAGCATCCCATCCCCAAAGCCTAATCATGCTCATGGCATTTTTGTTGGAGACTCTTCCTTGGGGATCCAACACAGTCACAATGGTCTCTTGCCTAAAGTGCCACTTCTCCTTGATGATCTTGATGGCCACCTTGTTGATAAGTGTTGGGTAGTGCACTGAGTACCACGGCATTTGTGACTGTAGATTCTTGAACTGGTTGATCACGTCCTCACCTTCTTGCTCGATGATCGGGATCCACATGATCTCATAGTGCTCCTCATGGAACTTGCGCTCGCTGTAGATCTTGATGAGGATGGAAAGGTCGTGAGAGGTCAATTTTAGGTCGGAAATCAGCAGCATCACATTCTTCCTCCGTAGGGACTCGACCTTATCCTGTGTGTCGCGGAACAATATACAAGGATCAACATTTCACTCCTTTGGCCGGTACAACTAAAATCGACAAGACAAATTTACGCGAGTGCCAACTAGGTAAAAGTGCCACTTAGGTGGAGAACAAATGTATGTTTTGATTTCAGCAAATCAGTTGAAATAAAATTCTTTGACAAGTACGAGTTTAGGACCATAGCATCATCCTGGTACTCAACTAGGAACATAAAGTTTGGCCAAAAATGAATAACATGAAGTATTTTCGAATTAGAGAGTTCGAAAATTGAACCGTGGTCTTCTTGGAGCCAATGTAGAGTGGCTGAGGATCATCCTTGATGTAGAACAAGGCCTTGATGGGCTCCACATTATCAGTAGGGGCATTGAATAGTCGCTGCAGCCTCTGATACTCTCTAATTTCCTCTGCATTCAAATTGAAACTGATGAGAACGTTAGTCCAATATTCAAAGCATAATAATCACAAATCGATGAAATTAACTTTTACCCTTTTTTTGCTTGTAATCTTCAAAATGTCGCTTGATGGTGTGGTGGATCATTTTCACTTTCCGAGCAAAGGTTGGGAGATCTTTTCCCTTGTAGCTGAAAATAACAGGAAGCCCTCTTTAAGAAAAAGTAAAAAAACGCTCCTCTTTAAAATCGGAGTGTGTTGAAATGATTTTAGATGATTCATTATATGTTTTCAAAAGAGACGCAAAGGAAGGTATCATTAGTGAATCATACTCATCGACAAGGCTGATGAGGCTGGTGAACTGAATCGAGCAAGCGAGGATGCTGATGATGATCTGATAAACGCTGCTTGGAATGTCGATTGCCATGGACAGCTCGGGAACATCTTTACTGTCGTGCTCGAACTCCACGATGCACTCAGTCATGTCCAATGTGGTCTTGATCATTTCATTCACAACTCCAAACACTTGGATCTTTTGCACGTCCGAGGGCTTGGTGATTGCAGGTAACCCCTTCAGTATGGCTATCGATTCTGCAAGCTTGTCCGATGGCTGAATCTGGGCAAGTTGCCAAAAGTCGCCATAGAAAAGAGCAAGCGACGGAAGGGTGATCAAAGCCTTATTGACCCAGGAGTGGCTCGATAGCTCGTGAAAGATCGAGATCATCGTTTCACGCACATTTTTGGTGTCTAATGCCTTGCATGTGATCTGATAACATGATGTTGATAATGTTAATACATGGGATTAGTTATTGCCAAGCTCTAAACAGTAAAATAGCCAAAACAAAAGCCATTCATTACTTGGTAAAAATAAATTATTAGAAAAGACATAATAACATACCTCACAAGCCACTTCGTTAATTGCTGCTAGGGGTGGATTGAAGCCTTCTTTTGGTGGCTTGAGTGCAGGGCTTCCAGATCCTTGAGTGCCCTACAACAGTGTATGCATACGTAGACTTATTGTTAGAGAAGGAGGAAGGTACTAATTAAACGAAATGATGAGGAAAAGTTCTTGGTTTTTTTAACTGCTAAACTAAGGAAATCCACAGGTATCGCATAGTAATCGCATTACGTGTAGATATATGATCATAATTTATAATTAAGACATGGTAAGTTTTTATTAAAAAATTCACTACTGATGAAAGTATATATCAAGGTGCAGTTGTTTCGCAAAAGATAAAAAATTAATTAAATATTTATATTAAGAATGATTTATGCTTAAACATTTTTATCAATAGGGAAAATGTTTTTATCCAATTCATTTTTGTAAGTATTATAAATTCCTCAATTTTAGGAAAAATGCTTTATAAATCACACTAAACAAACGGCTCTAAAAGTAAATCTTAACGAATGATCGTCCAAAACCCTGCGGAAAAAGAAAACAAATGAATGCCTAATAAAATATGAGTATAATTAATTAAATGAGTAATAACTTGTCATGAGTTGGATTTAATCCTCTATGTCATATCAAACTATTGTGTCGTTGACTTATAGATAAACCTATAATCTCATGAATAGATCGATCTAAGACCACAAAAATTGACTGCCAGTGGATTGCTTCCTGATTAGGAAAAGTAAACTTTTGGCATATATTATTCAATTTTACTGATTAATTCTAATTAATCCATTTTTTTCAGATTAATTTGCTTTATCTCTCTCGTTTGTCAATGTCCTTGGACATGTAAAAAGAAAAAGCAACTAGAAAAGGTCAAGCGGGGTGCGACAAAGAATGTGCTTTTTATCCAATCGCTAAATAATGCCTGTTGGTGCCTCACATGGATAATGCTTTTATCAGAGATCAATTGCTTTATCTCTTTCTTTTTATCTTGGCCATGTTCTGACAAAAGCGGGTAGAAAAAGAAAGCATGGTCGAGAGATCGAGAGAGAGATGTCGCGTCAGTCCCTCCTGTATTTGGTAAATTGTATAGTCCCCATCATAGTGTGCGGGGTTCATTCCAAAAATAAGCATAAATTTTAGGTCGAGAGACAATTTTATCCCGAATTTTTTTTGTCTTATAAAAAAGTATCAACTTTAGGTCGAGAGACAATTTTAGCCCGAACTTTTTTTTGTTCTGTAAAAAAGCACTAACTTTAGTACGAGCAACAATTTTGGCCCCAACTTTTTTTTATCTCATAAAAAAGCACAAACTTTCATTAAAATCCCAAATCTAGTCCTCATTGACTTAAAACCATTAATTATCTAACTTAACTATTCCATCTTAGCAATAAATCCACATAACATGCTGACTGGATTTAAAGTACTATTCATTGTCTTATTCTCTGAGCCATAGTTTGATAAATAACGGTGAAACTGCTCGTCTCTTTTACTTCACCGGCAAGTAAAAAATATCTCCAGATTGAATATTTCTAGCTAGACTTCATCCTTTTGTTGTAATCTGAAGCTGTAGACCACTATCTATCGACAGATGCCATGGATGAGATTCTCCAAGCTCACCACCATAACTTTTTTTTCTCAAACAAGGGTGACTTTAAATAGAAAGTCAACGGGAGGCCAAATTTGGGATCAGGATGAAAGTTTGTGATTTTTTATGAGACAAAAAAAAGTTGAGACCGGAATTGTCACTCGACTTTAAGTTTGTGCTTTTTAACGGGACAAAAAAAAGTTCGGACTAGAATTATCTCTCAACCTAAAGTTGATGCTTTTTTGCGGGACGAAAAAAGGTCGGGCCAGAATTGTCTCTAAATCTAAAGTTGGTACTTTTTTTTTTTGGAATTAAGCCTAGTGTGCGTGGCAGTAACTGTACTAGTTAAATATTTTGGTCCTCCAAAATTCTAGGTCCATTATTGTCGAGGGCAATTGAGCTAATTGTCCGATTGTCCGGATTTTTTTATTGAATAGGATAAAAAATATTAAACAAAGATGTAATGAAATTTCTAATATCTGATACAGTGTCTGATGAACGTCGATATCATGTTCTCCACCACGCCGGCAACCTATGGACCACGGCGACGACAGGCACAACCCCCACAAAATGAAAATGCTGCGAGGGCCTCTCTCTTTCCCCTTCGGACTCGACCTCAGCTGCCTGGATGGCTCTCCAATCTCTCGCTTCCCTATTGCCTTAGCGCTCGACCTTGACCTCAGATTGAGCGTGATCTGGGGATCTTTGGCCCGGCGGCGCTCGGCCCAATCCAAGGCTTGGTTACTTTCAGATTCGAGATCTAAGGCTCAAAAGTGTCGGCCGAGCTTAGGCTCGACGATGACGATCGCGGCCTGCTGAGTGGAAATCAAAGGTGACGAGCTGCCAGCCAAGAGCTGAGGCACGGGTGGTGATTGGGTGGGGAAAGCAGAAGTCGCAGCGGTGGTTGGGGGCAGAGGCAATGACTATCGGCTGTCATGGTGGTAGTCCTTGTGCGGTGGTTGGCGATTCTATATGGACGTGGCGACGGGCGGCAAGGCTTCATAGCCTTGGTCATGCAATATCCGAACAAATTCATATTATACCTCATCTCATAGGTGGGAATTTTTTTGTATCTGGATTTTACATTTCCTCAAATATCAAATTGGATAGAAATTATCCGATCTAGAGTTATATTTGGCCCATCAAACGAAGTCGCGGGGTTTATTTGCCAAAGATGGTCAAATTCACTACGGTTTACACCATAGACGCACCCATTTGATAGATTGCTAAGCTTACCCAGTAAAACTATTTTGGACTGCATCTCTCTCGCACGCACACGCCCCCACATGCACAAAATACATGGCTTTATTTCAATTTTTACCTTAGGGTTGACGACGGAGTCGGCGATGGCAGTAGCTCTACGGAGGGTGTTGTCGACGAGGAGGAAGAGAGACGATCATATGAATTGAATGTGCGATCAATGAAAAAAAGTCTTCATATCTCTATGTTATAAAGTAAACTACAATTATTTCAAATTTCAAAATTTCCACGAAAATTCCAATAAAGCCTTTAAGTATAAGATGAGTAGTATGTGTTACTAAATTAGACACTACAATAAGGCGAAATGGTCTGCTTAGTTCATCTTTTATTCAATCAATCTCTCGAATTTAAATTAAAAGTAAGATTTTTCTCATCCTCCATCAGATTAATTAAGATTGCTTTATATAATTAACTCAGAGCACATTTTTTCTTCATAAAGCAAAAGGGTATAAGAAAAGTTGAAAAAAAAAAACAAACTACTACTTACAACGTCATGTATATTAGGAAAGATCATGTCAGTCACCAAGAGCTCAAACCGGTCAATGTCAGGCTTCCAAAGGTCTGCTATTACTGAATCAGTGAAAGGGAATGCATGCCACCCCCAAACCCTAATCAAACTCATGGCATTTTGGTTTGAGACTCTTCCTTGTGGATCCAACACAGTCACAATAGTCTTTTGCCTAAAGTGCCACTTTTCCTTGATCATCTTGATGGCCACCTTGTTGATAAGTGTCGGGGAGCACACCGAGTACCACAGCATTTGTGACTGTAGATGCTTGAACTGGTTGATCGTGTCCTCGCCTTCTTGGTCGATGATCGGGACCCACAGATCTCATAGCACTTCTCTTTGAACTTGGGCTCCTTGTAGATCATTTTAAGGATGGAAATGTCGTTAGGGCTCAAGTTTAGGTCGGAGATCAGCAGCATCACACATTTCTTGCGTAGGGACTCGACCTTATACTTTTTGTCCTGGAACGATAAACATGGTTAATCAACATTTCACTCCTTTGGACACTACCAGCAAAGTCAACAAGACAAATTTACGCGAGGGCCAACTCCGTAAATAAGGCACCTAGGTGAAAACAAATTTTATATTTAGATTTCAACAAATCGTTGAATTAAATTCTTTAAAAGGACGAGTTTACGACCATAGCATCATTTTGGTATTCAACTAAAATTTGGCCAAAAATGAAAATCATTAAGTGATGTCGAATTAGAGAGTTAGAAGACTGAACCGGTTCCGAACCAATGAAGAGTCGCTGAGGATCGTCCTTGAAGTAAAACAAGGCCTTGATGAGCTCCACATTATCAGTGGAGGCATTGAAAATTCGCCCCAGCCTTTGATACTCTCTAATCTCCGCTTCATTCATAGTAAAAGTGACTAGAACTTTAGTCCAATAGTTAGAGCATAATTATCACAATCTTCAAAATTGAAAGTTTTACCCTTTCGGTGTTTGAATCTTCAAAATCTGCCTGGATACTGTCGTTTATCTTGTTCACTTTCCGAGCAAAGGGTTGGAGATCTTTTCCCTTGCAGCTGAAAATAACAAAAAAAAACTCTAAAAAAGATCAAGTCTGTTGAAATGATTTTAGATGAATCATTTCATGTTCTCATAAAATAAAAATTAAAAGCAGCAAACATGCTTTTTTCACAAAAGGGGCAAAAAAAGGGTTGACTAGTGAACCGTACTCATCGACGCGGTTGATGAGGCTGGTGAACTGAATCGAGCAAACTAGGACACAGATGATGATCTGATAAACGCTGCTTGGAATATCGATTGTTGTGGACAGCTCGGGAACATCTTTACTGTCATGCTCGAACTCCACGATGCACTCGGTCATGCTCAATATGATCTTAATGATATCATTCAGATCTCTAAACACTTGGATCTTTTGCACATCCGGGGAATTTGTGATTGCAGGCAACCCCTTCGGTATGGCCATCGACTTCGTGAGCTTGCCCGTTGGTTGAGCGAGTAGCCAAAAGTCACTGTAGTATAGAGCGAGCGACGACAGGGTAATAACAGCCTTAGCGACCCATGAGTAGGTCAATAGCTTGCGAAAGAGCGATTCAAACGTTTTGCGCACATTTTTGGTGTCTAATGCCTTGCATGTGATCTGATGACATGATCATGATAATGTTGTTACAAGGGAATAGTTATTTCCAAGCTCTAACAGTAAAACAGCCAAAACAAGTGTCATTCTTTACTTGAGGAAAATCGATTATTATGAGGGACATTATAAAGGACCTGACAAGCCACTTCGTTGATTGCTGCAATGGGTGGATTGAAGCCTTCCTCGGGTGGCTTGAATGCAGCGCTTGCAGATCCTTGAGTGCCCTACAGTGTATGTATGTATAAACTTATTGTTAGAGAGAGATTAAACGAAATGACGAGAAAAATTCTTGGTTTTCAAATGCCAAACCAAGGAAATCTACAGTTATCCATAGAAATCGCTTCACGTGTAGACCTATGATCAGAATTTCATATTTTAAAACATTGTCAGTGTTTATTGAAATGTTAGTGATGAAAGTAATAATTATTAAGGGTGCATTTTTTTTGGGCAAAAAGTCAAAGACGTGTAAAATTTTATCAAAAAAAAGATTATTTGTATTGTTTAGAAAAATTCATCAATGGCAACAATATATGCTTAATCATTTTTAAGCGGTATAATTGCTCGTTTTTTAAGAAAATATATTTTAAATCATTCTTAATTTACGAAACAGATGCATCCTCAAAGTAAAACTAAAAGTATGCTTGTCCAAACCCTGCGGAAGAAGAGTACAAATGAAAATTCTTAATAAGATATAGGGGATAATCAATTAAATGAGTAATAACTTATTATGAGTTCGATTTAATCCCCTACGTCGTATCACATTAGTGTGTCGTCGATTTATGGATAAACCGACAATCTCATTATTAGATCGATATAAGCCCACCATAAGTTGACTGCCAGTGCCAGTGGATTGCTTCATGATTACGAAAAGGAAACTTTATGGCAAATTTTATCTAATTTTCCCTGTTGAAGATTCTCTGGCAATTCGTCCTTTTGCAACGTAGTAGAGGGAAATGGAAGAGCACATGCGGAATATGAAAATTGTATATATTACTTGTGGGATGATAACCGATCGAGTTATTTTCTTCTCTGGCCAATCAAATAATACCGTTGTTTTCTTTTGACCCTTCAACAGATCTACTCATCGAAAAGGACTCTTCGTAGCTAGACCCTTTACTAATTCCAGTTCGGCAAATGAAAAACAGTAACTATAAGATGCTGCTTGGGTGATATTTTCTTTATGACGGCGGTATATGACGGCGGTATATGCTGAAATTTACGAAATCATTTAAGAAAATAGAGGACCGTGATTCACGTGTCTGACTTGGTGTAGGTTACTGATTATTCTAGAGAACTCAAACTTTGAATCGCCTCTTTGCCTTATGAGATGGAAAGATAGGACAAGGCACTTTATGCACACCTTCTGTGACATCCCAGATTTTGACTCAATTTTAAGATTTAATAAACGTGTAATTCGTCAGTGTGTTTGTAGTAAAATCTCGCCCGGAAACTGATTACTCCCGGTTATTGTTTTAAATTTTGAGATTTCGCTAGAATTACACTCGATCGAATTTGACCGTTATTTAGACCTTGAACTTGTCAGTCGATTTTCGGGAGTTCCGGAGTGAAATAAATTGGACGGTGTCGATATTATTGTGGCCAACATCGAGATTGTCAGGAATAGTGAAAAGGTGAATTTTTGGACCGGGTGCGAATTTGAGCTGGTAGACCTCCCTCGTAGTGCGTCTCGGGTTATTTTATTTTGGCATTTTACCCTAGATTATTATCGGAATTTTTTGTGGACTGTTAGGCCTTTTTCCGAATTTAAATCGGGATCGATAGGTCGATTTTTAGTTTGGACCGTGTCCGTTAGTTCGCGCTTGAAGTTAAAATTTAAACTCTTTTCTCTCTCTCTCTCTCTCTTTCTCTCTCCTCTGCCGGTTTCCCCCCATCCCCGCGCACGTTACCCGTCTCTCTCTCTCCTCCTTTCCTCTCTCTCTTCCTTTTTCCTTCTCTCTCTCTCTCTCTCTCTCTCTCTCTCTCTCTTTCCCCGCTCTCTCCCCATGCACTTCTCTTTCCCCCCCCCTGTGGGACCTCTCTCTGCCCTCTCTCTCTCTCTCTCCCCTTCTCTTCTTCTCCTTACTTTTTCATTCTTCTTAACCCATTGTCCCTCCCCCTAGTCAGGACCTCTCTCGCGTCACCCGCCCGGTCCCCTCTCTCTCTCTCTCTCTCTTCCTTCTCTTCTTCTCCTTCGCCTCTCTTTTGGTCAGTTCCACTCTTCCCCGACCTCCCTCTTCTTCGCCCTCGCCCGGTCCAGCCCGGCCCAGCCCCCTCCCTAAACCTTACTTAGTACATTGGGTATTATTAGACTTGTCTAGGGGATAATTAGTACCGGTTTAGGGGCTTAATGTGGATTGTAGGCAATTTTAGCACGTGCATTATTAATAGATTAAATTGTGAAAATTATGGGCATAATTAATGACTAATTATGGTGGGCAAGTGAGATGGGCTGTGATGTGAATTGAATTCGTGCGTGAGTACTTATTAACTAGTCTCGGGCTAGAACGGCTAGGGCGTGCATTAAATTAGTGATTTTATGATTTAATTGTGCAATTTGAATTGGATTAAATAGTATGCTCGATTTGGAATATTGTGTGTAACCGACTTGAACGTCGGGTTTGTGGTTGAAGTGGCGATTTGTGGATTGGAACGAATTTGTGAATTTGAGCTGTTGATACAATTTGGCGTGAATGTGATTGAATTAAATGGCGTGTGCATGCCTGTCGATTTTAAGCCTGGATCGATTGGAGGGCTACGGACTTGGGAGGTGTTGACGGCGGTCCGTGTGAAGGCATGAATGGTCGATGTGCCAATTGGATGCAACGTGTTGACGGTGGCCCGTTAAAGGTGTGACTGGACCGGGACGTGTTTACGTCGGTCATTGGAATTGAATGAATATCGTGGCTTGGGACGTGTTGACGGCGGCCACTAGAAATTGAATGAATATTATGGCTTGGGACGTGTTGACGGCGGCCATTGGGATTGATCGCATTGTGTAGCTAGTGAGCCAGTGAGAATGGACCTGAGGTGCAGTGGCGCGGGTCGTGAGAAAGATGTTCGGTCATGCATGCGATTTGGGTGTGATTGTAATTGGCTAGTTGAGCGTGTGACTGATTTGGCTAGTTAAGCGTGTGACTGATTTGGCTGGTTGAGCGTGTGGCTGATCTGACTGGTTGAGCGCGGGACTGATCTGGCTGGTTGAGCGCGTGACTGATCTGGCTGGTTGAGCGCGTGACTGAATTGGTTGATTGAGCGTGTGACTGAAATGGCTGGTTGTGCGTGTGGCTGAATTGGTTGATTGAACGTGTGATTGAGTTGGTTGGATGGGTTGGGTGCGAGGGTGGATTATACTTGAATGATTGTGTTATATTACTGGGATATTACTTCATTATCCTGTTTAACTAACGTGCAGAGTGGGCAGGTGATTGGATAGCGAGGTAAGTCCATTGACGTGAATTATATATATATGCGTTATCGGTTTGATTGCATGTACGACTTGTCTGGGTACGCATTGGCCTATGTGGGGTATAGGGGGTTGCTTATTGAGACTCGTTCTCACGGTTATTATATAACCATTTCAGATCCGCGACCATGAGTGATTGGAGACGCTGCAAGAGCATCTCGAAGATCGAGAACAGGTCAAGTACCTAGCTTTTTGAGTTTTTCTCTTTTTGTAGAGGAGTTAAGTTTGCTGCTATTGTCCCTGTTTTGAGAATTGTGGTTCTGATGTTGGGGCTTAGCTTGGGGACTGTCCTCTGTGGACGTAGTATGTATTTGTCAAGTGTAGAAATTTTAGTTATTGTTTTGTGCTATTGCTACCCATCGTCATTATTAATTGTCTGGGTTGTTTCTATCTATTTCCGCACATACTAAATCTCTTATGTTTGGGTCGGGTTAGCGACGTATCTGGGACGTCGCATTCAATGTTCGACCATCGAGGGATGATCGCGCGCCCGTAGGGTGCGGGGCGTGACACCTTTAAGTAAAGAATTATATACAAGTTGCTAGACACCCCTAAATTTGAATTTTATATTTGGGTATTTCCTTAATACCTAATGAGCTAAATAGTTTGCTGGTTACCAAATATATATTTACTAACAGAATCACATATTGCATTTCACTAATCTCGGATAATAGATTGGCAATTTTACCTGTGGCTCACTAGTATTATGTATTCACTCTCTTGGGACATTATCTCTGGAAATCGAGGGCTTGAGCCTCGTCTTTTATGTTTGTGAAGAATGAGGTGTTTGGAACTTTTTGAGGATCCTATTAATCAAATCTCACTTGATGTCTCATGCACATAAAAAAAAATACATAGCAAGGAACCCACATTTTCGAAGTGGCCTTTGAAAAGAATACGAAAATATGATGATTCAAACCCACATTATTTCTTTTGTGTTTTGCCAAACGCAAGAATGTGAATGCTTTTGTGGGTTCACTATTCAGGTCGGAAGAAGATGAAATGGTCAAATTGCAAAATGAAATGAAAACACATGGGCATAACTATAAACATGACTAGAGGCAATTATCGGCTTTTAGATTATTATTTTTAGTAATATGACATCTCTAAATATTTTGACTTGACTAATCTTTCTAAATGCACACAAATAGATCATTTCACGTAACTCTATTCACGGAATGATGGACGTAGTCTCAAAGATTATTCCGAGTGGATGACCTTATAATTTGAGCTTAATATTTATCACATCTAAATCAATGACCAACACCATCACTTACGGTAAGAAAAGAAAAAAGACGTGTTAGGGGACGTCAGCAAATCACGCAAGCCATTATGTCAGAACACAAGGGAAAGAGAAAGGTAGCGAAGTCTCAGAAACATTTTATGCTGTCGTGTTTCAAAATTGAAAAGAAAAATTGATTTTGTTTCTCTTTCGAGACAATATCTTTCCATTTTCTATTAGAAAAGTGTATTATCGATTTACGTTTTATCGAATTTTACCATGAAATTTCATTTTTTTTTGTCCTCGTGAAAAACTCTGGTCTTACTTTCTTTTTAAATCAGCCATCAAGTTCCTCATTTTCTCCGTTACACTCTACTTTATCCCTCTCTCAACCACCATCATATTCTTTTCCTAGGTGTATATATTAATATTAATACACATTGCTAATTATCATTTACAAGGTTGAGAGCGTGTGATTACCATAATTACCTCTCCTAGGTGCATTTAGTATCTCCTACGCGCAGATGGTACATTCCGCTTGTGGTTCTATTGAGCCCAACTTTGCATTTTCCCATCACACTATAATGTACGCCGATGCTGGAGTTTCTTTTTGTACACGCGGAGGGTATACTCTTATACTAGTATATATAGAAAAAAAGGAAATGCATGTTTTTCCTTATTAATAAGGATGAGAGTGTGCAATTAGCAAAAAATACTATATGTCTATATTGAATATTTGATGGATCGCATCAATGATATAATACGACTAGTCTTATCTTTTCTTCTTTCAATCCTATTCCATCCTTTTTTTTTTCAATCTTATCACCTTGAAAATCCCGACGGCTCAATGCATCTTAAAAACATGAGTATCTTACAAAAAGGAAGAGTATTCTTAGTAATCTATGTAAGGAAGTGGCATAGATCTGATATTAACTTCTTTGAATGCACAATCATCAATGAGTCAATACCGTTAGCGATAACGGATAGGCACTTGTTTTGTCACTGTTAGTGTGTGAATGGGCAAGTCACATGGAATACATCACTAGCATCCACGAGAGACACGTTTTAGGACAAGTACTTTCACATGGGTCCGTTGCTATATTGTGATGTTATATTGTTGCGCCATAACTATGGCTAAATTATGGTGGTCGGCTTCAATGTGCTCTAGCCATAGTTGTTTAGTCAATTTGGAGCATATTTGATCCTTCTAAACAAAGGTAAACACATACAGAAAAAGAACCAAAAAAAAAAAAAAGAAATGCTCTGACAAATCTGTTGTGTCAACCTCAGACAGACCTCCATTGCCTTTGTCAACCCTAAAACCGAGCGTGAGTCATGAGATACTAAATGCATTCTCTGTCAACATCTAGACGGGTGCTGAAAGAGAGAGGCAATGGAGTGGCTAAGAACGAACGATGACAATTACAATGATGTCATCGGTCCCCTTAACCACCGGAGATTATTTGCAAAGGACCTCCTTGTCCTTTTTTTTAAAAAAAAGATAATGACATAAATGGTCCTTAAAATTTAACCCAATATGCATTGTGATTTCTGAATTTTAGCTCAAAAAGGACAATATCGAATATTTTCATACAGTTGATGGATTAAATTGAACATGTACCAAAAAATTCAGAGATCACATTGAACAAATTAAAATTCAGGGACCACATTGTATATTGGACCAAAGTTCAAGAACCAATTGTGTCATTTGCCCTTCTAGGAAGTGGAACCTTCAATCGCGACGTTTTGGGCATAAAGTTCTATAAAACGCGGACATATCATTTTTCTTGTATTAAATCCAAAGTGTCTTTCTCGAACTAGCTGTCAGGGTTGTAATTTATGATATGAAAAGACAATTCCTAATAATATATGGAAGAAAATGCAGCTCGAGAATTCAAAAATTCAAGTGCCGACCTAAAAAGAGTCAAGACATGTTGAAAATAAAAAAAAAAAAATTATTACTAAACATAGACATCAAAATTTATATGTTTAACTCACTGCGCATGGCCAAATTGGTGGGTGCTTTCCTTCCCTCCCCAGAAGTTCTGGGTTCGAATTCCCACTTAAGTCTGTAATTTAAGTGGGGAGTCCTAGCAATGGGTTGCTGGGCTAGTCTCCCCCGAGGTATAGGCGCCCCGATTACCCGTGCGGGCTCGTCCTCGGGGAATAGTGGCGGATCCTCGGTTACCAAAAAAAAAATTTATATGTTTCAAAAGCTTCCAACTAAACTCAAATTTCGACCAAAAAAACTTAAATTTCGAATGCTATGAAACATGTAAAATATAGAAGTTAGAAGTCAAGAGACCCTTCATCATTGATTCAAAATGGATGCATTGTGCCTTACTTTGGTGCTAATCTGAGTTATTTAGTCTGATGAGTTTGATATATGTAGTTAAGAATCATTGATCAGTATTCAACATTCTCACGATGGATTTTCAAATAACTTGAGAAAATGCATTTTAGTTGTGACATTCACCACATATAATGAATTTTCGTGTAGTGAGACCAAAATATGGCATAAGTTTTTTTTAAAATTAATGAGTAGTAATGCATTTCAACCTGACATTTCATCACGTCTAATGATTACACGTGAGGAAGCTCAAACTGTGCTGCTAATCATTCCATGCATATTCTTCAGAAAAGTAAGCATCCATATTGTTTTTTCAAGATCTCACCAATTTTTTTCTATATCACTATATATTCAAATTTTTCGATTCAATTAATCTCTATAGATGTATGTAAACCGTCCGCTCATGTGCATCAATTCAAGTTTCATTCATAAAATGACAAGCATGGCCACTAAACAGTGACAGCCAGAATTCTATTGACGGTGGAGTGAAAATCTATATGTACTCTCCTTAAATCTTTGATTAATATTTTCTTTTGTTACATGTAGAAAAGAAGATCACACAATAGATTGATATAAAGAAGAGGTAATAAAATATTTTTTAATCTTTTACTGAGATTAAAATAATGAAGAATACCGTTGACAAAACTTATACGTAAAGTATTTCAAGTTTACTTTTGAAGCTTCATCTTTTTTAAAGACTCCAAAACTTATAACACTAGTATTTCGCTAAGTTAAAACCTGAATTTTATCAGAGATCATGAGTGTTTATTAGTGTAAATTGGAAAGGATTATGTTAAGAAACAAATGTTTCCTATTTATTGTCAATCACAAAAAGTATATAGGGAATTTAATTTTTCATGGGAATAAATTAAAAAAATAGTTAAAAACTTGCAGGCGTAAAAATGGATGGTCACGCCTTAACATGAAATTTAAGAAATAGGCCAGAAGATATTCCTAGCACAAAAGAAGTTTAAATAATTAGTCTTATACCAGTATATATAGAAAAGGAAATGCTTGTTTTTCCTTATTAATAAGGATGAGAGTGTGCAATTAGCATAAAATACTATATGTCTATATTGAATATTTGATTGAATCGTTTTGCATCAATGACAAAATACGACCGATCTCATCCTTTCTTCTTTCAATCCTATTCCATCCTTTTTTTTTCGATCTTATCACCTTGAAAATCCTGACGGCTCAATGCAACTTAAAAACGTGAGTATCTTACAAAAGGAAGAGTATGTTTAGTAATCTATGCAATGAAGTGGCATAGATATGATATTAACTTCTTTGAATGCACAATCGTCAACGAGTCAATACCGTTAGCGATAACGGATAGGCACTTGTTTTGTCATTGTTAGTGTGTGAACGGGCAAGTCACGTGGAATACATCACTAGCATCCACGAGAAACACGTTTTAGGACAAGTACTTTCACATGGGTCCATTGCTATATTGTGATGTTATATTGTTGCGCCATAACTATGGCTAAATTATGGTGGTTGGCTTCAATGTGCTCTAGCCATAGTTGTTTAGGCAATTTGGAGCATATTTGATCCTTCTAAACAAAGATAAACACAGACAAAAAAAGAACCAAAAAAAATAAAAAATAAAAAGAAATGCTCGGACAAATCTGTTGTGTCAACCTTAGACAGACCTCCATTGCCTTTGTCAACCCTAAAACCCAGCGATGAGTCACAAGATACTAAGGCTCTGTTCGTTTAACGAAAAATATTGCGTTTCTGGAAAATGTTTTCAAGAAAGTCATTTTCCTAGAAAATGACACAATTTTCCGATGTTTGGTGGAAATCAGAAAAAGTTTCGAAAAATATTTTCTATTGTTCAATATGGAAAAGACTTTCTTCCTTGCACTACTTTTAATAATTTTTTATTTTTATTTATTTTTATTTTTTTCTTTTTCTTCTTCTTTTTTTTTCCTTCTTCTTCTTCCTTAGCCAGTCGTTGGCCACGGCGAATCGGTGATCGACCACCGGCCAGCAAGCCTCGGCACAAGCCGATGAGGCTCGAGCTCGCTAGATTCCTGTAAGGCTTCGGCTCACCTGATCCTGCGCGGCCAAGCTCGCCCAAGTCCGATTGGGCAAGCTGGGCAAGGTTCGCCTCACCCAAGGTCGCCAGACATCGACAAGGCTTTGGCGACTTCGACAAGGCTTTGGCGACTTCAGCAAGGCTCAAGCCTAGCCCAGTTCGCTGGATTTGGCAAGGCTCGAGCTCATTAGCCTCAGTCGAGGCTCGACCTCACCAAAATCTGGGGAGCTTGAGCCTTGCCGGCTTGTGGCAAGGCTCGAGCTCCGACGACTGGCCGGAGAAGAAAATAGGAAAGTGAAAGAAAAAAAAAGAAAATTAAAATATTTAAAATGAATGGTGAAAGAAGGAGGAGGGCAAAATGTTTTCCTCTTTTCAAAAAGAGGAAAATATTTTCCTCAAAAGTGAAGGTGTTTTGTCCATTTTCTGGAAAATATTTTTTGTGGGAAGTTATTTTCTGTAAAATGAACACTAGAGACCCGGAAAACTTTTTCTCGAAAGTTATTTTTCGTGAAACGAACGAAACCTAAATGCATTATCTATCAACATCTAGATGGGTGCTGAAAGAGAGAGAGGCAATGGAGTGGCTAAGAACGAACGATGACGATTACAATGATGTCATCGGTACCCTTAACCGCCAGAGATTATTTGCAAAGGACCTCCTTGTCCTTTTTAAAAAAAGGATAATGACACAAATGGTCCTTGAACTTTAATCCAATATACAGTGTGGTCTCTAAATTTTAGCTCAAAAAGGATAATATCAAATATTTTCATACAGTTGAGGGACTAAATTAAACATGTATCAAAAAATTCAGGGACTGCATTGAACAAATTAAAAATTCAGAATTCATATAATACATTGAATCAAAATTCAAGGATCACTTATGTCATTTGCCCTTCTAAGAAATAGGACCTTCAATCATGACGTTTTAGGCATAAAGTTTTGTAAAACACGGACATATTGTTTTCTTGTATTAAATCCAAAGCTGTTTTTCTCGAACTAGCTGTCTTGGTTGTCATTTATGGTATGAAAAGACAATTCCTAATAAATATGGAAGAAAAAGTTTCAAGACATATTGAAAATCATTAAAAAAAAATTATGACTGAACATGACATCAAAATTTATATGTTTCAAAAGTTTCCAATTAAATTCAAATTTCGACAAAAAAAACTTTAATTTCGAATGATATGAAACATGTAAAATATAGTTAGAAGTCAAGAGACCCTTCATCATTGATTGAAAATGGATGCATTGTGCCTTACTTTGGCGCTAATCTAAGTTATTTAGTCTGATGAGTTTGATATATGTAATTAAGAATCATTGATCAGTATTCAACATTCTCAAGATGGATTTTTAAAATAACTTGAGAAAATGCATTTTAGTTGTGACATTCACCACATATAATGAATTTTCGTGTCCATCGACATCACGTGCAATGGTGAGACCAAAATATGGCATAATTTTTTTTAAAAATTAATGAGTAGTGATGCATTTCAACCTGACATTTCATCACGTCTAATGATTACACGTGAGGAAGCTCAAACTGTGCTGCTAATCATTCCATGCATATTCTTTAGAAAAGTAAGCACCCATATTGTTTTTTCAAGATCTCTCCAATTTTTTCTATATCATTATATATTCGAATTTTTCGATTCAGTTAATCTCTATAGATGCATGTAAACCGTCCGCTCATGTGCATCAATTGCCTCTTGCCGCCGGCGGTTCATTCATGACGAACCGAACCGCCGCGGTTCGACCGGAACCGGCGGTTCCGCCCGTGGCCACCTCTAGGCATGACCTCTAAAAAAGTGACGATTGATGGGGAGTGAAAATTTATATGTACTCTCCTTAAATATCTTTGATTAATATTTTCTTTTGTTACATTTAGAAAAGAAAATCACGCAATAGATTGATATAAAGAAGAGGTAATAAAATATTTTTTAATCTTTTACTGAGATTAAAATAATGAAGAATACCATTGACAAAACTTATACGTAAAGTATTTTAAGTTTACTTTTGAAGCTTCATCTTTTTTAAAGACTCCAAAACTTATAACACTCTTATTTCGCTAATTTAAAATCTGAATTTTATCAGAGATCATGAGTGTTTACTAGTGTAAATTGGAAATGATTATGTTAAGAAACAAATGTTTCCTATTTATCGTCAATCACAAAAAGTAAATAAGGAATTTAATTTTTCATGGGAATAAATTAAAAAAATAGTTAAAAACTTGCAGGCGTAAAATGAATGGTTACACCTGAACATGAAATTTAAGAAATAGGCCAGAAGATATTCCTAGCACAAAAGAAGTTCAAATAAGTAGTATTTTGGGTTTATGTATTAGAATTTGTGGGGGCTAAAGAGAGGTCGGAGCCCCTCCTTATCCCTCTCTAGCTCTGTGGCTGCCTTAAAAGTTTTTTTGAGTGCATGGGAGAAGCTGTGACATAAATACAAATTCTCTGCCACATTGAAACTACACATTTAACCACCAAAAACCTCGTAAGTGTGAGATCTCCCTGATTGAACGTTAATCCATATAACTGATCAACTCAAACAAAGTGGTATCATTTCATCGAAATTCTATTGCATTAATTATATGTGCATATCGACTTATATTTTGTTGGCAAAAGCATTTTGGAGACATATGAACATTGTGATCTTGACACGCACCAATGCACATAAAGTCGTTTTTCCTCTCAATATCGAAGAGCTTGATGGAGATTGGAGGATTATGGGACATGTCAACCACTTCATGAAATCTTTCCTCCGTAAATTAAATGAACTTGCACCACCCCTAACATTCTAGCCTACCATCGACAAGTTTATTCGCCACGCCGTTTTTCTCTCTTTTGTTTTTTTTTGTCTATTTTAGAATCGACAAATTATAAATTACTGCGCTTTACCAAAAAAATTATAAATTACTGCGAAAGGATGTTCAGTTTGAGGCTGCCGATTTTGCCTATGCACCATTTTCCAAGATAAAAATATGTGGAAGAAAAAATTGTGCAATTTCTATATATATCTTGATAAAGAGTATATTAGCCTATTTATAGATATTATAAAATGACTATAAAGAATATGCACAATCAAGAGACATATGTACACAAAATCTTGAGAGATGTAGAGAATCAAAGAATATATAGAGAATCTCATAAATATAGCATCCCCATAAAACTCATGGTTGTGTAAAAGAAATCAACTTGATTTTGAAGAAAAGATAAAAAAAAAAAAAATGCATAGTTGGATGTGCTTTTTAGTGAAGACATAGATAATCTGATCAATCGCTGGTAAAAAAAAAACTTATCTGACAAGCCACACGACAACTGCCGAGAGAATTCAATGAGATGAAAAATATTGAGGATCAACATCGAGAAAGAGATATTAGTAGTAATTGAAAAAGAAAATGACACAAAATACAAGGTGTGCTTCACCTGTGCCGAGTGTGCCTTGAGTGCAATGTGCACCCAATACCTTCAAAATTTTCTCAAGAATTATCTAGCTTTGATACCAAGATAAGAAAGTGAGAAATATTTATAAAGAGTATTATTAACTTATATAAAGGCTTTATAAGATGACATGACCATTTAAGATATTAAGATATTATGATATTAATTATAATCAATGAGGGATATGCACACATTCAAATGAGATGTATGCACAATTCTAAAAGATATGGAGAATTTTCTAAATATATCTCTCACATGAATTTTATAATTTTATGAAAGCATACTCAATCATGGATTCTCTGACATTTCTGAGTCAATCAATCCTGCTCCATCATGATGTGAGCGGGGCATAAGACTGGCATTGAATCCAAGTCCAATTCCATCTCTCATATACCAACCAAAATTTCTCGATACGGATGATAAATTAGGAATGAAACTTGTGATTATCGGCTTGTAAATTAGTCATGTCATGATTGCACGACCGACGACCCCCCACCATGACGTTAGGGCTTTACATGACACATGCGGTCTGCATCAACCAACGGTTGTGTGTGAATTGGAACCTACGACATGGAAATTATGTGCGTCCAAGAGTTTCCTTCAAATAAATAGATCACTCTCTAGAAGATAAGAATTGCAAGGCTGGAATTCGACCTAGTGCAAAGTGATAGTGATATGGGGTAAAGTTTGTCCGTCAAAAATGGGAACACCAGGCTAACCTCTTCGATGGTTGATATATCTAGTGTTCCTAAAATGAGTTTGGACGAGGATCTAAATCTCTTATTTTAATATTTTTTAGTGAAATTAATATTCAAGCTATTAATGTAAATTTTTTTTTATTACTGAGAATGAATAAGGACGTCTATAAAAATAGGGGATAAAAGCATTAGAAGTCGATCTTAAAACATGTTATTGAGTCCTAAAACTTATCAAATCCATACAATCAAGTCCTTCCGTTAACTTCGACTAACAAAAAATATTGACTTATCTTTTTATTATTTTTTGTCTCTTTCGTGGTGTCTTACATGGCGTTAAGGTTAACAAAAGCACCAAAACGCTGGCATTTTTCAATTAACGTCAAGTCGGAGAGAGAAAATATAAGAAAAAAAACCAAGTCAGCATTTTTCATTTAGCCAAATTCGACGGAGTTAAAGAAACGACTTGATTGCACCAATTTGACAAATTTTGGGACTTGATTGTACTTTTTAAAAATTTTATGACTCAATCATACTTTCTCAATAAATTTTAGGATTTTTTGTGTATTGATCCCAAAAAACTCATGTAATCTCTTTGCAACTTTTACAACTGAATGTAAATTTTGCCAATTTTTACAATTTCGAATACAAATAACATTTTGATAAGCGATAACTTAGGAGCAAGACCTAGAGAGTCGATGAGATTAGCTCACAGATTTGATAGAGGTGAAGTGCATATCGAGGCCTCTAGGTTGCTAACACCTAAATTTTGGCTACCCATTTAATAAATTGTATAGAAAATTTGGGTTAAACTTTAGTTCCCTAAAAAAAATGGTAAAATTAAATTGCATAGCGTATAGATACTAAGTGCATTTGCTTTAATAGAATTTATTAGAACATATTTTCCTTTTTAAAAAAATTAAATTTAAAGTTTTCTTTTAAATATATATAAAAAAAGAGAAGAGGGGGGCAAAACGGGCCAGGTCGACCCAACCCCCCTTTCTTCATTTTCTTTGCGCCTGGCCCAGCCCGGCCCACTTCTTTTCTCTTTTTCCTCCTTCCGACCCAAACCCCCTACGTTTTCTTCTCTCTCATCTCCTCCCCCTCACACACACGCGTAGAGGACAGAGAGGGCAGGCGACCAACAAACCTACAGCCAACGAAGGAAGGTGCTAGCTACGAGTTCAGAGACTGGCTTAGCTGGGAATGGACCTCTCCCGGAGAGGTTGTTGTAATATCAATGAACGTGGAAGATAACTAGGATCTTGCAAATTAAGCCCAATGCGAAATTATCGGAGAAATAAACAAGGAACAATTAGGGAAACCCAAAATTTACGTGATTCGGTTCGATGTATTGATGCTTATATCCATGGAAAGAGCTAGTGGCACATAATTCACTAATAATTGAAAAATCAAAGTTTACAATCGCTCTCTCACATGTTTGAGTGTTTCTCGTATCTAGATTAAATCCAAACTCCAAGTGTTTATAAATAAATAACTTATTTAGATAAAAGAAACTCACAGCACAAAGTTCCTCCTCGTGGCTGCATTCTTCCTGCTGCTAGACCTCTCGCTAAAGCAGCCCATTCATTTTCTTGTGCCGCTACTATGCTCTTCAAGAAGAGCTACTGTCGATCACTTCAAGAGGAGAGAGAGAAACCCACACATGTCAATTGTGCGGCTTTTGTGTGTTGGCTGAAGGAAGAGCTCTCTATGCGGCCGGCTTGAAGAGACAATGTGTTTTTTTTTTTTTTTTCTGTAGGGCTCATCATGAGGAAGAGACAACCTAGCCTTTTGTTTTTTTTTTTTTTTATTTATGTTCTATCCAAACTCCCTTGGGCTCACTTGGTCTTCTCTTACACGACCACTAGGTGAAGATGAAGAGTGTGTTTGCATTTGTTTCTTTCTTCTCCTTTTTGCCGTCAGAAGTGCAATAAATATAATAAACTAAGTGTGCCCATTCTTTTGTCCTTTAGTGCATGAGTTTGAATTTCGTAAACAGTCTAACCTCAAGACATAATTTAACAATTCTACACTTTAGCTCGACGTTTGAAGCCAATTCATAGTGTTCATCATAGATGCTACTCTCCCAATGTCTCGATGAGTGCTCACTCTCTGCAGACGCTAATTGAGTTCAAGCAAAGCTTGAGCTTCGCCAAAGGAACAGGCTTCATCAACATGTTTGTCAAGTTTTCAGTTGTAGCAATCTTTTTTACAATAACCTTACCCTTTACTATGACATATCAGATGAAGTGGTACATGATGTCAATATGCTTTGTTCACTCGTGATAAACAGAATTATATGTCGAACATATCACACCTTGGTTGTCACAATGTATATCAATACTTTTCTATTCTAACCCAAAGTCCGGGAGCAAACCTCGTAACCATATCGTCGCCTTTGTTATAAAGGTCAGGGCCATGTACTCTGCCTTAGTGGAAGATAAGGCAACGTGATCCTATAAGAATGTCTTCCAACTCACTGCACCACCCGCTAGCGCAAACACGTATCCTACTAAAGACCTACACTCATCCAAGTCACCGATGTCATTCGAATCCACATAATCAGTGGTCTCACTACCAGTATTGTTCCTTTAGTATACTATACCAACGTCTGTTGTCCCCTTCAAATATCTGAAAATCCACTTTACAGCTTCCCAGTGAGTTTTACCAGGCCGCTTCGTGTAACGACTAATTACGCTCACAGTCTGTGAAATGTTAGGTCTAGTGCATATCGTAGCATACATAATACTACTCATTGCACTATAATAAGGAACACGGGATATATGCTCCTCCTCATTCTCAGTCTGCGGTGATAACTTATCTGAAAACTTTAAAGTGCTTCACTAATGATGTATTCACTGATTTTGTTGACTGCATATTAAAGCGCACCATAATTTTCTCAATATATTTCTTTTGAGATAGACACAAAATTCCCACAGTCCTGTCACACAAAATCTCCATACCCAATGTCTTTTTTGAAGCACCTTCATCTCAAACTCATCACTCAACTGCCTCTTCTGCACATCAATATCAAACATATTCTTTGTTGCTATTAACATGTCATCAACATATAATAACAAATAATATCAATCCTCCAATCTCCTAAAGTAAATACATCTATCCATCTGACTTTTTGAATAGTCCTAACTAGTCATGAAAGCATTAAAACACTAATACCATTGCCTAGAAGACTGTTTCAGCCTGTACAAGGATTTCTTTAATAAGCAAATATGATCTTCCTTACCCGAAATAGCAAATTCCTCTAGTTGCCTCGTGTAAATCCGCACATCAAAAACCGTGAAGAAACGACATTTTCTCCAACTTGAGATCCTATATAGCAACTTAGGCAAGTAAAATATGAATAGAAGTATGTCGTACCACATGATAGAACACATCATTGTAGTCAATGCCATCCCGTTGTATATACCCATTCACCACAAGTCTCAATTACATCTCGTTGTCTCGACACCAAGAATGCCTTCCTTTTGTTTATAGACCCATTTGCTTGCAATAATCTTTTGGCTCTTTGGTACCTTGACCAACTCCTACGTCTGATTTCAATGGAGTGATTCCATCTCTTCGATCATAGCCCTTAGCCATTGTGACGACTCACTACTAGCCATTGCCATAGAGTAAGACGAAGACTCATCTGTCTCCATCTCGTCACTTGCAGTTAATGCATAAGCAATATCAATATAGCCATAACATACTGGTGGTTTCATTTGGCTTCTCTATCTGTCTACGCCTATAGTGTTGCGGCTATACTGATTGTTCATTGTCACTGACTTCAAGAATTGTGGCATTATCTATAGTCTCAACCTGTGTTATCTCTGAGGTCTCTAGAGTCTCCATCTAAAGCTCCACCTCACTACTAACACTATGATCCGTCTGCTCTGTCGGTAGTGTCTCAGATCTCCTATGTTGAAGCATTCCAATCTCTTCAAATATCACATCTTTGCTGATTAGAAAACCGGGTGATCTGATATCAGTGCACCACAGCTGGTAGCCTTTCACCCTATGTGCATAACCTAGAAATATGCACTTCTTCACTCTTGGCTCAAGCTTACCATGACTCGCATAAGCATACATATAACATCCGAATACTTGTAATCCAGAGTAATCAACATGTTTCCCCAATTATACTTCCCTAGGAGTCTTCCACTCGATAGCAGATGATAAAGATCGATTAACCAGGAAATATGCCATGTTCAATGCTTCGGCTCAAAATTCCTTTCCTAATCTTGCATGCGAAAGCATGCCCCGAGCTCACTCTATTAAAGTTATATTCTTCCGTTCTGCTACACCATTCTACTATAGTGTCTCGAGTACTATGCGGTGTCTCTCAATCTCCTCTTTCTCGCAGAACTCAATAAAAACCACAAAACTCTATGTCATTATCGATTCTCAGACACTTGATTTGTTTATCTGACTGCTTCTCAATCAATGTCTTAAATTTCTTGAACCAATCAAACACATCAAAATTGTGCTTCAGAAAGTATACCCATACCTTCCTTGAATAGTTATCGATAATTGTCAGCATATATTAAGCATCTCCTTTCAAAGAAACCGGAGACGGGCCCCAGACGTCTAATGATTGTACTCAACTAGCTGCTTGATCCAATGAATAACTATAGTAAACTTAATCTGGCATTGCTTTCCAAAGATATAATGCTCACATAAATATAGTTTCCTTGTCTTATGACCCTTCAACAATCCCATTTCACTCAGCATCGTCATACCTAACCGCATATACCATAATTGAATCAAGTCAGAGTCTGACTCACCTGATGAAACTACAGCAGCTCCTGTCACGGCCTCTCCCAGTATATAATAGAGATTCACTTTCTTCCCTTTCATCACTGTCATGGCACCTCGAGAAATCTTCAGTACTCCATCTTCAGCGGCATACTTACACCCGATATCATCGAGCATCCCTAGAGAAATAAGGTTTTTCTTGAGCTCCGGTACATGCCTCACATCTGTCAATGTGCGCACCACCCCATCATGCATCCAAATCCGAACTATCCCTATCTCTACAAGCTTGCAGGCTACATTATTGCCCATTAGAACTCTGTGACTATCTGCAGTTTGGTAAATAGTAAATCAATTCCTATGAGGTGTCATATGATAAGAACACCCTGAATCTAACACCCATTTTATCTCCTAATGAACTAGTAGTCACACACAAAAGAGCCTCTGCATCACTAGTGCTCTCCTTAGCAATGTTTGCCACACTGCTTGCGGCATTTTGCCTATCAACTCGTTTTTTCTGCTTCAAGCAATCTCTTCTGATGTACCTCTCCTCGTAACACTTAAAGCATTTCAAGTGTTCCTTGGACTTTTTACGGCGTGACTTCAACATGCTTTTACCTCTGCTGATATTGGACCATTGATGTTAATCTCTACCTCAAATCACTAGTCCCCGCGCGCTACATCCTACACTAGACTATCATCTTGCAACTTTCTCTGCCACTCTTTAGAGAACAAGGTGGACTTTACAACGTCTGAGAAATTTGTAGTGTATCCCTATAGTAGTGAATCAGTAAAATGCTCCCATGACTCTGGTAAAGAAGCTAACAACATCATATCCTACTCTTCATATCCATCATGAATTTATTAAACTCATCTAGGTGGGATTTAATAAACGTACCTTCAGTATATCTAAACTGAAACATAATCTTCATCATGTACAATCAATTGTTCAAATCCTCCATTACCCAGAGTGCCTGAAGTTTTGCCCACAATGCCATGGCATACTTCTCCTCAACCACTTCTATTAGCACCTCATTCGATAAATACAACGATATTATACTCGTCGCCTTCCTCATTGACACGTCCATTTTGGCATCTTTTATTGTTTTGGACAACTTATCCTTGCCCTCCAATGCTTTGGCTAAACCTCGAGTTATTAATAGCGCCTCTATCTTAACACTCCACAATCCAAAGTTGTTCCTCTCATTAATCTTCTCAATTTCTACTTTTGCCTCGGACATAATTGCAACAACAGAATTTTTAGATAATAATCAGACAAGCAAAAGCACCAAATCACAATCCAGAAGACCCTATCCGTAGCTATGATACCAATTGTTGTAATATTAACGAACGCAGAAGCAAATAGAATCTTGCAAATTATGCGAAATTACCATAGAAATAAACAACGATAAAAGACATCCAAGATTTATGTGGTTCGGTTCGATGTATAGGTACCTACATCCACATGAAGAGCCAGCAGCATATAATCCATTAATAATTAGAGAACCAAAGTTTATAATCGTTCACTCACACACTTGAGTGTTTTCCACACATAAATTAAACCCAAACCCCAAATGTTTACAAATAAACAACTCATTTGGATAAAAGAAACTCATAGCGCAAAGTTCCTCCTTGTGGCTGCATTCTTTGTATGGCTAGACCTCTCGCTGAGGCAGCCCATTCATTCCCTTATGCGGCTACTGTGCTCTTCGAGAAGAGCTACTGTTGGTCACTTGAAGAGGAGAGATAGAAATCCACACATGTCCACTGTGCAGCTTTTGTGTGTTGGATGAAGGAAGAGTTGTCTATGCGGCTGACTTGAAGAGACAAGGACCTACCTAGGTTTCATCATGAGGAAGAGACAACCTACCCTTTTATTTGTCATGACCTTACCTCAGGGTGTACCACCTAAGGGGTCGGCTAATAGATTATTAAGCTTAGACTTAACTCAAGTTCTCCCAATCCTTTACCAATTCGCGACTTGTGGTTTAAGTTCTTATCATGTAAGTCATTTTCAATTTGGAGTCGCCACTAATTAGTTTACGGTGGGTCGATTGGAAACCCAAATAAAGTATCGGAAGATATACTCTATTTCTACGAACTAGAGATATGAGTACAAGAACTTGATTACACTAGATTACTCTAATGCTCTTTCAGTACCTTTTCTTTTCATAAAAACATTTGAGTAGGCTGCTTGGATTAATTTTATTACTTTCTAACATGTGAAGTGATCATGCAGGTGCGCAAACTACCAAATTAACACTCAATAATCAAGCATTAAATAAATTGCAAGACAGGGAGGATTTACTTACTTCGAAGCAACATAAGCATCAGCAATGTTAGTTAGAAAATTATATCATCAATCTAATTAACACGCAATGCCACTCAACACATTTTAGAGTTTTCTCTTATTTAAATGAGAACTAACCTATATGCAATGTAATGCGATTACTCTAAATGCAATGATGTACAAAATATGTTTATTCTAGCATGGCATGCAACTTTTAATAAACCTAACATGCAAGCTATATGACAAGCAATTTTAATTAAATAGCCTAACTCTAATGACAGGTAACACTTAATATGTAACTATCCTAACATGTCACGCATTTTAATTTAATGACCCTAAAGATGCAATTACTAAAAAATGCGGCTTATGAATCTAATTCTATATGACAGGAACATGATATATTTTTGTATTTCTTAAATTACTTTCGTAATTAAAAATATCATTATTTAAACATACAATTTTAGACAAAGGAATGAAACCTAATCTATTCTAAAACAATATTTTAGGTATATTTTTATGTAAATTCGAAATTGAAAATTACCCTAAATAAACTATCAAGATTAGAATAATATCTAACTTAAATTAGGAAATCAAACATTCTAAATCCTAATTTAAATTGAAAGATTATCCTATCTTTCTAGAATAAATTCAAACATGTAAATTATCTATAACAATCAATTTAAATTTTACCTAATTTTTTTGAATTTTCTTTAGTAGAAAAAAAATCAAACAAAAGATTTTCCAAAAAATCTGTTTAGATTTGGAATCGGAATAAACCAGCGATCATATCTAAGTGGTTTTGGATATTGATGGAAGGTTTTTCGTTTAAATTCGGAAACATGATAAATCAACGATCGTATCCAAGTGGTTATGGATAGAATGGAAGATTTTCCGTACCGCCGGTATCGTATCTCGTAGTTAGAGATCGGATTGTCTTCCAAGCACGTTATCAAGTTAGGAAAACTTGGGGGATATTCGAATATTTTATGGATATGCATTATCATTCAAGGACTCAATTTAGATAGCAACATTTCAACTAAGTGAACAAAATATTTAAAAAATCAAATTAAATAAAATTCTTACCTAATTCGAAATATTGCGTGGATGGAGTTTCCGAATCAAATTTGACAGACCATGAACCAGACGGTGGCCCGGCGGTGGATTACAGCTCGGGATGGGCTAGGTTCACGGTAGCAAGCTCACAAATGAGCTCACGGATGATGAGGAAACTTGGCCAAAAAGGTTCTTAGCTTAGACAGCTCATGGGAAGCACCGGATCAACAGCGACGGCAAGATTGAGCAGAAACACTAGGGAGCTCAGGACGACAATAGCGTCGTGTGTGGATTCGCGACACCGCAACAGGAGCGGAGCAACATCTTGGGCGTCGGTGCAGAGGCATAACAAATATTGTCAAAAAGATATATTGCTTAAGATCAATTATATGTCCCACGTGCAATATTACCTCTTATTCAATATTTCTTACATGTGAATAACTCTAAAAATCTTTTTCTTGCCTTCCTTTTATTCCCTTTGTCCGTACAGCACCAACTCAGCCAAATATTTTCTTTTCTTCTTTGCATTATCCACCCACTTGTGCCCTTAAATCAAAGATACGTGTGAAGATGATACGTGTCATGCATGCTATTCCTTCCATGCTTTAGAGAAAACAGTCAGATGCAATTAATTTCCTTCCCTCTTAGTATTCTATTTGGCCGAAAATGTAACATTTCCCTGTTGCCTCTGATTTCAACAAAAATAATGCAATATTCGCTCGATAACCTGTGAACTTCGGCCATAGTGATTTGAGGAGAAAACTATAGAAGGCTTAGCCCAAATTCCATGCTCTGTCCACCCTTTCACATGTATTTCTCTAAGGAAGTCGGACTTTTAGGAAGATATTTCAATAAATTATGCCATTTTCAATGTAGATATCGTTATCTTGTGATCAAATCCTTCATTCTTCATTTATCTAATCATGCTGTGGAGAAGAATTCTCCAAGTCCACCAAACTTTCGGCCATAACATGTGCTTTTGGCCAATTTTTTTAACTCACGTGGGCTGAGTTCAATTAACTTGATTAAGCACAAAACTATTCATTCAAATCCATCCACCGTAGGCCCAGGCCAATTCATTGTGCAATAAATGTTCCTACAAGCTATATGCCATATAATTTAATTATAATTATTTTTGTTTAGGAGCTAATATTTAGTCCCTGATTTTTCATGTAATTATTCCTAAATAGTGTACCAAAATTTAGGTGTCAACATTGTTTCTTTCTTTTTTTTTTTTATTTTCTCTCCAAACTCCCTTGGGCCCACTTAGTCTTCTCATGCACGACCATTAGGTGATAAAGAGTATGCTTGCATTTGTTTCTTTCTTCTCCTTTTTTTCCCCTCACAAGTGCAATAAATATAATAAACTAAGAGTGACCATTCTTTTGTCTTTTAGTACATGAGTTCAGATTCTACAAACAGCTTAAACTCGAGACATAATTAAACAGAGTCAGTGGCAAGTGGGACTGACTGGTGGGATTTCTTGAAAAAAGACCATGGGGATCCTAGAGTGAGGGATGGAGAGTGAGAGACAAGAGCGAGAAGGTGTTCACCGGTAGCTCGGCCACACCTGAGTCCTAGCCGACGAGTCCTGGCCGACATTTCCCCTTTCACCGTATCGAACGACCAGTAAGTCCCAGTTTTCCTTGTTTCAATTTCCCTTGGGTTGGGTCATTTTTATGACGATTCCTGCTCGGAGGCGTACAAGGTGACTGAACATAGTCCGATTCATTGAGTTTGCCCTCCATTTGCTGTCGCCAAGCCAGGTAGGGACCTCATTGTCGACCCTCCCATTTTTCCCCTTTTTAACTCTATTTTCCCCTGTCTCAACCAACCAGGGCCAATACTCGATGGCGCCGGCTCTCACTCAATTTCGAGCGTTGGCAAGCCTTCCCCAGTCGCCGTGTTACACTGTTGTCTCATCTGCGTTCTTTGTTGGTGTGGATACAAGCTTCAATCGGCTTGGTTCTCCTTTCCCAGTTAGCGCATATCAAGTGTTCGACAACATACCTAAACTAGACTCGTGAGATTTTTTTCTCCGAGTTGGTCCTTAGACTTGGTGTCACATATTTTCATCGATTTATTGCTTGATATGCCATCCCTTAGTGCGTTTTATGGCCGTGTTTTCCCTTTGTTCCGTGGTGGGGTGCTCTTTTGTCCTTTGTCCTGTGTTCGACCGAGGCTGAGGCGTCACCGTGTTGTGCTCGGTTGGAGGGAGAGTCGGGTCAGTTGAGTCGGAGTTGGGTCGAATAGTTTAGTTGAGCTATGTACCCGTTTGTTCACCGTGGCCGAGCAATGATAGGTTTTAGGATAGGACGGGATTTAGATGCGTAGTTGTTGGGCTAGGCTGGTTAGATTAGGCATAGTGGACTTAGGTTTATAATAGTTTTTGGGCTGGGCTTGGTTTTTCTTTTTATTTTTTGGCCTTGGGGGGTTGCGCCGGACTGGGCTCATTTGATGAGCCCACTCCAACAATGGACCCAGTCCGCCAAAGTCGGTCCCGACCTGGGTCGGATCCAAAAATCCGATTCGGGTCCTTTTTTATATAATATAATAACATTATTTTAATATTGTTGACATCTAAATTTTAATGACTTATTTTGTCATTTATTGTATAGAAAATCAGGGATTGACCCCGGCCCCTAGTAAGCATATAGCCATTAGGATCATATTTCATTTAAATGCATTTAATTGGACCGACGGTGAATGAACTTGATTGAACTAATTGGACTAAGCCCATGAGAGCTAAAACATTGGAGGCTTTGAGCTTAAGTTTATTAAAGCCCATTATTTAAATGTGGTTGGAAAATAATCCCACAAGAATGAAAATTGGATTGCGCTTTTTCCACTTCCACTATGGCTAAAACATTTCTTATCACAATATTTTGACAATATTAACATTTTTGGATCCCAAATTTTTCTTAAGCATTCTTCAATTGTTTTTCTTCTTTCTCTTGTTCTCGCTATGTCACTTTCCTTCTTCTCATTTTTTTGTCTCTTTGTTCTCTCTCTCTCTTTCTAAAACAGCCGCTCTCATGCCAATAATAGACAAGTTTTTTATGCAATGAGCTATGCAGTGAAATTGAGTCCAATTCCTTCTTTCTCCGTGCATTCTTTTGGATTTGGACTTGAAATTTTGAGATCGTAGTTTGAGTTTAATTGTTACTAAGAGAAAGTGAGGCTCAATCATTAAGGTTTTCTTAGCATCTCATACCTTTGTTTTCTGCACTCGGTTTCTTTGTTCGTTAAACTTGAAGTTTGGACTTAGCGTGACGAGATCTTTAGTTTCAGCAAATTTCCGATAGAATTTCTCTATTTCATTTTAACTCTTTATGCAATTGGATTGTTTCTTGTTGTTTTTATCAATAAACACTGACTATTTGCTATTGCAATCTGCTTTGTTGGGTGCACCACATAAGTTGGGATGGATGTGCGAGCTATGTAATTTACCCCCCTTTGTTCAAATTCAACCATCAGGTGATCGATTATTTCCTTGTAATTATGTCCGTCACCAGCACACACCAAAATGTCTGTCACCAACACAAGCAACTCACGAAGTTGAAGATTAGATTTGTAGAATCTTCCTCCTCACCCAACTAGTCCTCTTCCATCTCCATTTCTTCACCCCCATTCCCTCCCTTTTGCTCTCTATTTTATTTGTTGTCCCATTCTGCATCAAACTCTTCAATCGATCATTCACGAAGATAAGAAAAACCCCATTAAAGATTCAAATCCAAGAGCTGAAGTCCCCAACTAAATTGTCATCAAGCTCACCAACAATGGCCACTTATCCATCTTCATCTTCTTGGTTCTCATAGTCACTGTCATCACCAATTCGCCATCAGCTACTCGCCTCCAGATTCATGGCTCGAATCCGCCCATGCGCTTACTCTCACTAAGTTGTATACACAAACTGAAAATGCCACCTTCAAGAACGACAATCCCATCCTCAAGATTGGCGAGGATTTGCCCTTCCTTGGCCCCACAATCTCTCCTACTTCCTACTGATCTTGGTTGCCGAATCCGCCCCTGCTCTCATTAAGTTTTTTGGACATATACTACCGAGGCTCGAACCCTTATCAAAATTAAGAGAGAACTGAGAGAAGTAAAGGAGGAGGAAAATGGAACCCACGAGAAAAGACAGAATAAAACAGACAGAACACCACAAGCAAACAAAAAAGGGTGGGACATACAAAGGTTAATATTGTCAAAACATTCTAATATTGAGTGTTTTAGCCACAGTGGGAGTGAAAAAAGCGCGACCCATAAAAATTTGGCCAAAGCCCATTACATGCTTACTTGGCCGAAGATTGCACGGGAGGTGAAGACGTCCAGGAAGAGAAGATTCGGTAGCGAAAGAGATTCAAGGCCACAATCAAATAAAAATATTCGCACGGATTGGTCAATAGAAGGAAGAAATATTTGGTTGAAAAGAAAGGGACAGAACACATATTTGTCCAAGGAAAAATCGGTGACCGAAGGAAAATATAATAAAAGAAAGGAAATTGTGCCTTTGGCCATGCAACATGCGATTGGAAAGGGGAAAGAAATTTTGTTTCTTTCCTGGTGGGCTCCATTGCTTTGCATATAAAAGAAGTTGATAGGAACGATACAGAGGGACATTGGCAATTGATAGAATACACGACATTGAGAGAGAATAGAGAGAGGAGGGCTCTCTGACGACACTGGAAGAAAAGACAAGACGAGAGAGAGAGGCGTCTTCCCCCTTTGGCCCTGCGTCTCCACGGCCGCGACCGAGTCTCCCCAACTCCACGATTTGGCATTGCTTCCTTGCTGCGAGCTTGACATCAACCCTGATGTTGTTGCTCTGGTTTGAGCTGCCCCTGTTCGTGATGACGAATCCAGCCACCCTAAGCCGCCATGCCTGCTCCCTCAACGGCTAACGATCCGAGCTTGTCCGGCGTGTTCTTTGCCCAAGCCGCGTGCCTTTCACGCCCGCGACCGCCTGGCCGAGACCACCACGACAGCGGTGCTGCTCCTGCTTCTTTGATTTGCCTCTGCAAGCGCTGAAGGGCGTTGCTCCGCTAGTGTTGCGGTGTCGCGAATCCCCTAGAGGGAAAGGCTAGTCGTCCCCCGAGTTCCCGGTGTTTTACTGCTCAATCTTCTTTGTCGCGGTGATCCGTTGATTTTGCTGCCTTCACATTGCGAACCCGGTACAGCGAGTCTCGAATCCGCCGCTCTGGCAGCTCACCCCAATCTGCTTTCGGTCCCAGTTACCCCCGCCGTGAGTTACTCTGTTTTTGCAGGTGCCTCCCAAGAGCTGTCTCGGCTAAGACCCTCTTTGGCCGACTTTCCTCACCATCCGTGAGCTCATCTGTGAACTTGCTACCATGAACCTCGCTGGTCCCGAGCCATAATCCACCACCGGTCACCGTCCTATTCGTCGTCCGTCAAATTCGATTCAGAAACTCCATCGGCGCTATATTTCAAATTAGGTAAGAATTTTATTTAATTTGATTTTCAAATATTTCGTTTACTTAATTAAATATTGCGATCTAATTTGAGTTTGATAATGCGTATCCGTAAAATATTCAAATATACCCAAGTTAGGAAACTTCCCTAACTTAACAATGTGCTTGGACGGCAATCTCATGCCCAGCGGTATAGAAAATCTTCTATCCTATTCATAATCACTTAGATATGATTGTTGATTTATTTTGTTTCCAAATTTAAACAAAAAACCTTCCATTGATATCCATAACCACTTGGATATGATTGTTGATTTATTCTGTTTCCAAATTTAAACAGATAAGATACATTTTGTAGATTGTGTGGATATTATTTGATGATGGACATTTATCTTTTAATTGATTTGTTTCCCCATAAAAGAAAATACAAAAAATATATCATGATAGATTAGGTTAAATTTTGTTAGATAGCCTTGCATGTTTAGATAGATTTTTAGAGATAATCGTAGATTAGAATCATGCTAAATAAAATTTCCCTGTTAAGTTAGGATATTATGGATAGATTGCAAATTTCTTAGATTTTAGGACATTATAATTACATTCCGATTTAAATTAGGATTTAACGTAGATTATTTCTTAGTTTAAGTTAGACATTATTATCATCTTGATAGTTCACTTAGGATAATTTTTTAATTACGAGTTTTAATAAAAATACAAAAAAAATACATCATATGTCCGTCATGGTAGCTATGTCATTTAATCGCATGTCATATAGTTTGCATGCTAGGTCTATTTAATCGCATGTCATATTTCATACGTCATTGCATATAAGTTAGCGGGATATGTACATTAGAAGTCCTAAAACTTGTCACCAAAGTGCAATTTTTTTTTTCAAAGTGCAATTGAGTTCTAAAATATGCAAAAAGTGCTATTAAATCCTAAAACTTGTCAAATTGATTCAATCAAGTCCTAAAGTTAACACTATCAAACTTACTAACGGAAAATACTGACGTGGCTTATTTTAATATTTTTTCTCTCCTACATAGCAATAACGTGGCTAAAACGACGTCGTTTAGCCCCAATTTCATTTTTAATACATTCTAATTAAATTTTAAAAAAAAAGCTAAAAGGAGAAGGAGAAGGAGAAGGAGGATAGGCGACGAGAGAGGGCAAGCCCTCCCCGCCACCGCCGCCGCCGCCCCACACTGCCGGGAGGGGTCGATGAGGGTTGGGGAACGGCAGGTGGGGGTCGCTAGGCTCCAACCAGGGGCCAGCGACCCTCGCCGACGGCAAGCGAAGCCTACAGGCCCTCTCTCCCCGCCTATTGAGCAATTTCATGGAAATGAATCTCTCTTTACCTCCTAATTGCTCAACACGAATCTCTCTTTACCTCCTACATTCACTATATCTCCAAATCCAGTCGCCAAACTACTTGAGATAAAAATTAACAACCGATCAACAACTCCTCTACCAACTATCATTTCAACTTCCAAACTTGCGGATGAACACCCCAAGCAATCTTTTGTCTATTAATGTAAAAACAAAGTACACTTGCTCAACAATTAACCTTTCCAAACAACACAGAGAAGCAAACATTCAATTTTCACCGTCTTAAATCTGACAGAGAAGCCCCCTCTGAAACAGTAGACTAGAAGTACACGCTTACACACCAAAACCACCTATTTTCGTCAAATTAGGACTTCTTAACACATCATCGTATATACGCAACGAACTGCTCAACAAAAATATATATACCTTCTTCATGACCATTCGACAATCAAGCTTCCCAAACAGCACAGAAGACAAAATAATTCTAACAAGCATTAAAAACAACCAACATGCTGCTATCTTCCACCTCCTAATGAATTATGGTGTGACCGTGCATTGTCTATGCCTTCAAATCGTTCGATTCTTTCATCCTGGGATGTTGAAAATAATTTGATGACCCCTGTACAAAGGAATAAATAATATATTGAGAAAAAGCACATAAAAAATTATCCAATGAAACGATTTTATGATAGCACATAACCATTAAACCATAATTCATTGAAACACATATGCAAAAAATAGATTGGCTAAACGATTTTATAGATTAGCACATAACCATTAAAGCTACCTTAGAATTATCAGAAGGGGCTCGATTTTTCTCAAAGGCCCTACTCTCGAGCATCCTTCTCAAGCGCATACCATCTATATTAGCCAAAACTTTGGTGCCATTATCACTTGTTGTGACAGCTAACAAAGAACTCTCCTTATTAAATCTAAGTCTTGGGCTAGCCTGCAATGAATAAAGGAACTGAATTCCCAATTCCAGCTACAATACCAATTTGCACATCTATATAAAAGGAGAAAAAAGCTAACAGGCAACCCACCATCTACATCAACAGCCGTCAACATGCTGGCATTCTCCATATCCCAGAACTTAATTTGAAATTCATCTCCATCAGCTAGGAAATGATTCCTTGTTGTGTCAAACTGGACAATACCTAAAGATCGCTTCCTGAAACCTGAGTATGTCCTCTTGATAGCACCCTCGGTCTTGTTCCACTCAACCAAATGGGAATCACCCTCTTTACTGGTTCCACATGAAAACAGCTTGCAAGATGGACATCCAACTTCCATACCTTGTATTATCAACTAAAGCAGTAAGCATTAAGAGAGAACTAAGATTATGACTAATGCGTGTTCACCTATCACTTCTGACATGTAACAAAAAAAAAGTTACTACTTTATTCGAAAAAAACAACATGATCACTGTGAATGCAAGTGCTTGCAAGCCAAATATACCAATGGTTGTAGTGTCAGCATATTGCCTCAATAGAAGACCGATACAATATAATACTGAGTGTTTGAACAGCAGCTACTTCTAGGTTGAGGTGGTTGTAAGAGACCAAAAGCAAGCAATAAGATCCCCCATCGACAACAGCTCATAGAAACGAAATCCAAGGACTAGGTTGAGAAAACTTCTTCTATAGGCTTCATCTAGTTTCAAAGACAGAGAGACAATGTACTGGCATGGCAATTCCCCATGAACCAAAAGTGTTCCAAAAATGCGTTCCTGTCTTTCGTGAAGAAACAGCTAGCCAACTAGCATTTCTGAGGCAACATGCTACCTTGTTCCATCCACACTATAAGCCATCATGGTGCACCATCGACCGGGAGCATCATAGTCCACTCTAGATCCCAAGCAATCATACAGCCAAGCTTCTATCTTCCCATCAATGGCAGTGGAGAAAATAAACTGCAATAATGAAAAAGTGAGTTATATAGTCGACTCTGGAAAACTTATATCAAAATAAATTTACCAGCTGCACATCTAAATCGGAAAAACTGGTAATATAGTCTGCTTGAAATGATAGAGTATAAGCCAAGAAAGTACAAACCGCCAAACTGCTCTCAAAGCAGATGAACCTGAATATTTTTCCTAGTGATGTGGGCAGACTGAATACAATGGAGCTTCATCAGAGCAAAGGTGGTCTTAATGTGCTTCGTCGGCGACAGCGGGGAATGGCCGCTTGACAAAGGCCAGAGCAGCAAGGAACGCCAGAGCAGCGAGCAAGCGTCGGATCGCGAGAGAGGGAGACCTTTGCTTCGTTAAAGCAGGGTGGCCTTAATGTGCTTCGTCAACAAGGGCAGAGGAATGACCGATTGACGAACGCCGGAGCTGAGCGAAGACGAGGGAGACCTTTGCTTCGTTAGAGCAAGGGTGGCCTTAATGTGCTTCGTCGACAACGGCGAGGGACGGCTGCTTAACGAACGCTGGAGCAGCAAGGAACGGCGGCCCAGCGAAATCTCAGCACGAAAAATTCAAAATTTGTGTGCAGGGCAAAGAAAGGTGGAGACGCCTGCTTCCTTTTCTTCTTCTCCTTTTGATGAGGAAACGAAAGGACTGATAGCACTTTAGGGGAGAGAATATAAGAAAAAAGTAGAGCATCGGCTAGTGTCAGGCTAGAAGAGAGGATGAAATTACTTTTTTGTGGAGAAAATCATGGGCTGGCGAGCTGGCCCCACAGAGCCACGTGGAGCAACATCAGTGGTCCGGGACCACGCTGACGTGAAGATCCTGAACCACCCAATATTTTCTCATCGCTTTCTATCTTTGTCGTGAACGACGTGAGGGAGAGAGAAAGAAGTGGATGGAGGGCTGGTCTTGACAACAAGCAGGGAAAGAAAGAAAGGGCCAAGCCAAGAAAAGAAAGGAAGAAAAAATAAGCAAAAAGGGGTAGGCCTAAACAAGAAATAAGAGAACAAAAGGGTCAGGTCGAGCTAGCCCAATTCCTTTTTTTTTTTTGTATTGTCCCTTTTTAGTTTTTACATTATACGGCTCACTTACATTTTTAGGCGCCGATTTACCGGACTGGCAAAATCAAGTATCAACAACATGCATCATGCATCAAGGATCCCCATAGATGATGTTTTGAACAATTGATTTGGGCAAAGTAAAAGGGAGTGTTGAATATGCTAAATGAGATGTGTCGGGATGATGAAAGGTAAGCCATGTTCCATGCACTAATCCCAATGAGTTGAGTGGAAAAATTCTATATCTGTAAGGTAAAGGGTTATCTTGCAAAAGGTAAGGCAACTGAAGTGATGAGAGATGTTTCATTCGTCTATTTCAAACACTACAAGTAAACCGCTGCTTAGCCATTTTGAGCCCAAACACTTATGAAGCTTCTTTTCATATTGCCCTTGTTAAGAACCACCCACATCAGGGCAAACTAGAGGTGAGTTGGCATCTTGAGGTGAGGAAATGGATAGAAATTTACTTGCTCTACTTGCATCAATCTTTGAGTGTCTCTATTACAGATGAACTCACATGGAGATTCAAGTGCCTTAGAACGATGAAGAGAGGTTCTTTCTTTATCTTACACACTTATATTCATTGCATAGCCCAATTGAGCGTACAATTTCACTTCGTATAAACTCAATTAGTGATCATCTCCCACACTGGGGCGAAGCAAAGGTCACCACTACTCAAACAATATGGTCCGAAGTGCAAATTGAAGATGAAGACCCCAAGAGTCCAAAAGTGTCACGCCCCGGACCCTACCGAGCCCGCGACATCCCTCTATGGTCGTATTTCAAATGCGACGTCTCAGAACTCGTCGCCAACCCAAACAAAACTTCAAGCATAGAACATATGTGGAAGCAATTATAACACCTAGATAAGATTAGAGACCAAGAGTAGTAGAAGAACACTTGAACAAATCAACCACATACTTCATTCAACGACACATACTTATAAAAGCCAACCTTACATACAAAATGCCACTAAGGTTAAAACCACCATCATAAAAAATGGACTGGTGGTTGGGTAGGCTAGCCTAATTATACAAAAAGAGCCCATAAAAAGGGTTTCTAGACTTAGTGCTAAAACACCACTACGGCTCTCAATCCGAGTCGAAATTCACAGACTCAGGCTCCGACTCCATGGGTTCCTCTTCGGGCTCTTCCTCCATTAGCTCTTCTTCGGGATCGGACTCCATTGACTCTTCTTTCGGATCGGACTCTATTGGCTTTAGGATGGCCTCCTTGGGTTCCTCTCCCGGCTGTGACTCCATTGACTCCTCGTCGAAGTCAGACTCCATTATCAACGGCCGAGGGTCGGAATCTTCGAGGGCGATATTCGGGCTTGTGACCACACTATCGAGAGCGAGAGCCACTGAGGCACCTACCCCATTAAACGGAACATTGCAGTCTTGAATTGATCCATAGATGCCGTATAAATCCTGATAACAGTGAGCTCGATACGTATTAGGCTGTAGTATCTGACTACCCACGTCTACCCACACCATAGTAGTATGTTTAACATAGGCCTTCTCGTCTCCTACGGGGTATTCCATCACTGAGTGCTTAGTATGCCTCGAGATCCCAAAACGATCTGGCGGATTGCTCATGGTCAGGGTCGAGGGTCTGAAATGGTTATTTAATAACCATGAGAACAAGTCTCAATAAGCAACACCTTAAACCCTATATAGGCTAACACGTACCTCTAGACAAATAGATAACACCCAACACATTCAATCAACATATAATAACATTAAAAGGCACTCTCTAGCCTTACCTCGATGCATATATATATATATATATATATATCCTTGCACATTAGTTGGATCGCAATAACATAACCAACTTCTCAATGCACATGCACTCCAAGATACAATTAATTTCCTACACATGCATCCATAATAACATTTCAACCTATTCCAATCTCAATCTCTACACATACTCATATCTTTCAACTTCCAACACACACGTGTCCACCCTGATCAATACCGACCTACGTAACACGCCTCAAGCCCACCTCATCGCACAACTTGCATAACACGCCTCAAGTCTACGATACTCCGGTTTATCCGAGCATTGTCTCACTTAACACTCCTCAAGACAAATCCAATTTCCCGTGTAAACACGCCTCAAGGATTATAGGATCAAATATACATCCTCATTCAATTTCATGCCTTTCCCCGCGTCAGCACTCCTAAGGGCCTATCGATCATACGCGATACATATCTCATTCCCTTCACACAATATCCACATGCCCTATTCACACACAAACATGCTCAATCCCATGCTCAATTCCAAATCAACAATTCAGCCCAACCAATCCATTCATAAGGATAGTAATGTAGTTCAACCATATCACCCAATCATTCTAACACCTTTCAATCCACAATTCAAGCTATACACTCAATGGCATAAATCCACACATCCTAACATTCAACTCAATCACATGGGGAAGAGAAAACTGACTACACAGAATCGGGGCAAATATGGGCTAGTGCACAGTTCCGGAATTCCTTTTCAAAATAAATAGTAATTCAACTCTAAAAATTATGAATTTGGGATACGTCCTAGAAAATATCCTGATGAACATTTTTAATGAAGAACACAAAATCCAGTTCTGTTTAGAACCATCTTTTTTTGTCATCCAAAAGTCGAACATAAAATATTTCATTCGGACTGTCCATCCGGCTTTCAAAATGCATTTCAAGCAGTAACCAAATTTCTTTAGAAAGTTTTGAAATTTTTATATGTCATAGCCACAAATATCCCTAACAAGTTTTGTTGAGAAAATATTTTGAAAATAGGTTTGGAAAAATTTATAAAAATTCAAACTGACCCTAAGGTCAGAGGAACAGTGTTTCCAGCAGACTAATTTTGGTCCAAAGATGGACTTCCGAATGGTCCCAAATGACATTCAAAAATGCCCAAATTAAATCATGTTATACTTTAAGATATTTTGAACAAGTTTCATGAAAGACATTACCCTAGATTCAGCTCACACAAGTCTTAGAAAAAAATAGCAAAACTCATCGACACAGCAGTAATGAAATCCGGGAACACAACTAACAAGCAAATCTACTTGTCTAGCCTGTAAACCAACTAACCATAGCCACTAATTAACCCGTAATAAGCCCATTGGTAACCCCTTAACTTAGATATGGTTTACAATGCCACTTACTAGAGAAAAACCTAAGCAAATCCAAGCTAAGCAAGCAACAACGGCTCCGGCAGATCATCGCAACAAGGGCGAATGGCGGTTCCGGCGAAGATGGGCTGAGACGATGTCTGGCTGAGGCGGAGCAAGCAGCTGCTCATGCAAGGCGGAGGAGGAGGAGTCGGCCAAGAGATGAGGGAGAGAGAGAGAGCAAGAGGAGAATTTTTTTTTATCAAATGGCAAAGAGAGAGAGAGACAAGTCTACTAACCCCACTATAAACCCCAATACCAACCCCACTATCTCATCTAATGGATCACATTGCATTCTATTGGGCAAGTCAAGAACCTAGGGCTCACAAAAATTCCTCCCAACCAATTACCCAAAATAATAAATGCTAAGCAAAAGAAAATATGCAAGGACGGAGGGGCACAATGGTCCTCTAGCTTTGGCCATTGGAGGGAAAATGCCAATTTTCAAATTGCCCTTCAACCCTTCCAAGGAATTCAAATATCCCAAGGGTAAAATGGTCTTTTTTCAAATACCCGGTCCAAATTTCACTTTTCCGATAAATCCAATAAACCTTAAAGTTGGCCACGCTTATGTGACGTCGTCCAAATAAATTAGTCATGACACTTCGAGAAATTTGACATCCAAGTTCGGATTCAAAACGATGGCCAATTTCACTTAAACGCGACTTTAGTGTATATCTGACTAACAGGCAGCTTTTTAGGATTTACGCATATCGACATGTAGTTACTCAAGTCATGGCAATCTCGATTGTCACAGAAGGTCGACTCATGGTCAAGTTCTTAGGTCCACAAACATTTCTTTAGGTAATCATTCCCAAAAGGTTTATATCCCGAAATGATCAGTTTTGGGCGAGATTTAACTACAGTATCATTGAAGAATATATACATTTCATTTATCCCAAAAGTGGGTCGAAATTCAAAATGTCACAAAAAGCATTGTTTTGTTTAAGCTTATCTGTAAGCTAGCCATAGGTCAAGTAAAAAGTCAAAAATGAGGAAAAGAAGAAAAAAAATGGTGAATTGGAGGGCATGAAAAAGTATTGTGAATCTGTAAAAGCAATATCGATACTCATATATTAAAAAGAGAGTAAAAATGTTGGGAATGCATATGTCAAAATCGCAAAAGCTATCCCCAGTAGAGTAGTACTCAAAGAGCCAAGACCGATGAGGCATCTACAAAGTCAATCCCCGATGATGAAGAAGAAAACTGGTAGCAATGCCAAGATGATCACTAACTCTCACCCATCTATACACCTTTTGAGCCTGTTACGGCTAGTGATATTACCTAGAGGGGAGTGAATAGGTAATTTTATTAAATTGAATGATTTAACCGTGTGGAATAAATGTAGTCGAGGTCAACAACTCGTAAAATCAATATCATATGGATGCGTATAACAAACTTGTATATAAGTTATCGTCAGATGATTGCGTCTGATGACTAAGATGATGTTTTAACGAGCTTATTTGATAGATATGTTTGCAGTATAATATCAACAATAATAAATAAGAGTTTAGAGATAGAGAATATTGCACACAAATCTTTATAGTGGTTCGGCTTTATCAAACCTACGTCCACTCTCCACGCTGATAGTCTGTTGGCTGTGTTTCACTATTCAATCACCAAAAAAATTACAAAAGCAATGCCTCTCAAATGATAAACAGTACTATCACATACACTCTTCACTCAAGTAATTTTCTTTCTAAAATTACAACGTGGAATACAGTAATCACAAGTGTGTAAGATTGAAACTCTATTCGAACTTTAAAATTTTTTATTCTTGTTCTTTTCGTACGACGTTTGTACTCCTTTTATACTCCTCTATTTCCAATCTATCCGTTGGACAGTCTTCAAAAGATTGATCTCCAAATCAACCCGTTGGAGAAACTTCTCAAAAGAAGATGCATAGCCGTTAGAAGAAGAACCATTATTTCCGGATAATTTGATCGCCCATATAATCAAATCAAGGTTTCCATAAATGTAGTTCTTCGTGTTTAATGAATGATCTTGTGGTTGCCAATTAGAATATCTCAAAATATCAATTTGATTGTCCTGCATAAACTTGCCAAAAATAACACTTATTGAATCTGAACGAGTAATTCTGAGTCTGATGACAAATTCCTTTCATCGACTAAATCTGATGACTTAGCATTTACCTGCATCAAATAACTTAAGTATAATTGTAGTCAGTAAAAAATTGTTTTGTCATTCTTCAAAACTAATTGGGGATTTTCCTCAACAGAGCCTAACGAATCATTTCGTCTCTTAACCCATGAACTTAGCCTACGTTACGTTCTTTGCAAAGTCTCTTGAGATTAGAGTACTTGGATTAACATAGGAATTCATATGCATTTAAGATTTGCTTAAAGAAGTGTGTACAAGACTATTTCTTTCTCATTTTGTAGGAATCTTGACTTATAAACCTTCAGATGATTGCAAATCATTTCTTTTATAGCCTCAACTTGGACAGTCTCCTTTGCAAAGCCATTGACCAACCCTGCATTACAGTCCTAACAAAGACCTCTCAAATTAGTAAGGTCGACCATTTGCAAGAATACTCGGACCCTTGTCGACATGATGATGGTGAGATTGAGTGATTTTTATAAAACAGCCTTTTTAATGAGAGTGAGTGGAAAGCCCTTTCAAATTGAAAGTCCCTCATTTGACATGTTTAGGGTATCCAAATCTTGCTTATGGGTTACCTTTCTATAATTTTCCCCAATGAAGGTTAGTAATGTAGACTTGGCAAAATCGTCATGCATGACCCACATTTGAATTTGTAGCATACATGAGCGAATTTGTTCTTGATTATCTATGAATACATGTTGCATGTGGCCTATAATCGTGTTTGACAAGAGACACACCCTTAAGGTTCAGAGATACTGCCAGGTAAGTGCATCTCTACCCCTACTTTTTAATACTCATGATCATCCAAGTATTCTAAATTTTTTAGTACTTGTGATTGTTCATGTATTCTCTCTCTTTGTACTGACACTTGATCTATTCAAGTTGTCCCCTAAGTTTGCTAACCCCGAAATTATCTGAGTTTGAATCTAGGTATTTTCCTTTAAGGAGTTTTACTCCCCTGTGGTACGTCAAGAGAAAGGTCGGTGTTCGTCCCGGGAAAGGTCGGTACATCCTAAGAAAGGTCGAGTACTTAACAAATATTCATCTCAAGAAAGGTCGGTACATCCGAGAAAGGACGGATATTAAATAGGTCACTTATCCATATTGTCTTGTTATACGTCTAAGAAAGATCATATACTTGACAAGCATTCGTGCTTGACCGCATCATGTGCTCGAGAAAGGTCGGATACTAATTTGGTAGCCTATTTTCGACCTATTGAGCATCCAAAGATAGGTTCGAGCACTTAATAGGTTGAGCATCCAGAGAAAGGTCCAAGTACTAAATAGGCATTCATTATCAACTTGTCATACTCACAAAAAAAGGTTCGAGTACTAGACAGGCACTTCTTATCGCCTTATTGTGCTTCTGAAGAAAGGTTCGAGTACTAAGCAAATAGGTCTTATCGCCTTTTAATATGTCCGAAGAAAGGTCCAGGCATTAAATAGGCCACTCATCATCGATTGCTATGTCAAGCAACTGAAAAAATATTAAGGTCCTAGGCAAGTAATCTTTGCTGCTATATTAGGTGACCAGAGATAGGTCAAGCTTCTAGATAAATAGCGTATTGCTCCAACAGGCGATCAAAGTAAGGTTTGAGTCCTAAAAAAGCAATTTCCCCCATCAAAGTGACTGTCACCTTCGAAAAAGGGTAACTGTTGGCACCTAAATTTTGATTACCTATTTAATAAATTGTATATAAAATTTGGGGTTAAACTTTAGCTCCCTAAAAATATAATGAAACTGCATAGCTTGTAGATACTAGGTGCATTTGCATTAATAGAATTTATTTGAACATATTTTCTCTTTAAAAAAATTAAATTTAAAGTTTTCTTTCAAAGATTAAAAAAAAGAGAAAACAGTGGGGCAAAATGGGCTAGGTCGGCCCAGCTGCCCCTGTCTTCCTTTTCTTTGCGACTCGCCCAGCTCGGCCCAATTATTTTCTCTTTTTCCTCTTTTTGGTCCAACCCCCTATGTTTTCCTCTCTCATCTTCTCTCCCATATACATGCGCATAGGGGACAAAGAGGGCAGGTAGCCGATAGACCTATGGCCAGCAGAGGAAGGTCCTAGACATGAGTTCAAAGGCCACTTTAGCTGGAATGGACCTATCCCGTTCCCGAGGGGAGAGGCGGTGGGAGGGTGACTCACTGGTGGGATTTCTTGAAAAGAGATCGAGAGGGTCTAAGAGTGAGGGACGACAAGCGAGAGATCAAGAGTGATAGTTAAGAGTGAGGCCGAGAGTAAGAAGGTGTTCTCCACTAGCTTGGCCACGCCTAAGTCTTGGCTGACTAGCCCCAGCTGATGTTTACCCTTTCCCCTCATCGAACGCTCGATAAGTCCCGTTTTCCCTTTTTCGATTTCCCTTGGGTTGGTTCATTTTTCTGAGGATCTCGGCTTGGCGGCGTGCGAGGATATCGGACATAGTTCGATTCATTGAGCTCGCCCTCCATTCACTGTCATCAAGTTAGGTAGGGACCTCATTATTAACCCTTCCATTTTGCTCTTTTTTGCTATGTTTTCCCTTGTCTCAGCCAATCGGAGCCGAGACTCGCCAGTGCCGGCTCTCACTCGATTTCGAGCGTTGTTGAGCCTTTTCCGATCGCCATGGTATGTTGTTGTCTTATCTGCGTTATTTGTTGGTGTGTATGCAAGTTTCAATCGGCTCGGTTCTCATTTCCCAATCGACGAATATCAAGTGTTCGACAAAATGCCTGAATAACACCTGTAAGTTTTTTCTCCAAGTGTGGTCTATGTTGGGGCGTTGGTTGGTCCTTAGTCTTGGTGTCACATATTTTCGTTGATTTAGTGCTTGATATGTCATCCCTCAATGTGTTTTACGACTGTGATTTACCTTTGTTCCGTGATGGAGTGCACTTTTTTCATTTGTCTTGTTTTCGGCCATGAGGGGCTACCCTCGGTTGGTGGTGTGAGGTCAATCGAAGGAGTGGCGACCTATATGGGTATTGAAGGATTGTGGCATCGAGGTCACCTCAGGTGTAGGCCGGTAGCTGGGCCATGCCATTTTTTTTCCCGGCCGAAGCTTGGCCGAGTTGGACCGAGGCCGAGTGTGAGGCAGGCGGAGTCGGGTGTGGCCGGTTGGATGACCGGCTAGGTGGAGGTGGAGTTTTAGGCCTAGCTAGCTAAGGCGACGCCGGGCAGTTTGCTTAAAATTTTTTGTGAAGAGAAAAAATTTCACCATGTGCTTCTTTTCTCTTTTTCGATGGTTTCAACTCTAGGCCTTACTAAAAATCTCATCTTTCGTGCTCAGAAGAAGCATATTGAAATCTAATCTCACTTTTTTTCCTAGAAAAATATGGCCTGTGGATCTAATTTTTTAGGTGCATGTGTGAGAATGTTAGGCAAAATAAAATCCCACATTCGAATGTGGTGTAAAGTTAAATAGTTGATATATCTCGATTGGTCTATAATTCGTTGGTTTAAGCCTTTGGGTGTAAGTGAATTTAATTGGATAAGTTGATGGACTCAAACTTGGGATCTCTCTTAGTGATCTTCCCAACTGAAAGTATGAAATGGCTGATGCGTCAACCCAACAAGTAATATTAGAGCCAATCATTGACTAATTAGCCTCCATTTTGGATAAATATTTGGTAAATATCTCAAAAATTTAATCTCAGACTCTACTCCCTAATTAAGGTGATGGATGGTTTATGTCAGTCTCTCGCCAAAAACTTGGCTAGGCCAAAGCAATTAAGGTAGAGTCTGAAGGGCAGTTGTTGTTCCTAACCAACATTTGCCAAAACTTGGCTAGGTCAAGAAAAAAATTTGAGTTGACATAATGTCAAAGCCAGAAGATACATTAATATTCTAGGTCCTTCCTTTTCTTTCACTTTTAAGGGATAATTGTTTTGCTCTTACTAAGTCTATTAAATTTTCTAAACCGCATAAGTTGTAACTTCAGTCCACAAGTCTTTTAATGTGTTTAATTCACCGGAAGAGATTCTTGCTAATTGAGAGTCATCTTGAAAAATAGAAGACACGTATAACACAAACCTGAGAAAAAAGGGTTTAGAGTTTTCTACACATTCAAGGTTGCTTTGTATTTGAAGAAGTTTGCCATATTTATTGGTCTTCTACAAGGTTGAATCAGTTTCAAATAAGTTGTGTTCACTCTTAGAGAGTACTCGCACATGCTTTGTAATTTGGAGTTTGGTGGTGAAAAGATTTGCAGAAGACGAACCTTGTTTCTTTATAGTTCTTGGTGTGGGTGACCTCTTTGTGCTATCGATTGAAGTTGTTTATGTGGTGGCTTGCAAGGATCACCTAGAGGAGAGGGTGAATAGATGATTTTAATAATTCTTGATAAATTTAAAGCGGAATTCAAACGATCAAGAACAAAGTCTAACCCTAAAATGCAACGTTCAGAGTTTAAATAATTTTTGCAAGTAATTGTGCAAGTGTGCAATGGAATGTAATAAAATGAGCTTTAAGAGATGAGAAAATCTAAACACAAGATATATAGTGGTTTGGCTTAGATCAAGCCTACGTTTACTCTCCTACGGTGATAGCTTACTAGCTGGATTACAGTATATGATCAATGAGAGATTATGGTCAAGTTATGTCGTTGATACCCAAGCGCTTCTACTTAAAGCTGGTGCTGCTTATACCCAAGTCAATAGATCATACTATCTCACACCTAAGCACACACTAATGATACTATCTATACCTCTCAAATGATTACACTTTGAAGCTCACGAAAAACAAGTATATAGATCAAAGATGCTTCGACTTTGGAATTCTAGATTATGGACTCGTCTCATTCTTATGCTCCTCAGCACCTTCATCTCCTTTTATACTCCTCCACTTCCAATCTAGTTGTTGAACAATCTTCAGAGGATCGTCTTCCAATATACCCCATTGGACAAATTATATCAAGAAGATTAGGTAGTCGTTGAGAGACAAAATATGAATCTCCGTTGATTTTGGTCGCCCATACATCTAAATTCTCGGTTTCCATAAGTAGAGCTTCTCCATTTATAAAGTAACTTGTCTCGAGATTGAATTGCCAATCATTTAAGATGTTTTTCATATTAAACCGTTGCAAAAAAAAAAATCTTCAAGATTGAGTCAATCAAATCTTTGTAAATGTGAAATCCGAACTAGATAACTGGTTGTTATATACATTTTGAACTTATTATGAACTTTCATCTCGTTCTGAACTTGTGTTACATTTTGGACTTATGTTCTGAACGTGTGTTAGGTTGGGAACATTAGTATTTCTCTGAGTCTAAACTTCTTTATCTCTGATATAATGTCTGAACCTCTTTTACTTGAAGTACATTCCACAATCTGAACTTGAATAAGATTAAGATTGCCATATGCTTCTTTTCTAAGAATAGCTTCTTGAATCAAAATACTTCAAGGAATTTGTTAGACTTACAAGATATACATGAATAATTTTGTCCACTTTAAAATTTATTAGGAGGCTTTCTCAACAATCTTCCCCTTTTTTTATGGTGACAAAACTTTCCGTGCAAATATATAGATTTTGAAATAATTTTGAGTAATAGGATCAAATATATATTAGAGCAAATATTCAAGATATTCTGCTCGGTTTGATGTGAAATTATCTATTCTGTTTTTGAATAAGATAAGGTACAGAATATATTTTGCATTGTATAAGTGCAAAATCTTATTCACGATCTGTCTCCTTTCCTTTGTATCCAATAACCTGCATATCAAAATATATCTACTTATGGATATGTTTAGTATCCAATCACTTGCATGTCATATCATATCTGCACATTTCTCCCCTTTTTTGTTAGCATCACGAAAAGATATATACATAAAAAAATTCATAGATTCCATAATGATCCAAAACAACCATAATAATATATGGAAGTATAATCACAACTCAATATTATGCAACAAGTAAATATAATTAACCAATAAGCATATATGCATATTTATATTTTCTCCTTTTTGTCATAATCAAAAAGCGATAACAATAAAAAGAATATCATGTAGAGAATATATGGTTCATCTCATCTTCACATACTATCTTCAAAACATATTTGGTATAAGAGACAATTTTTACAATCATCATGCTAAGGCGAACATAATATATATTCGATGTAACTCATGTTATGTAGAATCAAATATCATATACATCAGCAATATTATGTCAAGTAATACGGATGTACATAATAAATTTCACAACATTTTTATCATAATAAAACGATAATATAAATATGAGATTTGTTAATGACAAAAAGTAAGGGAAATAGAAGATATAATAACCCGGATTATATAGAATTTAGTAAGTTCTAACATATATTACCTTTTCTTCCATAGTAATCAAGAACAAGTAAAAATTAAATCGACTCTCACACTTGATTTACCCTCCCTCTCAATTTGATACCATTTTGAGATGATTCTCCCCTTTGCTTTTGCATTTTCCATTTTTGCTCCTCATTCCCTTTTTGTTTTTCTGCCCCTATCGCCATGATAGCTTTTGCAAATAGCTTTCATTGCGGCTTGTGCACGTTGAATAGAATGTTGTTCCTTTATCTTCTTTGTAGCAGCAACATCCGCAACATTTGTTTGCATTGAATTCTAGAAAGGAATTTGTTTTCTTCAATCAATCTTCAATACCAATTAAGGTAGCTAGTAAGGATCACCTAGAGGGGGTAAATAGGTGATTTTAACAATTCTTGATAAATTTAAAGCGGAATTCAAAAGATCAAGAATAAAGTCTGAACCTAAAATGCAACATTCAAATTTTAAACAATTTTTGTAGGCAATTGTGCAAGTGTGCAATGGAATGTAATAAAATGAGCTTTAAGGGATGAGAAAATCTGCACACAAGATGTAGAGTGATTTGGCTTAAATCAAGGCTACATCAACTCTCTTATGCTGATAGCCTACTAGCTAGATTCCATTAGATGATCAATGAGAGATTTCAGCCAAGCTGTGCCGCTTATATCAAAGCGTTTTTATCTAAAGTTGTACTCCTTATACCCAAGCTGATAGATCACACTATCTCACATCTAAGCTCACACTATGACACTGTATATACCTCTCAAATGATTACACTTTTAAGCTCACAAAAGACAAGTATATAGATCAAAGATCGCTCAAATTTTAGAATTCTAGATTATGAACTTGTATCATTCTTTTTCTTCTTGGCACCTGGTTCTCCTTTTATATTTCTCCACTTCTAATATAGTCGTTGGACAGTCTCAAGAGAATCGTCTTCCAATCTACCCATTGGATAGAACTATATCTAGAAGATTAAGTAGCTATTGAGGGATAAAATTTGAATTTCCGTTGATTTTGGTCGCCCATACAATCAAATCTTGGTTTCTATAAGTAAAGTTTCTCTGTTTAGAAAGTAACTTGTCTCGATATTGAACTGCTAATCATTTAAGATGTTTTCATATTAAACCATTTCAAAATAATCTTTAAGATTAAATTAATCAAATCTTTATAAATGTGAAATCCGAACCAAATCACTAGTCGTTATATACATTCTAAACTTCTTCTGAACTTATATCCCATTCTAAACTTTTGTCATGTTCTGGACTTACGTTATGAACTTGTGTTACGTTCTGGACTTACGTTCTAAACTTGTGTCGGGTAAGGAACATAAGTATTTCTGTAAGTCTGAAGTTCTTCATCCCTGGTATAAAGTCTAAACCTCTTTTAGTGTAAAGTCTAAACCTCTTTTACTTAAGTAAATTTCACAATCTGAATTTGAATAAGATTAAGATTGTTAGGCAAAAAGACACAAGAAGTGCCACAACTTGTGTACGGAGATCACTTTGGTGCCATAACTTTTTTTCGGATAACTTTGGTGCCAACTTTTTTTTAAAAACGATCATTTTAGTGCCAATGTTGACGTGGCTCGCCGGATATCCGATGTGGCGCTGACACAGCTCGCAGGAGAGGTCCACGGCTCGCTAGAGGGTCCAATCAACATTAAAAACCAAAAATAACGCCGTTTAGCTAGCTGACGTGTACTTTTTAAAAAATTAAATTATATTTAAAAAAAAAAAGGTTGCAACATCGGCGAGGGCTCCCTTGTTGCAGCTACCGCGAACCCACCACCGCTGGGAAGGGCCGACGATGGTGGGCACAGTGGTCGTCGAGGGTCACCGGCCCTTGGTTAGGGCCTGGCGACCCTCTCCTTGCCCAATAAGGCCCCGAATCCGGTAGCGGGCCTCACCGTGCGACCCAAGCGATAAGCGGTCTCGCCTCGCCCAGCAAAGGCGATGCCAGACCTTACCGTTGCCTGGGTCGCGATAGTGAGGTCGCCTCGCCCTAGGGCCGAGGTTGGCCCTCGCCGTCTCCTAATTACATGACGGTGGGTCTCGCCTCACGGGTCGACCCTCATTTGGGCGAGGCAAGGGTCGCCGGGAAGGGCCGGCAGTGGTGGGTTGGCGATAGCAGTGGCGAGGGACCTCGCCGCTGCTACAACCCTTTTTTTAAAATTATTATTATTTTTCTAAAAATTAAAAAATTCAAAAAAAGCTACATCATTTCCACATGTACAAGTCAGACCATTTTTTTTTTAATATAAATGCCAGTTCAGCTTTTTGGTCGAAATTTTGGCCGAAGTCACTAAAGTGATCTATTTTCCTTAAACTTGGCACTAAAGTGATCCGAAAAAAAGTTATGGCACTAAAGTGATCTCCGTACACAAGTTATGGCACTTCTTGTGTTCTTTTGCCAAGATTGTTATATGTTTCTCTTCTAAGAATAACTTCCTGAATTAAAATACTTCAAGGCATTTATCAGACTTATATGGATAGTTTTGTTAACTTCAAAATTTATTAGGAAGTTTTCTCAACAATTTATAGCCCATGAATCCCGTTGCTATTAATCTCTTTGAATCCTCTCTTATTGCTTGCGTTGCATAATTTTAGTTGTTGTTGATTGGCTTCATATCTCACCTAGATGTGGAAGGTTCTTATTCTGACAGTATCAATGAGATGTGTGAGGAAAATTCACACTCAATAGTTCTCTCTCTCTCTCTAATTCAAATTTCTATTGGGGGTGATTTCTTTGTCAAGAAATTCACAAGACTGTTGTCAATTGATCTAAATAGATACCATGAAGAAATGTATAGAACCACTACCAATTACTTAAAAACGTAAATATTTATGTGAAGACGCCGTTAATTACTTAAATATTAAGTTGCTCTTCCATTTTATATTTTTCTTTAAGATGATGTATTGTCATTATATAGATGCAAGAAGAGCAAACAGAAAGGACACCAAAACATTTCTCAAAACGAAATGCACCCGTTTCCACTATTTAAAAATAAGAGGACAAACATATTGTTGCCCCATACATGGGCAACATACGCATTGGAGGACTGACCAAACATCACTTTAATTCACAAAAATTCCAGTCTGCACAACAGTCATTTGAGGATGGACCAGAAGAGAGATCTTCCATCATAGATTCACTAGTGTGCGCCATGGTAACACTCGAACTTGACAATATTCTGTTGAGAACATTTGATTGCTGATGAAGATACAAACAATAGTTCATAGTTTTTTGATATTTTGAAGTGTGATGATGATTACTATTTTTAAGATATTATATGCCCTCACTATTGTTACTGTCATGTTTAAAGCAAATATATATTCAAGATATACACCAAAGTCAAAAAGAAACGAGTTAAGTAATTACTCAATTTCCTTCCTCTTTTTTTGCCCTGAATGTGTTGTCCAACTTGTGTGGCAAAGAAGGAGAAGAGAGAATTATGAAGAAGAGAATGTTGTGAAAAAGACAGAGTTATGAAGAAGAGAAAGTTGTTATGAGCAATGTGTGATTTAATCCTATTTATAGACAATCAAACAACACATCTCTTGGGAATAGAGACCTTATCAAAACCATCACTACTTTTCATTATCAGCCATCAATTCTCTTAATGTCCATACTAACTTCTTTTCATATACAACAATCTTCGACCAATATATATTTCCAACAATCACTTCTTTTCATGTCCAATTCAATCTCTTCTCTTATTATTTATAAATAACAAATTATCTTAACAATCCCCCACTTAATTTGTTATTTGTACTAATTTACATAAATTCACAAATACAAGAACATCTCTATTGTGATTTGAACATTCAATTAGTGTAAATAATTCTATTAATGAAATCAATGGTAGATAAAACTTTGAACCATGATTTTATATGTTAATCAAATTATCACACATATGAATACTTATATTCAGCTAGAAATTTCCTTTGCCTCCTTATGCTACCTCCCGAATTCATGAATATTTAAAAAAAAATTTCATCCAATTTTTGTTAGAAGTGACACCACTTCTTATATTCATATAGGTGAAGTTCCTAAACCTTAGCCTTGTCTTGCTAAAAACTGAACTTCATTAATAGTGCTTTCTTATGGTCATTCTCCTAGTTTTCCATGAGTACTAACCTTGTGCCTTAGTATTCAATCATTGTCAAGATACAATACCTTGTTGTTACCCATTAAACTTTGACAATTTTATTAGAAATTGTAAAGTTGGGTTTTCACTATGCTCAACTCTGATCAATTGGTCTAAGATCCATTCCTTTGGCAGCGCTGCTAGCTAAACCTTTCGAAAGTGCCTTAGTGAATGGATCAGCCAAGTTATTTTTTGTTCAAGTATAAATTACCAAAATAACTCCATTAGTAATTAATTATCGAACATACTCATGTTACAAACTATTATGTCTAGATTTTTCATTGTATATTTTATTGTATGTCTTAAACATTGTTGCCTCACTATTTCTATGTCAAGATAGGGCCACCATTGGTTGTGGCCACAACTCTATATCCAATAGCAAATTTTGTAGCCATAAAGCCTCTTTACCAACCACTGATAGTACTATAAATACATATTTTATCATAGAATGAGCTATATAAGTCTGCTTCTTTAATGCCCAAGAGACCGCACCATTTGCAAGCTTGGGAACCCATCCAGATGTTGACTTTTTATCAATTGTACTAATTATCCAACTAGCATCTGAATATCACTATAGTACTGCTAGTTGTCTTCCATAAAATAAACCATAATTTATTATTTTCTTTAGGTAACCATGAATTCTACTTGTGGCCTTCCAATGCACAATACTAAGATTACTAGCAAATCTGGACAATTTACACACAATAAAGGCTATATTTGGTTTAGTGCAATTCATAGTATATATTAGACTTCCAATTATACTAGCATATTCTAATTGTGCTAAAGGTTGTTCGGTATTTTACATCAATTTATTGACATATCAAGTGGTAAGTTTGACTCTTTAATTCCCAATTGCTAAATTTTTTAATAATTTTCTCCACATAGTGGCATTGACTTAAAGGATAACCCCCACTCTTTAAAATTGTGTTCACTTCTTCCAATTTTGCTTTAAAGGTTTGTAACGTACCATCAAGGTTATACTTTATTCTAAATACCCATTTACATCGGATTGGTTTTGATCCCGGAGGCAATTCAGCTAATGTCCATGTATTGTTAGCAATAATTCACTACAAAAAAACTGGTTTTTTCTGACGAATTTTCTAACGAAAAATTTGAAAAAATTTGTTGAAAAAAAATTTCCAACGAATTTTCCAACAAAAAAAAATTCGTTGGAAATAGGTCGTCAGAAATTTTCCAACGAAAAATTTCAATTTTCGTTGGAAATTTGCGACGAATTTTATTTCGTTGGAAAATTTGTTGGAAAACTCGTGGCTAAATTTGTTGGAAAAATTGCAAAATTTTTTTTTGGTCGAAAAATTGTGGAAATTTTTTCTCGTAAGAAAAATTTTTCGTTGGAAAAATTACAAATTTTTTTTGGTCGAAAAATCGTGGAAATTTTTTTTCCAACGAAATTTTTTTTTTCGAAAAATCGCCCTTGCCGCTGACAAGGGCCGAGGTCGCCCAGATCTAGGTGAGCTCGAGCTTGTCGTCGGCGAGGGCCGAGGTCGCCCAGATCTGGGCGAGCTCGAGCTCGTCGCCGACGAGGCCAAATTGGCCGCAGTCGGCGACGAGGGAGACGGGTCGAGAAAAACAGGGCGAGAGGGCAAAGACGAGGGGCCGGGGAGCCGAGGAAGGGGTGGCGCCGGGAGGGGCGAAGGCTGGAGGCGCGAGGAACGGGGGAGTTGGGGGCGAGGAGGAGGCGGTCGAGGTGGACAAAGTGGCCGAAATGGAGGCAAATGGAGAGGATGAGGTCGGCATCGCGGGTCGGGAGGGGGAGACGAGGTGGAGTGGAGGGAGTCGAGAGGTGGAGGAAGAAGTCGGGTTGGGGCTGTAGAGGTCATCGGGGGCGGAGAGGGCGGGACGCCGACGACCCGGAGGAGGGCGGCGGTGGTCGCCGGGCGACCCCAAGTGAGGAGTTCATGGACCTGGAGGAGCTTCAGAGGATGCCCCCGCGGTGAGGGTCGCCATCTTCCCGGCTCGCTTCTCTCGCTTTCTACTTTTTTGTCTCAAGCAGTACATGTGTGGTGAAGAAGGTGAGGGACGCGACGATAGAAGAGAGAGGAGAGAGAGAGAGAGTGAATCAGTCCATCACGAGATTCAAATTCAAAATCCCGCGAATATTACTAATTTTTCAGTGTGTACAATTTTTGTTGGAAAATTCGTTGGAAATTTCCAACAAATTTTCCAACGAATTCAAAAAAATCGGTGTTGTTTGGCATTTTTTATATTCGTTGGAAAATTCGTTGGAAATTTCCAACGAATTTTCCAACGAAAATTGTACACACTGAAAAAAATCACCAGAAAATTGAAATTTGTTGGAAAATTCATTAGAAATTTCCAACGAATTTTCCAACGAATAAAAAAAATGCCGAACAAGACCATCTTTTTGAATTCGTTGGAAAATTCGTTGAAAATTTCCAACGAAATTTTTCGTTGGAAATTTCCAACGAATTTTCTAACGAAAATTGTACACACTGAAAAAAATTCACCAGAAAATTGAAATTCATTGGAAAATTCGTTGGAAAATTCGTTGGAAATTTCCAACAAATTTTCCAACAAAAATTGTACACACCGAAAAAATTCCCCGGAAAATTGAAATTCGTTGGAAATTTCTAATGAATTTTCCAACGAATATAAAAAATGCCGAACAAGACCAATTTGTTTTGAATTCGTTGGAAAATTTGTTGGAAATTTCCAACGAATATAAAAAATGCCGAACAAGACCGATTTTTTTTTGAATTCATTGAAAATTTCCAATGAATTTTTCAACGAAAATTGTACACACTGAAAAAATTCCCCGAAAAATTGAAATTCGTTGGAAATTTCCAACGAATTTTTCAACGAATATAAAAAATGCCGACTAATACCGGGTTTTTTTGAATTCGTCGCAAAAATTCGTTGAAATTTCCAAATTTAATTTTATGACAAAAATTTTTGTTGGAAATTTCCAACGAGTTTTGCGACGAAAAATTTTTCGTTGGAAATTTCCAATGAATTTTCCTTTTCGTTGGAAAATTTGTCGCAAATTTGCGACGAAAATTTTTTCGTCGCAAATTTTCGTGGTAAAAATCCGGTTTTTTTGTAGTGATTGCATCCATTCTGTCATTTATTGCTTCTATCCAAGATTATGCATCTATGATGCCATTATCTCACAAAACATTCTTGGATCTTCATCCAAGTGAAATAACATGGATAATTCATTCATAACGTTTTCCCGACTTCCTCTACTAGGAGAGATAAAAATTTAAACCGAAATTTTGTTTTCTTCACTGTGACTTCTCCTTGGCTCACTTGAAGTATCAAACAATTTTCTTTTACTTTATAAAAGATTGCTTGCGTCGATTGGTGTTTGCGAACTTCTTGTGCCTTTACAGGTCCATGTCAAGCAAATAGAGCCTATTTTTCTGAAATCGTTGACATCAAATCCATGACCGGGTCAATAGTTCAATCCTTCTCATAAATTAAAGAGTTCTTATGCATGTTGTTACAAGGGGAGACTTACGTAGGAAAAGATGCCTGGCCCTTAACTGGTTGTCCAAACCCCCTAAAGCCCTGCGGGCTCTACTTTGCTCTGATTCTAGCATTTTGTACCCGCAAACTTTGCTTTATTAATTCGACCAAAAAAAAAAACTTTACTCTAGTAATGAGAAGTTTCTATTTTCCGACCAGAAAAAAACAAGGGGAGACTTACATTATTAACTGACCATGATAGGTAATAAAAAAAGCAAAATATCTCAGAATATAGAAAATATGAGATGTCTAATGTCCTCTCTCTCTCATTTCTTCTCATTATTAAAATGAAGTTTAGTCCTCTTGTTTTTTATTAAAACTAGGGTTAATACCACCAAAACCCCAAACTAGTATGCATGTAATAATTTTACCCCGAACTTTTTCTTTATTACCAAAAACCTCAAACTAGTACACCTGCGACAATTGTATCCCGAACATACCACAAAAAATCCTAAACTGGTACATTTGTAACAATTTTACCTTGAACATACCACAAAAAACCCTAAATTTATATACATGTGACGATTTTATCCTGAACTAAAATTTTAATATTATTTTTTATTTTTTCGAATTTTTTTGAATTTTTTGTTTTGTTTTTTCTTTTTTTTTTTCTTCATCTCGGCGAGGTCGGCCCTGCCAGCAGCTGGTGAGGGCCACTCTCGCTCGACTCAGGCGAGGGCGGCCCTTGCCCAATGCTGGCGACGACTCAGGCGAGGACCGAACTCGCCTGGGCGGGCGAGGACCGAACTCGCCTGGGCGGGCGAGGACATCCCTCGCCCGACGCCAGCAAGGTTGAGCCTTGCCAGCGGCTGGAGAGGCCGACCTCGCCGAGATGAAGAAAAAGAAAAGAAAAGAAAAAATAAAAAAATAAAAAAATAATAATATTAAAATTTTAGTTCAGGGTAAAATTGTCATATGTGTACCAGTTTGGAGTTTTTTGTGTTATGTTTAGGGTAAAATTGTCACATGTGTACCAGTTTGGGGTTTTTTGTGGTATGCTCAAGGTAAAATTGTCATAAGTGTACTAGTTTGGAGTTTTTTGTTATATATTCAGGATAAAATTATCACAGATGTACCAGTTTGGGATTTTTGGTGGTAAAAAAAAAAGTTCGGGGTAAAATTGTCACATGCGTACCAGTTTAAGATTTTTTATGGTAAAAAAAAAGTTCAGAGTAAAATTGTCACACGCGTATCAGTTTAAGGTTTGTGGTGGTATTAACCCTTAAAACTATAAGGGTTAGACCAGTTTCTTGAAAATTTGGCGATACCTCCAAGTCCATTGGATAAGGGATGCTTTAGAAGATGACTCAAGTAAGGCCCAACCGCAAATTGGTCAGTATCTTAAGTGATCACATCTTAACTAGTCCTTTTGTGGGAGCTTGATCCATGTAGATCGAGTTAGATTATTACACAAATGGCATAAAAGTAGGTCATCTTCCAGTAAAATGTAATTTGACTGAAAGAGTAGGCCCCAAGCAAATTCAATAAGAGCGTGTAGTGATTGCCGATGCGAGATGGTTGAGACAAAGTACAGGTCTTTACATGCTTCTAGGATAATGAAAGAGGTATAATTAATCAATCTACATATTGAATTAGGGAATTATCAATGGACAATATGGGCTTCCATTGACGAAGATGTGAGTGCTTTAAGTTAGGGAGCTTGTAATGTCCCAAGTTCTATGCCGGAAAAGAAAGGGCTATGAACAAATTCGTTAGGAAGAGCCACTCATAAATGGACACTATCTCCAGCAATCACTTCCTAAGTAATTTTTTTGGGGACTTGATCCACGTATATCAGAAATGTGGGGCCCATTAAGATTCGATTTACATCTTTTAATCAATAGATTTAGGAATTGAAAATCTGATGTTTCATTTCTTTATTTGTTTGATTTTAGAAATTATTGTAGAACATTTGATAATTTGGTTTGATTTTTAGTAGATATCAAATTAGACTAAGGCTGCGCATGACAACTTGCCAAACAGTTTTTGATTCTTTTCTTTTATTATCAGAATCAGTTTGGGAACAAAAATGCATTTGTTTAATTTTTTGATTCTGGGCACAATTTTGTCAAAAATTATTCCCGGAATCAGTTTTTGAGAATAAAAGAAAAAACTTCTTGATTCTGGAAATAATTTTTTTTTCTTCTTCCTTTTCTTAGTTTTTAATGTAGCTTCTAATGTCCAGCCTGAGGACCGCCCTCGCTGGATCTAACGAGAATAAAATATTTTAATAAAAAATATTTTACCAGCCATGGCCAACGACCAGGCCATGGCCAAAAAATATATATATTTTTAATAAAAATATTTTAATAAGAAATAGTATTAATAAAAAAAATATTTTACTTGCCATGGCCGGTGACCAGTGCCATGGCAAAAAAAAAAAAATATATATTTTTAATAAAATATTTTAATAAAAAATATTATTAATTAAAAAATATTTTACCGTCCATGGCGGTGATCGTGCCATGGCCAAAAAAAAGAAAAAAATTTTTAATAAAAAATATTTTACCAGCCATGGCTGGTGACCAAGCCATGGCAAAAAAAAAAAATATATATTTTAATAAAAATATTATTAATAAAAAAAAAATTTATCGGCCATGGTCGGCGACCAGCCATGGCCTAAAAAAAAAAAAATATATATTTTTAATAAAAATATTATTAATAAAAAAAATATTTTACCGGCCATAGCCGACAACCAATCCATGGCAAAAAAAATAAAAATATAAATTTTAATAAAAATATTATTAATAAAAAAATATTTTACAGGTCATGGCCGGTGACTAGGCCATGGCAAAAAAAAAGAAAAAATCATTTTAATAAAAATATTATTAATAAAAAATATTTTACCAATCATGGCTGGCGAGCAGGCCATGGCCAACAAGGAGGAAAAGAAAAAAAGAAAAGAAAAAAAAGAAAGAAATATTAAAACATTTAAAAATATTATTAATAAAAAGAAATTTTGTGGCGTTACCAAACGCATTTCTATTCTTTTTCTATTCCAGGGATGGAATTTTGGGCCTTTAACAAACGCCTTAGAATGCTTAGAATCAATTCCAGGTACAGAATAAAAAAGAATCATTTCTAAGCAGAATCTGTTCCCGGGCATAGAATCATTGTCATGCGCAGTCTAACATAATATTTTTAGATTTTCCTAATTTATCTCTAATTAGTGGTTTTCGAGTTTAAATTTTCTCTTTAGCAATTTCAATTATAAATAGCTCCCTGCTTTTTTCCATTTGTTTCTGTGCTTTCTTCTTTTGATTTGGTTTATTCTAATGTCTTCTTTTAAATTCATGTCGGTTTCTAATTTGTATTATCTATGTCCAAAACATTTTGGATTAGAAATACAGAAAATTGAGAGACTTCTTTATGTGCTTTCGTGCTTGTACACTTCGGGCGTAGCATTGCGAGTTGCGACCTTTGTTTACTCGTTTTCACAGCATCAATCCAGCAGGGTGGTAACATGTTATCAACAGGATGGAGTTGAGTTCTTGAAGAAGACTTTTAGTCCAGTTGTACAATTAGCACAATTCAATTTGTCCTTGGTGATCTCCATGCCCCTTTATATATGAAGCTGTCACTAAGTTTCCGCGCTCTTCTTGCTCAATCACTTACATCTGCTTCTTTTATATTGTCGTTCGATCCCTCACTATTTCTTTATCTCAATCCAATCAAACAGTAATCTTGTTGTTTATGTCAACGACATAATTCGTATATATTAGTTCCTTTGGGTCGTTCTCTCACTTCATGTGTAGGCTGCTATAAGCATCAATTAGATATTGCGCGTGGAAAATATTCACCTAGTTATTCTCTCTTTCTTCGATTTTCTGTTTCGGTGATTTCTTGTTTAAGCCAATTTCTCTAAGGTTTGATGGTCTGTAAAAATTTCTAAGTACTCTAAAAGTTTATGTTGTTGAATGAAAGCGTGGCTGATTATTAAAACGGTAAGTTGCTCATTCAATTTCTATGTTGCCTTTGGACGGTCTATTGTCATTCGGTAGATGCAGGGAGAATGAGAAAGAAGACCAAAGCAATTTCAAAATGAAACTTCGTGCTCAAACAAAGCAGTTGTACATGCCAAAGTCAGATAATGGCTGCACTAAACGCAGGCAACTAACAAACTCAAGGACTCAGCAAACTGCCCTTTATTCATGTCCCGGCTTACAGGGTACTCACGTAGCACCTTTATTGTGGACATGGACCAGCAGAGAGATGCATGGGTTCCTTAATGTGCTCCATGGCAACACTCAAACTTGACAATGTTCTTCATCATGCGAGGGCACACCGGACACTTCACGTCCTCCGGGATGTAACCCACCATGTTCGGAATGTAGAAGTGGTGGCACCTTGGAAGGACAAAGACCCGTTCGCGGTGCTCCTTGAAGGCTGCATCGAACGTCTTCTCGTTCCCTTTGACCTGCTTCTTCCAATTAGTCTCGTATTGGGACAAAACCTTTGTGACATCGACTATCGAGTCGTTAATCACGACCTGTGACCCCCTCGTGAGGACCGCGAACCCGCCGTCCTTCTTGAAGTTGGTGTAGATGTTGAGGATGTCTTGCATGAGGGGCTCGTGCACATCCGCTTTGGTTTGCAGTTTTGACAGCATACAGCTCTCGAGGCCACTCCAGAAGAGCTGATTTTTTGTGACATTGTAGGCGACGATGGGGACACCATCTTCGATGATCTTCTTCACTGGCTCCTCAATTTCGTGGATTGCCTTGGTATCTTCAGCTCCATAAATGATGATGTACTTCTGAGACTTGATCTGATCAATGATAATCAATCGGAGGAGTGATCAATGAAAAAAGTTCTTACGGTCATTCCTCATATCTCTATAATATAAAGCAAACTCCAATCATCCTCTAATTTCAAGTTTCCACGAAAATTCCAGTAAAGCCTATCTCTAATATAAGATGAGTAGTATATGTTAGTAGAAACAAGACACTATAATAATGTGAAATGGTCTGCTTAGTTCTCATTTTCTATCCAATAAATCTCTCAATTGATTCAAATTTAAATTAAAATCTTTATAATCCTCCATAAATTAATTAAGATCGTTTTCTAAATTAACTCAGAGCACATTTTTTCTCCGTACAGCGAAAGGGTAAAAGGAAAGTGAAAAAGAAAAAGAACATAGTACTACTTACAGCTTCGTTTATCTTAGGAATGACCATGTCAGTCACCAAAAGCTCAAACCAGCTGATGCCAGGCTTGCTCCATAGGCTTGCTCCTACTGAATCAGTGAAAGGGAAAGCATCCCATCCCCAAAGCCTAATCATGCTCATCGCATTTTTGTTTGAGACTCTCCCTTGGGGATCCAACACAGTCACAATGGTCTCTTGCCTAAAGTGCCACTTCTCCTTGATGATCTTGATGGCCACTTTGTTGATAAGTGTCGGGTAGTGCACCGAGTACCATGGCAGTTGCGACTGTAGATTCTTGAACTGGTTGAGCACATCCTCGCCTTCTTGCTCGATGATCGGGACCCACACGATCTCATAGCGCTCCTCATGGAACTTGCGCTCGCTGTAGATCTTGATGAGGATGGAAAGGTCGTGAGCGGTCAATTTTAGGTCAGAAATCAGCAGCATCACATTCTTCCTCCGCAGGGACTCGACCTTATCCTGTATGTCATGGAATGATAAACAGGGATCAATATTTCACTCCTTCCGCCGCTACCACTAAAGTCGACAAGACAAATTTACGTGAGGGCCAACTAGCTACAAAAGTGCCACTTTTTTTTTTGTGGAAAAATAAGTGCAACTTAGATGAGAACAAATGTTATGTTTAGATTTCAGCAAATCAGTTGAAATAAAAATTTTTTGACAAGGACGAGGTTACGACCATAACATCATTCTGGTACTCAACTAGGAACACAAAGTTTGGCAAAAAAAAAATAAAGTGTTGTGGAATTAGAGAGTTAGAAGATTGAACCGTGGTCTTCTTTGAGCCAATGTAGAGTGGCTGAGGATCGTCCTTGATGTAAAACAAGGCCTTGACGAGCTCCACATTATCAGTAGGGGCATTGAATAGTCGCTGCAGCCTCTGATACTCTCTAATTTCCTCTGCATTCAAATTGAAACTAATGAGAACGTTAGTCCAATAGTCAAAGCATAATAATCACAAGTCGATGAAATTAACTTATACCCTTTTTTTTCTTGTAATCTTCAAAATGTCTCTTGATAGTGTGGTGGATCATGTTCACTTTCCGAGCAAAGGTTGGGAGATCTTTTCCCTTGTAGCTGAAAATAACAGGAAGCCCTCTTTTAGAAAAAAAAAAAAAACCCTCTCCTCTAAAATTTGAGTCTGTTGAAATGATTTTTGATGATTCATGTTTAAAAGAGATCCAAAGAAAGGGATCGTTAGTGAATCATACTCATCGACAAGGCTGATGAGGCTGGTGAACTGAATCGAGCAAGCGAGGACGCTGATGATGATCTGATAAACACTGCTTGGAATGTCGATTGCCGTGGACAGCTCGGGAACATCTTTACTGTCGTGCTCGAACTCCACGATGCACTCGGTCATGTCTAATGTGGTCTTGATCATTTCATTCAGAACTCCAAACACTTGGATCTTTTGCACGTCCGAGGGCTTGGTGATTGCAGGTAACCCCTTCAGTATGGCCATCGATTCTGCGAGCTTGTCCGATGGCTGAATCTGGGCAAGTCGCCAAAAGTCCCCATAGAAAAGGGCAAGCGACGAAAGGGTGATCAAAGCCTTATTGACCCAGGAGTAACTCGATAGCTCGTGAAAGATCGAGATCATCGTTTCACGCACATTTTTGGTGTCTAATGCCTTGCATGTGATCTGACAACATGATGTTGATAATGTTAATACATGGGATTAGTTATTACCAAGCTCTAAACAGTGAAATAGCCAAAACAAAAGCCACTCATTACTTGGTAAAAATAAATTATTACAAAAGACATAATAACATACCTCACAAGCCACTTCGTTGATTGCTGCTAGGGGTGGATTGAAGCTTTCTTTTGGTGGCTTGAGTGCAGGGCTTCCAGATCCTTGAGTGCCCTACAACAGTGTATGCATATGTAGACTTATTGTTAGAGAAGGAGGAAGGTGCTAATTAAACGAAATTATGAGGAAAAGTTCTTGGTTTTTTTAACTGCTAAACTAAGGAAATCCACAGTTATCGCATAGTAATCGCATTACTTGTAGATATATGATCATAATTTATAATTAAGACATTATCAGTTTTTATTAAAAACTTCACAAGTGATGAAAGTATATATCAAGGTGCAGTTGTTTCGCAAAAGATCAAAAATTAATTAAATATTTATATTAAGAATGATTTACGCTTAAACATTTTTATCAGTAGGGAAAATGTTTTTATCCGATTCATTTTTGTAAGTGTTATAAATTCCTTAATTTTCAGAAAAATGCTTTCTAAATCACACTAGACAAACGGCTCTAAAAATAAATCTTAATGAATGATCGTCCAAACCCTGTGGAAAAAGAAAACAAATGAATGCCTAATAAAATATGAGTATAATTAATTAAATGAGTAATAACTTGTCATGAGTTGGATTTAAACCTGTCATGCAAATTATTGTGTTGTTGACTTATAGATAAACGGATAATCTCATATAAATCGATCTAAGACCACAAAAATTGATTGCCAGTGGATTGCTTCCTGCTTAGGAAAAGTAAACTTTTGGCATATATTATTCAATTTTACTGATTAATTCTAATTAATCCATTTTTTTCAGATTAATTTGCTTTATCTCTCTCGTTTGTCAATGTCCTTGGACATGTAAAAAGAAAAAGCAAGTAGAAAAGGTCAAGCGGGGTGCGATAAAGAATGTGCTTTTTATCCAAGCGCTCAATAATGCCTGTTGGTGCCTCACATGGATAATGCTTTTATGATTTTATCAGAGAGCAATTGCTTTATCTCTTTCTTTTCTTCTTGGCCACGTTCTGACAAAAGCAAGTAGAAAAAGAAAGCAGGGTCGAGAGATCGAGAGAGAGAGATGTCGTGTCAGTCCCTTCTCTATTTGGTGAATTGTATAGTCTCCATCATAGTGTGCGTGGCAGTAACGGTACTAGTTAAATATTATGGTCCGCCAAAAATCTAGGTCCATTATTGTCGCTGGCAATTGAGCTAATTGCCCTCACTGTCCGGACTTTTTTATAGAATAGGATAAAAAATATTAAAAAAAGATGTAATGAAATTTCTAATATCTAATACAGTGTTTGGTAAACGTTGAAATTATGTTCACCACGCCGGCAACCTACGGACCACGGCGATGGCAGCCACAACCCCCGCAAAATGAAAATGCTGCGAGGGCCTCTCTTTTTCCCCTTCGCACTCAACCTCAGCTGCCCGGATGGCTCTCCAATCTCTCGCTTCCCTATTGCCTTAGCGCTCGACCTTGACCTCAGATTGAGCGTGATTGCGGGATCTTTGGCCCGGCGGCGCTCGGCCCAATCCAAGGCTTGGTTACTTTCAGATTCGAGATCTAAGGCTCAAAAGTGTCGGCCGAGCTTAGGCTCGACGACGACGATCGCAGCCTGCTGAGTGGAAATCAAAGGTGACGAGCTGCCAGCCAAGAGCTGAGGCACGGGTGGTGATTGGGTGGGGAAAGCAGAAGTCGCAGCGGTGGTTGGGGGCAGAGGCAACGACTATCGGCTGTCATGGTGGGAGTCCTTGTGCGGTGGTCAGCGATTCTATATGGACGTGGCGACGGGCGGCAAGGCTTCATAGCCTTGGTCATGCAATATCCGAACAAATCCACATTATACCTCATCTCCTAGGTGGGAACTTTTTTGTATCCGGATTTTACATTTCCTCAAATATCAAATTGGATAAAAATTATCCGATCTAGTGTTATATTCGGTCCATCAAACGAAGTCGTGGGGTTTATTTGCCAAAGATGGTCAAATTCACTACGGTTTACACCATAGACGTACCCATTTGATAGATTGCTAAGCTTACCCAGTAAAACTATTTTGGACCGCATCTCTCTCGCACCACGCGCCCCCGCATGCACAAAATACATGGCATTATTTCAATTTTTACCTTAGGGTTGACGACGGAGTCGGCGATGGCGGTAGCTCCACGGAGGGTGTTGTCGACGAGGAGGAAGAGAGACTGGACGTCAACGTCTCCTTCGTCGGGGGCGTGAGCGTCCACCATCTCCTTCATGAACTTCTCGTCGTCGAAAATGGCAAGCAGGTTGTTCAACATGCTCTGGTCGACCTTGCTTCTCTCCCTCCGTGGAATTTGGCCGAGGGTCCTGCTAGCCATTTTCTCGAATCTCAAAGAGAAAAGCAAAGAGAAGAGAGTCTACTAGGCTTTGGAGTGATAAGAGAGAGCAAAACTAGGGGAGGAAGAGTTCGGAGGTGGTGTGGTGAGGGCAGCAGTCGATATGCTTGCTCTATTTCTAGCCGCGGATGAAAGGAAAGAGACGAGAGATAGAAAAGATAATGTTTGAAAAAAATGGTTTTAGACGAACGGAAAACTATCAATATCAACAAATCTTCAAGCATTATCATAAGAGTGGCACGCCCGATACATACTATTATTTGAACAATAAAGTCCCGAAGGACGAACCCATCACTATAAAGGTGCATTTGGTTCAACTTTAAAAATGCTATTTGAGGGAATGCAAATATCTTTAACATAAAGTCACTTGGAGAAATGCAAATAGCGTTTGGTAAAAATTTTTTATAAAACAACTTTAGCCCAAATAATGTTTGATAAATTTTTTTTGCAAAAGGGCTTTGGGAATAAAAAACCTAACTTACCTTTTGCCCAGAGTCAGCATCGGTCGACCGCCGGCAACCAGATCTAGGGCCGACAGTCGTCGCTCGAGGTCAAAAGACCGCCGGAAGGCTAGATCTAGCGTCGGCGGCCGTCGCCCAAGGCCGTGCGACACTTGCCGCATGACCCAGGTGCCAACCGCCTGGGTTGCGTGACTCAAACAGTTGCTTGGGTCCCGCAACCCTCGCCGAGGGTCGCCCGACCTCTTGCCAACCAGATCCGACGCCGACCTCCCTCACTGGCCACCTCATGAAGAAGAAGATGAACAGTACACACGAGAGGCAAAATCAAAATAAGTCAAAATAAATGAGGGTAGTTTGGAGATAAAAAATTTGGATTTAGCATTTGTCAAATGTTAACCAAAATGCTGTATCAAACGCAGCCTAACCCTATAACAAGGTGCGATTGTATGTAAATAAAGCCAAATGTTGAACTTGGTACCACCTTAGATGAACCAAGGACTTTCGAGATTGAAATGTGTTTTATATTCGAAATTGGGGCCAAAGCTTTTTTCATGTCAGTTGGAAATAATTTTGTATGACTTGACCGATCACGATGCCAATCCCGCGTGATGTTTTTTTTTTTTGGTAAGGAAAAATTTTTTTGATAAGGAATTTTTTTTAATTATTATCTCTATGTGAAAAAGTAATTATTTTGTTCAAAATCTGGAATTTATGATAAATCAATCTCAATGTATTATGAAGCGTGTTGGACACCGCGCGAGTTCATAAGAGTAGCACGTTGATTATAGAATATTATAACTTTGTGTATGCTTATTTTTCGATTCATTAGCCCCTGTTTGTACCTGATACTTTTATACTATTTATTAGCATTTCTTTAGTGACGGACAAATAGTTTTTGGTAACGCGAGATAACTTCGCAGGGTAATAATTTATAGTAATCATTGGGAAACCTTACCAGCTTTTTATATGTTATAAAATGAGAGGGAAAATAAAAAAGAGATTGGTTGAGAAAATAGAGGACGTGATTCCCGTGTTTGATAGGATAAGGTGCTTTGATTTCGCATCGTCTTTTTTGATGATGATAGGACAAGGTGCTTTAACTTTCACTTTGCTCTCTCTCTCTTTCCAAACCACACCATGGTAAATTCAATTCAATTTTGTATATTTGTACTCCTCCAAGTAAAGAATTTAAAATAAGTTGGTAGACACCCCTCGCGTGTTTGATAGGACAAGGTGCTTTGATTTCGCATCGTCTTTTTTGATGATGATAGGACAAGGTGCTTTAACTTTCACTTTGCTCTCTCTCTCTCTTTCTAGAGCACACCACGGTAAATTCAATTTAATTTTGTATATTTGTACTCCTCCAAGTAATGAATTTAAAATAAGTTGGTAGACACCCCTAAATTTGAATGCTTTTCGGTATTTATTTAACACCTAACCAGCTAAGTAGTTTTCCATTTACCAAGTATATTCACTTATGGAATGAATAACTTACGATTATGTACTCAGTTTCACTAATCAAGCATTCATTCAGCAATTTCACCGGTGGATCGCTAGTATCATGTATTTACTTTCCCTTGCACCCTTAATTTTTGGAAACGGATGGGTTTGAACCTCATTTTTTGTTTGTGAAGAATGAGGTGTTTGGAACATTTTGATCATCTTATTAAATAAATTTCACTTGATGTCTCATGTATATCAAATAGATACAGAGCAAGGAATCGACACATGAAGTGACCTTCTGAAAGAACGCGCAAGTACAATGATTCATGATTGATTTTTAAATGAGAAAGATTGAGAAAGAGGTCCCTCAATTGGCTTGACCCACCTTTCGTTGACAACTTTCAAGAATCAAATCAAATCTTGTCCCTAACTTTATATCAACTCAGTTTTGCTGGCACGGTGGCTCCATCGTCACATGATTTCTTAGTTACCTGCCAAAGGCAAGAATGCGAATGCTTTTGTAAGTTCGCTATTGACCGATGAAAGAAACAGCGCATCAATCTAGCACTGGTGTCATAAGATGGATGAAATGGTCAAAATTGCAAAAATAAAATTAAAAAGCAAGGGGCATAACTACAATCATGACTAAAGGCAATAAATGGGCCTCTATGTTACTTTTTTTTCATAATACAAAATATTTAAATCTTTTGATTCGATTAATTTTTTTTATAGAAGCATACAAAATGGATCCAATCCTGTGATTTCACTCACCGGACGAGAGACATAGTCTCAAACATTATTCTTAGTGTATGTAATTACAATTTCAGCGAAACATCCATCACATCCAAATCGAATCTGATAATACTAGACCTCCAATTGGTGTCATGAAAAGTATGCTAAGGGATGTCACCAAAATACTCAAGCCATTACGTCAGCACAAAACGGGCTAAAAATGTAGTGAATTCTCATAATTACCTTATGTTGTCGTGTTTCCAATTGAAATGAAAAATTATGTTGTTCCTCTTTCGACGTTGATAGGGGGACCAGTTTTGATGTTAATAAAGAGACGTCGGAGGGACCAGGGAGAAATCTAAGGCTTTCTATTTTATTGATTCGATAGCGGATAAAACTGGGCCCGATTGGACGTGTTCAAATACAAACTGCCAAGCACCCACAAAAATCTCTTAGATGCGAGACAATATCTTTCTACTTTATTAGAAGAATACATATCGATTAACTTTTATTGAAATTTATCATGAAACTTCATTGTTTATACTCATGAAAAACACAACTCTTACTTTCTTTTCATAGTTAATACCATTAAAAATCTCAACTAATATGCAACCCATATCTACCATTATATATATATATAACACGTGGATTTTTATGTCGAATTTATCATTCTCCACTTCAAATCAGTTTTGTAGTCTTATGTCATATGCATTGACACATGTGCATTTTGTTGGGATATAGAAAGGAATGCTAATGGAGGATAAATTTGGGTTAGGGTAGCAGTTTGGACCTTTTGTTATATGAAAATTAAATTTAGGGTGAATGTGTCGTGGAGTTATAGTTTCAAATTTTTTATAAGACGAAAGTCAATTTTGAATAAATTTTTCAGAGGGTACCAATTTCTGATATTTTGTTAAGATGAAAAATAATTTGGGATAAGTTGTGGGATATTAGTTTCAAAATTTTGAAGGTGTTGACATCAAAAAAATGTCCAAGTGTTGTAATCGATAGTTTGGTCGATAAAAACTGTGACATCTCTTGATTAACTTACTCAAGGTATTGTTCACTTTGACCAGTCCCATACCGAGCCTCACGGTTTTATCCTTTGGCATACAAGTAGGCACTTTCCCAAGAGGTCACTCATCATGATAGTGCTCTAACTTGGCTCGCTTAACTTTGGAGTTCCAAAGCAAAGCTTGTCGTTATGTTAAAAGGCGCCTCTATAAGTTAATTCTAGTTTTTCACATATATATTTTAAAATCGCTCTTCTTCTATTTAGTGCATAGTTCGATTCATTCTTATCATTTTTGCCATCCTAAAAGCCCATCAGGAGCCGCTCCTTGTCTAGCCCTTTTGGCTAGGGAACCACTCCCTGCTCTCGTCACGGGTCGTTTAGGCCCACTAACTTTCACTTGGTTCGTCCCCAAACTATACACTTATTGGAGTGGGTCCCGCAATGATATCATATTGTGACATCCCTAAATTAACTCACTTGAGATATTGTCCACTTTGGCCCATTCCATACCGAGACTTATGGTTTTGTCCTTTGGCGTACATGCGGGCACTTTCCCAGGAGGTTACCCAAACTAGTAGTGCTCTATCCTAGACTCGCTTAACTTTGGAGTTACATCAAAAGGTACCATTGTGAGTTAATTCTAGTTTTTCGCATATATATTTTAGAATCGCTCCCCCCTTTATTCGATGCATAGTTCGGTTCATTCATGCCCCATTCGGCATCCAAAAAGCCTGCTAGGATTTGCTACTTGTCTAGGCCCTCTGGCCCCAATGATCACTCCCCGCCTTCGTCAGGTCGAGTCATTACAGAAACTATCAAAGTAGTAAAGTCCATGTAACTGTCAAGTAGTGGAGCCAATGTAACCATTGAGTCATAAAGTCAATGTAGTCGTCGAGTAGTAAAGACGCTGTAACTATTGAGTAGTGGAGTCTTATTAATAGCTTATAACTGTCAATTGTTGGCTATAAATTCCTGCATTGTACTCTTTGTAAAGACCGCCAATTAATCAAAGAAAATACAGTTATTCGTATGTACTTCCAATTTATCTTCACATTCTAGTTCTTTTACACGGCTGACAATGACAATTTCCATTCTCATCACTTTTAATTTCTCATTGACATTTCTTGTCCAAGAATCAACAAAAGACTATTCAAATTCTTTGTTGATTTACTTATCGATCCATGTTTCGAAAGGTTTTTCGTTGACACTTTTTGGCAAAAAATATCTTTTTGGCATGCTTAGTAGGACACATTTTGTTTATTCCAGGAACTACGATAGCAAGAGCTAGAAATAAATAGAAGTTTGACAGTGCTTGTAGCGACAAAAATCCATTACCACAAATAGGTAATGAGGCTATCACACAATCTGAGACTTTAGTTGCCAAAAGAGTGCCAAAAGATAAGAGCGGCTAAAGATAACCGACATGAGGAAGTTGATCTTCTGAGGAGTTTCATTAATGATCAATTAATATATGTTGCTCCAAATTCTGACATGGTGTCTGCCATGAGAAGAATGTCAGAAGAGTGGCAAAATACTATGGCCAACTACATTGTCAATCACATGTCAGACACGATCAAGCCAATCGTCACTAATATCATAAATGATGCCCTATCGAGACTAGGATTGTTCAACCAATTGCTACAAGCATATCCAGTGGTAACATGGTACGTTCCCAATCTCTCTCCATTATAGATGCTAATCATGTTTGTTAGAATAGTCAAACTCCCATAAGAATTATGCAAATCCCTAAATCTTCTAATCAAGGCTAGAACAATGGAACTAATCAAATTAATGCTTGTCAAACTAACCAAATCGATAATAATAAGTAGGCAAACCAAGTTGGCCGATACATTGGTCAAACACCAAATATTGGTAATGTAAGGCTGGTGACTCCATAGGTACCATTCAATGTGAATATTCCTTCTATGTCTAATTCCCGATTAATATTAATATGGATAATCCGGCAAGACCAACATCACCATCTAGGGCGCAAGATGACCAACCAAATCCTCAATTAACCCCACCACAGTTTGCTAAAAAAGTTCGACAATACTTATGTTTTGATAGGGGTGTTGCTAGACTCACGTATAGGAAACTTTATCCTAAATGGGTCGACAATTAGCCTTTTACTAGATGCTTTGAAGTCCTTGATTTCGCCTTTATTGGCGAAGAAGAACAATCGACCATTGAATATATTGGCTGATTTTTAGCCTGGAAATAGGAACAAATGAGTTCTTAAGGCTTAGGTTGTTTCCTTTGTCTTTATGTATAATTAGGTAGAGATAAAAAGGCAATTTCATTCTAAATTTTATAGAAGATACTTAAGGTGTCAGTCGCTGACTTGGCTAGACTCTATTAATACAACAATGCATCAATCAATCACTTTTTTGTTCGATTTAAGAAGGTTCGAAATGGATGCCTCACTTCACTCTTAGAGAAAGAGTTCAAAAATTTGGCATATATGGGTTAAAATTCAACATAAGAGAAGGAATCGAAGGCCAAGATTTTGTTAATTTATTCCAATTGACGATGAAAGTGTCTAAGTGTGAGCAACTACTTAAAGAAAGAGATAAAGAGTAACATGAAGACAACACACAAAACGAGAATTAATGGAAAGACATGAGTTGATTGATGAATCTGATCAACATAAAAATATTGTAATGGCTATGGCAAAAGTAGTGCTCGACAAGTCTTATGTTTGTCCAGCCTTAAAGGTTGCCAAAATAAAGAAAACAATAATGGCTAAGACCAAAGACACTCAAGTTTGTCATTCAACATTAAAAAATCAGACAAAATCATCAGCTTAGTTTTGAAAGAATGGCCTAATTAAATTAACTGAAGGCCAAGTAATTTCAAGAAAAGAAGATTTAGTAAACAAATTGCAAGTGACACCATTAATTGAGCCAGAACACAATTAATTGTCCCTAAAATAATTCAAGAGGCAATTGGGTAGCAAAAAATCAAATTTACTGATGATAAGGGGGTGTATGATGACTCTTGATTAGCTAACTTAACAGTAATGAATAATTGATAAATCATTCTTTTAAAAAGAGGATATATGTTGACATAAAAAAATGTCCAAGTATTGTAACTGATAGTTTGGTCGACAAAAATCATCAAGGTAGTGGAGGCGATATAACCATCGAATAGTGGCGGTGATATAATTGTCAAGGTAATGGAATTGATTTAACAGTTAAGTAGTAGAGTCAATATAACCGTTGAATAACAAAGTCATGCAGTCATTCACGTAACCGGTGAGTAATGGAGTCTTGATAACTGCTTGTAACCGTCAATCGTGACCTATGAAACTCGCGTTGGACTCTTCGTGAAGGACTACCAATCAATCAAAAAACACTCGGTTGTTCATCTTTACTTCCAGTTTAGCCTCATATTCCAATACTTTTTACACAGCTATTTCAGTACTTCAAATTATGTTTTCTGTCCAAAAACTTTTATTGATTTCCTCGTCGATCCATATTTCAAAAGGTATTTTATCAAATTCAGCAAAACAGTTGATATTAACTGTTCCTTTTGAATCAGCCATGAAATTCCTCATTTTCTCCGATGGACTCTACTTTCTCCCTCTCTCAATTACCAACGTGTCCTTTTTGTACGCGTGAATAGTACTCTGTTGCACTAGTGTGTATATAAAAAAAAACACGTCTATTATTATTAAGGATGAGAGTGTGCGATCACCGCAACTACTCCCTCTAAGGTGTATTCATAGGAACTTAATACCATACCACAAAGTATTCCGTTTATGGGCTTGTTGAGTCCGACTTTGCACTGTCCCAACTTACGCATTCTTTTCGTACATGGAGAGAGTATGCTCGTATATTAGTATATATGAAAAAAAATTTATGTTACTCTGAGTGATACCACATATCTAAATCTTTCAACTTGATGGGTTCTCAAATAGACCCGTTTTTGAGATTTTGCTCATCGAGATTATTAACAGCGAATGAAGTAATAATTCGAGCAATCTATCCATCAATTGGTGTCAGCACAAAACGGATGAAAAATGCATTGAATTCTCATACACATCTTATGTTGTCACGTTTCGAATGGAAATGAAGGGTGTGCTTGTTTAAAGGAAAATATTTTTCGAAAATCCATTTTCCAGACTTTCATCCGTTTGGTTCATCAAAAATGGTAAGTCAACTTAAAATATTTTTCGGTCAAGGAAAACATTCATATATAAAATAAGAAAAATGAATTCCCTAATCTAAAAAACTGAAAAAGCTTTTCGAAATTGCTCATGTTGGGAGTGGTTAATATTTTTTCTTTTCTTTTCTTTCTTCCTAAGAAGGAAACTATTCGTGTATTTTCTTTTCTTAATATAAATAATTTAAAAATATAAATTTTTTGATAATTTTCATCATCAGATTTTTCTCACTAAATAACTGAAAATACTTTTCAAGTCTTTTTTTAAATTTTAGTCAAACACCGAAAAATAAACTTATTTTTCATAAAAATGACTTTCTAAAAAGTATTTTTTAAAAATAATATATCTTTCATAAAATAAATGCACCGGAAGTATTACGTAAGTTTCTCTTTTAACGTTGATGGGGGGGAACCAGCTTTGATGATTGCAATGGATTGAGAACGAGCGACCAGAACGGAGACACGTGTAATCTGGATATATGAAGAGACGTTGGAGGGGACCAAGGAGAAATCTAAGGCTTTCTATTATTCTATTGCCCCGATAGGCGGGTAAAACTGGGCCCGATACAAACTGATAGGCACCCACAAAAATCTCGAAGATCGGAGACAACATCTTTCTACTTTATTAGTAAAATACGTATCGATCTTCTTTTTATCGAATTTTATCCTGAAACTTCATTGTTTATCATCAAGAGAAAACTCTACTATTACTTTCTTTTTATAGTAAATACTATTAAACATCCCAAATTAGTACCCAAACCATATCGACATATTTATATACATATATATGTAGATATACACACACACACATAACTAGCGGCTTTTTTTATACCGAATTCTTATTCTTCATGTCAAATCCATTTTGTAGTTGTCTGCCATGTGTTGACACAATGCATTTTAATGGAATTTAAGACGGAATGCCAAGGAAAGATAAATGTATTGATTTGTGATTTTTTGTTAAGACATAAACCAAAAAATGCCAAGAATTGTAGTCCATAGAAACCAATGAGCGGTAGAGTAGATGTAACCATCATTAGCGGAGTTTTGGTAACCAATTGTAACTATCAATTGTGAGTTATAGCTACCCGCATTATAATTTATATAAAGGATTGTTACTTAATCAAATAATGCCTAATTGTTCATATGCACTTCCAGATTATCATTACATTTCAGTACCTTTTACATTGCCGACAATAATTATTAGTAGTCTCAATGCTTTTAATTTCTTAGTCGTTTATGATTCTTTTCTAAAAACCAACTAAGGACACTTTACTTATCGATTCCTATTTCAATAAGTATTTTGTCGACATATTTCGGTGAAACAAAAGGTATTGACAAGGACGAGAGTGTGCAATTAGCGTTAGTACCTCTCTTAGGGGTAGCCATAGGAACTCCATACCCTGTCACCAGATATTTCGTTTATGGGTTTGTCGTGTAACGTTGCATTGCCCCAATGCTACAGATTCTTTTCATACATGCTGAAGATTATGCTTAAATATATATATATGGTATACATACATATACATGGATCTGTTTCTATATTGTGATGTGCCCTGACAGTGACTGAACTACGGTGTTTGGCTTCAACGTGCTGTACAAGTTTACAGGGTATAGTTTATCCTGGCAAATACATACAAATACATACAGAAAAAACAGACACGAAAAAAGAAATGTTCGAACAAATTTGCTGTGTGAACCTGAGACGAGACGGCACCTCCATTGCCTTTGTGGACCCAAAAATACCACGACTTTGAGTCGCGAGCCGAAATAGATAATGAATGCATGTCTCCTCGTCATTATCTCAACACGTGCTAAAAAAGAGAGAGGGGTCATCGGTTCCCCTTATCCATTGGAGATCATTCGCAGTGGACCACTTGTCACTTCTGAGGACAATAATCGTGAATTCGAATTTAATGTGATTTGATGGCCCAACAATTGTCCACAAACACATTGAAAATCATAAAATAAATTCCTAATTTATCGAACGCTTCCAAATTTATATGTTTAAAATCTTTCTATGTAAACCCAATGGTACAAACTAAATAAATTAAAGTCTAAAGTCTACAATCCTAACTTTATCACTAAACAAAACATGAGATAATTCTTTAGAAGGTTATAAGTAGAACGTTGCATCCAATTGTTTCGCTACTCCCATATTAGCAAGCATATTTGTAGATTTATTACATTCTCGAAGAATATAATGTATTTTGAACTCAAAATAAGAATTCGGGAGTTGAGTGCTAAAAAAAAAAGTGAAGTCTAAAAGTTGGAAGTCGAGAGACCCGTCATGCTTTGTCGAAAATGTATGCATTGTGCCTTAATTTGGCACTAATGTGAATTATTTAGTCCAAAGAGTTTGATGTTTATAATTTAAGAATCATCCACCATTACTCAATATTCCTTAGATGAATTTTCAAATAACTTGAGAAAATGCATTTTGATTGTGATATTCATAACAGATAATGAATTTTCCTTGTCAGTCATTGTGGCATAACTTTTGCTTATAAGAACATTGATCAGTAATGCATTTTAACCTTACATGTCCTTACATCTAATGATTACACACGAGGAAACTCAAATTTTGCTAATCATTTCATGCATATGCTTTCAAAAAAAGGAATCATCCATATGGATTTTTGATGATCTTTCTAATTTTTCTTTATGATGATATATTCAAAAAATTTCGATTCAATTAATCTACATAAACGTACATAAATCGTCCTGTTTATGTGCATCCATTGAAGTTTCATCCATGAAATGATGGGCAAGACCTCTAAATACTGACAGAGCAAGTATCGTGTTGAAGGGGGAGCGAAAATCTATATATACTCTCCTTAAATGTTTGTTTTTGTTATCCGAAAAAAAAAACATCGCATAATAATTGATACAAATATGACTTTATAAAATATTTCTTTTATTTTTTATTGACATTAAAATAATGAAGAGTACCGTTGAAAATATTATAAGTGGAGTATTTTAAGTTCATTATGTGAAGTTTTATGTTTGTTAAAGACACCGAAATTTATAACTTTAGTATTCCAATTAGTTAAAACCGGAATTTCATCAGAGACCATGAGTCCTTACTTGTGTAAATTTGAAATGATTAGTGTCAAGAAAGAAATGCTTCCCATTTATCATTAATCACAAAAATTTAATTTGACATAAGAATAAATCATTAATATAAGTGAAAACTTGAAAACGATAAAAAGGATTGGTCATAACTTAACAGGAAATTTCAGCAATTGGCGTGAACATCATTCCCAGCTCTAAAGAAGTTTAAATAATAAGTCTTTTGGAATATGGCTACCTCAAATATTACTTTCATTGGTGTACGTTGTGATTTAAATATAGAATCTCTATGCCGCAACCAATCTATGCATTCAACCACCAAATTAACCTCTTTAGTAAGAGATGTCCCCAATCGTTGCATCAACATTAATCCACATTACTGATCAACTCAAACAAAGTGGTAACATTAATCCATATTATTGATCAATCCACGTACCATCCCCAGTGGGTGAACCCGTCTATGCTCGCCCCAACACAATGCGAGTGAGGCATAAGACTGGCGTTTCGCACCCAGTCCTCATAGACTAACCAAAGTTTTTTGACACGGAGGATAAAATAGTGAATGAGACCTATGATTATCGGCCTGTGAAGTAATCAAGTTATGACTGCTTAATAAACCATCCTGATGATATTACGGCTTTACATGATGCACGCGTTCACAAAATGGTCGTATGTGAATAAGAAATCCCGACATGAAAATTATGTGTGTCCAAGAGTTTCCTTAAAAAATATAGAAGATCACTCTATAGAAGATAAGGGTTGAAAGGCTGGAATTCGACCTGGTGCCAAGTAATAGTGATGTGGGGGTAAAATTTGTCCGTCCAAATTGGAACACCATGCTAGCTCTCCAATGGGGAATTTGATATCTCTACTGTTCATAAAATAAGTTTGAACGTGGATCTCAATCTCAGAATTTTTTTTTTAAAACAATCGATGTTTCATTTCATGAATTTTACAATAATTTTTAAATTCATTTGAGGTAAATTCAGCCCTTCTATATGATCTCACCGTCTTCAAATTAAAGCCACTATGTTTTTCAACATAGAGTTTAAATTCTATAAACTTGTCAAAAGCTTCAAATTTTTCTCTCAAGATATATACCTAAGTTTTCTAGTAAAGTCATCCACGAAAATTAGTATGTATATTTTTTGTTCGAATGATTCCACCTCAACAGTGCCACATATCTTTGTATGTACCGACTCCAATGGTTGTTTTGCTCCTCTCGCTTTTCAACTAGAAAAAAGTCTTGATGTTGTTCCCGATGAGACATCCTTTGCATGAACGATCTGGAGAGTCAATCAAAGGCATGCCACCATCTCTTATGGACCAGTATTTTAGTCCATGAAAATTTAGATGCCCGAATCAAAGATGCCACAACCAATTGTTTTCTTTCATCATTGCTTGAAAACTCAAGAGATTCTTCGTTTGAAGAGTCAAAGGTAACATCCGGTTCTTCGTCATCTGCACCGTCATGATAAATTTATTGTTGACAACTATGACGGTGCAAACTCCATTTTCAATATGAACATCGTGGCTTTTTCAAAAATTGCTCAAAACAAGGCAAATTCTAAAAAAAGTCCTAGCTCAAAATAAACATCTGCAATAGTAATATTAGTACCATTTTTTGACTTGATGTTGATGTTACTTTGCTCATCACGGGAATTTTTTATTTTTTTCCGAAGTTGACTTCACTGTCGCGACCTACCCCTCGAGGGCCGAGCTCGGATGAGGCGGGTTTAGAGATAAGTGTTCATGAGATGGTTCATATGGCACTTTTTTTAAAATGATTTTACTGAAGTGTAAATCTTTTGTTTAGCCATATAACTCATTGATCATGAACGTGGATTTTCCCTAAATCCATATCTCGCGTGACAGTGGATTGATTTTATTTTTTAAGGAGTCGCCACTAGCCTAGGTCGGGGGTCGCTAGAATACCCAACCGAAACGCGGGAATTTCGTTTCGGTTTCCACGAAAACCAGAGATCAAAGGTTCGGGGACTAGCTTACGTTAATATTTCTATTAACGCCCTTTCGGTACCGCTAAACTTAACATGGTCGTTATCTAAGTCGTCATGCATTTGTTTTTTACCATTTTCATGCCAAAATCTTAGTCCACTAGGTGGTCATGCATCTTGTTTTTGTATTTTCATTTGAGATTCTAAACTAATCCTATCTAGAAAAAGAAAAAAAATCAATTGTATTGAAAGACAATTAAGTAAAAGTAAACACTCAAGTATTGAAAAGACGAGCTAATTCTAAGTGCGAGAAAGTAAAAAGGTAAGAACCCGCAACTCGTCGGGTGTTTATTACAACACGAATTGAAAACCCGAGACATGATCGGGGATGAATGAATTAAGTACAAATTGAAACCGGATTGGACATCGGTTTGGAACCATCAAAATGAATACAAATCGAGACCGGATCGGACATCGGTCAATCACCTTGGTCTTCTATTTCGGATTTTTCTTCCTTGGACCGCCTCTCGGTGTCGGTGTTTACATTCATACATTCATTCATGAAAAGGCAACATAACAATGAAGCAATCAATTCACTAATTAAGCACGGGCCTCGGGATCGGCCTTTGTTTTTCATGCATTTCGATTCATCACCCACCTAATCATCTAACATCATTTGATTAATGGTTAATGATAATGGGCTACCATTTGTATTTACAAAACAATAACTCATATCAATTAACCCCTAAAGTCGGGTTCTAATGACCATGAATGGGCTACCCGCCCGAACATGTATCGGGCCTAACATTCATCTAACAAGTACATGCATAAACATAAAATGAACATGCATTCAAGCCCATGGGCCTTGTTTTGAAGCCAAACAAACCATGAGAAGTGGGCTTTGTAGAAAGACCACTTATTCAATTAATGCCTAATTCGGATTGAATCTGTTTGAATGTGATTAACTATCCTAATGACGTCCAAATGAAGTGATTCAGGTGTCCTTAGAAAGCTTATGACATGAGGATCAAAAGTCAAGAAGACCATTTTTTCTAAATCCTAGCCAATTTTCTCGAAAATATCAAATTAAAACTCAGTGACAGGCTGGACTCAGTTCAGTTATGAATTTCAAAACAAAGGCGGGAAAAATAACAAACCTTATCAAAACAGCACGAAAATTTTTGTGCCGTTAGGATTCCCCATGTGCAACAACTTTCATGTTTTGAGTGTTTGCTAAAAAGCCCTCTAAATTTTTATAAAATTCAATTTTCGCTAGGGACTCAATTGCAAATACAGTTTTGACCCGGGAAGACCTTTCATGAGATTTTAAGCAAATTGGTCCTTCAAAAATTGCTATTAGGTCCTCAAAATCTTCAGTTAGTATATTGAGACCCCAATAAACAACTTTGAAGTTTTGAATTTTTGCAAAAAAGGGCTCTAACTTCATCAAATTCGGAGAAACACTTTGTGAACTCCAAAGGAACAAAAATCAGATCTGGACACAGAACTGATCAAATCATGAGAATTCTTTTGAAAATTCAAATGATCTTCGATTTTGATGAAATTAGTATCAATAGAAAGATCTCGATCTCAGGAAGAACTTTCGTGAAGAAAATTTTTTCATATCTCGAACACACGAATTTATGAAAATCGAAGAACACACGAAGGTCGACTGAAATCAACATGTCACCAGATCTATATGCACATGACGTGGCAAATCGTACTAGGCTAACATGCTTAGAATTTTATGAAAATTTTACAGTGAACAGATCAAGATGTGTTTTACAACTTTCATGAAGAAAGTTTTTCCAGAAAATGATCGTAAAAAATCATAAAATTCACCAAACAGCACAACGTCAGTCAGGGAATCATCAGAACAGACTTAAACAACAAATTCCAGATTCTGATCCTAACTTCTAAACGTGTTTTGACATAGCAAATCAAGTCCGATTGAGGCATATGATATATCAAATCGAAGCTTAAGACGAGTTTTACAACTCTCTAGTTTATCACTTCACCAGATTTCGAAGTTAACAGGCTCAAATCAGCATCTCAAGCATGCAGGTTTTACTGGTTACGAATTTGCAGAATTGTGTTCAAGTGTTCTTACCTTGTCTCACAATGATCCAACACTCAAGCGAGCGATCCGGCCTCCGTATTCTGATCTGGAATGACACGGAGAAGCCTCGGAAAGCTCGGCCAACCTACGACAATGGATTGCACGAGATAATGTGAGATTCAACTCTTGTTCATACAAATAGACTAATCAGTAAAAGTTGAGGTTAAGGATGTGATCCGGTGGCGTTCGATCACGAGGCCGAACATCACAGCGACTTGAAGACACCGAGGAATGTAGTCGGAGGCCTTGGACCACCGTGGGGGACGCCGTGGGGGCGGTAGCTCGCCGAGTGGCCGGCAAGGAGCCGGAATTGGCCACGCCGAGAGAGAGCTCGAGAGAGAATGAGAGATGATCGTGGGAGGAGAGAGAGAGAGAGAGAGAGAGAGAGAGAGAGAGAGAGAAACTAGATCCGAAAATGGCCCCCTTCATTTTGGAGGGAAAAACTATATATATTCTTCTCTCAACTTTTGAGTTTTAAATTTTAGATCAATCCAATGGCTCAAAAATGCATCCTTAATGATTAAGAATATTCCTTAATAGCTAAGGATTGGTGACATGGCATCATGGATGGACATGATCAATTCTAGATGAATGGCCATGATTGATTTGCTAATCCCCAATTAATTTGCTTAATCTTTGAAGAAGGGCATTTTTGTCATTTTCAATTAAGGGCATTTTTGTCATTTTTGATTAAGGGCATTTTTGTCATTTTTGCACTCAAGAGGATGTGACTGATCTTGGTTGGTCCGACCGGATTATCGATCATCAAAATTTTCGATCGGAAAATGACTAGTCCGATCGGATTAGTTCAATTTGAATTAAACCAATTTGAGTCAATTAGCTCTGAATTTGGGTAATTGCATGACCGAGCTAGACTAACAAGTTTAATTGAAGTCTAATTAACCAAATTGAGTCCCAATTCATCAAATTGAATATTAGTCTAGAGTGGGTCAAGTTGAATTACACTATCTAGACCAATTACTCTTAGACTTCCTAATCATTGAATCACTAAATTGATCAAATTGACCCAAATTCATGTGATTCTTCCAAAATTGATTTTGAATTTGGGTTTCATATAAGAAATCGGGGTTCAATTGTGTCTCAATTCTTGTGGCATCATGACGAATCGATCAAAATCACCGATTAGGGCCAAAATTGGGGGTTTTTGTGTTTGGCTTGGAATCACAAAAATTGGTTCAAAAATTGGATATAAAATGACCTCTAGATCAAATGTCGTGAAGGAAATTATCCTAAAAATGACTAGAAATGAAGTAATTTTATTTTTGGCGATTTGAATCAAATTCCGCAATTTGGGGAAAAGTTGATTCTAAATCGATTTTTGTAAAATTTCAAATGCCAAAGGTAAATTGAATGTAAAACAAGGTAATTTTTGGATTTTGGTATTTTTCAATTTTTTTGGTCAAAGGTTTGACCAAAAGTCAAACCCTAGTTGACTTTCCACTAAGAGCTTGATTTTATGATCAAATCTTTGAATTTTTCTAAAATTTCCACTTCCAAAGTGAAATTGGACTTGAAAAGAATCTTTTTATGCAAAAAAGCCCAATTTGACCTTGGGTTGACTTTTGGTCAAAGGGTTGACCAAAAGTCAACGCCAAAAATCAACCATTTGACTTTTCGGGTTTTTGCATAAAATGAATAGAAAATCGCTTATAAAAAGCAGATCAACAGATAGAATTAAAAAACGACACTTTTTGTTCAAGAAATGGACTCCGTCGCGATCGGAAACCGTAATCTTGAATTTTCTATTTTTAATGACGCGTCGGGCTAAAAATTAGGTGTCAACATTCACCACGACTCGTTTCGTTCAACTGCGAGAATAACTCCTTTCGGCCAGATATATGATTGATGTAACCACATCTAGGTACCATATGTTGGTGTCTATGATGCTCGAGTCATCCTTCTTACATGCTAGCACCATGTATTCTTCAGCATCGGTGGCATGTGCGTGTTTTGCCGGCTCGTACATCGCCTTTGCCTGGCATTCAGATTTGTAATGTCCGAATTTATTGCACTTAAAACACTTGACTTTTGATTTGTCACGTGTTTTATATTTTCCGATGAAATTTGAATTTCAACCTTTACCTTGGCCTCCTTTGCGACCTCAACTACCTTGATAGCCTCCTCGACTTGTTAGAGCGACCCGACTCTGCTGTGCTTGCTTAGTAGGGGTGAGTAACTTGGACCGCCCAAACTGGGACCGAACCGGAACGGCGAGTTTGGTCCGGTTCTCGGGACTATCGATCCGGTTCTCGATTCCTAAAAGCAAAACCGGTTTTCGGGCAATCCGGTTCCCCGTTCCAAGGGAGAATCGGACCGAACCGACTATTTAATATATATTTTTGTTATTTTTTTCTTTAAAAAAATTAATAAAATGTGAACTAAACTCTAAGTGAACTTCATTATCATAAATTCATTGATAAAAAATAGTAAAATGTGAATTAAACCCTAAGCAAACTTCATTGACATAAATTTATTGACAAAAATTAATAAAATGTGAACCAAACCTTAAGTGTTTGACAAAAAAAAATCCTAAACTCTAAATAACCGGTTCCATTGGATCGGACCGGAACCGGACTAGACCGACGGTCAGGTTCGATTTCCGGTCCTAGAACCAACCAGTCCGGTCTGCGGTTTCCAAAATTGGGAACCGGTTCCCGGTTCCACCTTGGAACCGGACTGGACCGGGAACCGCTCACCCCTATTGCTCAGGATTTGAACCAATGGAATTTTGATTCATTCTTTGCTCATGCGAGCACAATGAACCCATCAACCGCTCCAATGTTAAGGTTGACATATCTTGCCCTTCCTTGATCGGTGCAACAACGTAGTCAAATTTTTCAATCAAAAACCTCAACTGGTTAATGATGGTTTGTACATGATCCAAAATATGCGGAGATTGATTCAAAGTCATTCGTCAAAATCACCTCGAAGTGTTTGAAGCAGCACCCTTCGGACATGATCATCACTTTTGTAGGATTTTTGCAAAATATCCCACACTACAATCGTAGTCTCCGCACACGATATTTTTTCAAATATCTTTTCTTCCATAGTTCAAAAGATCGCATATAATGCTTTCTAATCTTTTTTTTGAGATTGCACCAAAGAATCTTTCTCCTCCTTTCTTAAGGTCTCAAACGCTTTAGCATTGGCCACTTTCTTATAGCCGTTTTCCACTAGATTCCAAAATTCTTGCTATTTGAAGAGAACCTTCGTATGGACGGACTAGTTGTAGAAATTCCTTCCTTTTGTGCTCTAATACCAAACGTTGGAACTTGAAGACGGGTGTGGAGAACTCTTCAATGAGCTTTGCTAACCTTCTTTGTCTTCATGTTGCACAAGTTTCTCTTCATTAAATGCCTGCAGCTTTTTGTCTTCAGTCTTCTTGAAGCGCCTTCCATGGATCATGCTTCACCGATTCGTTTTCATTTTTCTTCTTACACCCATCATAAATCAAGGCATTCTTTGAATAATACTAAAAACTAAATCTAGAGCTCAGCAACCAACGTGCTCAAATCTTCAACAATCAATTTCATACTATTCTTCCGACCAAAAAAATTTTATACTATTCTGACACAACCTAAAGTTTCCTCATTTTGCCCATTTCTTTGTTCTTTTGTTCTTTTTCCTTTTCTTCCCTTTTGCTTCCTCCTCCTTCCGCCCACCAGCAGCTCCTCCACCTTCGTCCATGGCCGTGGTTACCGCCCACCAGCTGTCTTCACCCCACCCGTTGTTGAATTGAGGCCCTATTGTTGCCGCTGCCAACCGTGCCACCCCTTGCAGCCTCTGCCTCACTATTTGCTTCGTGATCAAATGTCATGGACGTGATGTCGCGACCGCTACCAGGGTTGCAAATCGAGAGAGGGAGAGAACCAACCATCTTCACCCCACCCGTTATTGCGTTGAGACCCAATCGCCAACGCTGCCCATCGTACCATCCGGTGCCGCCTCTGTCTCTCCATTTGCTTCGGAATCAAGTGTCAAGGGACCTGAACCAATCTTTGGACTCATTGTTCATTGAGGCCATATTTTGATGCTAACAACCGTGACCCCCCGTGAGCCTCTATTTGTCTCGTGATTAAGAGTCATGGACTTGAACCAACTCGGTATCTGAGGTTGTAAAAGTGTTAGAATTTTCAACTCAACAACTTAAGTTAATTAGTGGAAGAAGGCTGCATGTATCTAAAGTGCGTATAAACCCCGTAGATAAGCGATATGAAATACTTTAAAACCCTTCTCACGTGCTAGATGGATTAGAAAAAACACATGTAATTTGACGAATGGGAAGCGGACAAGCAAAATAAACTAGGGCAGACCTAGTTTTGATATCACGTTATAATGTACAACCCAAAAACTTAAACTAATAGATGGAGGGATGCCGTATTTATATAAAAAGTAATAAATTTAGTAGATAAGGGATGTGAGATATTTTAACAAGGAAATACTTAACACATTCATACATTGCTCATTCATACATAACTTCCTCATAATTAAGCATACGCAAATTACACATTCTCACCGTGCATGAAAGAGATCACCAGAAAAAGATTACATATAGTTTGTTGCATTGCAACACACACTTTGTGGCAAACAACATCTTCAATACATATATCAAAAGCTGCTACTCTCTCCAATCCACCGCGCCTGTTGACCTACTGAGCCACATTATTGACAGGAAAGGCTTCAAACCTTCAAGCTAGTGATGCACACTAATGTGCACCATGGCAGCACTCAAACTTCACAATGTTCTTCATCACCCGGGGGCAAACCGGGCATTTCACATTCTCGGGCACGTACCCGACCATATTCGGGATGTAGAAGTGGTGGCACGTCTGGGGAGCCACCACCTTGTCGTGGTGCTCCTTGAGCGCGACATCAAAGGTCTTGCCATCCACATTCACTTGCTTCTTCCAAGTATCGTACTGGGCCAGCACCTTTGACGAGGAGGCCAAGGGTGTGTTGATCACGACACGGGTCCCCTTCGTGAGGAGTGCGAACCCGCCGTCCTTCTTGAAGTTGGTGTAGAGCTTGAGGATGTCTTGAAGCAGTGGGTCGAGGATGTTCGCTTTCCCCTGCAACATGGAGAACATGCAGCTTTCGAGGCGAGTCCAGAAGAGCTGAATCTTCCCAACGTTGTAGGCCACAATGGAGTTCCCGTCATCGGTAATCTTCTTCAAGTGCACTTCTACATCGTGCACCTCCTTTGTGTCTTCGCCTCCGTACAAGTAAATGAGCTTCTCCGATTTGATCTGATTGATGGAAATAACAAAATCATCATGTAATTCATTCATGTAAACTATCTTTTTATCCTTCCAAATTGAGATGCGGTAATTCTCCAATAGCATGATATTTGGTGGTTGATTTCTGGTACAATAAGTTGATACAAAACAATCATGATAGAAAGTTACACCTAAGAGAATGCACATTTGAATGCCATGAACGTGACTTAACTTGGATTCGACATCAATTTTGAGCAGTTTAAGTTGTTCTTTTGGGTTATTTGGATGACGCTCTTGTGACACAGACATTGAATTCATCATGCTAGTCCCAGTTCACTTACCGCATCTTGCACATTACGGGCTATGGAGTCGTTCACAAGGAGCTCGAACCAGCTGATGTTGCGCCTGCTCCAAAGGGTCGCCACCACGCCATCAGTGAAAGGAAATGCATTAAACCCCCACATCCTTATCATGCTCATTGCGTTCTGGGACTCAACCTTCCCTTGTGGATCCAACACCACCACGATGGGCTCGTTCCTGAAGTGCCACTTCTCCTTGATGATCCTGACGGCCACCTTGTTTATCAGCGTCGGGTAGTGTGTCGAGCACCACGGTATCTGGGACTGCAGGTTCTCGAAAACATTGGGCAGGTCCTCACTTTCTTGGTCCACGACCGGGATCCACAGGATCTCGTGATTCTCGCGGAACTTGGGCTCATTGTAGATCTTCACGAGGATCGAGAGGTCATGGGAGGATAGCTTCAGGTCAGAGATGAGCAGCAACACATTCTTCCTCCTGAGGTATTCTATCTTTTCCTGTCGACCCGCACGTAAACCAGATATGATCAATCTCACTCCTTAAATTGAAAACAAAAGCATTCCTGATGAAATCGAAGTTGGTGCTAGGTGTTCGATTAGATGTTATTAATGGCTAACCGTGGTCTTCTTGGAGCCAATGTAAAGTGGCTGAGGATCGTCCTTGGTGTGGAACAGCGCCTTAATGAGCTCCACATTGTCCGTAGGCGCCGTAAAAAGCCGCTGTAGCCTCTGGTACTCTCTAATCTCCTCTGGATTAATAAACATTCTTCTATCAGAATCGTCAGTCTTTTTTCATGAGTATTCAAAATCGAAGTTCTCTGATCCTATTTGATTTAATTGCGAATCTTGTGGCTCACCCTTTTTTTGCTTAAAATCCTCCAGCTGCCTTTTGATGTTGTGGTGAATTATGTTGACTTTGCGAACGAATGCGGGCAGATCTCGTCCCTTCGACCTAAGATCAAGAAATTAGATGACCATTTATTATGAAGATTAGTTCTTCACTAAATTCGACTAAGAGCTCGTGGCAAAAGCGTAAGAACCATACTCGTCGACCGTGGTTGTTGTAATAAGGGCAGTGAACTGGATCGAGCAGCCAAGGACGGTGATGATGATCTGATAAACGCTGGAAGCAATGTCGATGACCTTGGCCAACTCCGGAACATCCTTGCTATCGTGGTCGAACTCCACAATGCACTGAGTTATTTCGAGCGTGGTCTTGATCAAGTCGTTGAGCACTCCAAACACTTGGATCTTCTGCGGCTCAAGCGGCTTCGTGATTGCAGGTAACCCCTTCAATACCGCCATGGACTCCGCAAGCTTGTCCGAGGGCTCAACCTGAGCGAGCCGCCAGTAGTCGCCGTAGTACAGCGCCAAGGATGACAGTGTGACCACAGCCTTAGCGACCAATGAGTAGCTCGATAGCTCGTGGAAGATCGAGGACATCGTTTCCCGGACATTCTTGGTGTCCAAGGCTTTGCACGTAATCTGCCAAAATGATTGTGAATGTGTTTGATAAATATTAGAAACTTTTGAAGTTGATCATGGTACTTTAATTTGTGCCAAATAGTGTGGATATTCACTATCTAGTAGATAAGTTTACATCTAATTAATCACGCTGGATTTTCAATAAATCCCGCGGGAATTTGGTAGAAATTTCACCTATTTATAATTCAAAGGTGCATACTGGTTATGCCTAACACACCACATGAGATTTTAACCTTAATCTACTTAATCTAATGACCATTAATTGATAAACATCGGTTCCCTCATTCTCGAAAAATGACCCCGTTTATTTCACAAAAAATGAGAAATTGGTAAAAGCATTTTCCTAATTTTAATTGTTTTTAACAATTAGACTAATGAGTCGATGAAGAATGTTTTCACGATTAATAATTCTCTATACTTCTCATTCCGTTCGCTATGATAATAAAAAAAAAAAAAAATCACTGTTTTTCAAATCGAAGATACCGGAACACCGCCCAAAAGTAGCTCTTTGGGGCTAAGTGTCCCATACGAAAAAGTTGTGGGCACATATGCATAATAATAGGAAAAGGACAGATTCCTCTTAGGCCTACCTAAATTTTCCAATATCATATCCACATTTAACCTGAAAATTTAAAAATTATATAAGCCAATGCTTTGATTAAAATTCCCTTTTTTTTTTTGGTTCTAAACCAAGTGGTTAGCTTATTGTAAATCTAAAGATCGACTATATAGATCAAGTTAATCGTAGTTCTTTTGAGGACGTAATTCTAATTTCAGAGAAAAAATAGAAGTGATTAACATTTTCACTACGTGTTTACCTGGCAAGTAACTTCACTAATTGTTGATAGAGGGGAGTGAAACCCTCCTTCGCAGGCTTAAATTCCGGGGTCGCGCCTGGTGCCGAGATTGCCTGCAGAATTTCAAAGTGGGGTTAGGTGCTACTGCAGTTATTGTGGGTTAGCCCCACATAGCACGATAAAATGTTCAGGTGTAGCATGGAAGTAGGCCTTTGGATTTATTATTCACCTGTCAAAATCACAGGCGATCCGTCCACCTCAACCTCTTGTACGTTTTCTTTCCATAACAAGTAAGGGTGGACAAAATGAGCCGTCCAAATCAAGATCAGATCAGACCGGTCGATTTGGTTCGATTATCAAAAATATCTATTTGATTCTCAATTCCTAAAAGTAAAACAGGCTTTCGAGAGGTCTAGTTCCCGATTTTAGGGTGAGAACTGTACTGGATCAAATCAATAAATATATATTTTCTAATTTTTATATATATTTATTTACTTTTAAAATTTTTGAAAAAAATAAAAAGCCTAATCTAATTTTTTTCAATTCCCTTTTACCTTTACCAATAAGTAATTGATCCCATTGAGACTGTTCTAGGGTCCCAAGATTAGCCGGTTCGGTCCCAGATCCTAGAAACTGGGAACTAATCCTCCTATTCTGGTTCTCGGTTCTTAGATTGGACCAGATCGAACTGAAAACTGCTCATCCCTAATAATAAGGATCGTGTACTCGATATTCCATTTACTGTTTTACTCTATACATCAAGACGAACAGTGCACTTTTTCCTATTTTCTAGCTTATCCACCAAAGAATTTCAAAATGGAAAAAAAAATTATTTCAAGTTTTGAAAGTTATAAGAAAAATTATGTACGATTTTACATCTTCGTATTTATGTATTTTTAAAAGATTTGAGATGTTCCCACTGGAATAAAAATCGTACTATCTCGTGAACTTAGGCAAGCTAAAAAAAGGGCATTTAAGACACCATAAAAAACAATTGATGATAGAGTGTATAGATTTCGGGATAAAAAAAAAAAAAAAGCCGGCCATATTTTCTCCATATGCTTGACAACTTTTTTTTTAACCATGCCAAAGTCAATCGGTAGATTAAAACATAAATATCATGAATTTATGTTTAGTTAAATTTATGTATTCATAACTCACCAATTAAATGTTTGATCGGAGATAATTTCCTCCAACAAAAACTAGACGAAAACATTGTCGAAAGAAAATGCAAGAAAATTATCAAAAAATTTTAAACTTATTGCATTTACGCCAATTCAGTCGTAAATCTTTCAATTGTGTCAATTAAATCCTAAATTTATTGATAATTTATTAATTTAATTCTTCCGACTAATTCAGACCTCAGGCAAGGCTCGACCTCGTCGAATATGGCAAGGGCGAGCAACTCGAGCTCGTTGGGATCTAGTGAGCTCGAGTCTCGCTCAAGGTCGGCCCCTGGGGAGTTATCGGCCATCACCGAGACCCATCGACTAGCGGAGAAAAAGTAAAAAAAGAAAAAAAAAAGCAAATTTCAAATTTTTTTTTAAAAGTTATAAAGATTATCCAGATTGGGACGCAATTTCCCCAAGAAAACAGTGACTCAACTCATTAGGATAAGGACAGGGCATGTGGAGACAGACACTGAGTCAGGTTAAATTATATTTTTAATTCAATTAAATCACGATATTTTAAAAGAACATCAAACTCGCTTTGATGTTTGTTCTTCTCTTGGTAAGAAATTACTTATATAACAAAAAAACAAAACAAAACAAAACTCCGTGAGCTGATTAGATAATGGAAAAGGTGACCGATTTCAAATAATTCGCGAGGGGGCCAATTTTCTTCGTTCGGCGTTTTATACAACGTGACCCGACCCGACGAACGACATTTGTTTACCTTGTTCACGTTAATTACGTTGTCGACAATGGCGGTCGAGCCTTTGAGGGTGTTCTCGACGAGGGCGAAGAGGGCCCGAACGTCGACGTCGCCCTCGTCGGGGGCGTGAGTGTCGACCATCTCCTTCATGAACTTGTCGTCGTCGAAGACCGGGAGCAGGCTGTTGAGGAGTCCCTGGTCGGGCTGCTTGGCTCGCTGAGGGCTCCCGAAGACCCCCGAGATGAGCCGGCCCGCCATGTCGATGGAAGAGGGAAGAACGCAGGGGGAGAAAAGCTAGGGTTTTGTGTGGAGCTGGTTGTGAAAGTGCTTTGCTTGGGCGCTCATTTATAGCGGTTGGGAGTGGAGGATGGAGACGAGGAGGCTCGTGAGATCTTTCGATGGACGGCGGCGGGGACGAAAGAGTGGGTGAAACTGGTGATGTTATCTTTGTGGTCCTAGAGTTTATCCTCGAATCTTTTGGATTCTTTTCGTTATTGCACCTGTCTCGATGGAGAGAGATGAACAAACTTCAAATGACTTATTTATAAAACTGACGCGTCGTGTTGTTGTTGAATTTTCGAGTACTTGAATCTCGCCAATTAATAATTTAAACGCCCATATGAGATCTTTGACTTTGTTTTGGTATATCCATTTTGTGAATTAACATATCTAGTATTGCTCATATTGTAAATAGATCTGTCCTTATAATTCTTATAAAATTTTAACATTAAAAACGTATTTTGAGAAATCATCAAAAACTTATATGTTATTTTTCGAACGATGATCTAAATACTTTTAATTTTTAGATACTTCAAGATTGTAAATAGAGTACCAACATTTACGAAAGTAAAAAGTAAATGATTAATAACAGTAAAAATGCTCACTGTGATACTAATACCCAAAATATTTTCTTGTGTTGCCAAAAATGCTAAACTATGTCTATTATAACCCCTAAACGTCAAACGTCTTTTTTTTTATCACTAAAACCCTCAAACTATGATCACTGTACACTAATACCTCAAACCTTTTTATGTTACCAAAAATTTCAAACTTGTAGAAGTTGACAAAACACACTCTATCACAGTTTCGTTCAAAACGGGCTTTATAAATTTAACAGGGTGGCTTCCGTGAACAAAGGTAGGCAAATGCGGCTGACGTGGCTTTAGTCTATTCCAAAGCAACGTCATTTCATGGATTATATCACTTTGAGGGCTCTAAAAATCGCCGAAGAGATTATTTGTTATCATGGAGGTCCATTTTTTCATAGAAAAACTTATACTTTGACAAGTGGTTATGTTAAAATATGAATTCCTAATGGATTCCGACATCACTTTGGACTAGAGTAAAGCCACGTCAACTCTACGTCAACTCTGTTCGCATGGTGCTATCCATGCAAGTTGTTATGTTGAATTTCTAATGGTTGTCTTGAACAAAATTGTGACGGATGGTATTTTTGGGTCATTGGTACAAATTTAGGATATTGGTGACACAAAAAAAAAGTTTATAGTATTGGTATCACAGTTACCATAATTTAGGGTTTTTGGTGGTAATCTGAGGATAAATTTAGAATATTCGTGATGCAAATAAAAAGTTTTGAGCATTAATGTCACAGTTGGAAAACATTAGGGTTTTTTTTTTATAGTAGACAGAGGGTGTATATCGCATGAGCACAAGTTTTGGAGTATTGGTGATGCGAAACAAAAGTTTGGGATATTGATGTGGGGCATAATTAGGATTTTCAATTGTATCTTTTCAAAAGTAAAAAGCATATTCTCTCCATATTCGTAAACTTACAACCATCTCATAATATAATTTCTAAATTTTTTTATTTTTTATTTCTAAATGTTGTCACCGAAATTTGCGAAATCAATCCATGGATTCTTCCTCAACCACCTTCATCCATTTTCTCTCGCAAGGGCAATTGGAGTCAATTGTGGGGCTCACGGGATGATCTAACACAATTCCTAAAGGCAATCATGATCAGCCATGTAAAAGAGTACTGAAATGTAAAGATAATATGAAAATAAAATTGAACAAATTGGTCTTCATTTATTAACTACGATTCAACTATTTATACTACTATCGGCAATTAACAATGATTACGACAAAAGCAAACAGATGCTTCATGACTCATAGTATTCAATGACATGTATCTACAAAGAGTTACCAAGTAAATCCACTAGTTCAACATGCATTACTTCTCCGCTCTTTCGTGCTCGAAATCAACCGTTACTTCTGCTGCTTGTGGCTCCACTTCCTGACGATTACAACAGCCTTTGTTTTAGCTGTCTGCATTTACTTAGTTGTCTTGTCAACTGATCATATTTATCGACCAAGACCTCCCAACACTTGGCAAACTTTTACTTTTGCCATGTTTTGCTCGACCTCTCCTAGTCTAAGTTGTCGGTCGAGAACTCGAACGTTTTTTGGTGTTAACAATATCTAATTTCATATCAACTTGCACAATTTTCTTCCCATCTTCTTAACTTGTAATTATAGACAACACTTCCTTTTTGATGGTCTATAGTTCATACTTCCTATTACATGATGTAATCCGATTCCAGCTGCAGCCGACCTTTTGCAGCTCGATATAGTTAATCAATTCTCGAGAATTATAGGGTGTTTCACGGGCTTTCGGTAGGGGAAGTAAAAAATAGTGCTCAACACAAATATTTGTTAATAGGGAATGGATTGTTATACGAGTGTGCCCACCATCAAATGCAAATAATCACATCTTCTGGTTAACCATACATATATAGGATTTTGCCTCTCATTTGAATCAACCTTTGCTGAAGTCAGTGATATACTTTACTCTGCCAGGTACATTTAGTGATGGGATTTCCCGTCATTGAAAATCTCAAGTATCCTATGAATTATTTTTCATACTTACAAGTTATAAAGCGCATAAGAAAGGTTTAAGCATTTTACAAATTGAAGATCTGTACAAGAAAAGGACTTTGTCGCGTCCGGGAATGATATTTGTCACTATTTTAATGGACCATTTTTATTTATTTCTTCCTGTTCTTATTATTTTCCAAATTCTCTCTTTCTTCAACTTTTCCATTATTGTAATTTATTTAGCATTGTCCAAGGTAATTTTCATAACATCTATGCCATTATATCTATACTATTGTATCAAGTTAAAGGGAACATCCTCCTTTTAAGGGATCGCACTCCTTATTTTTCTTTCTCAAAATATTCTCAATTGATCATTTTATGACCATGCTATCTAGGATTAATGCATAAATTTGTAATTTTATCTTATCTCTTGCGTTTTTTTATGTTTAAATTTGAATCTTTTTTGTCTCATAACAATCTTACAAAAAGAAAAGTCCAAATCTTGAAATATTGATCTCTTTCCGCACACACATATGTCTGTATATAACTTTTCTTATATAGAGTCAACAAATTCTCATAATAGTGAAAAGTTTTAAAATATGCTGTAACAAGGCGACTTTGCAATGTTTTTTAAACGTCAATTTTTTGCATACAACTAACGCGTGTGCGATTTTGCTAGTAACTTCTATGCCAACTTTATTTATGTACCTCTTTGTTGCAACATAAGTTGGTATAATTGCAGTTTCTTCATGAATTTGGGAACCTTTACAGCTCACTTTGCACCTACTGTGCTTTGATTTTGCCCCACTTACTTTGCGTTCTATCACGGGTCACTTCGCGTTAACTTTATTTTCATGTGAGTTGTCGCACAAAATAATTTATTTGCTGCAAAATGGATGGTGATTGCTCTTGCTCATTCCATTATATTGATCCACTAAAGTTACGATCACTAATTGCTTTGAGTGGTTAATTTGAGGAACACGAAATTTTTAGATGTATATATTCCTTATTTTTCCAATAAATCATTGAACTTTACCATTTTCATTTTTCTCTTTCATTTTTAATACAGCTGTTTGTGCTATATATGGACTAGATATCTTCTTCTTCGCTTAAGATTTATTCGATTTAAACATGTTTAATGGTAGTCATCACATTCAGATAGTTTTTTTCAGCTTATTCAAATAATGGTAATATCTTAGCTAGTTCACATATTGCAAGATTTTTATATCTTCATTCCTAAATAGGGTGAAAAATTACTAATAAATGTGATTTAACTTCAAAGCTAAGAATTTTCACAAGAACGTTAATTCGTGAACGTAGAAATCCAATTATGATACTAATTGAGTACATAGGATGAGGGAATAACCAATTTCCAAATTCATGACTGAACACATTATGAGAAGAGTCGATAAATATAGTGTCAAGACACATTTTTTTTTTATGAAATCCATGTGGGAAAATATCGTGAAATATTTAATTTGCTCTCTTTCAGTATAGTGCTAAAACAGTGCCACTGAATCCCAAAATTTCTACCTGAGAAAGTTACTACTATAGACGAAAGCAAGGCTACGATGCAGGCCCGTTTTTCTTCCCCTTTATCCTTTGCTGTAAATTGCACACGTTTTCCACGAGGATTCGTTAAAAATAGAGGTGTCAAAATGGGTCATATATGGATCACTTTAATTTTAAAGAGTTAAGCTTAAATGGGTTTTAAATTTTAAAGTTTAAAGATAAATGGGTCTAAATGGGTTGAGTTTGGAACCCATGTCCAACCCACCTACTAAACCCATCCACATACTCTCTCTCTTTACAAAAATGTTTAAAAAAATCAAAATTTAATTATTTTTATTTTTTCTCTTTTTCTTTTATTTTTTCTTTTTTTTTTCTCTTCTTTCTTTTTCTTTTTTTTTATTCCGGCCGGTGGTTGGCCACGGCGACCGGCCACCGGGGCGGGACGACCTTGCGGGAGGCCGGCGAAGCTCGAGCTCGCCTCGGCCGGCCCCCGCCCCCCTCGGCCGACTTCTTCCGCCGCGGCACGCCGATCCTGGCGACCGTGCACGACGACTTTTGCACTTTCTTTGACCCCATCCACAACGCGGCCCTCCGGGCCGACATCCCCGAGCTCGTCGGGTCGAGGCTACGATCGGCGGGCGAGGGGGACTGGCTGCTTCTGACCCAAGCCGAGCGAGAGGTGTTCTTCTTCAACGTGTCTGTGCGGGTCACGATGCGGCTCCCCGAACTCGACATCGTCGGGATCGACGTGGCGTGATTCTCGCCCCCCAACGAGCCGGGCTGCCCCGCACGAAATCTTCTTCCTTAAGCGAGGCGAGGCGGCGTGGACGCTCCGCGACTTTGAACACAAAGGGTCCTACGGCGCAAGCGGGTTGGCAGAGCAGCGAGGTTCCCCTTCTTCTTCCTCGGGATCACGAGGAGAGGAGGGCCTTCTTGCAGTCATGCAAAAGACCAGTTCTCGGCCCAATAACTAGCTCTAGCCCGAGCATTGCAAGGATCTATTTTGATATAAATATATGATTATATTGTACCCCAATATTACTAGATATATATATATGTATATGTATATATATATATATGCATATTAGTATCAAAGAGACCAGCTTATTATTTCTACAATTTTTTTTTCATTAGTTCGTATTGATTGAGCTATAGAGAAATCAACAGAAAACTTGTTAGGCTATGGTGGATTTGTCAGGTTCATTTTTCACAATGGGATCTCTAAACTTTTAAGAACCAAACAATGAGATTATTTTCTAATTAAAAAGAAATTAAATCTCATATGCGATTTGTTATTTTCATCCGTAAGTCGTTTGGTTCCACGTAATTGAATTTTGCTTCTACGCGATCGGCAATTTGAGTTCATCGCATTTCCGTAATGTTGCACTTGCGCAAAGTTCCAAAGGCAAAAGATTATTATATCTCGTAACAGTCCAGAAATTCGACTTATCAGATGATCGGGCTCAAATGGATCGCAGCCATGTTAGAGTCTAGTTTGCTTATGACATGTATGATTTCTATCCCAATCAGCCGAATTGGACAATTCATCAACGCAAACTTACTTGTTCAAGCCCAAGAGGGGTTTCCACGTTGCAAAGAGAATTTCATTATGAATAAATGCTTATACGACGTTGTGATATAGATATCATTGCACGTTCACCCGAATTGACCATGAGTTTTGCGAGACTTTTTGCATACATAAATCATCGAAAAAAAAAAAAAAAATTAAAATTCGATTTTAAAAATAAACAAATATTATTATTTTTTATTTTCTTGGATAATGAATTTATGGAAAATATTTTCTAGAAATGTCACATTTTTCGTAAAACAAACAGAACCTCAATTTTAAAAAAAAATTATAAAATTTTTCACTAGCTTTGTATTGCATAAAATGTTTTAGCAGTATAATTTTAAAAAAAATCATAAGAAACAACTATTCCTAGATTAGGTTAAATATAAAAGTGTTTTAGCAATATGGGTCGGGTCGGGTATAGGTTGGGTATGGGTCGGGTCGGGTATGGGTCGAGATATTTGCATTATAAATAAATGGGTCATAAACGGGTTAATGGGTCAATTTGGATCGGACCATTTATGATTCGACCCAAACCCGACCCGACCTATCAGTTTAACGGGTCTAGTTAAAAACAGCATGACCCCTCCAATCATTAAAGAGACGAGTAACATCACACTGATCATAAGCAAAATCACGTTTCTTTCTAGAACATGGATCCCCAATTGGGTTTGTTGTCGGAGAGTTAATTAACGTGCGAATAAGAAGACAGCTTTTTTTTTTTTTTTTTTTGGGGATTGCCGATGAGGAACCAACATATTCGTTGGGTATTTACTATTCCATACGAAGAGACTTCCTGATTTTTGTTACGTGGGTAGTATTGAAATGACTAGCTCATACACTTACGAATGGACTAAGTGTGGAAAAATTACCCAATCAATCTAAAACCTAATATACAGATGCCAATGCAACTTAAACTTTTTAAATTATATCAATATAGTTTTAAACCTTTGTGTAAAATTTTAATATAGTCATTTCAAATAATTTTCGCCGTAAATTACTAACATGGCGGTCTAGTCATCACTAGCCGTCCTACGTGGCATCCTAACATGAACAAATTGTTAATTGCTTCATGTTAACAATATATGGCAGCAATTAATCGGAAGGATTACATTGAAATATCGCGCAAAGATTTACAACTACATTAGCAAAATTGAAATTTTAAAACTGAATTAATATTCTTACAATAAGTTTATGACTAAATTAGTAGTTTTTCCCAAATTATGTGCTCCATTTGGACTAGATATTTTCTTCTTAGCTCAAGATTAATGCAATATTAACATCTTTGACGGTAGTCATCTTCCAACAATCCATTGTAACATGAAGTATATTCAGTCATTTTTTATTTTTCAGCTTATTCAAACAATGATAATATCTTATCTAGTTTGCATATTGCTAGAATTTATATTTTTATTCCTAAAAGGGGTGAAGAACTACTAATAAATGTGATTTAACTGCAAAACTAAGGATTATCACAAGATCGTTCATTTGTAAACAATATATTATATTTATATGTACGGATGTATTCATATGCACCTTAAAAGTCATGTTCACTTTATTTACTTACTTAATAGCGCAAAGACACATTATGATGAATTTTATTATAGTGCTAAAATAGTCCCACTTAATTCCAATTTTGTGGATCTCAAATTCCTACTCGATATAAAGCAAGGCTACAAATGCAGACCCATTTTTCTGCCCTTTTTCCCCGCTGTAAATTGCACACGTTTAACACGAGTGTTCATTAAACACAGCATGACCCATCCAATCACTAAAGGATGAAGTAACATCCCACTGATTATGAGCAAATTCACCTTTCTAATTATTTCTAGAGCATCAATCCTTTGGAGGGTCAGTTCTTGTGCAAATAAGGATGCCAGTTTTTTTTTTATTTTTTAGTTTTCCAACAAGGATGCCAATTCACGTGACTTGAAATTAGAGCGAATAATCATCAAGCATGATATTTAATGATGATAGTGTCAAGCTATCTTAATTGAAATCTCAAATTCGAGTCATGTCTTAAGTTAATTTCTAACTACTTCATCTTTTAAGTATTTGCTATGTTCATGAATAGACTTTTGATTTCTGCCATGCTCGTGCAGTTGCAATGATTGACTTGTACAACCACAAATGGATCGACTAGGTACGGATCAAATTGAATGTCGTCTTACAGGTGCGAGACGAGACCCTTATGATAATGTTTACAGAAAAAAATTGCACCGATTGCCTCACCTTACCATTTTTCGCTGAACCAAAAGATAACAAAAAGTGTAGGCGAACAGTATGCATTTATACTTGCGCATGACATCGCAGGACCATACCGATCGGCTTTTGTGATGCCAAAGTGTTCTCACCACTCACTTTTTCATTTACTTTTTCTTGTTTTGATTCCATCACCCTTTATTCATCATCCAAAAGCAGCCTTTTCAGTTTTCAATGGTGTGCCATAATGCATGTGATATTATTGTGAGCACTGTTCATAATTATTCCATGTAATAATTGAACTGTTAGATCTGAGCACATGGGAATTTCTAACTTCAATTTAAAGTGGTCAAACCCTAATTTATACCATTATCGCTTGTTAGTTATTATCACATGATCGTTCATTTCACATGATATATCTAAAAAAATATGTACATAAAAGAATCATCTTCATGTAATGTAATGGCAAACTCACATTATCCGCCTTTGATTCTTTGAAGGATCAACATGAATATGTTATTGCTCTTCATCACCAGTTACAGTAATGCAGGATCCAAAAATTTGCCTTTATATCATAGGACCTTAGTTTTTACGGCGTACGTTGGAAATGATGTATTATTTCTTGTCCTTTATTATTATTATTATTATTATTATTATTTTGCATCTCAATTATTTCTAAATGCTCACTCCGAAAGAAACAGAAAATTGATGTGGGTTTCGAATATGTATTTCTAGAAAAAAAGAAGAAGGGTTCCCGGAAAAAAAAGAAAAGGAATAGAAGCAAACTTATTACAATAAAGGGAAAAAATCATAAAAGAAAACCCCAAACTATTTTCACTGTAACACATTTATCGTAAATTTTTTTTTGACATAAACAATATATATAACTATATTCACTGTAACATATTTACCCTAAACTTTTTCTTGTGATATTAAAAACTTCAAACTTTGACCCGCGTGACGTTTTTACTGTCCATCAAAGTTCAATCGAAATGACTTTTTAACTAAAATGATGAAGTGCTATTGTCAACACAGTTTACCTTTCGCCGTCTATGAAGGTAAATTTTTAAAGGTACTCATTGACGAAAAATTGAAGTAAGATAAATGTTTTACCTGATTATAGATTTGAGATTTTTGATGTCATAAAAAAATTTAAGATATACCTAATTACAGTGATAGGCTTTTGGTGGGTTTCAAAATGCAAACCCGCTATTTTTCCCTTTGTTCCCCGCTGTAAATTGCACACGTTTACCACGAGTGTTCATTAAAAACAGCATGAGTCCATGACCCATCCAATCACAGAAAAATCAAGTAACATCACACTGATTGGTTGACCAAAAAAAAAAAAAAAAACATCACACTGATCATGAGCAAAATCACTTTTCTTCCTAGAGCATGAATCCCATGGAGGGTCGGCAGTGTGCAAATGAGGATGCCAGCTTTAGTACTTTATGTTTTTTTTATTTGCCGATAAGGATGCCAACTCCCGTGACTTGAAATTAGAGCGAATCACCATCCAGGGTGATATCCAATGATGATATCGTCACGCTGTCTTAAATGAAATCTTGAATTTGACTAATGTCTTAAGTTAATTTCGACCTAATTCGTCTTTTGGGTATTTGCTACCTCGCATGAAGAATTTTTTTAATTTCTACCACGTTTGTGAAGTTGCAATAACCGACTTGTACAATCACGAATAAGTTGACCGGTTATGAATTAAACTGTATATTCTGTAATAGGTCCAAGATTCTCATGGTAATGCCGATAGAAAATGACTGCAAGGATCTGTCTCTCTTTGCCATTTTTACTGATCCAAAAGATAAAGAAAAGTGTAGGCTAACGGTGTACAATAATACTTGCACATGACAACGCCGGACCATAACGATGGGCTTTTATGATGTCAAAGGGTTCCCATGACTCTCTTTTTCATTCACTTTTTCTGGTCTTGACTCCATAATTCCCCTCGGAAGAGCCCTTTATTCGTCATTGAAGACCAGCCTTCCCAGTTTTCAACGGTGTACCATAATGCATGTGATATTATTCTAAGCACTGTGCAGAATTATTCCACGTCATAATTGAGGTATTCGAGCTGAGCAAATGGGAAGTTCTAACTTCAATTTAAAGTGGTCAAACCCTAATTTATGCCGCTGTCACTTGTTAGTTACAATTACATATTCGTTCGTTTCATGCAATATATCCATACATTTCATGAAGCAAGAATTACGTAAAAGAATCATCTTCATGTAAAAGAATTTGCTATGTTATTCCTCTTAACTATCAATTACAGCAACGTAGGATCCAAAAATTTGCCTTTATATTGTAGGATCTTAGTTTTTACTGCGTATGTTGGAAATTGTCTATTCTTTCTTGTTCTTTATTTATTATTATTTTTTACGTCTCAATTATTTCTAAATGCTCACTCCGAAAGAAACAGAAAATTGATGTTGGTTTCGAATGTGTATTTCTAGAAAACAAAAAGAAGAAATAGAAGCAAACTTATTAAAATGTATGAAAAGAAAAGTAGGAAAAGCAGAAATTGATAGCAAAAGAAAACGAGAAAAAAAGAAAAACAAGCAACACGTACTTCAAGGGGAGGCTGACATTGACTGATGATAGCGTACCGAAGATAAGAAATGCGTGGCTGAGAGTTTGCGCACCAGGCCGTTCGACCACGTGGTCTCAAAAGAGAAGACACGATGTGGCGTGATTGAAGCTAAGCGACGAACGGACGAAGCCCGAGAAGGAAGGAAAGGACGACGACAGCAGCGATGGTGTTTTGTCGGAGATGGAGACAAAGACATTTGCATGGAAATGCATGGCCAATGTCAACAAAACGCGCCACGTTTCTTACTAAAAGAAATCATTTCAGTCTGCAGAAAATACGAAAATTCAGTATAACTGAGATTTTAATATTTGGATACACGAAACTGATTGGTTTATGTCGGGTGATCTCAACGTATGTGTGAATTGACTTTGATATTTGTACAATCTCGTTGGAGCAACTGCTAATTATTCTAAAAATTTAAGTTAATAAATGAATATGTGCATGAAAAAGAAAATGAATATGTGATTTAATATCTAAATATTCTTGCACTTCTCACTCGACATTGAATCAAGACTAATAGCTAGAAAAGGAGCTAAATAGGAGACCTGAAAAGAAATACAAATTCTGCATTTAATTCGAGATCATATAAAATTTTGTGGCACCATTGCCGGTCATTTTAAAAATTTAAGCTGATGCGTCATTTTTAAATATTCTAACAATAATGCTTCAAGAAATATCGTATCTAAAATTTGATTTTCCACAAAATATTTGTTAACCAATGGCGATAGTGTTCATACTTTGATTGTTATATTAACTCCATCGAGAGTACAAAAAACTCCAAATGATAAATTCTTTTTGACGTTGTCCTCTCATTCAACGTCTGTCTGACAAGACATACATACATTGGACGTGCCATGGATACTTTTATGTGGATGTACAATGTTCTGGTGGGATCGAATTGAAGATTTTGTACATATAACGCGGTGAATCGTTCTTTCCGAATATGTGATGCTCGTACAATTCAAGATTGGATAAGACGAAAGATTTTCTCCACAGAAAAAGGAAATGGAGTAGGAAAAGTAATGCAGAGAGGCAGTATTCATGTGTGCAATTTAGGTGGTCCTTGGACTTCCGATGATTTTTGTTTAATGCGATGTCCCGCTCTGTAAGGACTATGGGTCACACAATTGGCCAATTTGGAGTGGGGATGATGGTCAATTGGAGATGTGTAGGCACATCCACATCCGCAAAATCTAGGGTTCCGGCCAATGACCGTTCAGAGGCGAGGGAGTGAGTTATTTCTTACGCCGATAATAGATGAGTAGAAACCAATCCAAAGCTATTAAAATATATATAGATACCGGACCCAATACTCAATTGGTAAAGAAAATAATTTCTAGGAGGAGTAAATGCAGTCGGTAAGTAAGAATCATCCTTACTCTATTCCCTATACATCACGTCACTGTGCATTACCTGCTCCCTTCTTTTGTTTTTCGCTTTGTGATTTTTCGTTCCTTTTGGAGTGCAGATCGCTAATGGTCTATGTGGTGGTTAGGTATTCTAGCAAAAAAAAAGTGGTGGTTAGGTGTATGCGCTCTTCTAATGAAAAAGATGTGCTATCTAATGGTTATGTACTAACACTAGTCAATCAAAGTATTTTGGCACTAAATGGTTGGGTAATGTTATATTTAATACATCATAAGGGTATAAACAGTTTACTTGATATATTTTCTTGCTCAGGAAGAAAGTAGACGGGGCAATTTGTGCCCCTTCTTAGCATCACATATCAATGGAAAAATTGTTCAATCACTCCTAAACTTACTATTCAAATGCCAATTTAGTCGTAAAATCTTTCGATCTTGCCAATTTAATCTTAAATCTTTGCATGAAATTTTAATGTAATTCTTCTAGTCAATTATTTCAGGAAATCGCCGATGTGGCGGTATGCCACCTAAGATGACTAGCAATGACTAGACCACCGCAAGTTTTGACAAAAATTGATTAAAATAACGATATTGAAATTTCGTGCAAGGGTTCATAACTAAATTGATAAAAGTGAAAAGTTTAGAAATAAATTAACATCCACACAATGGGTTTAAGATTAATTTGGTAATTTTCTCCATTTCAACAGATACTTAAATGAAATCATGTTGTAGGAAGTAGAAACATTAGCAGGGACTTACAATGCAATAAATTTTACACCAAAGCTTTTTTATTTTTCATTTTTTTGTCCACGAGAGTCACGCACACTATTCATTAGCTTAGACAAGAAGGCATTCTGTCCCACAATGCTATGATTCAACGAAGGGCCATTCACACAAAGAAGCAAAGACATAATGGTGGGGCAATTGAGAACATCCATTATCATCAGAATCATGTGCCTTCTCCTTTATTTATTAGCTATGTTTATGTGTCAAATCCATGTCCACTAACATAGTTATACACCTAGCAACTTTCAAGGGTTTACTAGCTTTATTTTTTTCTGGAAAAGTCAGCATGATGACTGAAATATCAACCCAAGTTATTACAAATATTTCTTGGACATCTTAATAAAACGAAAAAAAAAGTAAATCTTGGACATTTTGAGGTGGGATATATGGTGAGTGAAACTTAGGGTAATTTAGTGGAATTTATGGGGTTTCAGTGGGCCTTATATTCATGCATGTAGCATTCATCTATCTATCAATTTAAATTTTTAGATTGGATTATCTAAAATAAACAATAGGATCTTTTGGTACGATAAATACTTCTCTGATCTTGTTTTGCATCATTACATATTATGCGAATATATCTCAAGGACAATCTAGCATTGAAATATTCATGATCTAAAAGGTATAGATATTGTACTTTCAAGTACATATCAAGCGTAGAAAAAGATATTGCAAGACATTATCTTTCTTAAAAAGCATCATGATGAAGTTTATATGCCATTTCATTCACGTTATACTAATCTATAGATTTTAAGATATAAGTGAAGAAACTATCAGGATATTAAGAGTACACAATTTAGTAGGTAGAATATAATAATCGTATCAAGACATACCTATCAAATCAATAAATTTAGTGGTGAATCTGTAGATTCACTTGTGATTATTATACCATGGATTCGCTCCATAGATTATTGGATTCCAAGATTCTAATCGGGCAGTGATGACATTGATAACTATGGATTGAATTTTTTAGGGAGTGAGGGGGCAAGTTAGATATAAATAACATATTGATATATTGCACATAACATATGGAAAATGTAGTACTATTATATATGTAAGTGATATAAAGTCCAATCATTTTTTGTTGACATGTTGATAAGTTAAATAGCTATTTCTCACAATTTGGAGACAAGAGGGTAACTTTTTTTTAAAAGAAATTGTATCATTCTACTTACGAATACAAAGTTTGGGTTTTTTAAATCATTTTTCAGATCTATTATCTTCTTCCTTTTATTTTCTCAATGTTTCCTTGTTTAATGGTTTCTTATAATTTTTTACATTTAACATTTTATCTACATGTTATTTCTTCTAATCTAATGTCCTTTTGGTCTTTGGCGCTTTTTCCCATTAACATTTTTATTGGCATTACTTCATTGGTTAAGTTTGATACTTTTGTTTGGGTTTAATTCCTTAAAAAATCCCTAGCTTTGGGTCAAGTCTCAAATCTACCATGAACTTTTTTTTGTCTCAGAAAAAATCATAAACTTTAAGTCCAGTCCCAAATCTGTCCCGAATTTTTTTTTTGTGTAAAAAAAAATCACCAACATTCAATTTATTTTAAAAAATATGCCTCGATGATCCAGTCCCAACTTAACGTGATACTTCCACATCGATAACAAATTCACATCGAACAGAGTAATGGGATTTTTGTTTAGACAAAGAAAAGTTTGAAGTAAATTTTGATTGAACCTAAAAATTAGGTTTTTTAAATTTAAAAAGTTTTTTTAGGCAAATTTGTTATCGTCCCTAACTTTCATATCCTAGAATGATTTTATTTTGGAGAATTTCAATAATTTTTATTTGGTTTGATTTGTTATCGAAGTGGAAATGTGACGTTGGTCTCTACCTATCGTCCCATTACTTTGTTGATGTGGATTTGTTATGATGTGGAAGTACCATGTTAAGTTGGGATTTGATCCCGGGGGTATATTTTTGAAAATAAATTGAAATTTGCTGATTTTTTTTTTACATAAAACACAGTTTGGGGCAGATTTAGGACTGAACATAAAGTTTGGGGTATTTTCTGAGACAGAAAAAAAGTTTGGGATAGATTTGGGACTTAACCTAAAGTTTTTTATTTTTTAGGGAATTCACCCTTTTTGTTTGTAAAATGAAAAAAAAAAGTTTTACTATACTAGGTATATAAATTAGCTAGAAGGAAAATCCCATGCGCACTTTCGTGGGTATCATAAGAAGTTACCAAACAATACTTAAAGTAATCGACATATGTAAATTTTACAAAATTTTATCTCATTACTAATTGTCAATTTTACTTGCTTACACACTTTCATATGTTCTTTTAAATACCCTTGCATTGAAGTAATTTTACATCATATTAAATATATATTCGGGAAAATTGTCCATTCAGTCCTAAATATATTGTATACGGATGCTAATACAATCCTAAATTATCTAATTTTACCAATTGAGTCATAAATCTTTGTACGAAATTTCAACACAGTCATTTCAATTAAATTTGCCAATTACCCTTCCATCAAGTCCTTTTTACATCATCATATTAAATATATATTGAGGAAAATCATTTAATTAGTCCTAAACATATTGTACAAGTGTTAATCCAGTCATAAATTATCCAATTTTACCAATTGAGTTCTAAACCTTTGTGCGAAATTTTGATGCAGCCATTTCGATCAATTTTTGTCAGGGCACGACGCTACGTTAGTGATTTCTGATGAAAATTAGCCAAAATGACTATGTTGGAATTTCGCACAAATGTTTAGAACTAAATTGGCAAAATTGAAAAATTTAGGACTACATTTGCATTCGTTGAATAAGTTTCAGACCGATTGAGTAATTTTCCCTATTATATCCTATGGTGGTACACTCTTAAGTTGAGATAATGGCTTCGGAAGGTTGTATTTACCATGATATTCACAGTAGATGTAAACTCTCAAACAACATAGAGGTCATAACTATTGTGATATTGGAGATGTCGAGTGTATTCTATGCAATGTTTTAATCTTTCCTATAAGACACGCCAATCTCAATTATCATTGATCAAGCATTTCTTTCTTCTCAGTTTTGTTTTTTCGGTCGAAACATCTTTTACATCGAGAGCCATTGACTGCTACGAATTCTTTTATCGAATGTAATTGTAGATTTTGCCATATTAAAATAACTATATGAGCTCATGATTACTAAGGACATAATTGTAAGGGTAGGTACTAAGCACATAATTATACTTTGCCACTTTTACAGCTTTAACTATAAAAACATTCCGTGATCACATTACAAGTTATGTAACTTTATCCATATTCACACAAGATAATCAATAATTCCCAAAGAATGTGGACATAACATAATATAATAATAGACTTAACTTATCAAGTGAAAAGTAAAAACCATTAACGTTGTTTTGGAAAGAAAAAGAGGGTTCCCCCCTGCAGAAAAATGACACATGTCAGTCCCAAACATTATCTTTCGACAACGGTCGTCATCTGCTGGACTAATATTCCTTCCTAGAAGATCAAATTCGTCCAAACAATCGAAAAGGAATCCTTATTCTAATGGACGATATTCACTGGAACGAGAATTCATTTGATGATTCCTTGTTCATGGAAACCAAACAAGGCCTTAGGATATTACTCAAAAAGCTGCACATCTATTACACAAAATTTAGTTTGAGTCATAACTGCTCCGTTTGCTCAGAATCCGCGGGTCGAAAGTTGTCGAGAATGTCACTATAGGCTTATCAGTGTATCTAAAGCTTACAAGTCATTTTACATAAAGTAGCGAATGACTGAAACACAAATCGACTAGAAGTTCACTTGAGAAAGGAGTAGTACTATGGGGGGCTATGCGGACTCTGTCTTTTACCCCAGACCCAACTTGCCTGTTTGCTCAATGGCCCAACTTGTCTAGCTAGTTCTTACCTAAAGAGATATATGCTGGTCTATGGCAACATATTTAAATTGAACACGAAAATCATTTGTACTTTCATATGTAACATCAGGAGAACTCAACAATTCAAATGTTTTTACGGATTTAAATGAGATTCTGAGGAACTCTCTAAAGTTTGTGGATCACACGAAATTACCTACTTTTAAAAGTTAGTTTTGTGATTTCAATCCTTGAAGTATCTTGTTTTGAAGAAGCTTGATTGACCTGTCAATTTATGCACGAGCGGAACAAAACTATTTTCTTTAAACATGGGAATCCCAACTTCGGCATTTTTAAGAGATTAGAATAGCATAGATTAGTTCCTTGGCTAACATATGATAATATGGAGAAAGTACCAGACGGAGGGAAACAGAAGGACTAAGGAACAAGAATCTTGCTCCAAGATAACACACATAAACATCGTCAATCTCTTTGTTTATTCGATAAAATGGCAATAAAAGGCCCTGAGAGGCTCTTTTCGCCCGAAGCACAAGCGCATTACAAGCATATGAAAGTAAACAGAAGTTAGCTCTCTTTTGAACAAAGAGGCTAACGTTAACAAACCGAAAACACACAGAAACATGTAAACACACTGCCACGCCTTGCACACTCCACAACCAAACATGCTCTGAACTGAAGCTTTTTTTATTTAGCGTTAGCGTCGGCTAAGGGCTTCGTGCGTCGCAAGCCCCCTTCAATCAGGATTGGAATGGCAACACACGAGGCTAAGATCGTGCCTCAGGAATCGGCTACAATCAGGGCAGTAAAATCCCCGAGACTGGTATAATGTGGGACGCAGACGTGCAGGCATATGGACTGTCCTTGAGCGTCTTTATACTTCTTCTCGAAATCTTCTGCAAGAGCTGTTCCCCCATCCTTGGCAACCTGATCCATCACCAATTTTAAATCACTGAAAAGGCCTACATGTTGCACCTGCAGCTCAGGCCCTTTGGTGAGTATTGCAACCCCGTCTTTTTGACAAGCTCCGTAGGCTTCAGTCATCTCGTATACTATGCGATCAAGCAATGGGCTGCTTTCAAATTTCAGAATTTGCAGAGCTTGCAACCTACAAATCAAGCAACTCCTTAAGAGGATGCGGAAGAGCTTCATGTCCTCAATTTGAATTGCCCTGTGGTTAAGAATTCCGCTGCTGACATCAGCTCCTGCCTCAGCAGCAGCAGGTGCTCCCCAAAACAATATGCACTCATCCTTAATCTGTATGAACATAACAAATGTTAGGTGTGAATTTATTGAATCCACTTCAAAACATGAAGGAAAATTTGCACATTAAAATTGTGCGCTCCCCCCAACAAAAACTAGTCGATAAATTTAGTAAGACGAATGTGTTTACCGCATCCAATATCCCCTGCTGGACTACCCGTTTTAATACAAGCTGAACCCAATTACATGGCTCCGTCCACGGATGTTTACTTTCAATTCCTGTGTACGGGAAAGCGTGTGTCCCCCATATCCGTAGCATGGGCATGGCATCTGTGTTCTCCACCAAACCAAGCGAGTCAAACACCACAACCATGGTTTCTCGCTTGAAACGCCACTCTTCCTTGATATATGTAGCGGCCAACTCATTCATTTTCTGTGGGTCTACCCTATAAGCCCATGGCATCAGAGAATTGAATTTTGGCAGCGGTTCCAAATTCTCCGGCCTCGCATCCACAATAGGGATCCAAACAAGCTCATAGAGCGTCTCCTTCTCGGTTTGAATCTGGATAGAAAAAGCTTTTGGGTCGTCCTCTTTGGGGCTTATTCGAAAGCGCGTTTCATCATCATGAATAATTCTAAGAGTCTCAATGTCATCCGGAGAGATGTTTTGGTCCGATATAATCAGCAATACACTCTTCTTCCTGAACAACTCTAACTTGACCTGCATATGCCCAGTCGAGAAAAGAAGGGAAGTGTATAAGCCTGTTAGTAACATAAGCAGAAGCAATCAAAGATCCCCAATAATGAAATGAGTTTGATACTTCCCAAACTTTAACAAAGACATATTTATGCATTAGTTGAATTTTTCTCTTTTGGTCTCCCTCTGGTACTCTCGTAGGATATCAGGTATGCTCTGCCAGTTAACCATTCCATACCAAAAATAGTGTTGAACTGGTGACCAGTCTAGACACATCATAAAAATTGGACATATTCTCTCCTTCTTCTATGACATATCTATACAAGCAATTGATAATGGAGAATTTCTTGGCTTCCTGCCTTCCTGAAAAATGGATAAACTATAAAAGTAAGACCTAAAGGAATATAATGTGTTCGCCTCTGCACAATTGTCGCTTCCGCAGTACGGATTTCCTAGAAAATAGATTGAAGAAGGGGCAAAAAATATAGATTCTGCAGAGGGCAAACCGGTGTGTCATTGGGACCAGTAACAATTGGATCCTGCGAGGAATCCTTCGCAGTAAGCAGTGAAATCAGAAAGTCCACGATGTCCACAGGAGCTTCGACCTTTTTCACGTACTTCTGATACTCCTCCATCTGGCCTAACATCAATGAAATGGATATTAAACCATCGAAGACAAGAAAATCAACGCACTAAATCAACTATCTATGAACTGGGCTACCTATTTTCCTCTCGCAACTCTTGACCACTCTGAGAACGTCACTCTTCGTGTCCGACACGCTCAACGCAAGAATTTCCAGTTCTGATTCTGCCAACCTGAGATCATTGCCGTGACTGTAAATCACTAGACCAAAAACCAGAACCCCGTATTCTTATGGCATAACCATGCAGTGTCAGGAAAACACAGAGTTATACACAAGGTATATAGCAGAGCAAGTGCATATGAACAGTTGCATGATTCGAATGCGAGTGTCATGCTACCCCATTTTTGAAAATCTAAAGGGTCTTAAAACAAAAACAGAACAGGCGAACAGAAAGGTGTATTTCCTCTTGGAGCATTACGAGAAAAACACATGGAGTGCTCATGCAGTATCCGGGAAATAAACCACGAAGCGCAGATCGTACTTATCATCGTCGATAAGCCGGGCGAAATAGTTCCCGGCGGTCAGAATGGCGATGATGGTCTCGCAGCTCCACCTGGGTATTGTTCGAAATGCCGTTGCCAATTCAGGCACGTGCTTCCCGCGGTTCTGTATCACCAGGTTGGAGAGACGAACCAAGTGAGTGGTCAACTCCAAGAGGTCGTTGATTACCTTGTTGAGAGGAATCATCGCCGCCATCTTGTTCTCGTTGGATATGAGCTTCTTCTTGAGCGAGCTCAGGCCCTTCAGGAGGCAAGTGGACAGGGCGTTCCGGCCGTCGGAAGGAGCTTCGGAGATGAACCAGAAGTCGCCATATTGCAGAGCGAAGGCCGCGAGGACCAGCAGGACTTGGGTGGTCCATCGATAGCTTGATACCTTCCAGAAGATCTGCAGCAACCTCGTCTCTACATTTTTGCTGCGCGCGGCCTCACATGTCATCTGAAGAAGAGGAGGAAGAGGAGGAGGAGGAGGTTTTGACTTTTTTTACTTCTGAAATCAAATAAAAGCATCCCAAATATACAGAGGCGTATAAATAATTCAGCATAGATCATTATTTTGGAATTGTTATATACATATATATATATATTAATTTCTTGATTTTGACGAGGAATTCAAAAATAATATGATTAGCTTTATAACGTGATATGACTCAAATGTTACATAAAACTAAATACGTTAAAATTCATTTGTGCATACTACTGTCTTAGTAGCATCTTTCTTTATTTAAAACAAAACCCTGGGATTTGGATCATAAATAGTTAAGAATGAGTTATTTTTAAAAAGCTACTCAATTTTTATCTATAAGAGTGCATTTGATTCGTAGAAAATATTTTTCGAGAAATGATCGCTTGAATTACTTATAAAAATAAATGAACAAAAAATATTTTCACCGTTGACGAAAATATTTAGATATGCATTATTATCGATAATGAAGATATTTTTAATTGATCAATTATTTCAAACTATACAAACGATCATTTTTAGAAAAAATATTTTAAAATCAAACGGACCATGGTTGCCTGCTTATATTAATGTTGGGGCCATGCGCACCTATCATGCGAATGGAGCCTCACTTGATGAATGTAAACAGGACGGTTTACGTGTATCCCTAGAAATTAAACGGGTCTTAAACATCCGAATACCCCATGTTACAAGAATTAATAGTAACAACAAACCTGGCAGCAGATCCAGTTAATCAGATGCGAAATGTTGCTGGAAATATTGGTTTGCGGGGCATCCGTGGGAACCTGCAATAATAAAATCTCAAACAATTGGTGCAACTTCTACACAAATCATTCCTTAGACCTCCACTAGCCTTTTTATTACTTGATTTGTTAGAATACTTAAATATTAAACCACACCTTCATTTAACAGTTTAAGCTTTGAGAACAGTGAGCAGTGATCCTACAAAATCTCATACGGTATCAAAATAGAAGGTCTTGAGTTCAAATCTTTTTGTCTCCCTAACTAAATATGTCATCGCTTAGTACTAGGCAAAAAGACTAGATTAAGCGTAAGGGGGAGTGTTCAAATAATTAAATATTAAATCACGCATTCATCTAACAGTTTAAGCTTTTAGAACAGTTGGCAGTGATTCTACAAAATCTCATATAATCAAGAAGCCAAATTTTGTTTTATGGATTTGGTTCAATTGATCCTACATATGCACATAACCAATGTCTTAGGAATGACGTTTTTTGTGTTTAGAAATGATACCGGTCCCTATTCACTACCTTTTTGTTGCCACTTTCCTTATTGACAAGCGGGATGACGCTCGAGAGGATGTTGTCGACGATGCCAAGGAGATCATTCACATTGCACTTTTCTTCAACAGAGGAATCATAAAAATGCTCTCCCACAATCCGGTCTATGAACTGGTGGTTTTTGATGAAGTTGATGATGGCCGAAGTGGCCACGATACTCACCGTGTTGCTGCCACGGGAGGGGTTGGACAATGCCCTCTTCTCCATGTTATCCACCAAGGATAAAGGGGAAGAAAACATGAGACCAAGTAAGGCTTAATAAGAAGGACGAAGAAGAAGAAGAAGATGATGACGACGATGATGAAGAAGAAGAAGAAGAAGAAGAAGAAGATGAGTGAGGTGCATGTTTCTTTTCTCTTGCGTCCGTCTCTTTATATAGCCAACCGTGCAGCATGCAATGCATGCATGCAAAGTGGGAGAATAACACTGATTAATAGGAAAAGAAACACAGTTGGGTCCCAGCTTAATACACCCTTAACACAAATATGTTCCCGTACAAAACGTATTCTTAATTGAACAGACGTATGGTCGATGACCATGAATTCCGATATGTGCTGGTTTTTTAAAGATATAACGAATTATATATATATATATATATATATCAAAGTCGGATTCGAAATATTAAAGATCAAGTCAAAAGCCAAAAGCCAAGTTCACCCCCACACCGAAAGCTCTCTCTGATCGACATGTTACCCTCGAGGGTGTTACTTTTCGCGAGCAAGATGATACTTGGTTGTACTTGCTAAGGAAATAGCATAGCATCTAGAAAGTAATCACTGTCAGAAATCGTATCCTGCTGCACGTTTCCTACCCTTTTTCAATTTTACAATGTTGGATTATGTTCAACGTTCGGATAAGATTAGGGCTGCGATACTTTTGTAACATTATCCATCCTCGCCTTTGATTTTGTATATTGAGCTTTCTTTTAGGCAATGGAGGTCTGTCTCAGGTTGACACAACAAAGTTGTCCGAACAATACCTTTGTTTTGTTTTTTTTTTTTAACTTTTGTGTACGTGTTAATATTAAGTTACAAGGACCACATGACATCCCGATGTTGCAACAGACCCATGTGAAAGCACTTGTTTTCCAACGTGACTCTGTGACTCAAGAAATGATAAACGCGTTCTTTGTCCATATCTTTGACGGGTGCTGAAAGAGGGAGGCAATCTATCGCGTCGCGACTCTACGGTCTTCTGGAGTGACTACGATCGAACGATGACCATCACAAACAATGATGTTCGCAGTGATGTCATCGGTTCCCTTATCTACTGGAGAGTAGTCATTGCTAAGGACCTCCTTGTCCTATCTAGGAAGGCAGGACCTTGAATCGCGGGGCTTTGGGCTTAAAAGATAATTCCTCATAAACATGGACGAAAATATAGTTCGGGAATTGCAAAATTTACGTGTGGCCCCAGAAAAGTGTCCAGACGTATCGTTAATCATAAAAAAAAAAAATTCTAATTGAACGTACATATAAAACTTATTTGTTTACAAAGTTTAGAATTAAACTCAAATTTCGAAGGCTCTAAAATTTTTTTGATAGAAGTTAGAAGTCGAGAGACCCATCATACTTCGTTAAAAATGTATGCAGTGTGGCTTAGTTTGGCAATACTCTGAATTATGTAGTCTGATGAGTTTGATGTTTATAATTTAAGAGTCGTTGATCAGTATTCGACATTCTGAAGATGAGTTTTCAAATAACTTGAGAAAATGCATTTTCATTGTGGCATTCTCCAAAGACAATGAATTTTCGTGTCCATCGTTGATTCTCGGTTTAATTTATACATTCTTAGGATCTAATCAGCCAAAGGAATTCTGCTTGGGGACAAGTCACATGGAATACATCATTAGCATCCACGGGAGACACGTTTTAGAAGACAAGTGCTTTCACATGGGTCCATGTCAGCTATTTTCGGCCACAATTGGCTAGATGATGGTAATTCTCCTGTCAACATTTTGGCAGGTGCTGAAAGAGAGAGGCGATGGAGTGGCTAAGAACGAACGATGACAATTACAATGATATTCACGGTGATGTCATTGGTCCCCTTATCTACAAGAGATTATTTGCAAAGGACCTCTTTGTCCTTTTTAGGAAGGGAGCACTTCGTTTTTTGTCGAAATAAAATTATATTCATTACCCAGAAGAATACATGAAAAGTACATAAATTTCATAACAAAGCAAATCGAAGCAGAATAAAGCCTAGAATACTACAAAACAAAGCCAAATCCATTAAACAAGGAAAATAAATAGGGCATTGGCAAGATTAAGCACACACTCATTCTATAACAATAGATCTGTTAAGCAAAACATTCGATGGCTGATCACTGGATCTCGTATCATCATCAGTAATGAGCACATGTCGAAAATTCATTCTCCAATTACTTCAACGTTGCCGGTTTGAGGTGCGCTCTTGAATTCGACTTTCTCTACACAATTGTCGTACGAAGACGACCAAAACAAGTTGAACAAACACAGATAAAAAAATTTGGAAGAGCAAATCTTCATAATTCAGCGATATGCCAAGAGCTCTTGCGATGACCATTGAAATTGGAGGCAGGGACCTGTACACGGACAGAGCATAGGGGTATCGAATCCTTAGAAACATATTTTTTTGAAATCTCTGATCTAGATCGAGAGATTATAACTCCTACATTTAGAACCAGATCGGGAGAGTTTAAACTCTCAGATCTAACTCTCCCGGATCAAGTTCTAGATGGGGAGAGAAGAAAAAATAAAAAAAGAACAATAAAACTCAACAAAAATCAATAAGAGAAGGAGGGGAAGGTGAGATTAGCTCAAACCCTTCTCCATGACTAATGTTGAAGAGGATGACAGAGATAAGAAGAGAGAGCGAGAGAAAAAGACTTTTTAGCTACTCCCCTTGGATGGCGGAGATTCGGAAGGTAGGACCTCGAATCGCGAGGTTTTGGGCATAAAGTTCCACTTACCTGTAAAATGCGGACAAATCGTTTTCTCCCATTAAATCCAAAGGTTTTTCTAGAACTAGTTGTTAGGTCGAAATTTATGATACGAAAAAACAATTCCTAATAAATATGGAGGAAAATGTATCTCGGGAATTGGAAAATTTAAGTGTGGCCCTAAAAAGTGTCCACACAAATAACTTGAGAAAATGCATTTTAATTGTGGCATTCTTCACATATAATGAATTTTCGTGTCCATCGTCGACCCGTGCAGTTGTGAGACCAAATATGGCTTAAATTTTGCTTACAAGATCCTTTGTTAGTAATGCATTCCAACTTGACATTCCTCACGTCTAATGACTAAACTTGAGGAACCTCAACTTGTGCTGCTAATCATTTCAAGCCTATTCTTTAAAAAAAATAAGCATCCATATGGTTTTTGTCTAGATCTCTCCAATTACTTTTATCATGATATATTCAAATTTTTCGTTTCCATTAATCTCGACAGATGTTACGTAAACCATCCTGTTCATGTGGATTGGTTGAAGTTTCATCCATGCAATGGCGGGCATGGCCTCTAAGACGTGACAAAGCCAATATCCTACTGAAAGGGGGAGCATAATCTAAATGTACTCTAATATTTGACTAATATTGGCTTTTACATAGAATGATATAAAATGTGAGGTAAAATAATATTTATTTATTATTGAGTTTAATTAGTACATAGTATCATTGACAAAACTTATAATGTCAATATTTCGGGCTAGATAAAACCTAAATTTCACCAGAGATTGTTAGTCTTTCTTTGTGTAAATTAGAAATGATTATGCTAAGAAACAAATGTTTCCTATCCATCGTCAATCACAAAAAATAAATAAGGAATTTAATTTGTCATACTAATAAATATAAAGCTAGTTTAAATCTACGGACGTAAAAGAGAATCGTGACACCTTAACATGAAATTTAAGAAATTGGCCAGAAGTTAATTCCTTGCACTAAAGAAGTTTAAATAATTATTCTTTTGGCTTTATTTATTATAATTTTTGGGAGCAAAAGAGAGACAGAGCCCCTTGACCGCTCTAGCTCCGTAGTTGTGTTTAACTCTGAGCAGGAGAAGTTGTGATATAAATATACATTTTATTTGTCACATCGAACCTACACATTTAACCACCAAATTAACCTCATTAGTACGAGATCTTACTAATTAAACGTTAATCCATATAACGAATCAACTCAAATAAAGTAGTGTCATTTCATCGAAATTCTAATTATATGTAGATATCGACCTATTATGTTGTTGGCAGGAGGACTTTGGAGATATGTGAACATTGTGATCTTCACACGCACCAATTGACATAAAGTCAATTTTTGTCTCTCTATTGAATAGCTTGAAGGAGGATAATGTGTCCCGCTTGTGCAGAGACACATGTCAAGTACTTATTCAAATCTTTCATACGAAAACCAAAAGCACCTGCACTACGTCCAACATTCTAACCCACCTCCGACAAGTTTAGTCGCCATGCCCTTTTTCTCTCTTTCGTTTTTGTTTTGTCCATTTCAGAATCGACAAATTGTAGATCACCGCGAAAGGATGTTAAGTTTGCGGCCACCGATTTTGCCTGTGCACCATCGTCCAAGATAAAAATATGCGGAAGAATAAATCGTGCAATTTCTATATATATATATTGATAAAGAGTACGTTAGCATAACTACGTCACCCGGGTGTAACAATATGAACTCCACACCGTGCCGCAGAATATTCCGGTTGTGGGTATGTCTAGTCCAACTTTGCATTGTCCATCATATCAATGTTATGGCAAACTAACCACCAGGAGGTCTGCTAGAGTTGGGCCAACTGTCATTGAAACCCCACCAAAATGTCAACTTCCAGCTACTTATGGGCCTCTTTCGCTATTGGTACATTAGCATCCACGAGGGACACGTTATAGGAGACGAGTGCTTTCATATGGGTTCGTTGCTATATAGTGATGTTATGTTGTTGCGCCATAACCATGGCGAAAGTATGGTGGTTGGCTTGAATGCGCTCTAGTCATAGTTGTTGAGGCATGGAGCATATTTAATCCTTCTAAAAAGACCAAAAAAAAGGAAAAAAAATCCTTCTAAACAAATATAAACACAGACAGAAAAAGAGAAAAGAAAAAAAGGAATTGTTCCGGCAAATTTATTGCGCCAACCTACGACAAACCTCCATTGCCTTTGTCAACCCTAAAACCCAGCGTGGGTCATGAGATATTAAGGCTCCGTTCGTTTGGCGGAAAATATTCTCCTTTTGAAAAATATTTTCCCGGAAGTCATTTTCCTGAAAAATGTTTTCTCGGAACATAATTTTCCAGTGTTTGGCGACCATTATGAAAAAGTTTTGAAAAATATCTTTTGCCGGCGGTGGGCAGGCGGCAGCGGTGGCCAACGACCTTAGTGAAGAAGAAGAAGAAGAAGAAGAAGCTCCGAAAAATGATTTCCGCTTTTGAAGAAGCGGAAGTCATTTTCCATAGACTTAGGCTATTTTGTGAGGGGGGGAAGGAAAATATTTTCCCATGAAAAACGTTTTCCGCCTCCCGAACACCAGAAAATCCGGAAAATATTTTCCGGGAGAATTTTTTCCGCCAAAAGAACGGAACCTAAAAGCATTCTATGTCAACATATGAGAAAATTACCAAAAGAGTCCCAAACATATTGTAATTGAGCAAATTCAATCCTAAACTTTTTTTTGCCAATTAAGTCCTTAATCTTTTACATTTGTGCCAATTCAGTCCATCCGGTCAATTTTAGGAGGAAATCGCAAAAATGGATTACAGTCGTCTTATGTGGCACAATCGGTGCTGACGTAGATAATTTTTAATAATATTTTAAAAACTTTTATTTCTTTTTTCTTTTTTTCTTTTCTTTCTCTTTCTTTTTTTTCCCTTCTTCCTTTGGCCAGTGAGGTCGACCTCGCCGACCAGAAGCAAGGGTGACCTCGCCGACCACTGGCGAGGGCAAGCCTTGCCTGCCCTTGGCGAGGTTGACCTCATTGGCCAGAGGAAGAAGGAAGAAAAAAAAAAGAAAGAGAAAAAAATAAAAATAAAAGAAAATAAAAAAATTCGAAAAAAAAGTTAAAATATTATTAAAATTGTTCAAGTCAGCCCTAGCCACGTCCCAACATCCATATTAGCGATTTTTGGCCAAAATTGGCCAGATAAACTGAATTGGCACAATTAAAATAGATTTAAAACTTTTTTTGGTAATTCTCTTGTCAACATTTACAAGGGTGTTGAAAGAGAGAGGTGATGAAGTGGCTAAGAATGAACAATGACGATTACAATGATGTTCGTGGTGATGTCATTGGTCCCCTTATCTACAAGAGATTATTTGCAAAGGCCCTTTTTGTCCTTTTTAGGAAGGTAGGACATCTTTTTTTGTCGAAATAAAATTATATTCATTACTCAAAAGAATACATGAAAAGTACATAAATTTCATAACAAAGCAAATCGAAGTAGAATGAAACTTAGAATACTACAAAACAAAGCCAAATCCATTAAACAAGGAGGATCAATAGAGCACCGGTAAGATTAAGCACACACTCATTCTATAACAATGGATCTGTCAAGCGCAAAACATTCGACGCTTGATCATTGAATCTCGTATTATTGTCAGTGATGAGCACACACCGGAAATTTATTCTCCAATTACTTCAATGTTGCCGATTTGCGGTGCGCTCCCAGATTTGGCTTTCTCTACACCATCGTCGTAAGGAGACGACCAAAGCAAGTTGAACAAACATAGATAAAAAAAATTTGGAAGAGCAAATCTTTGTAGCTCAGCGATACGCCCAGAGCTCTTGCGATCACCATTGAAATTGGAGGCAGGGGATCTGTACACGGACAGAGCATAGGGGTATCGAATCCCTAGAAACATATTTATTGAAATCACTGATCTAGATCGAGAGAAGATAACTCCTACATTTAGAACCAAATCGGGAGAGTTTAAAGTCTTAGATCTAACTCTCCTGGATCAAGTTCTAGATGGGGGGAGAATAAAAAAAAAGGAAAAAGAAAACTCAACAAATCAATAAGAGAAGGAGGGGAGGGTCAGATTAGCCCAAAGCCTTCTCCATGACTAATGGCTGAAGAGGATGATAGAGAGGAGAAGAGAGAGCGAGAGAAAAAGACTTTTCAGCTACTCCCCTTGGATGGCGGAGTTTTGGAAGATAGGACCTTGAATCGCGAGGTTTTGGGCATAAAGTTTCACTTACCTGTAAAATGTGGAAAAATCGTTTTCTTGCATTAAATCCAAAGATTTTTCTAGTACTAGTTGTTAGGTCGAAATTTATGATACGAAAAAACAATTCCTAATAAATATGGAGGAAAATGTATCTTAGGAATTGAAAAATTTAAGTGTGGCCCTAAAAAGTGTCCACACAAATAACTTGAGAAAATGCATTTTAATTGTGGCATTCTCCACATATAATGAATTTTCGTGTCCGTCGTTGACCCGTGCAATTGTGAGACCAAATATGGCTTAAATTTTGCTTACAAGATCCTTTGTTAGTAATGCATTCCAACTTGACATTTCCTCACGTCTAATGACTAAACTTGAGGAACCTCAACTTGTGCTGCTAATCATTTCAAGCCTGTCTAGATCTCTCCAATTACTTTTATCATGATATATTCAAATTTTTCGTTTCCATTAATCTCGACAGATGTTACGTAAACCATCCTGCTCATGTGGATTGGTTGAAGTTTCATCCATACAATGGCGGGCATGGCCTCTAAGCCGTGACAAAGCCAATATCCTACTGAAAGGGGGAGCATAATCTAAATGTACTCTAATATTTGACTAATATTGGCTTTTACATAGAATGATATAAAATGTGAGGTAAAATAATATTTATTTATTTTTTAATTTAATTAGTACATAGTATCGTTGACAAAACTTATAATGTCAATATTTCGGTTAGATAAAACCTAAATTTCGTCAGAGATTGTTAGTCTTTATTTGTGTAAATTAGAAATGATTATGTTAAGAAACAAATGTTTCCTATCCATCGTCAATCACAAAAAATAAATAAGGAATTTAATTTGTCATACTAATAAATATAAAGCTAGTTTAAATCTACGGACGTAAAAGAGAATCGTGACACCTTAACATGAAATTTAAGAAATTGGCCAGAAGTTAATTCCTTGCACTAAAGAAGTTTAAATAATTATTCTTTTGGCTTTATTTATTATAATTTGTAGGAGCAAAAGAGAGACAGAACCCCTGCTTGACCGCTCTAGCTCCATAGTTGTGTTTAACTCTGAGCAAGAGAAGTTGTGATATAAATATACATTTTATTTGTCACATCGAACCTACACATTTAACCACCAAATTAACCTCGTTAGTATGAGATCTTACTAATTAAACGTTAATCCATATAACGGATCAACTCAAACAAAGTAGTGTCATTTCATCGAAATTCTAATTATATGTAGATATCAACCTATTATGTTGTTGGCAGGAGGACTTTGGAGATATCTGAACATTGTGATCTTCACGCGCACCAATTGACATAAAGTCAATTTTTGTCTCTCTATCGAATAGCTTGAAGGAGGATAATGTGACCCGCTTGTGCAGAGACACATGTCAAGTACTTCTTCAAATCTTTCATACGAAAATCAAAAGCATCTGCGCTACCTTCAATATTCTAACCCACCTCCGACAAGTTTAGTCGCCATGCCCTTTTTCTCTCTTTCGTTTTTGTTTTGTCCATTTCAGAATCGACAAATTGTAGATCACCGCGAAAGGATGTTAAGTTTGCGGCCACCGATTTTGCCTATGCACCATCGTCCAAGATAAAAATATGCGGAAGAATAAATCGTGCAATTTCTATATATATATATTGATAAAGAGTACGTTAGTATAACTACGTCACCCGGGTGTAACAATAAGAACTCCACACCGTGCCGCAGAATATTCCGGTTGTGGGTATGTCTAGTCCAACTTTGCATTGTCGATCATATCCATGTTATGGCAAACTAACCACCAGGAGGTCTGCTAGAGTTGGGCCAACTGTCATTGAAACCCCACCAAAATGTCAACTTCCAGCTACTTATGGGCCTCTTTCGTTATGGGTCGATTCACGGTTTAACTTATACGTCCGGCGGATCTAATCAGCCAAAGGAATTCTGCTTGGGGACAAGTTACATGGAATACACCATTGGCATCCACGAGAGACACGTTTTAGGAGACAAGTGCTTTCACATGGGTCCGTTGCTATATAGGGAGTTGCTATATAGGGAGAGATAAATTATTTCTGTACGCAATAAAAGTGGGATTCTAAATGTCAAAGAGAAATAATAAGATAATCTTGATTGCCTATTTTGTTCTCTCTCTTCCACACTTTGTGCTGCTACGAATCCTCCTGAATTGTCTTCTTTTGACCAAGAATATCTCCCTCTCGATTTTTTTTAAATTTTCTTATTGCAATATGGGCTCCAGTCATACTTCTTCTGACCGAGAACTTAATAAGGCCTCACTACCTTGAATTTTAGTCAAGTAAATCAAGCTTTTATGAATTTCGACTTCCCAAAGGATAATGGGCTTGGCCAATAATTTTCTTCACCGTGGGCTTAGTCCAATTTCTTTAAGTTCAGAGCCATCCATTTAAATCCATCCGTTTCCAATCCAATGCAAATGTAATAATTAAACTATGTGATAAATGCTCCTATATGTCATGCAATTTTAATATTTTTGTTTAGATAATAACCCCCAAATTTCTATGCAATTTTATTGCTAAATGATTAGCCAAAATTTTGGTGTCAACATATGGCATTCGCTTATCATGAGTCGACCATTGATGAAAGTTCCACCAGAGACACTATTCCCTCGTCGGCGAAGGCCACAGTAAGAGGCCATCGCAGTTAGCTTCTCATACTCCTTACTATGCATATGTGTAATGCGTTTTTGTTGAATTGTTTGCCATTGATTTAGTGATTTTTAGTTGATGTTGGAAATTTGTTGTTGACGTTAGTTTTGTGGCCGGAATAAATGATGGCCATGGTGGCCGACGATCTGTTGATGGGCATGAATGATGACGGCAAAGGTAAGTCAGTGTTGGTAGCTGATGGCCGGAGAAGTTTTGTTTCGGCGAGCTCGAAAGAAGTCCAAGCAAGCTTGAAGGCATGAGGAAATGCTCTCGGTGAAGGAGTCTTGGGAGGAAGACGTGCAGGAAAAAGAAAAAAATAAAAATAGAAATAAAAAAAGAAAATAAAAAAGGAAATAAAAAATTAGAAAAGAAATTAAAATCTGGATATAATAAGAGTCGGGTTGGATCCAATATATAGAACCGGGTCAGATTTGAGTGTTGTGGGCTGGAGGATGGGCTGAGTAAATGGGCTGAATATTGATGTGTTTGGGTGAGCTTAAGTGAATTGAAGACCAAAATTAGAAATTGGGCTTGAGCCTCATTAGTCCATTATTATATTCGGACCGGGTCTTAGAGAATGGTCCGAATCCAAACCCAACCCGAACTTCTAGAGTTCGAATCAAACCAATGAATCAAACGGGGTTTCCCTGACCCGGTCAAAATCCATTTTTCAATAAAAAAATAAAAAAATTTGGAAATTTTAAAAAAATTAAAAGTGTGGGAAAAGCTAAAAAAAAATTAGAATTCACCTAGTTTAGGGCTTTTAATAAACATTTTAGATTTAAACAAAAATTGAACCCAAAATTGAATAAGCCTTTAAGGCTTTACCATAATGTCGCAACCTTACCTTAGGTGCATCACTTAGAGGTTCGGTTAATGGATTATTAAGAATAAACTTAGTTCAGTCTCTTTCAAGCCTATACCAATTCGCAACTTAGGTTCAAGTTTTTAACATGCAATATCATTTCAATTTGGAGTAACCACTAATCTATTTCTTGATAGGTCGATTAGAAACTCAAGTATTTGGAGATTTACTTTACTCTTACAAATTTGAAATTATGAGGTCGGAAACTTGATTACGCTAGATTACTCTAACGCACTTTCGGTACATTTTCTCTTTTATTCAAAAAATGTTTAGCAGGTAGCTTAAATAGATTTTAAATCTATTCACTAACATGTGAGATGATTATGCAAGTGCATAACCAGTAATGAAACACCTAATATTCAAAGCAATGAATAAATTGCAAGATAAGGAGGGTGCGCTTACCTCAAAGCAACGAAAACATCTACAATGTTAGCTATAAAATCACATTATTATCCTAAATATGATTTCTAATTAACATGCAATTCCACTAAAATTTTTTTAAGGTTGTCTCTTATTTAAATGAGGACTAAACTATATGCAATGCATGTAATGCACTTACTCTAATGCGATGATGTACAAAGCATGCCTATACTAACATGATACGCAATTCTTATTTAAATGACTTAACATGCAATTTCTAAGGATGAGCAAAATTGATGACATGCAAGCGATAACACGACAAGTCATAAATGACATGACAAGATGACATGCAACATAGCATATGTGAATGATGTAGCGAGGTGACATGCAACATGACATACGTGACATGTGGAAATGACATGGCAGTGATGATGCAAGCATAATGCAATTAATCTATATGACACGCCCATAATATTATTTTTTATTTTTGATATTTTAAGACATGGAAGTCTATCTAAATTAGAGATAGAATCTTACTTATTCTGCACACGACATCCATGAAGAATTTAAATAAAAGATTACGATAGTTTAAAAATAACCCATTGTCTTACGGGTTAATTAAAGATTATCGCAATCTTAGGCACAACATCCAATATAAGTTAAAGTAATTAAAAAAATTATCAGAAATCTTTACGGATCAAATTAATCATTAAATTGACTCTACTCAATAATGCCCTAATTGGATAATGCTTAAATCTCGATCCAATCAATTAGATAACACAATCTATCCATAAATAACAATTGAATAATTTAAATCAAATCGGATAGAATCATTACTAAATTTAGGCTCGCAATGAGGGACTTTCGGATTTGTGGCTATCAGTAAATGAAGAAAATGGAAGAACTTTTTCTTCTATTTCCAGTATACAAGTACATTGGCCAATTTATAGGACAATGATAAAACATAAACACAGGAAAGAAAAAACATGGGATTTCAATTTCCTATTCTATGCAATTAATTAAGGACTGAATCAATTAGCCTATAATCTAATCACAGTCAATATCCTCCAAATCTTCAATCATATCTTCAATACTCCCCCTCAAGCTGACGATCTGTATATGTCAAGAATGCCTAGCTTGCTCAGTAGATATGAACGTTGTTTTTGGCAAAATGCCTTAGTGAAAATGTCTGCGAGTTGCTCCATAGTTCCGATTCCTTTTAAGACGAGTATCCCTTCTTGAATTTTATCTCGAGTGAAGTGACAATCGACCTCTATATGCTTCATTCTTTCGTGAAAAATTGGACTCGCTACTAGCTTGAGTGCAGCATCATTATCACAAAACAACTTGCTTGGTCCATTAACCTCTACTCCAAGGTCCAAGAGTAGGCCTCGTATCTAGACTATTTCACAAACAGTTTTCGTTGTGGCTCGATACTTAGATTTAGCAGATGACAATGATATAGTTGACTGTTTTTTCGTTTTCCATGAAGTTAAGGACTTTCCCAATTTGATGCAAAAACTAGTGATGGATCTCTTGGCCATCGAGCAAGTAGCATAGTTTGTATCACAATAAGCTATTATCTTCATGTTGCAGTCACGAGACAAAAATACACCAAGTCCTAGGCATCCCTTCAAATATTTTACCACTGTCAGTGTTGCGTTCATATGAGACTGTTTTGGACTATATATGAATTGACTAAGTATTTGCACTGCATAACATATGTCAGGTCTTGTCATAATGAGATATATCAGTTTCCCAACAAGTCGTTGATATCCTGATGGATCCTTAAGTAATGGATTCTCGATAGAAGAAGATGAACCCATATCATACTCTTGTGTTGTCACTTTAGTATTCTGCTCAATAGGTATGACAGTTGGCTTACATCCTGCTTCAGAAACAATCTCCAAGATGAATTTTCATTGACTAAGGTTGATACCTTTGTTGGACCAAGCGATCTCAATGCCAAGAAAATATTTGGAAGGTCCTAGATCTTTGATTTGAAATGTAGAATGGAGATATTTTTCGAACTTTTCAATAGCATATTCATCACTTTCCATGATAAGTATATCATAAACATATATCGATAAATAAATCGATGATGTACCTCTAGTCATGGTAAACAAGGCTTAGTCATGTTTGGAGTGCTGGAAGCCTGCTTCTATGAGCACATTAGTAAATTTGGCATACCATTGTTGAGAAGCTTGTTTAAGCCCATATAGAGATTTATGGAGACGACATCCTTGAGACTCCCCCTCTCTACGTAAGCCCTATGGAAGTTCCATATATATTTCTTTGTCCAAATCCCCATGTAGAAATGCATTATGAACATCCATTTGGTGCAGTTGCCAATTACGAAATGCAGTAATGGATATAAAGGAGTGAACGGTTACCTCCTTGGCCATTGGAGAAAATGTTTCATGATAATCAAAACCCTCTTGTTGTGTGAATCCTTTAGCCACTAAGCGAGCCTTGTATCGTTCAACAGTGCCATCCACTTTATATTTGATTTTGTATACCCATTTGCACCCAATGGTTTACGACGTGGGGGTAAAGGTGAGATGACTAGCAATGATCACCTAAAGGGGGGTGAATAGGTGATTTGAAATAATTCTTAATCAATTTAAAGCGAAAATAATTGATCAAAGGTAAAGTCGGAACATCGTACAGATTTTGAACAATCTTTAAATAGCAAATAAGTAAATGTGCAATGCAATAAATAAAATGAGTTTAAAGGATGAGAAAAATTGCACACAATACTTACAGTGGTTTGGCTGGATTTTACTAGATGATCAATCAAGAGATTACAAATTATGAGTGATAACTTTCTGAGAAAAATATGTCACTCTTTCTCACTTAATCACTCTCAAATCGTTTTCTCAAGATCACAAATTTCAGCTCACGAAAGACAAGTCACACTGGTCAGAGCAAGGTCTTTGGACTCTTCAATCGGAACACCAATATAGTCGTACTTTTTGTCTAAGGATCAAAGAATCTTCTCGACAACACGAACATCTTCAACATCTTCTCCATTTCTTTGTTTTTTGGTTGACTATTGCCAACACTTTTGTGAAATAATCGACAATCAATTCATATTTTTTCACACAGATTGCCTCAAATTCACCTCTCAAAGTTTGAAGGCGAATCTTCTGAACTTTTCAACTCCTTGGTGTGTGTTGCGAAGAATCTCCCATGCTTCCTTAGAAGTAGAAGCATTCGACACCTTCTCAAACATTGAATCATCTAAAGCTTGATAGATGATTGACAGGGCATATTGATCTTTTGCTCAAACTTTCTCGAAGGCATTCCTCTGGTTTTGATTCAACGCAGTGCCGTCCTCTGGCTCATCATAGCTGGTGTTGACAACTTCCCACACACTATAGGTGCCGAGTAAGGCTTTCATTCTAGCAGCCCAATTACCATAATTTTCTTTAATAAGACAAGGGTATTGCAAAGGAAGTTGATTGTTTGTTGAGGCCATGATGATAAACCGTAAGCTCTGATACCAATTTGATGGGAAATAATTTGTAGGTGAAGATATTCTCAACTCAAGACACATAAGGAAGAGGAGATCAATAGACTTTTACTTCGATTTCATTTCACCTTATCTCCCAATTGTCAATGTAATTACAGCACACACCTTTATATAGACTAGTTACATGTCTATTGAACAAACTCTTAAATGACTCATAAATAAGACCAACATTCCAATTAGGTAGACTCCTGGGAACTCTCAAAACATTAAATAGATATCGAGACGCGAAGAGATGCTTGGAAAGCAACAATATAATAAAGAATCATGCACCGAACAGTCATTGACATTATTGACATCGAGGTAATTGCTCGACAAGTTCAACCTCGACTCGACAACTCATCGATAGTCTCAACATTCATGAATTTGGTTTAATTTCTAACATTTTCTTCATCAGAGGAATCATATGAATGCCCTCCTATGACCAAGTCTATGAACCGGTGGTCATCGATGAAGTCGATGATGTGGACGCTGGACGCAGGTACTCGGCTTGCCGCCGCCACCGCCACCACTGCCGCGAGAGGGGTTGGACAGCGCCAGTAAATCCATGTATCTTCGACGGCGGAAGGAAGAAAACAGGAGTTCAAACGAGGTTAACAGAAGGATGAAGTCGAAGATGGACGATGACGTTGGTTGGTACCCCAGAGATAACCCAACATGTTCCCGTACTGAAAAGCACATTTCATTAAGAGGACGCCTTATAGATAACCTTGAATGCCATTATGTAAATAGCCCAAAATCATCGGTATGCTTTCTCTTCTAGAATATCCTCTAAGGGAGGGTTTGTTTGGGTGAAAAAAAGTTTCTCAAATTAAATTTTTGGACCTTCACACATTTGGTTTGCTGAAAAATGATGAGTCAATAGAAAACCATTTACTGTAAAATATATATATGCACACTTAAAATTAGGAAATGAATTCTCTAAACTTGAAAAAAAAAATTTCCTAGAAAATGATTTCTCTGAAAATATTTTCCTTTATGATGAAATTTTCCCTAATTTCACTATAAACTTCATGATAAAGGAAAATATTTTATATTGAAATTTTTTTCACATAAAATGATTAGTTTTCATTTGTTTATTGGTTTAAGGAAAGTGATTTCCCTCTTACCAGAATGAGAATTCATTTCCCCCCAATTTAAGCTTATTTTTTTCAGTCCACTCAAAACGTTTTCCATACATGATTAGTTTTTAGTCATCTAAACATCAAAATAATCAGAAAATAATTTTTCGGAAACAGTTTTCCTTCGAACAAATAGATATTAAGTAAATTAGGCTGTCTTTTGACCCTTTGAGTTGCTGGTCATTAATGTCGGAATATTATTTTTGTACAGAGATGTTGCTGTGGAGGGCGTTGTTTTCACGAACAAAATGATACTTGGTTTTATCTGCTAAGAAAAGAACATCGCATCTAAAAAGTAATTACCGTTGGAAAGAAAAGCGCATATTACGTCGTGTTGCACGTTTCCCTCCCTTCTCAATTTTATGATATTGAACTACGTTTCCCACCCTTCACCGTCGCCGGGATAGGAGTATGACAACGCCAATGTCTCCATGTCTCTACAACGGCGAAAGGAAGAGAAAAACAGAAGATCGCTTAAGGTTAATCCAAAGGATGAAGAAGAAGAAGATGATGATGATGGATGAAACATTTCGGGCGAAACCTGCTTCTTCTTCTGATTCGTCGGCAGATTGATCTCTCAAGATGATCATGGAACAAACATTAGAGATCAGTAAACTTTGTGGAAACGTATCATCTTTGTAGATAAACCCTCACTCTAGTGATACTGTTGCCTATTGGACGGAACGAGTACACTGCATTTAAATTAATACATACAAAAGAGAAGCATTCTGGACATTTCATCTCTATTCCTTTGATGTTACACATTGAAACCGTACAGAACATTGGCTATTTCATCACGTCAAAAATCAAACTAACAATTTCACCCGTGCCTATTCCATTGTAGACCCATTAAACGAGTAAATCAGGTCAAAAATGGTCTAACCTAAATAAAGCATTATAACCCGTTTTGACTCATTTTTGTACACTGTAAATTGTAGTAGCACATACCTGACTCAACTCATATTGCTAAAACATTTCCATATTTAACACAATTTAGAAAAATCCATACTCAAACTGATATGAGAGTGCAGAGTGAGTGCGAGATCGAATGAGGGGGAGAGAGAATGAATAGAAAGTCACAGATGTAGGTTGGGTCTAAATAAGTTATAAATCTATTCATGACATATTACTTAAATATAACTAACCCATTTAATAACTCAACTCATCATATATGGATTAGGCAATAGGTTTGTGACACATTTTAACATATCTATTCCATTATGACCCCAAGAGCTCCTACATGGCTGCTTTGACTGATACTTTAACCAAAGGTGCAGATATAACGAACAATTTACTTTATAGTATAGGTTTGTACTTTCCGTCATTCCGAATTAGATAGCCGAGAGTATCTCCGGCTAGATCTTTAATCGGTGCATCATATATACAGACATCACTCATGGATAAATTTAACCCCTGACCCAAAATCATCTTAATCCTCTCAATTCTAGAGTGCTTTATGAGTAAATTGAGCTCGTCGTTAACTCTTTGAGGAAACTGGTCAGTGATGTCGGAAAATCTGTTGGGTAAAGATGTTATTGTCGAGGATGTTGTGTTTCACGAACAAGAAGATACTTGGTTTCATTTGCTAAGGAAAGAACATTCAGTGTTTGCCCCGTTTTGTGGGGAACGCCCATAGCTTCTTGCACTTAAAGCACTAAGTACACCACCAATAAATCATAAACTATGCTTACTGTGATACCGGTATCCTAAACTATTTTTAATACTGCCAAAACCCTAAAATTGTACTAATGTGATAAAAATAGCCCTTGTCTACTACAAAGAACACTAAACTTTGCACCCTCTGACCCCCACAAAAAATGCTAGCATGATACAAATTCTTTTGTCACTGATATTCCAAACTTGTACAAGTTGATGACAATACTCTTCGTCTATCACCAACTATGATAAATTCTACTCATTGTGATACCAATATCCTAAACTCTTTTTTCGTGTCATCAATACTCCTAAACTTGTACTAGTGACCCAAACTTATTTTGCTTTTAGAAAAATTTTAATGAGCTAGTCCAATGGTGTGTGTTTAAGTCATACGGTGTCTAACACGCTTCCTAGTACCTTGATATTTATTTGATCATAATTTCATATTTTAGACAAAAGAATTGCTTTTTCGCATAGAGATGGTAATAGCAAAATAACACCACATAATGCACCATGAATAATGCCAACTGGTTTGCAAAAAGCTTGGTCCCGACTTCGAATCCCAAGCGCATCTCAATCACAAAACATTCCTGTTCATCTGACCTGATGCCAAGGTGTGAGTTCAACTTTGTCTACACACCTGCACCATGATGGGGTTGAAGTGACGCGATCGTCCTCGCGGACTTTATTGTTCAAGTAACGTTCTGTAATGAGCATAAAATCCTTTTTAGATGCTTACAGATTTTCTTAATATTGGTCGCCTCTTCCGGGTAGCTTTTCTTTTGTCCAAAAACGTTCTTTCAAACACAGTTCTTCTATCTTTTGTCTCGTGTTCCTTGGATCCGCGGTTATAAATAGGGCAGGCATATTAACTTCTTCCCTCACCACACCACCTAACCTCCGCACTCTCTTTCCTCCACTTCTGCTCTCTCCAACAGCCAAAAGCCTAGAGACTCTTCTCTTTGAGATTCAAGATAATGGCGAGCAATATCGCTGCCCAATCTGGTGGGTCGGATAGCATCACGCCTCCGCCGGTTGACCAGAACATGTTTGCGAACCTGCTCGCCATTCTCGACAATAAGAAGTTCAGGAAGGGGATGTTGGAAACTCACGCTCCCAGCGAAGGAGACGTCGATGTCCAGCATTTCTTCCTTCTCGTCAAAAACACCCTCAGTGAAGCAACCATGATTGTTGACTCCGTCATCAACCCTAAGGTAAAAACCGAAATAATCCGGTATATTTTACGTATGCACGAGCGCGTGTGCGAGAGCGATAAACTCCAAACTGATTGTCTTTTTTTACTGGGTAAGCTTGGCAATCTATCAAACGTATGTGTCTATGGCATATAAACCGCCGTAAATTCGACTGTTGTTACTCAAATAAACCCCAAATATCGTCAACTATAGCGGACCTAGAAATTTAGGTTGGAGGAGAGACCAAAGTATTCAACTATATTCGTAAGCATAGCAATTTTTATAGACTTTTCCACTTCATATAAGAACTATCTAGCTTGCACTCTCTTTACTACTTCCGGGAAAATTACCAAAAAAGTCATAAACCTTTTACAATTGTGCCAATTCAGTCCTAAACATTTTACAAATAAGCCAATTCAGTCCATTTGGCAGGCCAGCGCTGACGTGGCCGCCAGCTGGCTGACGTGGCACCGACCGGCGATCACGTGACAATATTTTAATATATTTTTTAATATTTTTGAATTTTTTTTTTCTTCTCCCTCCTGGCCTGTCCCCGGGAGGAAGGCTCGCCAGGCGAGGGCCCGCTCAGCGAGAGGCGGGTTCTCGCGCCGCGGTGGGCAAGCTCGCCCAGCTCCGGCGAGCTCCGCCCCGCCTAGATCCGACGAGGCGGGCTCGCCGCCATGGCGAAGCCGCCTTCGCCCGGCTCGAGGCGGCGAGCTCGCCCGGCTATGGTGGAGGCGAGCCGGGCCCTCGCCGCACGGTGCGAGCTCGCCCAGCCAAGGCGAGCTCTACCTCGCCAGGAACTAGGTGGAAACTTCGCCATGGCGCATGGCGGCAATCTTTGTTAAGGTACTTATTTCGAAAATATTAAAAAATATTAAAATATTATCACGTGGGACGCCATCGAATTGGTCAAAAACTAAATTGACTTATTTGTAAAAGGTTTTTTTTTTTTGTTAAGGTACTTATTTGTAAAAGGTTTAGGACTGAATTGGTCAAAAAAAAGGTTTAAGACTGAATTGGCCAAAAAAAAAGGTTTAGGACTGAATTGGCATAATTGCAAAAGGTTTAGGACTTTTTTGGTAATTTTCCCTACTACTTCCCTTGGTTATACAGAGAACTGTCCTTCACATCTATACTTCCTGCACCTTACGGTGCATGTACCTTGAGCAAATATTTCATGAACCCTAACACATTTAATTGCACGTATACAGTGATGGAGACTATGCAATTAATCAAACACAGTTAGGGGCTGACATCTCTCTCTCGATCTCTCTCCTCTCGACCACGCTTACTTTTTTACTTGCTATTCTTTTTGCATGGCCAAGGAGAACAGAGAAAGATAAAGCAATTATTCTGAAAAAGTATTCTCCATGCACTGCAACATTCAGCGCTTGGATAAAGCAAATTCGTAGGGTTTCCTTTTTCCTTTCAATTAGAACATGCACTGTCGTTGTGGAAAAATTACACAAACAGCATATTATAATTACTGTTTTCATTCGCCAAACTGGAATTAGTGAGGGGCCTAGCTGCGAAGAGTCCTTTTCGATGAGTAGAACTGTTGAAGGGTCAAAAGAAATTAATGGTATTATTTGAATGGCTAGAGAAGAAAATATCTCGATCGATTGTTATCCCAAAAGTAATATATAAAATTTTCATATTCCACATGCGCTCTTCCATTTCCCTCTATTATGTTGGAAAAGGACGAATTGCCAGAGAATCTTCAACAGGTAAAATTAGATAAAATTTGCCAGAAGGTTTCCTTTGCCTAATCAGGAAGCAATCCACTGGCAGTCAATTTGTGGTGGGTATCTAATTATGAGATTATCAGTTTATCCATAAATCGACGACACACAAATGTGATACAACATAGGGGATTAAATTGAACTCATAATAAGTTATTACTCATTTAATTGATTACACCCTATATCTTATTAAGGATTTTCATTTATACTCTTCTTCTGCAGGGTTTGGGCAGGCAAACTTTTATTTTTACTTTGAGAATGCGCAAGTTGCGTAAATAGCCAATGATTTAGAAAGTATTTTCTTAAATATGATTGATTATATGACTTGAAAATAATTAAGCATAAATTGTTACCGTTGGTGAATTTTTTTAAACGATACAAATAATCATTTTTTGGATAATATTTTAAAAATCTTTGATTTTTCGCCCAAAAAATTGCACCATTAATAATTACTTTCACCACTAATGAATTTTTTCCGTAAAAAACTGAGAATGTTTTAAATATAAAATTATGATCACAGGTATATAGAGGATGCGATTTCTGTGGGATAACTATGCATTTTTTTAGTTTAGCAGTTGAAAACCAAGAAATTTTTCCCCTCATTTCGTTTAATTAGTACCTCCCTCCCTTTCTAACGACAAGGTCTACATATGGATACACTGTAGGGCACTCAAGGATCTGGAAGCACAGAATACAAGCTACCAAACGAAGGCTTCAATCCACCCATAGCAGCAATCAACGAAGTGGCTTGTCAGGTATTTTATCATATCCCTCCTAATAATTGATTTTCATCAAGTAAAGATAATGGCTTTTGTGTTTGGCTATTTAACTGATTACAGCTTGGAAATAACTACTCCCTTGTATCAACATTATTGTGATCATGTCATCAGATCACATGCAAGGCATTAGATACCAAAAATGTGCACAATACGATGGACTTGCTCCTTCGTGAGTTGTTGAGCTACTCGTGGGTCACTAAGGCTGTGATTACCCTATCGTCGCTGGCTCTACTCTATGGTGACTTGGCGACTCGCCCAACCATCGGAAAAGCTCGTGAAGTCGATGGCCATACTGAAGGGGTTGCCTGCAATCACAAAGCCTCCGGATGTGCAAAAGATCCAAGTGTTTAGAGATCTGAATGATATCATTAAGATCACATTGAGCATGACCGAGTGCATCGTGGAGTTTGAGCATGACAGTAAAGATGTTCCCGAGCTGTCCACAACAATCGACATTGCAAGCCGCGCCTATCAGATCATCACCTGTGTCCTCGCTTGCTCAATTCAGTTCACCAGACTCATCAGCCTCGTCGATGAGTACGATTCACTAATCATCTCTTCCTTTGTGTCTCTTTTTTTGGAAAAAGCGTGTTTTACTGCTTTTATTTTATTTCTGTATCAGAACATGTAATGAATTATATGACATTATTTCAACAGACTCAATTTTTTTTAGAATGTTTTTTTCCCCTTTATGCTTAAAGAGGGCTTCCTGTAATTTTTAGCTACAAGAAAAAAGATCTCCCAAGCCTTTGCTGGGAAAATGAACAAGATATACCACAGTGTCAAGGCAGATTTTGAAGATTACAAACACCAAAAGGGTAATACTTAATCTCACCAATTTCTGATTATTATGCTCTAACTTTTGGACGACCGTTCCAGTCACTTTCAATCTGAATGCAGAGGAAAAGAGAGAGTATCAGAGTCTGGAGCGACTTTTCAATGCCCGTACTGATAATGTGGAGCTCATCAAGGCCTTGTTTTACTTCAAGGCCGATCCTCAGCCACTCGTCCTAGGCTCAGAACCGGTTCAGTCTTCTAACTCTCTAATTCGATATCAGTTTGGGTTTTTTTTTTTTGACCAAACTTTATGTTTCTAGTTGAATACCAAAATGATGCTATGGTCGTAAACTCGTCCTTTCAAAGAATTTTATTTCAACGGTTTGTCAAAATCAAAACGCAAAATTTGTTTTCACCTAGGTGGCACTTATTTACCGAGTTGGCCCTCGCGTAAATTTGTCTTGTTGACTTTAGTGGTAGGGTCCAAAGAAGTGATGTTGGTTATCCATGATTATCGTTCCAGAGCAAAAAGTATAACCTCGAGTCCCTACGAAGGAAGAATGTGATGCTGCTGATCTCCGACCAAAACTTGAGCGTTGACGACATTTCCATCCTTGAAAAGATCTACAAGGAGCCCAAGTTCAAAGAGGAGGGCTATGAGATCGTGTGGGTCCCGATCATTGAGCAAGAAGGCGAGGACGTGATCAACCAGTTCAAGAATCTACAGTCGCAAATGCCGTGGTACTCGGTGCACTACCCCACACTTATCAACAAGGTGGCCATCAAGATCATCAAGGAGAAGTGGCACTTTAGGCGAAAGACCATTGTGACTGTGTTGGATCCACAAGGAAGAGTCTCAAACCAAAATGCCATGAGCTTGATTAGGGTTTGGGGATGGCAAGCTTTCCCTTTCACTGATTCAGTAGGAGCAGACCTTTGGAAGCGGGACATTAACCGGTTTGAGCTCTTGGTGACTGACATGATCTTTCCTAAGATACATGAAGCTGTAAGTATTTCTTTGTTTTTTTTTTCTTTTTCACTTTTCTATTATCCTTTTGCTTTATGAAGAAACAGTGCTCTGACTTAATTCAGAAAACGATGTTAATTAATCTGATGAAGGGATTAGAAAAATCTTAATTTTAATCTAGAATCGAGAGATTTATTGTATAAAAAGATAAACTAAGAAGACCATTTCGCATTATTATAGTGTCTATTTATAGATAACACATACGACTCATCTTATACTAAAGTAGGCTTCATTAGAATTTTCGTGATAAATTTGAAATTATAAGAAGATTGTAGTTTGCTATATAACGTGGAGATACGAAGACTGACCGTAAGAAATTTTTATTTTTATTGATCGCACATTCGCTTCATATGATTGATCAGATCAAGTCTGAGAATTACATCCTCCTTTATGGAGCTGAGGACCCCAGGGCAATGAAGGAAATTGAGGAGCAACTGAAGAAGATCAAAGACGATAGCATCCCCATCGACTACCACAATGTCAACATACCGCTCTTCTGGAGCCGCCTCGAGAGCTGTATGCACTTGAAATTGCAAACCAACGCGAATGTGCCCGATGCCCTCGTGCGAGACATCCTCAACCTCTACACCTACTTCAAGAAGCACGGCGGGTTCGTGGTCCTCACAAAGGGGTCACGGATCGTGACCATCGACACGATAGTCAGTGTCAGGAAGGTTTTCTCCAAATACTCTGATTGGAAGGAGCAGATGAAGCAGAGCGGGAAGACGTTCGAAAAGGCCTTCATGGATTTCCGCAACCTGGCCTACGTCCCTTCAAGGTGCAACGACTTCTGCATTCCCACTATAGTGGATTACATCCCGGAGAATATGAAGTGCCCGGATTGTCCTAGCATGATGAAGATCAATTTCAGCTTTGAGTGTTGCCATGGAGAACGTTAGTGAACCTATCTATCCCTCTGCTGGTTCATGTCCACAATAAAGTTGCCACGTGAGTTCTTTGTAAACCGGGACATGAATAAAGGGGCTGTTTGCTCTGTCCCAGGGTGTGTATGTTGCCTACTTTAAGGCAACCTATGTATAACTTGGCATGTCCGAGTACATTGTTTGAACAAGTAGTTTCGTTCTGAAAATGCTTTGTTCTTCTTTCTCATTCTCCTTGCTATCTATAGAATGACAATAGACCGTCCAAAAGTAACATAGAAAACGGATGAGCAACTTAACAATTGAATAATCAGTCACGCTTAAACTGTTAGAGTACTTACAAACTTCTAAAAAGTATGAAACCTTAGAGCAATTGGCAATAGTGTCACGAATATCTCCAAGAACTCAGTTTCATCCTCTTGATAACATGTTACAACCATGCCTGACCAACCCCAACTCACAAAACACAAGCCCAAACCATATATGCATGGCGGCTTGGACCTAACCCAAGCCTTCTTCAAGCCGATCCAGAACATCCTGTTCCCATTGCGCTCCAAGCGCCACACAAAGATCGCTGTCGTTGGGGTTGGCAACGTCGGCATGGACATCGCCCAAACCATCCTCACCCAAGACCCCACTGATGAGCTGGCCCTCATTGACACCAATCCTAACAAGCTCTGCGGCAAGATGCTCGACCTCCAGCAGGCCGCAGCCGTTCTCCCTGTTGAAAATATATCTAGAGTTTGAGCCCGTGAACGAAACTCGACTCGAAATTATTTGTGAAGAGGTCTGAATATGTTAAATTGGATATTTCCTTATATGAAATTGGAATCAACGAAGAAAACAGGGAAAAGGAAATATACGAAATTAACTGTCCTAACATGTGTTGGAGTTCGGGCCACTAAAAAGTCTTAAATTGGAAAGTCCACATGGACTTTGAATTTGACCTTGATTCGGACATGCATGGACTTATGGTATCAGAGCCAAGGGGCAGATAAAGATATTTGATATAAATTTATTCGCAGTAAAGACGATTTCCTTTGTGGAGATCTTTTCTGGTGATTTCTGGATGTGTTCCAGGCAGTAAAACCCTAAGTGGTAGTAAGTCCGTTGGTAAGCATCGCCGAAATCCACTGAAAAGATTTAAAGTAGTCTTTTGCAATGAATTTATTAAGAAGATCTGATTCTTCCTCTAGTTCTTTATCACAAATGTCCTTAGATCAAGGACCAATAAATAGAGAAGAAATAAATATAGAAGATTTTAATAAGTCTATTGAAAACTGGTTTATTCCTAAAGTAAAGCTCGATAAGATTTATGAACATTCTAAATTCAAGCTCTTTGGAAACAATGACTATGTCATCGTTACCGGAAGAACGTGATGTTCCACTTTCTAATTCTTTTGCTTCAATACAACTTTTAAATAAAGATTCTATAAAGAAACATTCCCAGAAATGGAATTATATGCATATAGGATTGATACAGGTTGGTGCAAAACCCCTTACCAAAGAAGGATTGGATACTTCCTTACTTCTTGTTTTGAGAGATGCAAGACTCTTAAAATACGATGAATCCATTCTAGGAGCCGTAGAAACAAGTCTATGCAGTGGACCAATCCATTTTGATAGTCGTCGTGGTCTTACGATTTCTCTCAAAGACAAAAATATTTTGAAATCCCTCACTCTTCAAATAAAAACTCATAATTACTCCATAGCTGAAGGTTCCATTCCTATTTCTCTCATTTACAGAGTTTACTACAAAGTTTTGAATTCTGCATTTGGTAGCAAAGCTTTTAAAATAAATTCCAATGGAGAAACTCTTTTGTTGCAAACAGACATTTCTAGAGCAAACATTACTATCCCTAGGACTATTCCTTGGAATCATATAACACTTCCTGATCAATGGGAACTCGAGAACCAGGTTCCCCAACCGATCGTTCAAAATTCTGATCCTACCAATATCATTCAACATCTTGAAGGTAGGGTAACTATTCAATTTTCTAGAAGATCTATCGATATCCCTAGAAGGTCTTGTGACATCAGATCAATTCCTTCTTGGCATTCTACGTCCTCTCGAAGGTCCGTAGACACTATCCCTAATATTCCTTTAAACAATCCAGGAGAAGCATCTGCGAGTGCTCCTCCTCCTCCAAACATCAGCAGTATAGATAATAGATCTGGAATTTCCAGACCAGTTTATCAACATACTCCTGATTTCCCTGATCCTACTCCTTCTGAAATGGAAGATCCGGAAATCAATGTTTTGGAAATAACTTTTGAACCAGACAAAATCATTTTAAATAACGAGTTTAATTCTTTTGAAAATAAACAAATCAGAGAATGGTTTTTTGCTAATTTTCGAAACCAAACACTCGAAATCAAAAAAGAATATTATGATTACATGTATCAACATGAAATCGAGGTATTCTTCTTTGACTGGTTTGAAAACATATTTTTGAAAGAAAAACAAATTTTTGTTCTTGATCAATTTTATAAATGGAAATTAGACGATGGCCACGTTATCGAGTCTAATCATCCTCCTTTAAGAAAAATCAGATTTGAACACCGAGAGACTGAGATAGTAGCCTCTCCTTTCAAAACTGCTTCTGAAATAGATGGCATAGGAATCAAGAAGATCGTTGAACAAAATAACTTTTCTAACCAACATCTTCACACCATAGGCAAGCAGCTGGATCGAATTGAAAATCTTACTCAAAGTAGTTTTCCATCCACTTCCATAACAATTCCGAAAAAAGATTTAAAACCTCCTCTTTTTAAGAATTTTGAAATCCCAAAAAATCCCAGTGTTGATTTTGCCAAAGCCCTAGAGGACAGAAAAAGACTCCTCAAAGGAAAAGCAATTTTGATTCCTAAAAAACCTATAGTTTTGGATACTCCCTTAATACAAAATCTGAGTGTCAAAGATACTCCAGATCGGGTTGAGGCTTCAAATCAAATCAATCTTCTTGATAAATCTGACACTGAGTCTCTTCCAGAGATAAATCGTATCACCTGGAAGGATCCTCAAAAACTTTACTATTCTCGTGCTACTCCTCCTGATATCCTCACAGAAGAAACCTTTTCTAAAGTCCAAAATAAATATTCTTCTGATGCTATCTATGAATGGAACATAGATGGTGTATATGAACAAAATCTTATAAATATTTTGACCCAAATGGTTATGCTTGCAAACACCTATAAAACCATTCCTGATACTTCTGATCATTCTGTTGCATATCTTTTGATAGCCGGATTTACACGCCAGCTCAAAGGATGGTGGGATAACTACCTGAATGAAGAGCAAAGGTCACAAATCCTAAATGCCTATAAAGTCGACCCCTTTGGTCAAAATATTCTTGATGATGATGAGCAACCTATACAAGATGCTGTCAATAAATTGATATTTTCTATATCTCAGCATTTTCTAGGAGATTATTCTTATATTCTCGATAAAAATCAAGATCTTTTATCCAATATGAAATGCAGATCTTTAGGAGAATTCCGAGAATATAAAGAAATATTTCTGCAGAGAGTTCTTCAGAGAACTGATTGCAATCAATCTTTCTGGAAAGAAAAATTTCTTGCTTGGTCTACCTAAACTCATAGGAGAACAAGTTCGCAGTAAGATAAGAGAAGAATATGGAAATATAATTCCATATGACCATCTTTCTTATGGTGAATTAACCTCTTATGTTTATAAAATTGGAACACAAATGTGTACCAATATTCGTCTCCCAAAAACAGATCAAGAAAGAACAGAAACTTTCTCGAAAAGGTTTGGGAGATTTTTGTGCTCAATATGATCCATCTTTTGAAAATTTTGATAAACCTAAATGTTCTGGCAAATGTTCCTCCAAAAGAAAAGAACATAAGAAATTTTATAAAAAACCTTACAAAAAGGAATTTGATAAAAAATTTTCTAAGAAAAAAGAGAAAGAAAAGGATGATTCTGATAAAACCAAAACTTCAAATAAAAACTTTAAAAATGTCACTTGCTACAATTACGGCAAGAAGGGACATACTTCTCGGTTTTGCAAAATCAACAAAAAAGTTAATGAATTAGATCTTGATGAAGAAGTTATCAATCAGCTCAACCAACTAATGGCTGAAGCTGACGATAGTTCTTCTGATGATTCTAGTTCTGAAAAAGGATTGCAAATTTGTGATTTAGAAACCTCTTCTTCGTCATCTTCTGAAAGCAATGATGAAGCCAATTTTGAAATAAATGTTTTAACAAAAGAAGAAGAAATTATTTTGCAAACTTTTGATCAGATCTCTGATCCTGAAACCAAAATAAAATATTTGAATAATTTTCAAAACCCAAAACCAATTTCTAAATCCACCTTGCATAATGATAATCCTTATAACATTTCTATCATTCTTAACAAAACCAAGAAAACAAGTTTTAAACCCATTTCTATAAATGAACTTACTCACGAAATCAACAAGCAAAAACAAGAGATCCAAGATCTCAAAGCTGCTCAGTTGATTATGCAAAAGGACATTTTGGCAATAAAAAATTCTAAAGGAAAACAAAAGGAGGAAGATTCAGAAGAAGACGATGATATTCTTCAACTTCCTTCCGAAACAAATTTCCTTTTGATGCTCTCTGAGATTACCACCAGAAAATGGATCATTAATATTTCTATAAAAGTCCAAAATGAATTTGTTTTAAATACAACAGCCCTTTTTGATACTGGTGCAGACCTTAATTGTATAAAAGAAGGTCTTATACCAACCAAATATTTTGAAAAGACTTATCAATCCGTTAAATCAGCTTCTGGTGACAAACTGAATATTAATTTCAAACTCCTTGAAGCCGAGGTTGTGAAAGATCAAATCTCTTTCAAAACTCCATTTCTTCTGGTAAAAAAACATTAAGCAAAATGTTATTTTAGGATCGCCTTTCATAAATTTGCTACAACCTTTTAAAGTCACTGAAAAAGGAATTGAAACAAGAACCTTGGGAAAAAGGATATGTTTCGATTTCATTTCTAAACCTCATACTAGAACATTGAATACCCTTCAAGATTATTCTATTTCTGAGATTAATTGTGTTATCCAAGATAAAGAAACTCATCTCCAATTTCTGAAAGAAGACCTTGAATATGAGAGGATTGACAAAAACCTTTCTGAAGAAAATCTTCAAAAGAAGATTTCTAATCTTGAAAATCAAATCAAGAATTCTATATGCTATAATATTCCTAATGCTTTTTGGTCCCAAAAAAGCCATATAGTTGATCTCCCTTATGAGCCAGGATTTTCTGAAAAGGATATTCCTACTAAAGCCAGACCTTCTCAAATGAATCACGAAGTTCTAAATTTCTGTCAAAAAGAAATACAGGAACTTCTTGAGAAGAAGCTCATTAGGAAAAGCCAATCACCTTGGAGTTGCTCTGCTTTCTATGTCAACAAAAATGCTGAATTAGAAAGAGGAGTCCCAAGATTGGTTATCAACTACAAACATTTAAATACAGCTTTAAAATGGATAAGATATCCAATTCCTAACAAAAAATATTTGTTGAATAAGCTTTATGACGCAAAAATCTTTTCAAAATTTGATATGAAATCAGGATTTTGGCAAATCCAGATTAGCGAAAAGGATCGGTACAAAACTGCCTTTACTATTCCTTTTGGCCAATATGAATGGAATGTCATGCCTTTTGGTTTGAAAAATGCTCCTTCTGAATTTCAAAGGATCATGAATGACATTTTTAATCATTGTTCTGATTACACCATTGTTTATATTGGTGATGTTTTAATATTTTCAACATCAATAGAAAAACATTTTAAACACATTAATCATTTTATAAATGTTGTGAAGAAAAATGGTTTGGTAGTATCACCTACTAAAATATCTCTTTTTAAAACAAAAATCCGTTTTCTAGGTCACTATATTCATCACGGAACCATTATTCCAATTGAAAGATCAATTTCGTTTTCTGACAAGTTTTCTGATGAAATTAGGGACAAAACTCAACTATAGAGGTTTCTAGGAAGTTTAAATTATATTATTGATTTCTTCCCACGTGTCAACATAATCTGTAAACCACTCCATCAGAGGCTCAAAAAAGATCCTCCACCATGGACGCAGGTTCACACAGATATTGTGAGACAAATCAAACGCACTGTCAAGGAAATTCCTTGCCTACACCTTGCTGACCCAACTGCTTTCAAAATAGTGGAAACAGATGCTTCTGATATTGGATATGGAGGAATTCTTAAACAATCTAAAGACAACAAGGAACAAATTGTCCAGTTTGTCTCCAAACATTGGAATGATTGTCAAAAGAATTACTCCACTATTAAAAAAGAAATTCTTGCTATTGTACTTTCTATTACGAATTGATTATAAATCAGCAAAAGATGTTTTGCAAAAGTATGTTCAAAACATTGCATCAAAACAGATTTTTGCCAGATGGCAAGCTATTTTATCTGTTTTTGATTTTGATATAGAATTCATTAATGGTTCTGCAAATTCTCTCCCAGACTTCCTCACTCGAGAATTTTTGCAGGGAAAATGCCTCCTAAAAAACCTACCAGGAGAGACAAAGGAAAAGAGGTTGTAGAACCTCCTCCTGAGAAAAAACTAACTAATATCATGACATGGCTTCAAGCAGCCCAAACACCTCCAAAACCTCTTTCTATTACTACCATTACCGACCAAGTTAAAAAAGAACCTGTTTCTATCAAACCTTCTGATGATAAACCTCTTTCTATAGACATAACCCAATTAACCAAAGAGCAGGCATTGCTGCTTCTCCAACAGGCTTTTGATAACCAACCACAGCCTTCCAAGGCACTGGTAAGTTCTGAACCCTCTCCCTTAGTTACCCAAAAAGTAAAGGGAAAAACGATTTCTAGTGAGGTGGTGATTCAGTCTACCCAGGCTATCCAACCTATTCAGACCTCACGATCTTCTCAGGTTGCCCCTCCAAAATCAAAATTCTTTCATAAAACGGTATTTCAAAACATCTGCAATGCAGAAAATGGATTTTATAATCCAGATCCTTATGTTTTTGCTAGAAATATGTTTTCTGAAAATTTCTATTATACTCCTCATGATGTTTATAAGACATCTGAGTTTTATGAGAAAATTTTGGAAGAAACAAAGTCTGTTTATTTCAGACATTTTGAAGACAGAGGCCATGTGAATTACTCCACGACCAGAATTCTTAGGGTCATCCACCCTTCCCAATGGAAACCAGACCCTTTGGCCTTGCATAAACTTGAATCCAAAACCAATGAAGCCCTTCCATACAGGTCCTCATACTCATATTTTGACTACCAGCAAGCTTGGTGGAACACTTTCTGGAGAAAAAACGCCAACAACACCCATACTTGGCTATTTTTCTTCCAAAATTTTGATATTGCTTCTACTCCCTATTGGTTCATCCGATGGTGGGAATACATGGGACCAACAGAGGACATGATCCATCCTAAACTCAAACCCGGTTATGAGCTTTTCATGGAAAAATTCACTCCATTACCTTCTAAGAAAAATTTTCCCAAACTGATGCTCTATTTCTATCATTTTGGAGTATCATGGGTCCTCGGATGGTATTTTGATTACAGAAAATCCCCCGAAACTGGCATTCCCATTATAATCAGACAATTTAAAGTCAAATGGTGGGATGGTTTCAAATTTTTTGACAGAGTTACCAAGCAAGCCGTTTCTGAATGGCTAATTTCTAGGGGAAATCAACCAATCACCAATGAGGATATTTCCCCATTTTTGCATGACAAAGGGTTTGTATTATCCAGATTGGCATCCGCTAGATCCCATCAGCAACTCACAGGGATGCTGAAACAAGCCCTTTCTGATTTAGAAGAGACCAACTCTTCTCAACACAGTGGCAATTCCAATGAAGATGATTGCTACGGCATTCCAAGATTTGCCCCCATTACTAGCAACTGGGCTAGTGTAAAGGATGATGATGAAGAAGAAAACTTGGAGGAAGAACCAGCGGAAGATTTGTCCAGACCCTAAGGACAAACGTGCCAAAAGGACTCTGACGTTTTCCCCGCTGAGCAGCATCCGCCAAACTTTCTCTCTTTCCATAATTATGTCGGGGTTACTGTACACTTTTAATATTTGCTACAATGTCACTGAATTACTGTACACTTTTCACTGTTTGCTACAGTACCACTGTATCACTGTGCACTTTTTACTATTTGCTACAGGAACCCCTCCGCCTATAAAAACCCTGGCTTTCTCATTCAGAAGACAAACCTCGGGGATTCGAAAAACTCACACTCCAATCCTTCTGAAAACCAGAAATCCTCTCAGCCTCCTTTCTAAATCTTTTTTAAGATCCTTCAAAGACACCCTTTTGAATATCTGCCTATCCAGTAAGTTTCTAGTCTTTAGAAGAGATCATACCTTCCATAGAGTAGAAAATCTTGTCGTTCTAGACTAATATAGTCTGAGTAACGGAAGAATTTCTACCACAGGATTTCAATATTTCTGCACTTGTACTTCAATATTTCTGTTGTAATCTTTCAATATTGTTTGTGTAATCTTTCCATACTGTTACTATATATCAGTCCTTTTCTATTATCTCTTCAGCACTTACTTACACATACCCCACAAACGGCAGGTCGAACTGCCTGTGGACGGTCTGTAATTTCTTACTTCTATTCATCCTTGCATAGTAAAATCACCTACATGGTTGGTTTAGAATTTTTAATGATTCTTGTTATCATCTTATATCTTGCTTTCGGCCTTTTTATTATCATCAATGCGCGCCATTTTATTTAATTTAATCTATTTAATCTCTTTCTGTGTTGAATACATATATTCCATCTTACTTTTTATAAACGCTTTCAATAGAGCTTTTTCTACTCCATCTGACATATATAATATTTCTGTATGTTTAAACCGTTTTTATGAAGATTTTGAGTGGAGACTTCGTGGTTTAAATCAAATAGTAAATATACTTAGAAGATATCTTTTACATTTTTTTCTCTTCTCTTTATAGATCCCAGATCCTTGGACACTTATGATATATATATATATATATATATATATATATATATATATATATATATATATAAGTTTCCTGTTAAAGTTGGACTTCTTGTCTTGAAGCGCCGTTTCGTGAGTGCTTGTGTGTTGTGGGCATTGTTGATGCATGCAGAGCTGGTCTTTGTGTCGCCCACATCCAGAGAAGAGCTGAAGTGCCAAACCAAATGCTTGATGTGAGTTTTCATGAAATTACCTCCTGACGTTTTCTTTGTGCGTGAGTGATTTAGCAGATTAAATCTTGTGATAAGATTTATGAGTAATTCCTTCGCAAGATTGAGAGATTATTTCATGAGGAATTGTGGGGCTAAACACTGCATGAGTTATTGGGAATAATTAGGGCTTAAGAAATACCGAAAGTGTTTGAGTGACTCGAGTGTGGTTGTAATCTCCGTTATATGGCTTGATCTATAGTGAAACTCCTTGCTGCTCTCCCCGTGAATGTAAGTCACTACAATCGAATCACGTAAATCTGGTGTCCGATTTATTTTCTTATTCTATCAATTTTATTATTCAATCACTTGGCTTCCGCAACAATTGGTATCAGAGCTAGACTTGGTTGAGTTGAAGCGAATCGATGGCGACAGAAGAAGGGAAAGTGAGAATCGACAGATTTGATGGGAAAGATTTTGATTTCTGGAAGATGCAGATTGAGGATCATCTATATCAGATGAAACTACACTTGCCCCTGTCTAGGGAAAAGCCAAAGACGATGAAGTAAGCTGATTGGGAGTTGCTGGATAGACGAGCTTTGGATGTTATTCGGCTAACGTTGGCTCATAACGTCGCGTTTAACATCGTGAATGAGAAGACCACTGCGGGTTTGATGAAAGCGTTGTTGGACATGTACGAGAAGCCATCTGCGATCAACAAGGTCTATTTGATGCAACGTCTGTTTAATTTGAAGATGAACGAAGGTGCGTCGATTACTGATCATTTTAATGAATTCAATGTGATCGTTAGTCAATTGAATTCAGTTGATATTGACTTTGAAGATGAGGTACGTGCTTTGATTTTATTATCCTTATTGCCTGATAGTTGGAATATTACTGTTACTGCTGTTAGTAATTCCTCTGGGTCAACAAGTTTGACGTTTGATGGTGTTCGAGATTTAATTATAAGTGAAGATATTCATAAAAGAGAATTTGACAAACATGTATCTACTGCTTTAGTAGGTGAAAATAGGAGAAAAACCGGTACACGTGTTAGCAAAAGTAGTACGAACTCAAATAGACGAAGTCAGTCTAGGACTGGTGGTATTGTCTGTTGGAGTTATGGCAAAAGGGGGCATATTAGAAGGGATTGTCTTAAGCTGAAAAACGACAAAGGTAAGGGAATTAGAGTTAATCCTGCGAATGATATTGCAGCTATAGTTGATGGTAATTCAGATAATGCTGATTATGTCTTGCCTGTCACTGATAATTCGACGTTTGGCGGATGGATTATGGATTATGGTTGTTCTTTTCACACTACACCAAATAGGAACTGGTTTACTACTTATCAGTGGACGGATAGTAGTAAAGTGCAGTTGGGCAACAATTCTGAATGTGATGTTATTGGTGTTGGTAATGTCAGAATCAGAATACATGATGGTATAGTGTGGACATTGAATGGAGTGAGGCATGTTCCAGAGTTGAAGAAAAATCTAATTTTCTTGAGTGCCCTAGATTCAGATGGGTGCTGATATTATTCAGAAGGTGGACTTCTGAAAGTTCTTCGAGATGCCATGGTGATAACGAAAAGAATTAAGCATAATGGTCTGTATGAGCTTCAAGGTGAGACAGTGACGGAATTTGCTGCGGAGACGTCGGATACATCTGTTCAAGAGTCTGACTTGTGGCATATGCGTTTAAGGCACATTAGTGAAAGACGCCTAAAGGTTTTAAGTGAAAGAAATTTGCTTTGTGGTTATGGGGCTAATGAACTGAATGTATACAAGTGCTGTGATTTAGATCAACAGCAGAAAGTGCAGTTCAGTATGGTTGTTAAGGAAACCACAGATATTGCAGAATTATTTCACTTAGATGCTCGCAGGTTATCGCGATTTTCTTCGAGGAAGAGTGCTAGATTTATGCTAACAGTTGTTGATGACTACTTGAGGAAGACTTGGGTGTTTGTGCTAAGGTAGAAGTTTGATGTTATTGTCAGGATCAAACAATTGAAAGCTTTGATCGAAAAGAAGACTAGTAAAAAAACTATCAAGCAGGTGCGGACTAATAGTAGTATAGAGTTTTGCTTGAAGCTGTTAAACGAATTCTGCATGAAAGAAGGTATAGTGAGACACCGCACTAGTGCCAATAAACCACAAAATGTTGTAGAGTTGATGAGCAAAACATTACTAGAGACAATCCATAAAATGCTCTCTAGTGCTGGTATGGTTAGAAGATTCCTTGCAGATGCGCTTAGTACGGCGAGCTACCTGTGAAGAATAGATCCCCATCAACTGCGATTAAATGTCGGACTTCTGAAGAAGTGTGGTCAGGAAACGTTGCTGATTATTCTGTTATTAGAATATTTGGTTGTCCATGTTATGTTCGAGTTAATAATGGTAAGCTCAATGGAAGGACAAGAAAGTGCATGTTCCTAGGTTATGCACAAGGTGAACGGAGCTATAAGTTGTGGTGCCTAAAATTAAATTCACCTATTATCAGTAGAGAAATTACATTTGATGAGTCTCCAGTACTTCTAGCTAGGAGTGTTAGTAGCAGTGTTCATACGGATCTGAACGGTGTTCAGCTTGAGGTGGAGTTGCAACCAGAAACTCCTGAGGTAGTGGGTATTAACGAAATAATCAACACGAATGGTGCTTGTAGCGAGGTGGAGCCTATTGAGCCAACAGTTGCTGTAACTGGTGATATTGACAAGGTGCGTATTCAATCTCCCGAGAGATATGAATGCAACAATGGCTTTGCTTTATCTATGATTGAGGAGGTTATGTCGGAAAATCCTTGTAGAGCGGTTAAAGGTGCATGTGGAGTTGGTATTCTGATGAGGTCCACAGCTATGGCAAAGTTCAAGCAAGGCTTGGACTTGAAAGACATCTGTGACGGTTGAGCCCATCGGAGATTATGGAAGAGTAGTATCAAAATTCGGATTCTATCAAAACGTTTGTGACTTGACTCAAACATCGAGCCAAGGTGGAGATTGTTAAAAATATATCTCGAGTTTGAGCCAGTGAACGAAACCCGACTCGAAATTATTTATGTGGAGGTCTGAATATGTTAAATTGGATATTTCTTGATATGAAATTGAAATCAGCGAAGAAAATAGGAAAAAGGAAATATACAAAATTAGCTCTCCTAATATGTGTTGGAGTTCGACCACTGAAAAGTCTTAAATTGGAAAGTCCACATGGACTTTGAATTTGACCTTGATTCGGACATGCATGAAGTTTATATATATATATATATAAAAGTTTCCTGTTAAAGTTGGACTTCTTGTCTTGAAGCGCCTTTTCGTGAGTGCTTGTGTGCCGTGGGCATTGTTGATGCATGCAGAGCTGGTTTTTGTGTCGCCCACGTCCAGAGAAGAACTGAAACGCAGAACCAAATGCTTGACGTGAGTCTTCATGAAATCACATCCTGGCGTTTTCTTCGTGCGTGAGTGATTTAGCATATTAAATCTTGTGATAAGATTTATGAGTAATTCCTTCGTGAGATTGAAAGATTATTTCGTGAGGAATTGTGGGGCTAAACACTGCGTGAATTATTGGATGTAATTAGGACTTGGGAAATACCAAAAGTGTTTGAGCGACTCGAGTGTAGTTGTAATCTCCATTATATTGCTTGATCTATAGTAGACTTCTGTGCTGCTCTACCTGTGGACGTAGGTCACTACGACCAAATCACGTAAATCTGATGTCCGATTTATTATCTTATTCTATCAATTTTATTGTTCGATCGCTTGGCTTCCGCAACACTCCCTTAATCCAAGATCTTGGCCTCCTCCGACTGGCGCCTGTTCCACTAAAGACCGATCAAACGGGTGCAGGTCGGTTTTGGTTCGAGTAAAAAATGAGACCCTTTTAACCCGTTTTGATCCATTTCCATACAATGCAAATTCTAGTGACACGTATCCTACTCGATCCATAATACTAAAATAACCAAATATAGAAAAACCTATACCCAAATTGAGCTAAGAGTGTAGACTGAGTGAGTGCAAGATTAAATGAGAGCAAAAGAAAATGAATAAAAAGTCATAGAGGTGGGTTAGGTCCAAATAAGCCGTAAATTCATTTATGACTATAACTAACACATAAAACAACTCAACCCATCTTATATGGGTTCAAAAGTGGGTCTTTGACTTATTTTAACAGGTCTGCTCCATTATTTAAGTAGAATCGACACCGACACGCGACATAACTCGACACGATACGAAACGTCGACAAGTCATTTCTCAAAAAATAGAGAATTTCGATGCGTTGGGACATGTTATATTAAATGTATATTTTTATATATACATGATAAATTATCATTTTTATGATTATTTTAATCAAATTAATTTGGTTAAAATCCATAAATAAATAAATAATAATAAAATCCTAGAATGAATTTGCACCGAAAATGTCAATCTACCATTTGTTAATATCATTCATTATTTCGAATTGACAAATTCAATTACATTCCATTCTAAAAATTCATAAAACTCGGAGGAAAAAAAAACAAGCAATCCACATTTCACCTAATTAACGATTAGGTTTTTTTGGCCTAGCTGGGTATATTAACTTTGGGGCTTATGGGTATATGACTGAAGTGTGTGTGTGTGTGTATATATATATATATATATATATATATATGATAGATTTACATTTTAACCTCTGATTTATTGAAGATTTTTAAAATTGACCCGTGCATGTCGGAGTAGCGCGTCGAGATGCTGGACTCGCGTGTCGCAGGCATATCCGGAGCGGTGACCAAGTGTTAGATGTCTAATACTTGTTGACCACATGTCAGTCATGTGTCGAAGCATGTCAGCGTCCAACACCCATCCAACATCAACGCGGAGGCCCCTAGAGAGTGTCCATGCTTCCTAGTCCATTATAACCCCAAGAGCTCATACATTGCTGCTTCAACTGATACTTCAACCAAAACAGGTCTATTCCATTATAACCCCCCAAGAGCTCCTGCATAGCTGCTTTAACTGATCCTTTAACCAAACCTGCAGAAAGAATTGACATCTACATATATAGCTGGTTTCAACAGGATACAACGAACAATTCTTTTCTCTAAACTTGCACTTTGTAGCATAGGGCTGTACTTTCTGTCATTCCAGATTAGATAGCAAAAAGTATCTCCAGCTAAAATTTTAATCGCCGTATCATATATACGAACATCACTTGTGAATAAATTTAACCCCAAACCCAAAATCATCTTAATCCTCTCAATTCTAGAATAATTTGAGTAAATTGAGCTCGTTGTTAACTCTTTGAGGATGCTGGTCATTGATGTCGGAAAATCTGTTGTGTAAAGATGTTATTGTCGAGGATGTTGTGCACGAACAAGATGATACTTGGTTTCATTTGCTAAGGAAAGAACATTCAGTGTTTGCCCCTTCCTCATCTCCTAAAAAGTGATTTTGCAGTGTAGGCTTCAATTTTCAGTCAAAAATAAAAGCACACAGCACGACGTGTTGCACTTTTTCCACCTATTTCAAATCGGACAAAACACCACCAATAATCTATAAACTATGCTACTATGATATTATTGGGATGTGATTTATATTTTTCAGCGATAGGAAAGCACGAGGGTCCTACTCTCTAGTGGACGCGGCGAGGATAGCGACCTCGCAAAGTCAGGTAGCTTTTATAGTTTTGGGTTAATATCATGAAAAATCTCAAATTGGTACATCTGTGACAATTTTACCCCAAACTGTTTTTTTTACCACAAAAAACTCTAAACTGGTACACATATGACAAATTTACCCTGAACTATAATTTTGACCACCAAAAACCCCAAACTAATACACTTGCAACAATTTTACCCCGAACTATTTTTTTGACCCCCAAAAATCTCACACTAATACACCTGTGACGATTTTACCATTGAACTTTTTTTTTTACCACTAAAAATCTCAAACTGGTACATTTATGACAAATTTATCCTCTGTTAGTGTCCGTTAAATTGGATTAATATCACAAAAAGTCACAAATTGGTAAACTTGTGACAAACATAGGAGTAAAACCCAAAATCAGTACACTTATCAATTACCACGTGTCATTAAACTTAACAATTTGATAGTAAAATTTAATAGAAATTAATAAAGGGTAAATTTGTTACAGGTGTACCAGTTAGAGGTTTTTGATGGTCAAAAAAATTAGTTCGAAGATAAAATTATCACAGATGTACCAGTGTAGGGATTTTGGTAATCAAAAAAATAGTTCGGTGTAAAATTATCACAGGTATACCAGTTTAGGATTTTTTGTAGTTAAAAAAATAGTTTGGGGTAAAATTGTTATAGGTGTACCAATTTAAGGTCTTTCATGGTATTGACCCTATATTTTTTTTTATGGCTTTATAGTTTAAGCCCATATTTTATTGGTAGTTTAGACTTGAGCCCGTTAATGGCAATTGTATTGCCTACATATAATTTTATTTTCTTGTCATTGAGAATTGTAATAAAGAGGTGCGGAGTGTTAATTATAGTGGAATCTTCTGTTAAATGTAGGCCTAGTTTAAAGTAAACCACAATAAAAATATTGTGTCTAGATTTCTTTTTCTCGCTTTTACTTTCTATTTCATTGTGATTGGGTGTCGAATCTTAATAGATTCAAGTACCCTAAACATTTTTGGATGCTGCCAAAACTCTAAAATTGTAATAGTGTGATAAAGATATCCTTTGTCCACCACCAAAAACCCTATACTTTGCACCCTACATCCACCATAAAAAAACTGGCATGATACCACTACCCTAAATTTTTTTCTCGCGTCACCAATACTCCAAACTTATACCAATTGACAAGAAAACTCTCCGTCTACCACCAAATATTATAAATTCTATCCACTGTGACACCAATATCCTAAATCTTTTTTTGTGTCAATGATACTCATGAATTTGTATCGGTGACCCAAAGTTTTGTTTTCACCAATACTCATAAAGCCACTTTAGATCCACGTCATTTTTGTTGGCCCATCGTTGTCCACATAAGCTGCTATGTTAGATTTTTAAGGTGATCTTGGACGAATTATGACAAATGATATTTTTGTCGTACTAGTACAAGTTTAGGGGTTTTGAATATTGGTTTGGGTGACATATAAAAAAGTATAGGATATTGGTGTCACGGTAAACAAACATCGGGGATGGCTGAGCAAAATTGGTGGCTGATAAAAATGGCTTCTTGAAGCTTGAATAAAAGGAATCGAAAATAGGGTCTAGGCCGAAATGGCCAGAGATGATTCGGACGACTACCAACTGTCGCGGAGGGGTTGTCTAAGGCCGTGGCACTGCATCAGAGGTCTGGGTGACAATGGATCAGCACCGGGGAAGCTGTGGCCGAGTGAGCCTGTGTGAAGAGGACAATGAACAGTGACGAGGCTTTAATCTCAACTAGCTTTGGACATGTCAACACCCACAGTTCATTAAAGCTTCTTTGAGGTTCCTGGGATAATTAACTTCTCAAGGGGTTCTCTTTTAGTCACTATCAATGCTCTCAGCTGTTCGAGTCCACTGAGTTCCAAGTTCTTGAAGCTGAGATTGAGAAATTCGTCGGTTTGACAAGTTTTTTAAGTTGGAAATGATTGACCCGAGATACTGTTGAGTTGAAAATAACAAGTTGCAGCTCCGATAAGGAAGGAGGAAGTTGTGTGATAGATTGTAAGGAAGATCCGATAAAATCGCCGACCCAGATTTGAGCTTTGTGCTCGAGCACCTCTGTTAATGGAGGTTTGCAAGGAACAAAGAAGCAAAAGCAAATAAGGGTGATGAACAGTGGCGAAAATTACACAGTAAGCAGATGACATAAACCTATTGCTATCGTGGAAATGCCACGTTGGACGATTAACAGAGATTTTCATTGGAGGATTAATGGAGCAGATTTGGAACTAAAGTGAAAATCAGAATTGGACAAAAAACAAGTTCAAAGTAAAATTGGAATTAAACTTAAAGTTGAGTTTTTTCAAGGAATTAGGCCTTCTTTTTCTGTTTACTGCCGAAAGTAAAAGCATGACTTAAGACGCAGAGTCTAGTCTTAATCTATGTAAGACTACAATAAGTTTCAATCGACAAGGATCAAGCCCCATTTATTTAGAAGCTTAACAGGTTTTTGGACAGTGCATTGTCGAACATACTAAATTGAACCCTTTGGATCTTTTAGTGGTTGTATGCAGATGAAGTCCACAATAGAAGTCGATCCTATCACAACTCTAAACTCAGCCATCTCCAGAAAGATCACCAGCATATTTGGCCCGACATACAAAATCACTTTCATCTCACCAGAGAACACCAAATCTAAAAGGTAACTCAACCTCCAAAATCTTTTCATCTCACGTTGTCCATGGAGACATCTCATAAGATATGTAATATCAACTGTATTATCTCCCGTGATGATCATGTCGTCCACAAACAAGAGAAGAATCCGATTATAATCAGTTTTGTCAAATAAATGCAGCATTGTATCATAAGGCTTTGAATAGATTGAGCAAGATTGTCCGACACACTACGCAAATTCACCTCCAAAAGGGAACAACATAGCAATCTACTAAGAATTACGTACTAAGTAAGCACCGATTATTCGACGGTTAGTCACAACTATCGTGTGTAACAAGTTTGTGGTACAACCATTCTGTGTGAAATCAAGAAATTTTATGTAAATAAGGGGAAAAAAATGATTCTCTATAAGCTTTATCCACAATTGCTGCTAATGAATACTGTCCTGAGGGATTTTTCCTTGTATGGTTTATCACCTCAAATGGGAAATAAGAGTGCACCAACAATCTCAGCAACACCAGTATAACAATTTGCAGCTTTCTGAATCAAAACATACTCCATCCTCGTGGCCCTGCCATTTAGTTGTCCCAAGGGCCAGCTTGAGAGATGCAAAGTCAAGATCCGACCAATCCCTTATGACGAGCATATGCCATTATAATGATGAATAAGAATGCACAAAAGGTTCCAGTCACAATCACGACCTGCCAGCGTTAGCGCAAAGTTTTTTTTATGGAAAAGTGAAGTCGAGAAGAGAAGTCAAGAAGGAGATGAGAAGATGAAGTTATTAATTAAAGGGTTTAGGCCTACCCATTTGAACATGTATCCATGGTTATCGTTCCAATTATAAGGTATGTTCATGCCAAAAATGCCAGCAACCAAAGAATAGATGGACAAACAAACAGTTCCTGAACTCAGGAAGAGCTCTAGCTGCAACCATAGACAGAGAGGAGAAAAAGAACATGTAAATCAATTCAACGACTCCGAACATTAGCAACTAAATGAAGAAGTGAACTACTTTGAGTACGCATATAAAAATGAATCAATTGAGAATATGAATATAGGCAATGAGAGAGAGAGAGAGAGAGAGAGAGAGAGAGAGAGAGAGAGAGAAAAGCACCTGAATTAGCTGATTCCGGTGATTATCAAGCTGAGGAAAAAGAAAGTACTTAGAATATCAGGAAAAAGAAAACATTGACTCAAGTCTATGCAAAACTTGTGTTTCACCTTGATATCTATTTAATTCTTTTTATAGAAACATGATTTGCAACTAACTTAATCAATCCAATTACCTGAATGTTAATGTAGTCCTCTGTGTCATCGATATATTCCCGAAGCTGCACATGTGCAACTTAGGCAAATCAAATTTTTTGTAAAATGGACATTAGACAGAAAAGATAAGCCAATTTAGTTACCAAATTGAACCATGCACTTGTAGACAAAGGGCCTTATATTGCGGCACCAGTAATCAAACTCTCAAAAGTACAATTATTTTAGCCATGCGTCGCAAGTGATCCAAAGCAAGCAAATTGAGAATTTGGGTGACTGTTTGACCAGAGCACATAACGAATCAATCTGTTAAAAAATTTCCAAACTTCCTTAATAGTGTGAAATTAGCACAAAATCAACTTGTTGATAATTTATCTGCCACCCTAAATAAACAGAAGCAAATCATTATTAAGACAATGTTTGTTTCGCGGAAAATGAATAGCTTGGAAAACATTTTCCTATAAATAATCACTTGTATCACTTGAAACAATTGGTCAATAGAAAATTTTTTCATTATTGACAACAATTTATGTCTAAACATTTTCGTGGACAATAAGAATATTTTTCGCTCGTTCATTTTTGTAGCAATACAAATCGATCATTTTTAGGAAAATGCTTTCAAGTCATTCATTTTCCAGTAAACAAATGGAGCCTAAGAGATTGATTTTATTTAGTACAGGACATTTCAGACTTCAATTACGAGACATCACAAATTTCAATCTCCCAACACCATGATAACTGTTCATTGTTGACCCTGTACTGGTGTAGAAAAATTAGAGTCTCTCTTAATGGATTTCAATAGGTTCAAATATAGTAATTAGACAGGTTTCATTTAGCCATCCTAACTCAAATGAGAGTGTAAACAATACTAATAAAAATGTTCCTCAATGATCATTCCTAATATAATTATGTATCACAATGATGCAGACAAAATGAAAAAATTGTAGCACAAGCATCACTGAAATTCATTACCTATCTAAAGCATCAATGAAAGCACTCTACCCAAGATTTGACAGCAGATAAATGCAGGCAAATAGTACAGCAACTAAAGGATCGTGCAGATGATTCCCTATCTGAGACAAGTACTTACTGTTGTCAGCTTGTTCAATGTGCCATCAATTTGCATAAAGTAAGCCTGAAAAAAAAGAAATTGATGCCCATTCAAGAAACAACAGAAATAAAGACAGCATCCACTATAACACCGACAGGAAATAGCGCGAAACCTCAAGTAACATTTCCAACTCCTCAACATCATCTTCGTCTCCACGAACTGTTGCCACACTTGCCCTACTGGCTCGAGATATCTTCGAGCCAATGGTAGGGGAAGCAGGATACCAATTTTGGGCTCCTGAACCACTTAAAGGGGAAGATGCACCAACTTGTTTTCTTGACAAATAAAAGTCAGCCATATCATCATCATCATCTAGTAGTTGCTCAAGCTCATCCCTTACCTGCAATGTACCACAAATACCTTTCAAGATGTTACCCTCCTACACATCAAAGGTACCGAGGAGAAGACATCCATGTATAGTGACAGAAAAGTCTATGATTGAGAATATCAGAATGAGGTTCTGTTCAACGATGTTCCTCTAAATACAGAGAGAGAGAGAGAGAGAGAGAGAGAGATTGCCGTGTTCAGTAGGACACCATTTCATGAAGACAATTAGATCTATCTCGATTATGTACATATTAATCAAGTATGACTTTTCATACAAGCTCATCTAAACACTCAATTTAAAGATACAAACAATTTACCATACATAGGATTGTCAGTAAGTCTAGGCCAAGTCCTTAAAGTTGCATGAGTACATAGAATCAAGACAGACAAGGACAACTAAAATTTTATGTTACTCACAAAGATATCATACTCAGTCAAAAAAGTTGATAGATATTGGCAAGGTAAACCATTTTGATTTCAGCAATGACCCAGAAGTTACATAACTTTGCAGGGCAAAAAGTGACCCACAATACCTTTTGCACCCTTGCTGTTAGCCTTGTCATCTCACTCTTCAATTTACGAACCCTATCCAAATTACGGCTGCTGATCTACAAAGACCACAGACAACAAACATGCAAATTTAAGATAAACATTTCAAACTGAGATTGAGTAAAGAAGCATGATCGACCAGCCAGTATCAAGACATGCCTGTAAAATTCCAAACATAAAGAGTAATGGCTTGATTATGCCAAAGAGGCAAAAGCCCCATAAGAAGAATTACAGCATCATCATCAATCAACACTTTCAGAAGCACAATAATGAATCTCTAGGAGAAATAGCAACTAACAAAATTCAGCTGATCATGCATAACATCACATCAAGCATGCAAAACCAAAAAACTAGTCTTCAAGAGTTCACCAATCACTCAGTCATAAAATCCTTAAAGGGAAGCAGAAATGCCTGGAATTCAATAAATGAAAGCTACACCAGAAACACATTTCAATCAGTAATATATTATCTATTTCCACACGAACAATATTATTAGTTACACTAAGAATTGCACAAATGGCAGCATTCAGCCGCACATCACTCCTTTAGAAGGAGAAGCAACTAAAACAATTAAAGAACCTTGACAGAGCTTTTTTTTTATTTTATTTTTTCAGTGAGATGGGACAGTGAATCTACTTACTTTTGAGGTGAGCTCATCTAAAGCAGGATAAGCAGCAGTCTCCAATTCAGTAGTACGTGCTGCAAGAAAGCTACAAATTGCTTCCAAAGCTACCTCCAAGGCACGAAATTCAAATGGAGACTCTGCATTGCAGCACCATCACATTACATCTATCAAAAGATGGCCAGCTTGAAACAAATCCAATTAGAAAGAACCAACTCAAACACACCCCATACCATCATCTTCCCCAGCTTCATCATTATGTCCATGAGAGTACTCTTTTGCATCGTCTTGACCCTGGCATATGGCATTTACAGCTAATCGCCGTTGGAGCTCCTCAACAACTGGTATAATATTTATATCTGATGGGTCTCGAAGCAACACCTACAAGCCAATAAGGCAAGTGCTAACTTATCATATAAAACATGAGAACAAACTGACCCAGAACTAACTTATTTCTCTACAAAGGGAGAAAGAAATTTCCCACTAGAAGATATCAAAGTCCATTCTTGCACAACCATTTAAGTACATCATAAGAATTTTTTTTTTTAATCTCTGAGCGAAGCATAAATACAAGTACCTAGCTAGTTAAGTAGTTTCACAAAAAAAAACAGAGACACCTGCTCATGCAAAAGGTCTACGTAGCTCAACAGCCAAAAGGAATTATCTAAAGACTTGTAAATAACGAGAAAGCTGTGTTCAGTCATAATTGGCTGGAAAAAAAAAAAGAGGAAAAGGCTTATGATAATTTCGGAAATGAAGGTATTCACTGTGTTGAACAGTTGCGGTTCAAGCTTGCGACTGGAAGACAAGTTATGCTAAACCAGGGAGAAAATCAGTCCTCGGCTAATTAAGGCCCGGCCACTAACCATTTAGCAACCTCAGAATCCAGTTGATGGTACCAGTACTCATTGCAATAAAAAAAAAACAAAACTTCACAAAATATGCAAGAAGTAGTCAAAGAAACATTAAAAACATCCCAAGCTACGCCAAAGTAAGTTCTTCCAAAACAGAAGTGACAAAACACGGCTTCCAGACATCATACAAATACCGCTCTGCTCAATAAGCAGACATTAACCACAAAGAAAAGCACAAGCCGCTATGCACTAACCTCTTCAGCAGTGATAATTGCCTTGATATGCTGCAAAAAGGTTTCAAACACCCACAGGCACAACAGTAAAAGACAAAAGTCAGCACCCATTCAAGGAACTTCAAGAAGAAAGAGGAGAGAGAGAGAGACAGAGGGACCCATTTACGAAAAAGTCCAAAAAAAAAAAAAAACAGACCTCCAAATTGAGAACGATGGCCCTCTCACGGCCAAGGATGGTGGAGGGGTAGGACAAGAGCGGGTCGAGGATGCGCAGGTCCCGCGCGTGGATCTGCACGCGATGCATGATCGCGTACTTGTCGACGTCCAGCACCGTCCCGTGCCCCGCCGTGTCGAGGAGGATCCAGCTCCGCGACGACTGGCCCTTCTTCTTCACCGCCTGCTGCGGGTCCGCCGGCACCACGCTCCCTTCCCGGGCCATCTCTAACCATCACCAGGAAGAGAGCACACACACCTCCCCAAGGCAACAAAAAGGCTCCGACAACCCCCCAACCCACCACCGCCACACCGAAAAGAGAAAGCGAGAGGCGAAAAGGAAAGGTACCCACGAATCGGACGAGCGGTCCGGGAATTGGGTTTATCTTATCTCTCTCGAAGAACGGCGGACGGGGGAAGGGGAGGCGGCCATTAGAGGTGGGAGGAGGGAGGAAGATGCTTTTGGTGGAGGCTTCGTCGACAGAGTTACATTGGTGAAAGGAAAATGGAAGACTCTCCGCGAAGAAGGGGAAATATATATTATAATGGCTCGTTTTTTTTTTAATATATTATATATATTTGCATTTTCTTCATTTGGTAAATTAGAGTGATTATTGCTACAATGCCGAAAAAACGTCAGATTAAGAATCCGAAATAGTAGGCAATTTTTTTTTTTAAATTATTCGTGCTTTGGTAATATTTTTTAAATAAGAATGGAATCCATGTTTTTAAATTATGTTGGTGCTAGATTGCTATGGATATAAGCAAATTAATTTGGCCACCAAATCAAGCTCCTCCTTTATTTCAAATTACACGACGAAGAGGAGCGTGATCATTTCTGTCTCTATTCAGTGCGACGAAACACGACTCATTCTCGATACGAAAGAAAAGGAACAGAATTTTACTTTTCTATTTCTATTTTTTTTTTGTACTTTCTAAAGTGTTTATAGACCGGATGAAAAAAAGATTATGTAAAGTCTTGATCCAAAAAATGCATATGTTTATCTTGAGTGATTCGTTTTTCATAGACCCCCCTGTCTTCTCCTTTTTCCTTTTTTTCACACTAGTCAGTGTCGAAATTAGTGCTCATTCGACAAATAACGATCCTTTAAACCCGCAAAATTTTTTTAAAAAAAAATTCGAGGTGGCCATTAATACTAATGTTTAGATACTGTAACCAAATCATCCATTTAACTTTTAAAGTAAAAAGATCTGGACAAAAAAAAAAGCTGGTCAGAGAAAAATAATTGAACCCAAAGTCAACTGATCAGCACATGTTGTAGTAATTATCTTTAATCTGTCAAGTCAACTTATGAAAGGGCTACGAGGTAAGGACTCCCCCCTTCGAAGAACATGTACACGGACCAAGTACACTTACCAAAAAAAACATTAACAACAGCGATTCAAAGATTGTTTATTGTAAACTTAGTACGTAACCGGATTCGTTGGCAGGTCAAATGTTTCTTTTCTTCCCTCCCACTTGAAATAAAATGGTTGTTAATGATATCATCTGGGGCAGGATAAGAGTGTCAAACTGGCCAAAGCCAATGTACAGTTGGCGAGTGCTACGGTACCGTGTCATACGGTACACGGGCTTGCTTAACGAAACTGACAGATACGTGCTGAGAATTTAAGTATTGAATAATGGGTGCTGAAATTTTTGGCTCCGTTCGTTTATCGGAAAATATTCTTTTAAAAAAATTATTTTTTTAAAAATTATTTTCCTGAAAAATATTTTTATGAAACATAATTTTCTGGTGTTCAAATTAAAATTTGAAAAAAATTTTAAAAATATTTTTCGATGTTCGGCGTCCGGTTTGGCGTATATCGACAAGAACCGGCAATGGCCGACAAAGCGGCCGGCAAAGCGGCAAGCGGTGGGCGGCGATCGGCGGACATAGTTTAAGATCTTTGGTGATACAAAAAAATTTTGCAATATTTGTATCACAATAGACATAGTTTGGGATTTTTTGTGGTATTTGCCCATAATATAATTATCAAATATATTGTATATAAGGCACATTATAACCACAAATCGGAGCAATGTTAGAGCATACTTAACGGTATTGTTATTATACATCTTGCTTATACACATGAATTTTGGTAAAATTTATCGATGGATGTTAGAGCCTTAGAGGCTGAAGATCTACTCTAATATAATATATCGAGATAGACTTTTGGACATTTAATGCATTTAATTTAATGAGAGAAGCCTTTCTTTTACCAAATAAAAGTTTAAAATCTTTGGTAAATGAAAGTAAAATATTTAAGATATATGTTTAAAGCCTCATTTTAATTACAAATGTTTGAAATTTTTGAAATATTTATCAATGTTTGACCAGCAAGATATCGGGTCTAAATTAAATTTTTGACATAAAAATATATATTCTACTGGTCAAAATGAGTCTTGATACTCTTGTTGCCATCCAAACCTGGCAATCGATTTGTGACCCTCCGAAACAAGTTATCAATTTATATCAATGTTGGCAAGTTTGTGACCATCTGATTTCAAACTCATGTCATGAAATTAAAGGTCACAAGTGTTCCTATTCAACAAAAGTAGCGTCGATCGGTTGCCAAATTGAAGGAGAAATTTGATCGAGATAATCAAACTTTCCTAATACCCAAAATAGGTCCCAAAGCCCAAAACCATACTTGGAAGTTTCAAGATCGGAATGGAAATTTCAAGATCTCTACGTCGTGATGAATAATTGTTTTTGAAATTGTTAAGTCCCCAGATGACGTCCAATTCATAGACTCGAGCGTATGGTCTCAATATAGGCCGAAATTTCGAGTCCGTGAATTTGAGATTCACCTAAGCAATATCGGGTTCGTCGGGAAGCTCTCGTTACAAGCTTTTCAATAGCGTGAGAATCACACCAGTCAGACGTTTATATGCCAAAGTTAGAGGACCCGACAAACGCAGGCCCTCCTTCCCTATAAAGAGGCCTCTCTTTGTTTTTCATCCCAAGATTTCATTCCCAAAGCGCTATTCAGTTTGCACTTTAGTATAAAAGAAATCAATTCAAAAAGGAGCTCTCTTCTAGTCTATTTGTTTTGGTGGGGCTCGCAGCGGTCCAATCAAATCTAGAAAGCTCCCATCGATCCACAGTGGGGGGGATACAGAAAAGTAGAGGTGGCCACGGGCCGGTTTTGGCCCGGAACCGGCCCGGAACCGGCCCGGTCAAACCCAGGCCCGGCCCGTTGACCGGGCCCGCGGTTCAGAACCGGAACCGGCCCGTGGCCTATGGGCCCGGTTCCGGTTCCTGATTGGAACCGGAACCGGCGGTTCCGGTTCCGGTTCCGGCGGTTTCGGTTCCAAATTATTTAAAAAATATAATAATAATAATGAAATTTTTTTAAAAAATTTCATTTATTTTTTTTTATAAAAAAAATTGAACTCTAATTGCCATGCATTGTAAGTGCATTGATCTCCAAATGCAATGCTTGGCTTGGGTGTATTGAACTATAATCACAAGGCTTGTCTTGGGTTTTATAAACAACTCCTTTGATGATCTCTTCATTCCCATTCGATGTGGGACTCTCGGTTTGCCTTGAACGCCTTCAAAGAGTCCCACATCGAATGGGAATAAAAAACCATCAAAGGATTGTTTATAAAATCCAAGCCAAGCCAAGCCATGAGCATGTGAAGTTGTATGCCTTTTTTATGGCTCGTTCCTTTGCTAATTAATAGCAAAGGGTTCCATTGGACCACCTAGAATTGAACGGGACCAATGGTCCGGTTCCCGGTTCTATGGTTTGCCGGTCCGATTCATAGTTTTAAAATTAAAAGACCGGTTTTACCGGTTCGGTTCCCGGCTCCGATCGGGAACCGATCACCTCTACAATTTTCATTTTGATTATAATTTATATTGAATAATTCATTATTTCATATTTTTATAATTATTTATTTTTTTATTTCATAATTTATTTTTAAATTTTTAAAATTACGAATCGGAACCGGCCGGACCGGAACCGGAACCGGAACCGGCCGGTTTCGAACCGGAACCGGAACCGCTCCTAGAGGTTCCGGTTCCGGTTCACATGTGGCCACGAACCGGAACCGCCGGTTCCGAACCGAACCGGCCGGTTCCGAACCGTGGCCATGTCTACAGAAAAGCTTAAAGTCCAGGTAGGGCCGAAAGTCCCTCTGTTTATTTTATTAGGAAATGCACGTCTAGGTGGAGTTCTTTCTTAGGGCAAAATTCTAAGTGTGCAACAGCGTAGCTGTGCACGCTCCAGGTCGTTACGCCGCCGGCTGGAATGAAGTTTTTGGATCTATTCGTGACTAGGACGTTTCTATGAAAATTCCGTGATTTGACTGCTTGAGAGTTGCTGGCATGCATGCCGCTGTTTGCTGTTAGTTGTTAATTATAAACTGTACAGTTATTAGGAGAGATCGATTTCCGATCCAATTTTCAATTAGGGGAGATTGATTCTCGGTCCAATTCTCAAAATTAAGAACCGTGGACTGAACCGGACCATCGGTTGGGTCCGGATCTGAATCTGGTTCGGTCCAATGAAATTGTCACTTAGATTTTAGTTCACATGATGCTAATTTTTGTGAATGAAATTCACTTAGGGTTTAATTCACACGTTACTAATTTTTTTTAAAAATAAAAAAAGTATATATAGTCGATCTAATCTGGTCTCCGTAGAATCGGGAATCGGACTGCCCGGACACCGATTCCACTTTTAGGAACCGGGAACCGGACCGATACTCTTGGGAATCGAACCAAACCGACTTGTTTGGTCCGGGCGATTCTCTGTTGGGGCGGTTTGTTTTGCATGCCCCTAACAGTTTTGGACGATGAAAGGGAAAATTATTCAAAAAGTCTTAAATCTGTTGCAATTGTGTCAACTCAATTCTACCTTTTGCATTTATGCCAATTCAGTTCATCCAGCCAATTTCAGCTGAAAATTGCTGATGTAAACGCCGGCCGTGTTATGTAGCATGGCGTGACGTAGCACGGCCATGCCACGTAGCACGGATAGCGCTGATGTTGATATTTTAGAAATAATAGTTTTATATTTATATAATATTTTCTTTTTTTTCTTTTCTTTAGTATTTCTTCTTTTTTTCCTATACTTAGGGCCGGGATGCCCTCATCGGCAGTGGGCAAGGGCGTCGTGGCCCTTGCACAGTCGCCCAGTGCCAATGAGGGTGTCCCATCCCTAAGTTTAGAGAAAAAAAAGAATACACATTAATAAAAAATTTAGAAAGATATTAAAATATTATTAAAAATTGTCCATCTAAGTACTGGCTATATCATATAGGACAACGACGTCTATGTCAGTGATTTTCGATCAAAATTGGCCAAATTGACTGAATTGGCATGAAAACAAAAAGTTTATGACTTAATTAGTCCCAAAAAAAAAGGATTTAAAACTGAATTGACATAATTATAATAAGTTTAGGACTTTTTTAGTAATATTTCTCACTATGATATGAGGCGGCTGATATATGAAGTGCTAGAATAAACCCCTTATTTTGCAAGTCAACCCTAAGGAAGCGATATCAAAATAATTGAAACTGAAGTGCATGGGTAGGCCATGGTGATGGGACCGGAGGTGGAGGACTACTGGCCACCCGATCCGAGTTCATGAATTGAGGCCCCGTGGATGCCAACTGATCTCATTCGAAAGTTCGATTTCTAGCATGGGACTGTGGCACGTGTCTCAACTCCATCCACGCATCTTTACATGTCGTTTTGCATATCGATCTCTGATGGTGGTTTTGATTGTCACGTCATTTTGCATGTCATTCGCTTTTGCCATCTTTGATTGCCATGTCATTTTGCATGCCATTAACTCAAATTGCATTTAATTACCATGTCATTTTTGCATGTCGTTTCTTATGGTGTATGCAACTGCCACGTCATTTTCCATTTGCTTGTTATTGTTCATGTTATATTCAATTGCCACGTCATTATGCATGCCATTTGCTCATTCAAGCTCATGCCGTATTTGAGTCCTCCATCGTTTCACTCATCATCCGTGTGTGTAGTTGATTTAAGAGTAGTTGGGATGATCTCTCGCATCTAATTGAGTTCGTCTATAATAACAGCTATTGGCAAAGTGTTGGCATGACTTCATTTGAAGCATTATATGGGCGCAAGTGTAGATCTCTCATTTGCTGGGGAGGAAGTTGGCAAGAGGAGATTGACTGGGCCAAAATTGATTGAGTTTCGTCTGATGTCATTTCAGTTTTAATAAATGGACTTCAAATTGCGCAAAGTCGATGGAAGTCTTATGTAGATAGGTAGCCACAGCTTTTGGGGTTTCAGGTTTGAGATCATGTTTTCCCGAAAGTTTCGCTAATGAGAGGAGTAGCTCGGTTTGGTCGAAAAGAGAGATTGAGCCTGAAGTTTATCGCCCATTCAATAGAGTGGAATGAGTAGGAGATTTGGCACAACGGTTAGCACCACCAAAGCTTGCCGGTGTACATGATATATTCCATGTTCCGATGCTTAGAAAGTACAACCCCATCCCATCTCCCATTCTAGACTATCAGGCAATGGATATTGAGATCAAGGAATGGGTATCATACGTTGAAAAGCCTCTTCTGATATTAGATCGAAAGGAGCAATGGCAAACTAAGTGGATCGCTCTAACTCAAGTTCTACGACATCATGGAACCAAAGAAATTTTGCAGAATGAATATTTGAAGTCATTTTGATAATTAAGTATCTCATATTTCAAGGACGAAATTTCTTTGAGAGGGTAGAATTGTAATTAATATTTGAATTTAGCACTCAATAATACATTGACATTCTTACCAAAAAAAAAATCTTACCAAAAATAATACATTGACATTTATTCGACATTTTAAGGAGTTGTAATGATAGGTGCGGGATACAATGATTGAATGAGATACGAATTAAGTTCGGTCATTATAGTACCTAATTAAATTTATTTGTGAGTTTTGCTAATCACTCAGATATTTTACTAAAAGTACCCATTGCTCCCAAAATTTCAAAAGGTGAATTCAATTAGATCCTCCAAGAAAGCGTGAAATTTCAGCAAATGACTTCGTTAGTGGCATAATCTTTCATTTGCATGAAAAGTTGAAAGGGCCAGCTTGAACATGTGGATTCCACTAAGTTATCATCTTTCATTTGATAGTATCGAAGTTGCAACTCCACCAGAAACGTCAAGTAAATTCGTTTTTCTTTTCATTTTCATTTCACAGAGATTGACTTTATACATTTGATTAGATTTGTTTTATTTTTGTCACATCAAGAACTTTGTTATTAAGGTTTATAGTGCATTGCTTTAATTTTACTACTCACAAATCCAAATAATTTCTGCATAGTATATCAAAATAACTTAAAAACAATAAGAGACGGCATCACGCACAACTCGCAAGTGAAGGTAATTACAAACGATACGACGGGTATAAAAAGACAACACTAGTCCAAAACACCGCCATTGCAGCATACGTCTATTATTCATTGTGACCTTCAGTTAGCCGACCTGAAGTGTCATCATCATATGTTCGCGCTTCTAAAATTTACATATATTCCGTGAAAGAATATGAAGGGGGGAGCAACATCAAATGAGAGTATGAAAAATAGTGGATCTTCCTCCTCAACGCATGTATTTAACCCTTGCGCATACATGATTCATCGTCAAAACATGCATATACTTGCGCCATAGAACTCGAATAACACAATGAGTTTGAGATAAGTAAAACCACATATGCAAATTATGAAAATCATGAGTCAAGAGTAATGAAACATAAGACCCATATTAGATTAGATTAATAACCATTGTATAACTCCCTCAAAAAAAAATCATGACTTTTGTATAAAATAATTCGTCCATGCATGTTAATGATATGTAATCCAGCAAAATAAAATAAAATCAATCCGTCTTTGACACTTGACTTTAGTCATGTGCCAACATGCAGTTGAATACGTTACGTGAATGAGAACACAAATTAGTCGGTCCCCATAAGTTCGCCACGAGAAGGGGATTAACACCAACATTTAAAATAGTAAATTGCATCAAACAATACGGTCTAGTATGAACTGAAACTTGGACTAGCTGTCAATGCACGATTTTTGCTTAATTTAATCGATAGAACATGCATAATCGAATTGACTTCACGCTTACCTGCTATTCCAGTTCCATACAGCCTATTAATAACGACGGAATTTTCCAATTTCCATTAGACGACAAATTGCAAGTAATTTTATAACTCGTGAAACGATCTATACATTAACAAGACGAAGACCAAGAAAAGTTGAGTGACCTGCTTTAACTTATCAACAAAGTCTTCTTTAAATAGCCAAAACCATCAAGCATATGATGAATCAAACTCTTCCTCATCAAACACCAAGGAAAGAGCTTCATACCATAGGCTCCCTCAATGGCCATACCATATCGTGCGTTGTTCTTTCGAGATCACACTCACCACAACAAGATCTTCACATTCAATGATCCAATTTCACCTTCAATAAGATCTATAAGATTCTCACGTGGAGGCCTAACGAGAAGAGAGACCCCATTGAACGGAAGACTTTTCATACAAAATGTATCATCCAAGAATGAGTCCTTGTGCATTGTTCCGGGTCTTCAAAGCGAGAGAACAAAGGAAAATGGTCATTGGAGCACAATCGAAGAGCCTAGCAACAACTTGGCAAGCACATGGGAAGAGATCCACGGCAAGAGCGATTGGGTAGGCTTGCTCGATCCAATCGACCCCCTCTTGCGGGCCGAGCTGATTCGGTACAGGGAAATGGCTCAAGCGTCCTATGACGCGTTCGATGCCGACCTGTTCTCCAAGTATTGCGGCAGTTGTCGGTACAAGCCAAGCGAGTTTTTCCGTTCCCTCGAGTTTCCTCGGGCTGGATATGAAGTGACCCGTTACCTCTATGCCTCGTGCAATATCCATAACCATCCCCATTTCTTCAAGAAATCCTTGTGGCAAGATAGGTGGAGCGAATCAGCTAATTGGTTTGGGTACGTCGCTGTATCAGATGATGAAATGTCGAAAGCTCTAGGACGACGGGACATAGCCATAGTGTGGCGTGGCACGATGAGGAAGCCCGAGTGGATTGTGGATGCCATGTACAGCATGAGCCCGGTCAGGCAAAAGGGAATCCCCTGCCCTGATCGAAAAGCCAAGGTTGAGTCGGGGTTCCTCCATCTCTACACCGAGAAGGAGGAAAATTCCAGGTTTTGCAAGCATTCCGCGCAGGAGCATGTTCTCCAAGAAATAGAGCAGTTGGTACGGAAGCATGCAGACGAGGATTTGAGCATTACGATCACAGGTCATAGCCTTGGAAGCGCTCTAGCGATATTAAGTGCGTACGACGTAGCAGAGACGGGTACAGACATTAGGCAGGACGGCAAAATAGTCCCCAAGTGCGTGTTCTCGTTTGCAGGACCACGAGTCGGCAATGCCAGATTCAAGCAGCGAATTGAGGAGCTAGGAGTGAAGGTACTGAGAGTATTAAACGTTCATGACAAGGTTCCGACAGTGCCCGGTATGATTTTCAATGAATATGCACCTTCCATACTGCAAAAATGGGGTTGCTACTCGCATGTTGGCATTGAGCTTGCGTTGAATCACGAAAACTCGCCCTACTTGAAGGACAAAGGTGATCTGTTGTGTTATCATGACATGGAAGTTCTTCTTCATCTCCTGGATGGGTAAGGGCAGCTTTGCTTTGTCCAACTCACATTATGAAGTTCATTTTGTCCATTACTATTGTCTTAACAGATCTTGCACTTATTTTCACTTGTGTGAATGCAAATAGGTATAAAGGGAAGGGCCAGAAGTTTGAGCTCGCCAGCAAGAGAGACATTGCTTTGGTCAACAAAGCGACTGACTTTTTGAAAGATGAGTTACTCATCCCACCGTTTGGATGCAACAAGAGAACAAATTGCTTTGGTCAACAAAGCCAGGATGGACTTTTGAAAGATGAGTTACTCATCCCACCAAAGTGGATGCAACTTTGAAACAAAGGGCTTTAATCTGGAAGGATGGCCTGGTCTGAACCGGAGAGGCAAGATTTGGGGGATCACTTTGAAGGTGTTAATCTGGAAGCTGGCCTGGTCTGATGTGTGAGTAATTTTACTAGATTGTTTAGAGTTTTAACTCTCTCTCTCTCTCTCTCTCAAATATGATGATGTAGGATTGGTAATTGGATACTCTTGGTTAATGACATGACATTTGACAACTGCTCGATATTTTCTCAACGTATTGCTAGCTAAAATCTTTTATCTAGATCTAAGATAGTCATGGAAAAAAGACCACTGTATAGAGTAGTGCCAACTCTTCGAAAGTGGAACGACTGCCGACTCTTTGATCTTTGCCCTCCTTTTTTCCTGAAGAGTCCTCTTGTTCTTCTTTTGTTGGCAATTGATTTTGATGGATAGAGTACCCAATTCTCTTCTTAAAATAGATCCATCATAATATGGAGGACATATTATGGAGATTTAATAATTGAATGTGGGTTCAAATGGCAAGTGAGACGAGTACTCGGATCATCGAAAGTACTGGGATCCTTTAAAGTTTTGAGGTAACTTTATTGGGTAAAATTATCCCACTAGACTAAATGACTTCGAGGAAATTCATCCCAAACATGCAAAAACCATGACAGGCATCTCTGTCTCCCCCTCCTCCTCCGACAAAGAGCCACAAGCCTAGCCCCTGCCCTAACGCCACCGCTATTGCCGGTGGCCATCCCTCAAATCCCGCTACTGTCGCCTCCCTGTGACCATCTCCTGCAGCCATCATCGGCCAATGTCTTTGTTTCCGTGGCCCTCTTGTTCATGAAGACAAATGGGTTGGGCGCGCGACCTCGCATGTCAGTCGATGGCGATCCTAGAGCCGTGGGGATGTGGAGGTCTCGACTAGGGTCTATTAAGGTTGGCAACCTCAGGTCTCAAGTCGCGAGCCTCGGATGCGAGGTTGAGGCGCAGCAAACACGTGCTCGATCGAGCCGATTGCTAGAGGTAGTGAGTCCATGAGACATAGGTGGAGGGACTGCGACGAGGCTAGACATGGCCAGCGAAGTGTGTGGCGGCTCATGCTGGGGTCAACGACGATGTCGAGGCCTAAGAAAGCTTTAATTTGAAGAAAATTATCATGTTAGGGTGCTTCAAATTGAAATTTGTTTCCGCATTGACGCTACTTACTCGCTCATACATGGTCCGCCCAGTTCAAATCCCAACATTTAAAGTCCAAGACATGATTTCTCAGTAAAGTTTCACATTAGAGAACTCCAGTAGAAGGATAAGAATTCAACCCCAAGACTTAGTAGGGAGAGCCGTCATGTACATTAGACTCGTACTTAATCAATGATTAAGTAAATGTTAGACTCTAAGGCCGCATTTATTTCGCAAAAACTGAATGATTTGGAAAATATTTTCCTAAAATGATCACTTGAAATAATTAGTCAAATAAAAATATTTTTTTATTATCGTCAATAATTTCTGTCCGCACATTTTCGTTGACAATCGATCATTTTTAGGAAAATATTTTCTCAGATCATTCATTTTTCGCAAAATAAATAAAGCTTAATATTCTCTCACACCAGCCAACGGCATAGCCTTAGGAAAATGGAGTAAGTGGAATCAAGTTTTTGTTGCATTTATTGGACTTAGTTCTTATAATTTCACCATTACTGCCGGGGCTTTAGTATCATATTACAACTTAATTCCACTTGAAAAACCTTAAGCTCTAGGTTGAAGAGAAATACAAGTAGAGATGTACGGAAATTTTATGGAAACTATAAAATTATGTTAAAAAATTCTAATAAAAAACTTTAATTGTTGAGTAAAGAGACCACATGTTAGGCCCATATATTTGCTTTTTATAGACAATGTGGGACTTTTCCAAATTCCAGAGATTAGGAAATGTCGGGAAGCGTGTTGGCCTACAGGTTAAGTTCATAATTATTACTATTAGAATCGTACAATTCGTTCGATTCGAGACCTTTAGTGAATTACTAATCACCTAAATCGCACACGAATCTATTGGTTCGGTAACAAATTGACTATTCGATACATATCTATCAAATCAAGCGATTCAGTATTTTATTTGTTGGCCAACCAGACGTCGCTTCGTCTTATTTTAGGATATCTGTTGTATTTTGATAGATACAGAATAACTAAAACTAAAAATAGGCCTTTTACAATGTAATGATAAATGATATGACATATGCTATGTGAACTTATTTATGAATGTAAGCTTTATATAATAAATTAATGGAAAATTATATTTTCTTATGCATGGGGATCATCACACGCACTCAAAATTAAGAATGCTTTTTCCAACATCATAATTCTTACTCAAAATACCATATTCTCATTATATTACTTATATAATCTATAAATGTCAAGATACTAATTCTAAATTCTTTGACCGAATACCATAGTATCTCATTATAATTAATCCCCTAATTGGTCACTTAATAAGTACATATAATCCAGCGCACTCGTTATTAACAAGTTTAGATTCAAATATCCAATTATAAATATTGTGATCGATTTAAAATTAATCAATATGGAATATCTCAAAAAAATAATGCTGAAAAGGCGACACTTCCCTTCACCTCTGGCGCCACTGTTTTGTGCATTGTTGTGTTCCTCCTTTTGTGGGAGTTTCCTCGTGAAGTTAGTCTCCTCCCTTGGAGTATAGGACCATCAACGACAGACCGCAGTTGCTAGATCGGAATACGTCGCTGTTTGTTTGTCTTTGAAGAAGTTATTGGGTGCATTCGGTGCAATTAGTTTGATACATGCGAACCGTTCGATCTTACGAGACGTAAGTGGGATCCACATGATCCGACGGGTCGTATGCATTGGATCCGCATGACCCAGGTGCACCTAATAATTTTCCTTAGCTTAGAGTACATCCGCGCAGGTCAGAATACAACACGAATAGCTTTCATTCTCTGTTATTTCATGCAAGAGAAGCTTTTGGCCCCCCAAAAATTTAGTTAGGTGGCTTAGCTTTCCATGTGCAACTTTTTTGTATATCTGCCTGGCATAAACTAATTTTTTTTTTTCCTTTTCCTTAACTATGGACTTGGCTCATTATTTTACATATATCAAAACCATATAATGACCCAACATCATTGATCTTTTATTCATAGTTATTTGGATTGTAATTGATGATTGTCGAGGAGGATTTTTTCAAAGTTGTCGGGAAAGTTTACTCCCACAGTTCCCAAATCATGCGAAAGGATTATCATCGCGTAGCAGTAGCACAATAAGCGGGATGAAGTGGAGAGGTGAGAGGAGAAGCGGGATATCATAGTGGACCTAGATGTCAAGTGGCAAGCGAGGAGTGACAACTCACTTACTATGGAGAATTTCTCGGTGGTTCGCTACTGGGCTAAAGTCTGGAGATGCTAAGGTGGTCAATAGAGATTCTGAAATCTAGACATTCAAAAGTCCAAAAGTCTTTATAAATGAATGAGATGATGGGTTATCATAGTGAGTACGATCGAAAAGATTGGTTTACAAATCCCAGCATAGAAAACCGAAGGTAAGTAGGTGGTCACATGTCAGGGGCACCCAAGCTAATCACGGGCTGCAGCATGTCGGGAGGATATGGGCCGACACCAAGCTAGCTCGCTAGAAATGGTTGGGAATTAGGCCGTTTATCTTCACAAGCCCTACTCGAGCCTATCAAGCTAAATCTCTCTAAAACAATCCTAAACAGATAAGAATAATCTAGTTTCTTAGTATCTCTCCCAAGTCATTCTTGCAATGAGCAATGCTCGTGTAAAACACACATGCAGCGAATTCCCAATAATGATTTCTGTAAGTAAATTCAGCAAATTATTTGAAAATGTACATATTTATGCACATGCATACGTATACATATAATTACGCATCGACAATGGTTCAGCATTGTTCTGCTTCGAAGAGGCTCGCCAAATAACAAAGTGGTCCACACAAAAAGTTTGATTATACCTGCTGTCTGCTCAATGTTTAAATAAAGAGGGACTGCCAGCCTTTTAAAGTCTTATCCATAAATAGCTTAATTTAAAAGGAGTGATGCCAATAAGTAGGGCCTCGTATCATCCGATACCATCCATCTACTTAAATGTATACATCTATATAAAAGCGATGTAATTGGAGAGGTTAAGTGTAGTTAAGACACATGGAAATTTAAAGTGTGACTTGGCTAATTAATGGGTTGAGGAGAATCAAACCTGCATGAACGGGTTAATTTTGCAAGAATGAATGAAAATTATTTTTATCATCGATGAAAAAAATTAGATTGAGATTCTTGTTGATATTTTTTTTGTTGAATAATTTTTGTAAACAATATAAATAATCTTTTATACGAAGATATTTTTTAAATTATTAATTTTTCGAGATCACGCGATACCTTGTAAAAGAAATATGGTACGAACGAGTTCTTTGTATCTTCCACATGAACTCCGGTCAACCTGGCCTCTTTAATGGGTCAACCATATCATTTCATGGTAATTATGCTGTTCTGCTGCCCTTGAGAAAGTTAATTACTTAATCAACACCCCATGGTCTCATCTTAGGGATTCGGTCAAACAATGCTTTTGAACTAATTAACGTCTATCCCTGTTCAGTGAACTGAGGAATCCGAGGCCAGATTTCCCCTCTTTGAAATGCTAAATCAAAAATCATATTTTATTTGTAGTTTGTAATTAAATCAATGCTTTCTTATATAGAATAGGAATTAAAATAAGAGCAACTTTAAGGCACTTGTTTAAAGTTATGGACCATGTTTTTAATGAGAAGGTGATAAGTGAGGACCATATACAATGACCTTCCAAAATGCTACACGCAATGTAGCCCGAAGTTCGATGGCCACTTAAATGCTCTCTTAATGTCGTCCCGCCATTTTGGGTTGCAATGCCCCAATAACTACGACATCAAAAAGTTAAATGTTTCTTCTTAGAATTATGTTAAATGTTTGGGGACACTTGCTAAACATCTAAACGACTACCATTTCCAATAAAGTGTGTTTCTTGTGTCATGTATAATTGGTATGTCGGAAAAAGCAATCTTTCATTAGTAGGTGCGCTTTAGGAGTACCTCGAAAGCACTAGTTAACGAAATCATTCTTCTAATATTGACCTACTTGATTAGGGATGTTCAATTGCTTTTTTTAATACTTAATGGGGATATTACGAGAAAGATCCATACTAAGAAATTGAAAGTTTTATATATTTGATTAGTTAATACGCGATGTAACAACATCTGAAAATGAATTTTGTTGATTACATGTGACGAAAAAAAAGTCTCCATCACCATATGTGTTTGACTCTTTTCGCTTGGTTTTTTAATGTTTCAATTTTATTTATGGAGCTATTCCCGCTCTCTATACGACAAAATCAACTCCATTATTACTAGATAGACAAAATCGCCCTTGATGGTTTCCATATTTGCACAGTTTTCTTCAATTTAGTTACTTTACTTTATGGGTTTCCTTTATATCTAAACTTATGATGTTTAGCAAATAAAACTTATGCTCTTGTTTTTTTTTTTGGTCGAAAAAATTTTACTCTTGCTCATCATTGCCCTTATTGCAACTTATCAATTCTCTGTAACTTCTACCTCAATGGCTCATTTTTTCAGTGAATTTGTCATTCGTTTTTTTGATTAACCTTAGAAGAAAAATCATGTCTCTTCATATGCCAAAGAGTTGGTATTTTTGTTTACCAAAACATTTTTAGACAAAGCATGTAAAAAGTTATAAGAGTATCTAAGGTTACACAAAAACAATGATGTTAAAAAGTTATGCATATTGAGGCATATTGATATTTTTTCGTAATCACCCCATAAATGATATTATTTTTTGGTCAATCCAAAATGATTGGAAGTTTTGTCTTTTTTATTTTTTATTTAATGAAATTTTTTGAATCAATTAATTTTCAATTCAAAATTTTCGCATTAAGGAACCCAATTGTGATTTTTTATTCCTACAAATCATTTAATCTGGTAGTGTTATTTCATCTAGCCACCCAATTACGTGCCTATATATCACAACTGAAAAGAACGTTGATGGTGACATCCCCATAAATATCTTACCGCGTTAAATGTTGTTTATGTTCAAATCTTTTCGAATTTTTCTTGATAGTAAATCTATAAATTTGCTCCATTTGAAAAAAAAAATACTAAATTTCTTGAAAAATTCCTTCTTCGAGAAAACTAATACGTGTAGCGGTAGGATCTCAAAAGGCAAAAAGAAAAAACCACGAAAATTCGTGCTTTTTATACTCATGGTAATGCCTACTTAAAATTTTTTTTAAAAAGGCGATGTTTTTAGTCATAACAACTAAATCACGTGTGGAAATCGAATAATTAGGCAAAAAAAAAAGAAGAAGAAGAAGGAAAGTGTATAAATTGTAGGTTTCCCCACTTAAAATTTCAATTGGAAAATTTACGATAGTTTTGCCTCTTTAATAAAAAAATGGGGGTGAAGTTAAAAATGCAAAGAATTTGAAAATAGCCCATAAAAAAATGACATCCAACAAGACAATCGACCCTGTCGGGGACAAGGTGGGGGCATGGTCCGATCCTCCATCCTCGTATCGACGGTCGCGATCTCCCTCTTTCCCCGCGGCGGGGGTGGCCCCACCGGAACCCATCTATCTCGGCCGTCCATCCGAATCTCTAGGTCGTCCCATCGAGCGGCCTGAGCGACCCCCCTGTCCCGCCCTTGTCCCCCCAAAGCGGGAGCAGCCTGCCTCGAAGCTGCTGCATTTGCCACCCGACAGCCTCGCCTTTTCTTTGTCCTTAATTCGTGCCCACCAAAACAACGCCAAGCCGAGCTTTACAGCCCTTTCACCTTTCTTTGTCTAGCGAAAAAGGAGGCGCCTTTATGCCTGTTTTTACCCCCTTGCCATCGCTATAAAGAACAGCACCCCAATGCCCAAAGTTCCTCTTCTGCTCGCATTTCTCTCTGGGTCTTGACTTTCGAGAGAGTTTGCTGTGATCTGGGTCTTGGTTCTTGGGTCTGGGACTGTTTCATCAAGGAAAGTCTGGTTCTTTTTCATCAAGGTGGGAAGTTTCGGGAGGGGTTGGCGAAAAGCTTCTTGAGCTTGCTTTTGGTGGAGTTTCGAGAGATGGAGAGAGGGGTCGGCGATGCGGTGTTTGAGAAGGATCTTCTCAACCTGGAGGAGACTGAGCTCAGGTTGGGGCTGCCAGGGTCGGATGAGTCTGGTCAGAAGAAAGCCAGGAACGGCAAGAGGCCATTCTCTGAGTCAAGTGATGTGTCTGGATCTTCAAAGGGTAGCTGTGTTGCTCCTCACCATGATGAAGACCATGAATCTGCTCCTGCCCCCAAGTAAGCTATATGGATAACTCATAAATTGCAATATATTCTTTTCCACTGTTGGGGGTTTCTGATAGCTGTTTAATTTATCTCTTGGGGATAAGTGCAGTTGGTCCTATTTAATCATAAGTATAGTTGATTTGTCAATAGTCCCAGGATCAGCTTTTTATTGGGTTCTTTTTGTAACAATTTTCATTGGCTTATTGCAAATTCCAAGTTAGTCTATTGATTAGGTGATATTCTTGGGTATTGTTCTGTCTAATCTAACTATTGGAAAAAAGTAAGAAAAATAGGGGTCATGGAGTAAAAAACTTTAATGTCAGTGTGTTCAGGATTGCTTGTAGTGTCACATGTAGCAGTACACACCCTGCTTTTAATGAGTCTAGATGTTCATGAACTTAATTGTGGGGTTTACAATGTGTTGCAGAGCACAGATCGTGGGATGGCCCCCTGTCCGATCCTACCGAAAGAGTACTCTCCAGCCGAAGAAGGCGGAAGCAGAGGGCCCTGGTATTTACGTGAAAGTAAGTGTTGATGGAGCCCCTTACCTCAGAAAGATCGATCTCAAGGTTTACGGTGGTTATCCAGACCTCCTAAAGGCTTTGGAGAACATGTTCAAACTCATCATAGGTAAGCCTAACCATTCATATTATTTTGCATTTACGTGATTATGATTTTCATTTCTCGGTCTTTTGGCAAAGATCTAGCAGTGAGATATGGTTTGATAATTGTCATATTTTAGGGAATAGCTGAAAACTGTAGTTACTTGACTAGAACCTTGCCTATGTCATTGCATCAACTGCTTGTGGATATTTTATGGCATTTGTGACTGGGCCTAATGAAAATCCATTTTACAAACACGAGTCATCGACTACATTGTTTACATTCAATCCTAGACCCTATGCCCGTATTGATTGAACTGGTCCATCCTATCCATTGTGTGTATAGAAGAGGGATCTATTCAGTCTCATGGTCTAAGGAGCGCTAAAAGAAGCTTGTTAATCTAATTGAAGATCTGACTTTGTCTTGTGGGTGTTGCTATTTTTCAGGTGACTATTCTGAAAGAGAAGGCTACAAAGGATCTGAATATGCGCCTACCTATGAAGACAAAGATGGTGACTGGATGTTGGTTGGAGATGTTCCATGGGAGTAAGTCTCTCTCTCTCTCTCTCTCTCTCTCTCTCTCTCTCTCTCTCTCTCTCTCTATTTGAGGATTAATTGCTCTTTTATCTTTCCATAATCTCATGTCGAAAGCAATTACCACTGCAGAATGTTCATGTTGTCCTGCAAGAAGTTGAGAATAATGAAAGAATCAGAAGCTAGAGGCTTGGGTTATTGTGTATGAGGAACCCCAAAGGTAAAGATCAATATGCCTCAGTCAAAAAAAAAAAAAAGATTCTCCAGCTCGGGTTCTCAAAGAAGAAACTTCAATCTTGATGTAGGTCTCCGTTTTGGAGACTCGTTGAAGTTTCGGAAGGGACTTTCAGTCACGAAAAACAAGTCATGAGTTTTTTGCATTTTGTTTCTGGAAATTCGGCAGCAGCTCTTTTGTTGGTTTGAGCACCTGCCTGATGTCTTCTTTTCTTAGTGATCTTTCTTTCCGGATGAAAGAAAGTCGGCGCACAGATAGATACTGCTTTACATGTAAAGTCCTGTAGAAGGGAAATGGGTGAAAATATGTAGGCCATTTTCATCCAAGGTTTGCTTTCTCCATTGGGTTTTAATTGTTAAGAGTCTTTTCAATTCAACATTCTACAAGTCAAAAGAAATTCCGCATTGTCTAGTACAAACTTGAGTACACTGTTCAGCAATTGGCACTAAGTCCCCCTTCACAATCTCAACCAGTTGACTGGTGGCTTCATACATACACACACACATAACCAAAGTACAAAAGCAAAGTTAGCGTAATACATTGCAGAGCAAATGCCTTCAAACTGGATCTTCGGCTAACCTGCGGCCTTCCTACAATGTCATGTTCCAAGTGTATTTTGTGAATTCTTATCTATCTTTAGCTATCAGTATTACCGGTTCTTCAGATAAAAGTACACACAGATTGAGAGGTGCGCAATATTCGCAACCTAGTAAGTGCTATGCTAATCTAATATCACCGGTGTCGGTATCTGGACCTCATAAGAGCTTTGCTAGAGAATTCTCTAGAACAAACGCTAACAGCACTGGCCCTTCATGCCTACAACACGAACTTGAATCCACTGCTTGTTTTATAGAATGGTCACCCTCTTTTTTACAATTGTCGCATTCACGGCTTTTGGCAATCGGAATGTGGCATTGTGACAGGTTCAAAAGCAGAAATCGACATGGATTTACTCTGAAAACTTCTTCCTATTATGGAACGACAGGAGCAAACTCTTGTTTAAGAGGTGTACCGAGGTAGTAGAACTCAGACCAGACTTAAGTCAGAAAAGTACCTACTTACACTGTTGAAATTTCCCAAAGTAAGAATTTTAAGGTTCAACCTAACAAGAATTCAATTGTTCGAGGGCCAATGCTATGCTTTATACAGTCTAAATACCAGAAACAATCTTTTAAAGAGTTCCTCTAGAAGAGTACAAAATCATTTTACCAAGTGCCATCTCTGCTCAGCTAGCATATTACAATTCCAATAAAATAACGACAATTTATGGATGATTTATCCAATTTACTAACAAATAAATCTGTATCCTGTTAAGTGTCTAATCGACCAACGAAAACCGTGAATTATCCAATGTCTCCACATTTACCATGCGCAACCCACAATCAAGGATCCATTTCCCACTAGCAGGCGATCCCATTGCATAAAAGCTGAGTGGTTCGAGCCTCTTTCTAATTCATGGACCATACCAAGCCAAAAATTCATCAAGACCTCCAGTATAGCACCATCTAGCTGCGCACGTACCTATGCCGGTGCGCATTGGGAGGTCAGCTAACATCCAAACTGGGGTTATGCATTGTTACTTTTGTTTCTGGCAACTGCAAGATTGTATCAACTCGAACACCTTCGTCATCTTTGAGGGAAATGATTTTCTGATCTTTCATCGCCTGATTCACGGTCATCATGATTGTAATTGCTGTCATCAATTAATCTATTACCATCATCATCGTTAAAAACTATGACCGCTGAATTGCTCTGGAACGCAGGATCTTTTACACTTTGTGACCCACCGTCCCCAGATTCCCGTATGTCTTCATTGTACTCGCTGTTGTCAGATTGTTCTTTTCCATCATCCTGATCAGCAGCATCGATGACTACGGAATGTCTCTCTTCCACACTATGCTCCCCTTGGTCTCGGTCTTTGTAGTCGCTGTTATTATCATGGGTGTAAGTAGGATTCAGGTACGAAATGCCAAACTTCTGTCCGTGGGTCAGTCCTGGACAAACCCCCTGTAGGACATAATTAACTCAATTAGCAAGTCTACAGCTTAAGTGAATTTTCATGCCACAATCACCTGTTTGATTGTTCCAATTTAACATAGAATGAGTAACCTTAATAAGAAGCAGCTCCAAACACACAATCTCATCAAAAAATCATTGTTGAAGCATTTTTTTAAGGGTGTCAAACAGATATCCAAAAATATCAAGGACAAGAATAAACCACAATCCTTTCCACATTAAGAAATTTGTAACCATTCATCCAATGTCAATAAGAATACAAACGCAAACAGAAAAATCCTTGACAAGAGCCGTATTGGTAATGCAGAATAAGTTCAACAAATTCAATAGGATTAGCAATAAGGATGTGCACCAACCTTGATGAAACCTGAGAATGGTGCAGATGCATAAGATGTCTCAGAGGGGAGATATGTGTGTGTCCGACTCCCATATTCTTTAGTGTAGTTTTTCTGCTCACCATATGAGGTATCAGAAGTAAAAGATTTCCGTCTTGAATCTCCACTCCTGCAGTAAGCCCCCAAGTATGAACAGTGCTCCCGCACTAGAGATATTTGAGGGGTTGCAGGTAGTAAGTGGCCTTCAGTGCTAAAAACATACCTAATAAGAGATAATAATCATAAAGCTGTCAAAACAATGAGGCAACCAACATACAATCTGCTCTTCAAATTAAAATAATGAGCTGTCTGTCTGCCAGACTTACTTGTATGGACCATTCTCAACAAGGTTATCTGGACCAGCAGCCAAATCAAATAGAAGCCATAAATATTTAACCTGATTCATATGAAATTAAAAGGTAAACAAAATGCGTGGTTCAGAAGTGCAGAGTTAAGATGTGACGCACATTTAAATGAGCATATATGTCACAACCTCATGGATGTCCATCACTACCTAGCAAGTGAAAATCCTAATACACATGTTGCTTCCCTTCATCCAATCCACCAAGTGATATACATACACACACATATTTTAGGCAAAAACTTACGACATCGACATACTAAAAGTAATGTTTTCATATATAGAACACAAAATATATAACATGCATTGGTACTGCTATATCATATTCCATTACAAGAATGAGTTCACGGAGCAAATTTTACATAATGAAATCATTTCACTTAATATCCTTTGCCCAACCTGCAAGAATTAGCAACTGCATGGCAAAAGCATGAACAAAGCTGCAGCAACGAATTAATCTAGATCTACACGATAAGACTCCCAAAACTCATGATTTAAACATCTAAGCCTAAATTTCATGTGCGCTTCAAATAAAAAAAATACTCTAGAGAAAGAGGAAAGCATATAGAAAGTGAAGTCACGGATAACAAATCCTCACTGTTTCTGCCAGGAAAAAGCTCTCCATATGGTCTTCTTGCTCGTGAAATTCTACATCCGATATATGACAATAGCCACAAGGACATCGGGCACCATACTGCAAGCTAGCAACCATGTCGCGTCCAGCATCAAGATATCTACAAGGAAGTACTAGAGCCTCAATTAAGCTAAATAGGAAGAGCAATAATAACAGCTGTTATTTCTAGTAAGAACGTTGGAATTAGCAATTTATAGCCTAGCACCTCGTGAATTGGAATTAGCATTTTATAGCCTAGCACCTCATGAAAAATACTATAAGTCTATTCCTCCATCAATAGGTTCCTTCCAGGTATTATCTCTTCAAAATCCGGAGTCATTAAAGGTGTGGGAGGCATGAAAAATGCCTATCCCCACATACCAGTTTTTGGCAGTAGATTATAGATGGGTGCTGAAGAGCTGCTTCAGAAACTCAACACAAGTACCCAAAACCTCACCACCCCAAAGTAGCATATAGAGTTCCATACGTTGAGCAAGAGTTTGCAGAGCCGAAACTCTGCCCCTCCATTAAGAAATGAATAATGAACATAAACAAGAACAAACCTTGCACTTATAACAACAAATCTTATTAAATGCATCACTTCCAGAGAAAAGTAAGTATTGAAAATTGGAGTTTCGTAAGATCAAATCACTCGATACAGAGACTTCAAGCGATGCAAACTAAATTTTTTTTATGATCTCATTAAGTATATATGCCACAGGAGAAGCTTACCAAACGGGTCATTTTAGAGAAACATCAACATAAAGGAGCAGAAAAAAATCTTCATCGTGAATAAATTCGAGCTAACCTTGGATCTCTAGTTGCTTTGAAGAGCAAATATGTACTTTCCATTAACTCTGGACGCAATGGATAACTTTTCTGGCCTTGCTGAAAATGGAGAGGAAGGAAAAATTTCAGGATAGTAGGCAACGTAGAAGTTAAAAGTATCATGCTACACACCCCCATTTACAAAGATTAGATGATAAGCTGGCAAAATACAACAAAACAAACTAACATACAAATAGATGATCTAACTCAGATAAGCCAAATGCTGATGGACAATCACCAATGGGAATATCATTAAATGTCTTGTTATATGCCACTGGGAAAATTAAGAGAGGTCCAGAAACTCTAAACCAACTTGTTTTTGCAGTGTGGCACGTATGAATAGATTGCTGAATAAAGAAGACAAAATAGAAGACTCGAATACTGCTAGATCAACATCAGTGAGGCTCATCTACCGTCTACTACTAGTAGATCACTGTTGGACAAGACACTTAGGACAAGCACCATTTTTGGCAGACATTCAACAATGAACTAAGGTGGTGAAGTTTTCATATTAAAGGTAACATAGGACTTTGATATCAAGTAATTCTATTCAACTTTATATGGCATACCTGGACATTCAGTGTTGCGAGGTTGAAACCCTCTGGTGTGAAACCATATCTTTTCCAGACACTAAAAAAGGCCGCATGAGTTCGAATAGCAGGGTCAATATCCCCAGCCAAAACCTTCCAAAGCATGCAGAAGCAATTAAGGGCAGAATATCTACATCACAAAGTTAGATTTTAAGTAATAAAGGTACAAATAAGCACCTGAAGGCCAGGCCAGAATGCCTGCAAACTGTTGAACAGAGGCCATACAATTGCAGCAGAGTCCATATTTACCTCTACATACCTACAAGAGAATCAGGATAACCATTAGCCACGCTACATACTTCCTGGAAAGAACAAGCAACTTAAGTAAAAATAGGTAAGAGGTTCGTATATTTACATAGTGGCACATGATAGCCACAAGCTTTTACCAAGGATCGTTGTGTAGATAGTGCATGGCGGCCACATAAGCTTCTTGGAATATATATAAATACTCTTCCTCACCAAACAACAAGTAAGCCTGTATTCCAGATGAGTATCCAAAGAAAAGCAAAGAAATCAAGACTTGTCAGTTAAAAAGGTAAGTTAATTTCTTCAATGCATGTCTATATTTATTAGAAGAGCGGAAAACGTGCTGATCTGATGATATTAGAGTCACTGAAACTAACATGCAATTATAATAGCCACTGCAAGCAGTAGTCTAAACAAGACAACAGCCATGCAATTCTAGATTTATCGATCCAGGAGTTCATTCTCAAGAGAAGCGAGTGTCAGCTGCAGGACTTGAGGGAAGAAATTGGCATTAAGAGAACAGCTATAAGCAAGGGATCATTAATTTTAAAAGCCTTATGCCACCGAATATAAAAAGTACTTTCATGGATTTGCTGGAGATGAGATAGATCACCAATAAAAAAAGCCAAGGAAAAATCAAATTATATCATAGCACACCTCAATATCAACTAGAAAAAACGAAAAAGAAAACCCAAATGCTAACCTTCAGGAGATACTCATAAAAAGAGTCTATACTTGTCCCAATTCCAGCATCCTGCAAAGCATTAAAAAAGACAAAACACTGATACCACCCACAGAAACATTAACGCGGAATAACTTGAATGCAAAACAGTGTCTCAGGATCTCAACTCTTTGCACGGGAGGTTAAGGTGCATTTCATTTTACAGGTCAATTGACAATCATGCCTCACTTAGATAATCTTATACCAATTCAAAGTACATGAACTGCAATAAAGATGGAAGTAGACAAAAAAATAACAGATAATGTTGATTTATATTTGTAAATCCATTGCGTAACAGAAATCCTCACTAGGAAGATAACAGAAAAGGGAAGAAAAAACAAAAAATGTAATGGCCACATGCTTTAGCAGCACAAATCAGTCAAGAGATTGTTCTTTTTATCCCATAAAATTTCCAATATGATGAAAAGTCAAAGGTTTGCAATTAAGAGTATACTACTAAACTGTGTTCACTCTCAGTGGCTACCTTGGAAATAGTTGTCCAAACAAGTAAACAACGGAATTTTAATGTACTAATTAACACATGGTACATGACAGGTTCAGATCTTAACTAAATCCAAAAGATGAAATGACCGGCGTCATCATCACGAAGAGAGACATCCAAAAAACCTTAGGATGATAAGTAGGTATTGAAAATATAAAGAGGATGGTTATGAACTGCTTCTTCTGTGTGTTAGCACATAGAATATTAGAGGAGCTTTCAAGAAATCACAGCAATGTCAAATTTTGACAGCTTTTAACCCTTGAAAACCTCTGATTTGAGTATCTAGGCCTTTGCCAAAAGGGGGAAAAAATTAGAAATGCTATTAAATGCAAAACATCACATCTACTTAACAATAAAAATATAATAATCTAACATATGAGTATTACCTTCTGCGTCCATTCTCCAGTGAATACATTAATATGAGCACCAACTAGGTTGAGCTTTGACCGGCGGGCCCACAGCCCATGGACTGCATTCTTCGTCACTTCCTCATAAACTGCCCTTCCAGACAGATAATTACAAGCATGAGACCCGAAAGTGAGGAGTTGCAAGAAAGTGGTAAATAAAAGACCAAGATTAAGGAAAGGAAAGGGATAACGTAAAACCAAAAGAAGATTAACAGCCAGAACAAGGTGGTAAATAAAGCTGTTAACTTAGGGTGTTTCGGTCTGAAACTATAATGATTCTTTACAGCGCAGCCTTATATATTTCCAGCGCACATTCGAGAATTCAGTCTTTGCTACATCAGCACAGCATGCGGTATCTTTGGCCCAATGTTATGATAACACAGTAAAAGAATGTCATGGGTAAACTAAGGTTGCTGGGAAAACCTGAGGTCACTAAACCAGAAAACATTCGGCAAATACCATGCCTTTACAATGTGCCATATCCTAACTATTAAGCAATGTTTACATCAACCTTGTACCCAAAGGATTTGTCTCATTCTTCATTTTTCGCAAGATACTTAGGGCTCCACTTTTACTATGATTAACAACAGATTACTACTGATGTTCAACAGCATGGTTGATGCCAAATTATGTTGACTTTGCTTAGCCAGCAACCAGAATGCCAAGATGCAACATCAATTCTATACCTTTCATCTTTGTGGTTAAAATGCAACTTGGTTTCCAAGGCACTGGTCAAAATCCTGCGTATAACTGCATGCTTAGTGAAATTGCATCTGGCAAGTAAAGTGGTGATGGTTTGGTGGGGTTTATCTTTTCAAGAAAACTTTCCAATAACATAATAGTTTCTATGCAGAAACAGCACAAGAAAAAAATTTTAATGCCAAAAACCGTGATAGTACTTACTTGAATCATTTATCAAGCGGCTTAGTACCCCAAATTCCAGGGTCAAAGTCCCACCACCAGCTGTTGAAGTGATCTATTCAACAGGCTATGCAGGTATAAGTTTCACCGACGGATAATAGCAAGACAGAAAATATAGCGACTATTCACCCACCTAACCACCCACACATGCATGGGCACGCGTGCACACACACACACACACACAATAGTTGATGACATTAAGCAGTTGAAGAAGTAATCAGTAAAACACTTTTCTTTCAAAAATCGGTCTAAAGCTACTTCAGTCACAACATGCCTCATTTAAGAGTTCAGAAAATGACCAATCATATATGTCAAAACCAAGCGCATCAAATGTATAAGATTGACAGACCCGGATGAATTTCACCCTTCACCACCACAGAAAACAACTTTTGGACTTCAGAAGTGAATACCCAGTGTCATCAAGTAAGTTCAGATGCACAGAGACTTGCCTTGCTTTCATGTTCATCAACTCCATGCATAAGGTTGACAGACCCAAAGGGTATTCCTGCAGCAACGAGGTTATAAGACCACCATAAGATACTAAATCAGAAAGAATAGCTTCAAAGTTCAGTCAATGATTAGGCAACAATCATTAGGTATTTAATTCAGTCTGCAAGAGGAAATAGTTTATCCAACTGAAGCACCTGTTGGAGTGTCAAATGCAGGCAACAGTCTCCTTGCAAGATCCTCAGCTAGGTGCAGCAATTGGTCTTCATATGAGGGGATTCTCATTCCCTACAATCAACATACATGTGAGACCCCACCAAAAAAAAGTTGAGTTCCCATCATGTAGCATCAATCGGAAGTATAAAATATCCTCACAGCAGACTCTCAGAGCTTCCCTGTAGTTTATGGCTTTGGCATGCTCCTCATTATATGATGAACTACCATTCTTTAAAAAACTTAAGGTGAATAAGAAACTAGACCATGGCATCACTATTAGCAACTATCAATGACCTTGCAAACATAAACCATATCAGCTCAACATCTTAAAGCAAGGCTTAAGTATATATCCAACCACCAACCGTTACTTTTATCATAAATGGCTTAAGCAAACTCTCAGTGAAAAGCGCCATTTGTTGTTGAGCCATTGGAACCAATTGGCCCATAATCCAACCTACATGAAAAGCAAACTGCTTTTCTGCTCCTCATAGGATTCTTTGAAAATGGTTATAAAACGTGTAGATTTAGCTTATACTTATTGAACTTGATAAAAGCAATAATAATCTGTCAAATCATCTACATATCACGGTGGTTATTTTTGGTTGGAGAATTGAATTCAGACTACAGGAACAGTTAACGGACACAAAAAGCAAAGTCCAAACTAAAATCTCAATGAATTTCCAATTGAACACATTAGTAAATGCTCAAGGTCTATGACAAGTTGACATAGATGTAGACAAAAAACAGATAATGCAGATCAACTCGTCTAAATGACAGGACTTTCCAACATTATTCCTAACTGTGGAATTTCCGCTTACAGATTAATCAAATTAAAATTAGGATAAGATATGTCCTCAGGCATTAAATTGGAAATAAAGTCGTGGAGAAGTGTATTGGGGGACTGATAATTGTTGTCTTGATCCCAAATCTCATCGATTTTTTTAGACAGGGTGTGCTTTACATTATACATCTTGAAAAGTCATTTGATGATCAAAAAGGATAACTAAATAGGTTCTGTTGATCACAATCAAAAAGTAGAGAATACTTTACACAACCAATCACAATCAAACCTCATGATTCTACACAGAGCTCCAAAGTTCTCTCAACAGTTTGAATGCCTAGAAAACCTTTTCTCTTACTGAGAAGCAAGTATTGAGAAGGAAAGGAAACAGTTTCAAATGTAGATAATACCGTAGCATAATCACTTGCAATCAGATGAGCAGAAAGCAAACCTCCGAGGATCCTGATCGTCGTTTCAAACACAGACACTGTTTTATTCTGTAATTAAGATAAGAGAGACACCAGTGAAAGGGTCAATTTTCACCTTAATGAAATTAACGAATATGCCAAGCCACTTTTAGTCAATATATCCAGGATGTTTGCCTCAATGAAAACAGATATTTGTACAGGAAATAACATATCCGTACTGAATTTCTCGAGCTACATCTATCCTGGAGCTATGTAACTCCGTGGTACTGCATTATCCCTATTAGTGGGATATGCTAGTGCTTGCACTAAGACACGATCCGCCTTTTTAGACTCCCTCATCTTGCCTACAGAGCTAACAAGGCATCTATACCGTGTTCTAGAGATTCAACTTTTAATACCCGCAAGACTGATATTGAAGATCATAATATGATTACATGAAAGAAACAACTAGTGTCTGAACAGTACTATAGTAAGTCACGGTATACCAACATCCGAAACTAATCCCATCATAACATAATCGACTCCGAACACCAATTTCAAGACAAAGAAATACCGAAAGAACAAGACTCACGATATCAAATTGCAGATTTTTACCAATCCATTCCACGGAAGCCGCGAAGCGTTCACGGTCGCCAAGTAAAGCCAACGTATCTAAGGAGTCGATCTGAAATGAACAAAACAGTTGTTACCGTAACACCTCGTAAGTTCACGGGCACCAGTAGGGAATATTCGACGCACACGATACCAGAGTCAAGGCATAATTTCCGATCGTATCTTCTCCTTGGCACGAAAGGGGTCGAAGCTCGTCTTTGGGGAAGGCGTGCTCCATGTAGCCATCGAACGCGTGATAGAACATTCCCCGAACCTGCGCGTCGTGTTCAGCAGATGCAAAACAGTCGCTTAATCGCACAGTGCGGCAACCCCGACGATCGATAAGCGAGGATAAAGACTCCAAACTTTATTTTAATTCACAAGACCCATCAGCAGAATAGTTCAGGATCACTGCCGGATTCAGCGAGCCGCGAGCAGAAAATGCTTTCAACTTAGACGGTGAGGGGCGAACCGCAGCGGGATTGTCGAATCGATTGGGATTCGATCGAGGCGCGAGTGTCGATCGAAAGGGGAGGGCCAAGAGCCGAAATTTACCTCGTCGCGGAGCTGCTGAGCTTCCTCCGGAGTGACGCCGTCGGCGAGGGCTCGGTGCACGAAGGAGTCGTAGCTCGCCGAGAAGAGCAGCAAGTAGAGGGAGAAGAGATGCATCAGCGACCTCATTGCTCTCTCTCTCTCTCTCTCTCTTCCTCTCTCTTCCTCTCTCTACCTCTCGGATCTATCGGAATTCAAGGGAGAGAGGAGAAGCGGCGGCGGTGTTCCGGTCACTGCGCGACGGAGCTGTAGCTGCTGTAGGGCTCTAGGCGGCCATAGCCAGTGCTCGAGGTGGGCGTGTAGGGGAGAGAGAGGAGGGGAGATTTCAGCTCTTTCTCCTCCCGCTTCTCAAGTCGATTGCAGAAATGGATATAGATCCATGATATTTAACTTCAAAATCATCGCCCGCAATAATTTGTCAATAATAAATATTTTCATTACCAATAACATTTTATATCATTCATCGTTTATTCATTTTCTTAAATAATATAAATTATTATTTTTAAAAAAATATTATTCAAATTATTTATTTTTCATAAAATAACGAAAAATCTTAAACCCATACGTTTATTTATATAAATTTTTTTCAAACTATTTTTTTTTTTTGAATAAAAAATCCAAAATCCAGATACAATGATGATTTTTACACCGGACTATTTTTTTATCACCAAAAACCCTAAACTGATACACCTGTGACAATTTTACCCTTACCTTTACCTAATTTTTTAATATTATATTTTGCTTTTTCAAACTTTTTTTTATTTTTTTATCTTTTCTTTTCTTTTCTTTTTCCTTTCCATTTCTTTTTTTTTTCCTTCATCTTCTTTATCTTCAACCTATGACCGATCGCCGGTCATTGAAGGGGGCTAGCGAGGTTGGCCCCGTCGATCGATCGACGAGGGCCGACCACACTAGTTGCTTCAAGCAGGTCATCCTCACCCGTCAGCTAGAAATCAAATCAACAGTTAAGACCTGATAGATCAGAACGCCACAAAAGGTAGGGATTCGACATATTCGGCGTACCATCTTGGATCGGCAGGGCTTCCGCAAGAGTTGTAGACAAGATTGAGGACAGCTTCAGTGGACTGGGAGAAGTTAGAGTGAGAGGTGAGCTTGGCATGCCCTTAATCTTCCTCCAAGGACTTCAAGAGGGTGCCGCAGTCGCGACACTTGATAAAGACGCCACCATGGCTCCCTCCGATCAAAGAATGGAAAATCAAGAGAGAAACGCTTCGCACTCGGAGCGCGATGCGGCTTCGCGATCGCCGAACGAAACGGTTGGGATTTTGTCGTTGCTCGCGAGGACGACCCCTCACTAGGAACGGGTAAGGTCGAACCTTACCAGGGGTGGGCAAGGCCGACCTCTCTAATTGCCAGCGAGGTCAACCTCACCCAGCAACGGTGAGGTCGGCCTCACTGGCCCCTCCCCGCCGGACCAACCATAAGTTGAAGATAAAGAAGATGAAGGAAAAATAAAAGAAAAAATAAAATAAAATAAAAATAAAAAATTCGAAAAAATAAAAAATTAGATCGTGGTAAAATTGTCACAGGTGTATCAGTTTAGGCTTTTTAGTGATCAAAAAAATAATTCGGAGTAAAATTATCACAGATATACCAGTTTAAGATTTTTTGTTATCAAAAAAATAATTTGTGGTAAATTTATCACAAATGTATTAATTTAGGATTTTTCGTGATATTAACCTCATTTTTTATGTCATGGCGGGTCAATTACATATAGTGTATTCTTTTGATTAGGAAAAACGATAGTTGCCTTTGTAGGTGTATGCTTTGGATCTCACGTAAATAGGCGCAGTTGATGCGAATGATGATTCGTCTCGGAAGTTGAACATTCTGCAGCGGGGTGCAGAGTTCCTGCGATGGTGTTGCCTAGTTAACGGAAGAGGTAGCCGGCTGTCGAAAAACCAGATACGGTGGTTCTCATTTCTGGAACGAGTTGCTTCCTACTTGAAGTATCATGACAACACTAAAACCTATGTCCCAATACCACTCCCTGTTGTTCTTGTCGAACCCAACCCACACATTCAAAAGTATGACTTGTTGAACAACAAAATCTCCCTCCCATCTCCAGGACATATTATTCGTGGCAAACGGTACGCAACTCAATTAGACCGGATAAAACAGTCTTCCAATGGGTTCATCATACAGCAGCATGTTCATCAAGTAAGAGAGATGCAAATGCCGAAAACTCATCAACTGATTATCGAGGGATAGAACATGAGAGAGACTCAGGTTGGCCAACAATCTTCCTAATCTTTGAAGTGTAGACACTCACTCAGTTATCCATGACTTAGAAGATGAATGGTGGAGAATCGAAGCACCGGGAAAATTGTCGATTTTGGCAATGCCAGAAACAACCAAAACTTCAAGCAGACCTATCCTAGAACTCTTGAATTCCACAAGAAAATTACGCACCATGGACTGCAAAATTGATATATTTTTTTCTAAAATACATGATAGTTTAAGCCCTTACCACAACTTCAATAACAAATGGGAGATGCGAGGACTTGGGGGCGAGAAGAAGATACGTGAATGTATGATTTACACAACAATAGGTTGTTCTCCTTCGAGCTCCGATATTACAATTAAAGAGTCTGTAAATTCAAGGGATAGGGGTTCGGACTTTGGGATTGGGTTAATGACCTGCAATTACAAAATGTACAAATTAAAAATCTGAAGCAGCTTTCATCTTCAAATACTAAGTTTATACCTTCTTGTTGTTTTTCACGTAGCCTATGGCAACTTCGCACCTCAAGTGTGCCCTTTCTGAGAGCTCGTGGAATGATGGGTTCTCCCCCTTCTTCATATAGAGGCTGATATCCTGTCACAATACACATCGTATGAAATTCTATTGGTATACCATGTGATAATTTTTAAGTGATTTCTAAAACTACAGAAATTCAAAGCCTGGACCTTGGTCTTCCTCTTTATCATGCAAAAGGGATATTTCGATGTAACATGGGATTCAGAGAATTCAGAGGTAGTTCTTCGTTCATATAAAATAAAACTGACCTAACAAGTCATCTAAGTTGCTCTTTAATATTTTAGAAACAACTTATTCCAGAACTAATTGGATAAATACTATCCCATTTTGAGTAACTAACATAGTACACAAAAGGAAATCTCTATTATCCCTTTTTTTATTTGGCTTCCAGTGCAGCTCTGATGCATCATCACTTAATGTGGCAGTAGACATCTCTCGAGTCTAATAGAACAAAGACAAAAATGGGTTAGACGGAGATCAGACTCTCAGACTGCAGCAGGGAAAGTACCTAACATATATGAAATCAGAAGACCGATAAACAAAATAAACTTAAGAGTCAGAGCAGCACATACCTTAACATATATTTCATCACCCTCTGCGTCAAGAATGTCCTTCCATACCTCATTCAGCTCACTGTTCTCTGACACTGTCACAAAAAGAAACAGTTCAATCACTCTCAGAAATTACATTCTATTTCTATATTTTCTTTAGATGAGCAATCAACACCAAGCACAGAAATAAAAGAGAATAACAAGAAGAAAAGGACCTTGGGCTGTTACGAGGCTCATTACTTCCTCAGCTGCTATATAAGTTAGGGATGGTTTAATTCTTGTAATCTGCAGGTATTCAAATACCGTTTACTTGGATTTCTATGAAACACAGAAATTTTAACTTAAGGAGATAACATGAGCCCACAGAAAGAAAATTACTTGTTTACCCAACTTCGAGTCGACAATTTCTGCAACCAGATTTTGTGCCTGCATTGAACTAACTCGTATCATTCCTTTGTTTTCCCAATCAAATGGCAGTTAATGTGGTAAAACTAGGATACCGAAGAAAAAGTATATAAAAAAGAATATGTCACAAGACTGGATTAAAGTCTGAGAAGAGATACCTTCACACCGAGTTGATTGCAAATATTTTCAGCAAGAAGAAGAGAGAATGCAGAATGCTTGTCTGCCCTGGATGAATCTAAGAGAGAAATCAAGAAGAATAGAACCGCAACAAAGGTCAGCAATCCACTCTATCAGGTTTAACTTCTCTAGTTAATTGAAATATAAGTACCTCCAATGAGCCATTCTCTATCAGGAATTACAGCAATTGAAAGGGGAATATTCTCATCCTTCTTGATTGAGTTTTGAGTTTTGATAATAGTCTCCTTTAAGGTATCATAGTCCATTGGGTTCCCAATCTGCAGCACATGAGGAAAAGACAAAATGAAAAATGGGAAAGAGGAGACTTTGCTGGAAAGACAGTAAAGAGACAGGACAATACACTGTGGGAGACCCTGATATTTTTTAGTCTGCGCTGACCAGCAAGGTTGCTTGCCTTTTTCCTGTCATTTATGGGTACATCCGACAATATTTCCTGCAAAAATGTGTACAGAAATGAATGGATTGTAAACTGCACATCTAGGAACTTAATCACACATCCATTCACAATAAATCAATGGACATGTCAAAAAACGAATTGCAAAATGAAGATTTTAGTTGTCTACTGTTATTCAAATTGGAAGAAGCAGCTCGCGGACAAAATCACACAATACCTAACACATCAGGATCCACAGCGCCTAATCCTGGACACTTCCGACCAAAAACAAAAAAATCCTTGACACGAGCCACAAAATAAAATTTAGTTTAATAGTAGATGTTGATGTTTTGAAGTGACTCGAGAAGCAACTTGTCAGTCACTGAATAATGCATTTTGGCAACCGTGTTTTCGATGGAAGACAAGTCATGTCATGCTTGATGACCAAAGTCATGCTCAGATTACAGCCTTTATTTGCACAGAAACTCATAATGAATGTCATATTACGTGAGGTAAATTCTCACTTAAAATAGAGCTAGTCAATGCCATTGCCTTAAAACAAAAGTTTGGTCTTCAAGTTTGACCTCAGATGATTAACTTTAACAAAATCTTAATAAACAAAATATGCATTAATCCTTTTCTGCAATGAGTGAAAGGTTCACGTGTTAGGCATCTCTTTTCTGGTTCTCCGAGTAAATAGCAAGTTTTTATTTTGGCCAATGGGTAACAAGTGGACTTCTAATACATTTTCCCTCATCCATAAAATTTTTAGTATAAAAAAACCACGAGAAGTTACATGTCAAAAGTGCATGCTTGAAGCACATATTATGCGCAGCAAGCTGATATTAACTATGCACATAAAAAACCAAAACAAAATAATTGCAAGGTGATACACTACACTGGCGTATAAAATCATACCACCACACTGCCAGGTCCAAGATAATTGTCATATTCAGCAATCATTTCTGCAACATCTGAACGCCATCCAAGCATAAGAATGCATTCTTTAGGTCCCCAACTACACTCAGATGCCTGTGTCCATGAGAAAGTAAACAGTAAATGAGAACGATATGTGAGAATGCTAATTCTCCGTATCTGCATGTTTTAGAAAATCCATACCTTTGAGCCCAGTTTGTTTGAACGTTTGACAATACGATCAAGCCGCATTTTTATCAATTCCAAGGCATGTGAATTTTCGCTATTCTCTGCAACAACTTCCAGATTTTTAAAGGAACCTACTTCTTCAGTGGCCACTGAAGATGCAATTTGTGGTTTCCTTTTTCCATGCACAGGGCCTATGAACAATATCTGGACAAGGATTGGTGAAAGAACTACATGAATTTGATCAAAGATGTAAACCTTTGATAATGTGATCAAAGGCTAATTAGAAACACTTCAGCCAATAAAAAAATTGGAGGAAGCAATGGCTCATGAAATGACTAATTACTCCTTGAGAGAGAGAGAGAGAGAGAGAGAGACCATGATCAAGTTAAAAACTTTGAAGATCACTTAGCAGGAGTAAATGAGATACAACTTCACTTCGAAACATGTAAATAAATAATTCAACTGTGCTGGCGAGAAAACTTGGGCTTTTCAGGTATACTTTCTACATTATCTTCTTCACAATAGCTCTTTCAATATTAGGGAAGATTCAATTTTACCCCCCTTTGAACTTCAAGGGTGTTATACAATGTATCCTAAACTTAAAATAGTGGCACCTTATTTAGTGAACATAATGGAATGTTGTGATTTACACCCTAAAACGATGAAAAGAAGGGCTCTAAATTCCAGGGTGTCAAGTAAGGTTTCCTCTAAACATTGTGACTTTCATAATAGTAAGGCTGATATGAAAGAATGCCTCAACTGATGTTCGCCATGCACAGTTTCTACAAGTACAAGACAAGCAACAAATATGCTGGATTATGCGAGTCTCAAGAGGAACTTAGAACCAACTCATATAAGTTAATGTCCTCATTACTTTGTCACCGTGCTGCACAATCTCATCATCACTTGGATGGAACCATATCTTCCCACTCCTATAGAGGCCACAAACAACTGCCTGCGCAACATCAACTGCCAAAAGTAAACTACAAGGGGCAAACGGAAAATGAACTCTACAGAACATATATAGTTCAGCACATTCATGTAACCTCTTGAAATCCACGTCTTAACTGCCCATATTTCATGCCAACCAGATGAGGGAAACTGCAAAGATTAAACACATTTTCTGCAATATAATCAAGCAGATTATGTAAGTATTCTTGCAAGGGTTCCAACATTAAGAGAACAGCTAAGTTGTTTTCTCCTTACTTTGCAAGCATTTGTTCATTTTACAACACGGCCAAAATAATCCAACGGAAAAAAGAGAATCCAATCTATCTTTCTCTAGTATCATTTTTCCAATTGGCCAAGTGACAGATTTTTATAAAGAAAAATTTTAATTGATGGAATGTAGTCTCAGTGGATGTAAGAGTTTGAGGAATATTAGTGCAGTACTTCGATAGTTGAGCAAGTGTCTATAGATCTTTATGAGCCCTTTTTGCCGAGAGCATTGAACAAATAACTTTGACGCAACATTCTCTACAGGTGCCACCTTTATGCCAGAGACTGATTTTAAAAGGTCACAAGTATTGGAATTTGAAACCTGCAAGTTGAGCTGATAAGCACAAGCGATCACAAGAATATTAACTTCCAGCATAAGGGAAAGCAAACGAAGATAAGCAATTTTGTTCTAGTACCTCAACAATGGTAGGCACTGATTCCATCTTCGGAATAGGTTGAAGTGCCAGCACTGACAAAAAGGCATCAGTATCAACTTCATACCTGAGGAAAAGGAATTTCAAATTAATTTCAGCTTCAGCAACCTTCTGACCTTAGAGAAATAATACATACTTTCTGTCATCTGCAGGAAAATGTGCTATTGTCTCCAAGACTTGCAAATGAGCAATCTAAAATTCTCCAAGTCATACACATAGATTTATCTGCTATTAAGAAAACCACCATCTAACTAAATGCCCACACTGCACTTCGCCTCGGCACAACCACCAAAAAAACAAAATGCTCCTTTCACTCAGCCAGTGCATGTTCGTAAAATGTATAAAAAATTGCATGTTCGTAAAATGTATACAAAATTCTCTTCATTAGTTATTATTCTTAAAATATAAGAGCAAATTTTGTTCAAATTCTATAAAATGAGAAGATGTGAAGAAACTGCGTATAGAAAAACTCCAAACCCTTCCTTTACCAAAAAAAAAAAAAAAAACTCCAAACCCTTTACTACACTGCACAAAGCTAGCAACCAGTCTTAACTACAACATCCTTAGAATCACGTGTTACTTTTTTCTTTCCAATATACCATGTTAAAATGTGGTAGAGATCAGTTTGCCCTAGTTGAAGACACATTTTTCTTAGCAGGCTAGCACTGTCCAAGACTAACAAAATCTACTTTAGGAATTGTGAAACTTGCATTGGCATGGGATGAAGGATCTATTGATATTTACATGCAAGCTTGAGGAGTTCTTCGTTATTCTACAACAGAAGTAAATTCCACCTGCAAAATGTATACCGAGGTAAAATTGCATGGTACAACGCAGGACAAAACTTAAAAGCATCTTTCACAAGCCAACTGCTACAGGAACAGCATTTTCCTTGCTATTAATGCTTCAGTTATTTGAGAGCACAAAAGAACAAGAATATACAAAAGTCGCTATTTGTGTTCTCACCGATCTCCCTTTGTTGGTAGTATAATAATGGCACGAGCCTTACTTGCTGCAGCTCTTTCAAATGATTTTGTTAAACTAAGACTGCAACTGTCAACAGAAAAGGGAAGAGAGTGAGAGCTTTGATATACTGTAGCCTCAACAAAGAAAAAAGAAAAAGATAGAACACAAACAGAATTGCTTAAAAAAACAAAAACTAAACAGTCATTGGATGCGAGTCAAATGTTGCGACCTGTTTATGCTTGAATTATTAAAGCTATGATTCAGTTTAAAACTTTCATTGGACTAGGAGAAGCTGGGACCCATGTTTCCTACTTCGCAGATATCATATAACTTCACGACAAACACTGACCAAATTGGATAGGCAACTAAGCTGCCAATAAACCATACAACCCCTTTTCCTTGCATCTTGGCAAGGCACCCCTTTGTTCCGTTATAAGATGAGTATACCTCTTGGTGAGGACATCAATATGACTAAGATCTTTGGCAAAACTGTCAACAATCTTGTCCATCTGCTTTCTCGGTAGGTCAGACATTAGAAGAATCCTCTGTCTCCTATTGAAAGATGACCGGCAAAAACCACAGAAGACATTAGAAAAACAGACCGTACTTGCATAAACTTATTCAAACTTTAGACAAAAATTACCTAGCTGTAGCAGTACCTAGGCGAACAGCAAACTCATGATACTTATTAAGCTGCTTTAGTATATATCCAAGATGGCTATTTACTCCGCATACAATAATATGATCACTCTCCAGAACTTGCATTTGTGCTCCCTCTCTGAGTTTTTGCATATTATTCTGTAGATGACAAAAGTTGAAGAGATCAACCTTTAGATTGAAAGCAAATAAATAGTTCTCTTTCATTTTGCTGGAGATTACCCTGAATTGCTCCGTCATAGTGCTTAGTAGGCGAGAATAAAATAATATTCCCCAGATAGCAAGTACAAAGCCAATAACCCTTTCGAAACGTGTTCTTTGCTGTAGTTCAAATCAAATCCTTAGCACCACATATAAATATAGATCATCGTAGCAGTATGAAGGTTGTAGTAATCTATAACTCATGGAAAACACCGGAAAATGCAATAGCACCAACTCACCCTCAAATGAGTAGATGATGAGCACAAACATGCCCATGCCTCCCAAAAGCAATCCTCAAGTGGTTCTTTACTCCCCCTTCAATATAGAAAGGAATGACCGATCAATTAACAAATCAAAGATTCCATTGATGTACTCATATATTCCTTTTGCTTCTTTTCTCTCATGTTTACAACTTAAGCCACTATTTCAAGATCTGAATCTTTCATCGGTTCCATTTGCAAAGCATAAAGCATGAAAAGTAAGCTCCATATACATAATTGCCAGAAAGGTAAAGATGATGGGTTACCTGAACTTAAAGAATAGGAAGCCACCAATGACAACAAAAGAGAAGCATGCTAACATGAGCACTACAAAGAACCTACAGCCATTCATGAGAAATGCATCAGTGCTTTACGTGAAACATTAGAACATCATGCTAATGCCATCTAACTGTTGACATAAATATGCATGATAGTCCACCAAGTGATGATGCTAAAGTGCATCAGAATCAGAACTTTACAATCAAAAGCCTGCTCTTAAATTTTTATTTATGCCATCATACTGTAGATAATACCAGTTCTAGAAGGCAAACTTATCTTAACTAGGGTTGAAGTGATTGAAAAGTAAATAAACTATCTGAACATGATAAAGTCATGTCAAACTAAGCTACCCCAGAACTAAAGTTATAAGCCAAATGATGCTCTTTTATGTTAAGACATAAATTGTCGAAACAGCAATGCTAATACCCTCCCTATTATTAAAGTGACGACAGAATACCTATACGGATGCATGTTGCACCCGGACAATATTAATTTGGGAATAAAGAAAGCAAACGTATGTGTTCATCTCAACCCTGTTGTGTGCTAAATATGGCAAAGAAGGTTCGTGAGATGTTGATTTGATGGTCACTTTCTCAGCTACTGACGCTTTAAAACCAGAAAGCAAAATGAAGCAATCAACTAAAGCTCAGATACTTTCCTTCATTTGATATTTCAATCCCAGCTAACTGCGGCAACATCCAAATTATCCAATTTAAAACTAGATCATATGCTTATCATGAAGTGTGAAGGACATCTTCCTTAAATAGTTGACACTGTTATACTTCACATAACAATAGCAAGATACATTGCAAATTCACAAATTTATTGGTGATAACATCGCGAGCTACTTCTTGGGAGAAATTCACTAATTTGCTTTATTCAAGGCAGGAGATTTCCGCCTGTGGATAAGTTGATTGATCTGCTGTGTTATGGTTATCTCATAACTGCTATTAGTACGAAGTAGCTTTACTAATTCTTTTTCATGTTACCTCGCATGGCCGTAGGATTTTCGAAATCTAATTGATTTCATTTACTCTCAATGAATTTATCTGTCTTAATAATTGAAGCCTTCTTAGATGAGTGCAATGAAACAAAAATCGACAGCTCAAAAGTTGGCCAAAGTCACTAGAAGGAAAGAAGTAATTACAGCTTCACGTATCAACCTCAGAGAGCACCCCATTCAGGAAACAAAAATTATCATCATCATCTTGATTCAAGCAACCAACTTGTATATAGGGATGAAAAAGACAATTAGAACAAGTACCAACCATGAGGAACTGAACAACAGGCCCTAACATAAACTAAAGACGAGTTAGGGACATACATGCACATAGGGCAAAAAAAAGGCAGTGACTTCACCTACGTGGCAATGTTTAGCTCAAGTTGGATGTTGAACAAATATATCATTTGAACTGAAGATAAGTAAGGGACATACTGGTACATAGGGCAAAAAAAAAGGCAATGGCTTCACCTACGTGGCAATGTTTCGCTCAAGTTGGATGTTAAACAGATATATCATTCGCGCAAAGTTCCATCTGATGTCTCCAAGTGAAGGCAAGGACACGTCCAAGTTAAGAGGCATGGGTTTATTCAAGGAGTTAGATATACAGGCGAATGGAGCACCTGAAGCCAGAAATTTCGGAAAAAGATGCAGAAGGAGCTGCTGAAAAATCTTTGTCAGCGTGCAGGCAGAATTCAATTGGGACAACCTGAGAAATGCGTACAATGACACAGTACTCATCACTGATCTAATGTGGGGATCCTGTGGAAAAAGTGAGTTATGTTAGACTTCCGTTTTTGACAGAAAGGAATAGTAATACTCTAATCAAAAGATCGGTTTGCCAGTTATCGGTGAAGGATATATGTCACGATATGGAAGGTTGGCGAAAGGAACTTAGTATATATGGAGTCTTTATCTATAAAAAGTCGACACTTACCAAGGCTCGTATAAAAAGAATTTTGGCCAAGGTATAGCATTAGACATGATGGATGCAAAAATTCAAAATATTCATTCTAAGACTGCAGGTTGTAATTTAGTTCAGAAAAACAGTTAAAGCTAACAAAAGTTCGTAAAAATTAATACTTCCCAAAGAAAAATTTTATTAACACCATACAATAAAGAGGGCAGTGTAGATAACATTAAAAGTTGTACACTAAGAGCAGAAACTTCGGATTTATGAGAAGTAGGAGGATATCGAAAAACACTATCCTTAATTTACTATTTCAGACTCCAAAATAGAACCGATGCATTAACCTGCATAAAACTCAAGATTTCCGAGATACTTGAAAAATGCAGTTACGTCTCACCTGATAATCCCTATTCTGGTCCATTGCAAAGAACTTCACATCAAAACTGTTCCTATTCCCTGAACACACTCTGAAGTCCACGGCATCCTTGGTTCTCTGGGATCTGGCATCCAATTTCCCTGGAAAAAAGGTTCGTCCGTTAAGAGATGCATAAGACTTGCTAGAAACGAGGGCATATGAGATAGATAGCAAAATGAGTATGCTAAGAATGTGGCCAGAAGTGGATATGAAAGTTTGTAAGTCAACCTATTCGCATTACACAAATTGATGCAGATGACAGATAATGACTTCATTCCAGGCTTCTAGAATAGAGGAACAGACCTCAACTTTTCAAAATATAAAAACAGCGGTGATGCTTGCAGCAGCTACCCCCACATAAATGAATGCAAACATATGTCTCAAAATTACTGTCAAACTGCTAGAATATCTGGAGGTTCAGGGAAGAAAAGTGGTTCGAATTCACTATTCTGTCACGTAACACGTGTAGTTAAGTACTTCTGTCCCACAGCCACAGGAGACTGGAACAGAGACAGAGGGACAGAGTCCTCACAGTCGCACCCTTCTGACCTGACCAGGTGTGGAGAACAGGATAGCCCACAATGCAACTGGAGGTTTTACCAAATTCTTGGACCCGTCAGCTTCCCCCTAGCCTCTAGTTCACAAATTGTAACATATGCAAATCTCTTATCAGGCACACAACCCCTCTCCTGCAGAAGTCCAATTTAGATCTTTTGCTCGGCAGAACATTAAACAAATGGCAATCGAGCGATCTTTCTTCAAATGGGTAAGAAGGCCTCGAAACACCAAAAAAATTTCCAATCTTTGAGAGAGAGAGAGCACTATAAGTCTAACCCAGTAATGCATGCAAAACTGGATACAGTTCACAGCGTCAACAGAGAGACCCCAAACAACTCACCTTCCTCGTGCCTCGTGGTGCCACGCCAACAAAAAGCTGCATGCTCGGACCACAAACATCGTATCTGCATCACTTCGCTGGGGAAAGGAAGAAAAAAAAAAAGGAGATGATGTCAGTGTCAGCTTCTCAAAAAGCCCAGCTCCACCACAAACAGCAATGCTGTCACAAAGAATATACCACGAGACTCCTTTTTGCACGTAAATCGCCGTCCCATGGATCTTACGGCTGACATTAGGAGCGAATAACGAAGCTTCTCTCTACATTCGCCGTAGTTTAACTAGTGCTCTCGATAGAGCATCGCACATGCACCTTGCGGATTCTCCTAAGCAAATTAATTTCAAAAGAGGCAAAAAAAAAAAAAAAGAAATCTCCAATTCTCTTGCGCGCCAGATTCGCTCATCGATCCTTCGCCGGTCAAGAGCATTTCGGACGGATCATCCGCAAACTACCGGTACAATTCCAAACCGAAAAAAAAACCGCAAGGAAGGAAGAGTAAAGAAGACACTGCGGGGAAGAACATCGAAAGTCACGTTCGTTCAACCGACGATCGCAGAACAAAGCAACGATTCCGCCAGCATCATTGAATCAGCGCTCCTCAGCGTCGCCTCGCGTTCAGCGCCCGCGGATTCCCGGAAGCCAATCAATTCGGACCGCAACCGGCGACGCGAATCGGAGGCTCCGCCCTCGAACTCGACGACCCGGAAAACGACGCGCGGGCTCAATCCGGAAAGGCCAAATGTGGGCCCCTACTGATTAACCAAGGCGTCGCGTGATCTCGCCGCCCAGACGAAGCCGCTCAAACACTTCGACGAACTCAACGGAGAGCCACACAGCGAGAGAGACAGAGAGAGAGGGGAGAGGGAGAGGGAGAGGGAGAGGGTGAGCACCTCGGGGGAGGAGGACCACGGCGGAGGCCGGGGAGGCGGGGAGGCGGGATCCACGGCCGCGAGCTCTGCAGCCGGCTGAGCAGCATCGCGCCCTCTCTGTGTGTTGCTGACTGGGAACTGCTGAAAGCGAAGAAGAAGGGAAGAGAGAGAGAGCCTCTTCTTCTTTCTCCTTCCTCCTCCTCCTCCTCCTTCTGATGAAATCTGGAAAGCTCCGCTGCGGTGGCGGGGGGGACCATGAAGATGGAGGTACTCAATCGCCGAAAAGGACCTGGCGCGACGGAGACGGCGATGGCGAGGGGGGGGCCCCACCCAGCTCGTGCTCGGCTTACGTGGAGCGAAGGGCGTTTTCGTCGTTTCCCGCGGGCTCCAGATATTATTTGGGGCCGAGACATGCATATAACTAATAAATAAATAATCGGGAAAAAAAAAATTCGGTAACCACGTGCATCGCAGCCGGATAAATTTTTAAAGAGATGTGGAAAGATAAAATCTACGATCCCGAAGGGACGACTCGTATTAGATATAAAGAAAAGGAAGGATGGCCAGCAAGTCAACCATCCAGCGGTTGGAAAATTTATCCTAAAATTTTTTAAATTTATTACATTTTAGCTTATTCAATTCTAAATTTTATTAATTTTCGCAACCGAGTCCTAAAATCATTTCACATTTTACCAATTGAGTTTATCGGACCAGTTTTGAACGACGAGGGTCGCCTCGCCTCGCCTCACCTATGGTTGGTGAGGGTCGGGTGGCCCTCGCCCGTGACTTGACCGGTGTAAAAAAAAAGGAAAAGAAAGATGTAATAAAAAATTCAAAATAATAAAAAGGAATTTGTCCACATCATCGCTGGCGGTCCTACGGGACACTATCGGCATCTATGTTAGCCATTTCCGGTTAAAATTAGTCAGATAGACTCAATTAGTAAAACGTGAAAATGTTCATAACTCAATTGGCAAAATTAAAAAGTTTAGAACTGAATTGGCTAAAATGCAATAGATTTAAGAATTTTTGATTAATTTTCTCTCCAACGGTTACCGAGCGAAATGAGAAATTACCACTTCTCTATGAAATTACTTATAACATAATTATTGTTGTTACTATTATTATTATTAACTTATAATTTATATGTCTTTGCATGCTTTTGGTGGCTGAGTTTCCAACGATAATTAAGGCTTTAGGATAAAACTTACGTAGGATTGTGAAAGGGGGTCGGATAAAGTTGAACAAAATCAAGCTTTTTTGAGGGGGTTATGTGGGGATAAGGTGTATGACACTGTTCTTTTCTTATGAAGAATATTACTTATTTATGAAGAGAGCAGGAGCCAATGTTGTAGAACTTTCCAAAGAGGAGCTAAAATCATGTGATCTAATCCAACATAAATATGTAGAGGTAATGAAGCTAATAATCCTTGAGCTTGTTCAATATTGTCCCCGAAATTTTTTTTTTTAAATGTCATCCCGAGCTTTTAAAAAGTGATTATTTTGTTAAACTAACTCATGAAGTTTACTTACGTGGACGGAACATTCTCTTTAATGTATGCCCTATCATTAGTTTTGTTCAATTTCGTTTCCGTACTTTGTTTATTTATTCAATTTAGTCCGTGAAATGTTCTTTTATTCTTTCTCTCAATTGCTCCATTTCAAATTTAGATTAAATCTTAACACAATATGGTCTTTTTTAATTATGTCACAACATTAAAATCCTAACATAAGACTTTGATAAAAATGGATTACACGACACAAAACATTTAAGATATGAATTCTTTACATATAAAAATGCTTACCGGTGTTTTTCGCAAAATAATTTCTTTATACAGGGAATATTTTAGAGTACTTAACTAAACGAGTTCAAGCGCGTCATAAACAAGTATAAGGTTAATTTGCACTTTACATGTTTATTATTGAATATGATCAAGCTTATAAGAACACATTAAGATGTGGTGTGTGTATGTCTTGTCAATGTGTTGTGTTGAAGATAACTAGTTTTGGATAAGGGTCATCTCGCAGAATATTTGATGATCACCATACTCAAGCAACGACCTTCAGAGAAAAAGAACCAAATAGTATAAGGATGAAAATGAACAAACAAAATAACAAATCATTTACTTTAACAACAACATAAGAAAATTTGGTTAAACATTTAACTAAAGGACCACATAGGGGATACATTAAACAAAATATGAAAAAAGTTGAAAAATGAGGAAAGTTCAAGGATTACTGTTGTCACTACTCCAAATATAAATAATTGGGTTGGTGTTGGTTCATGTAATCAGGATTGATAGTTGATCAGATAGCGATGTGTTGCCAAGCCCTATTTTGCAAGTTGCAATTACAATCCCAAAATATTGGACCAAGGCGAGGCTCGCCCTTGCTAAGAATAGTTTGGTTCTTGGGACCGTGACCGCCCAAGAAAGAAGGGAGAGACCCAAAAAAAAAGTGAAAAAAAAGGAAAAAAATAAAAATTCAAAAAAATATTAAAATTATCCACATCAGCAAATTCTAATTAAAATTGGCCGAAAGGACTAAATTGACACAAAAACAAAAGGTTTAAGATTGAATTGGCATCAATTTAACGGGTTTAAGACTGAATTGGTACCAATACAAAAGATTTAGGACTAAATTGACACTAATGCAAAAGGTTTATAACTTTTTTGGCACTTTTCCCATAAAATAGATGAGCATCTAACCTTTCAAATAACTACGTCGTTACTCTAGATAAAAGCATCGTAACATGATGTTAGAACAATTCTGATCAAGGCAATCACAATCTTGATCGAGACTTTGAACTTTCCCGAGACGAGACAAATCCTTGTCGTCCGCCCGTCATTATATCGATTTGACTTTTCTTAGGTTAAGTTCACGATGTCGAGATCACGAAAAAGGCCAAACATGGCTCGGATATTTTTCTTCGCATCTCAAAAAGGGACAAAAAGGAAAGAAAGGCACCTCAAGATCTGAGCGGGGCATTTTGTGTGGCCAAGAAGAAGATAATGAACCATCACAAGGGTGAGTAGCAGTAGGCCTAACAAGACCAATCACATTCACATTCTTTCGGGGGCTTGTAGATAAAGTTCAATCAAGAGGTAACTTCGCTAAAAAAGAGAGAATTTGTCACTCCTACGAGGGCCTCCGCGCGGCCTATCCACATCCCATGAGGCGGCTCCACGGATGTGTTTCTTTATTTTAACATATCCCTAGCCAAATCGAAATCGGAACGGAACCAAAGCGATTGAAATTTCGTGCATTTTCGGTTCAGTTTGGATAATGGAAAAATAACCGTTCTTTTTCTGATGTAGGTTATTTTGGTTTCGTTTAGTTAATCGAACCGAACCGAAATTTTCAATAAAAACCGAATGCTCTTTCTCCTTCATTTTCAAAATCGCCGTGAAAAATCTTAATATTCGGTTTTCTCATATTCACTTCGGTTCATTTTCGGTTCAGTACAAAGGTCAATTCGGTTCGGATTTTCAAAATACCCTAACGAACCGAATCATTGACATTCCTAATATCGGTGCTCATCTCGCACTTCTGATTTTATCAATATCTTTATTTTCTCCGAGGAGACTACGGAGAGGGAATACCCGATCTCGAAATTAAGACGAAATTTGAGATGGATCACATTTTCTTTCGAGGGTTTTGGACTTTTCGCTGACTTGTAGATGAATAGGCCCTACAATGAGGAGATACAAAAGAGGAAATATTTAAAACAAAAAAAAAACAGAAACAAAAAAGCAAAAGGAAGAGAAAATTGGCACGCATGTGTCCGAGCTATCGTTGTCAACCTCGGTCCTTCGTGCGATGTTTCCAAGGATGCCATGTGCAAATAATTGATGGGTGGGGATTGGCTTTTTTCGCCTGAAATCCCAAAGAAAAATCTTGAAGAAACTCAAAAGCGATCCTTTTCCGTTCTCGATTTCATTGATGCCATCGCAGGAAAATGTTGGGCGTGTTTCTCATTTGAATCACGAGGCCTCTCGCTTGAAATGGCCATACCCGTGAACAGATTCTTGTCGGGTGCATGACAACTGGATTAACGTGTACAGATCAATGAAAATGAAAGTTTAGATCTTATATGATAATATGGTTCTAGAATGTTGCACTAACTAGAATTGAATTTTCGAGGTAAGGTTGCGCAGGTAAGGAGAATATGATAGGCAAAGACGGTAGGGGAAAATTAGTTTTTTTTTTCTATATTTTTTTGTGTGGATTTATGTTACTCGATGTCCTATCGGGAAAAAATATGTTACTTGGTATAAAAGTTCAAGGAAAACCAACCAATTAGGGACATAGATATGATTGAAGGAACGGGTTCGGAGAAAAACATAATCCTCTTGAGAATTAGATTGTGTGTAGCTCGCATGAGATTGAGCCACGGGGCAAGCTTACTTCAAGTTCAATTTAGCGTATCTTTATTAATATTTTTAATTGAGGATTACAAAGAGCTTTTGAAAGGGTCTAAAGTAGGGATATACATTATTGGAAAAAAGTTAATAGAAGGACAAAAGTGTATTTTAAGAGGGTTCTGTACATGACTACGTATGCTTTAAAAAAAGGTATAATTAAATGTGTATTAAATGCTGACTTTTATGATAAAAAATTTCAAAAACTTAACAGCAGGGAAAATTTGTCATTACATGACTAAGTATATTTCAAGGCTAATTGTACAATAAGTGATGGCTTTTATTATTTAAAAGCCGTATGGATACCGATTATGAAAATTTTTTTAATTATATTTTATAGTAACCAATACTGACAATTTGTAAAAATATTACATAACGTGATATCTCTTATTTAACAAATAAATGATATAAATATTAATTGAATTCTGTACGAAATAAGATGCTCACTAGGAGTTGAATGATGTAGAAATATATTTTATGACACGACAGTCTATACATAAAAAATTAAAGGATATCAGAGGATTACAAAATTTATTCATTATAACAAAAAACCAAATTACATGTCTTGCAAATAAACGAATAAAATTAAATAATAGCAAATAAATAGAAAAAATATGCCATCCTCTATTACAAAATCTATGGAAAAGATTAATAAATTTTTATAGGGTTATATCACACAGTTGTGCATGCATCACAAATGAATAATAATTATTAATAATTTTTAGAGTTCAATTACTTTATAGTCTATGAGAGCAAGGTCCTGCATTTGGTATCATTGGTACCGCAAAATAAGAACAAACTTATAAGTTTAGTAATGTAGAAAAATCCACATGATAAAGCATTGTCGCCAATAAATGATATGAAAAATATGAATTGAGTGTAACATGACGTGATAGCTCGTATTTACCAAGAAAATAATTTTATTAAGAAAAATAATTACTTTAGAGGGATCCATGACAAGGTGGTGCAAACATTATAAGTACATGATGTTCGAGGATCATTAGAAAAGAGGTACAACATGATACTCTCTATTTATAAAAAAAAAAAAAATGACATCAGAGAGGATCAATAAAAAAATTCATCACTAAAGAATTATATATCACTTATAGCAGATAAGTGAACATTGCAGATTAAATGAGTTGTTATTAACTAAATAAAAGAATCCATCATCACAGAAAGTTTACATTATATTTTTTTAGGGGGTCGTACGACATTATTGTCATAGATCCCTCTCATTTGCTTCACTAGACAAATCCTAAAACTTGAGCAACAGTTGTAAACACCATATGTCGAAATCTAACAGGTCTGTAATCACATCACAAAAGGGGCTGAGGCCAATTTCCAGGTGCTATATAATGCACTTCCCGCACTCATATGGAGGAGATAAAAGTGGGTTCTAGTGGAAGTTGCACCTATATTGATTATGATAGCCAATATTTCACCATGATGGCCAAGAACTATAGTGTCGATCGTGTCACGTTAGATGATTAGCGTTGACTAGACCGTCACATTGGCTATTTCTAGTAAAAATTGATCAGAATAACTAAATCGTTAGAAGATTTAAGACTAATTTAGCAATTCATCAAAAGATTTAGGATCAAATTGGTACAATAAAAAGGTTTATGACTTTATTGGCAAATTGTCAAAATATTTAGGACAAATTGATATAATTGAAATGCTTAGGACTGATTTGACCGCCGTACAATAGGTTTAGGACTTTTCGGACAACTTTCCCTATGGTATCCAATATTTGACCAAAAATGTTGGTAACATTCTTGTCCAACTAAGAGAAAGTTAGGTTTTATTATATCCACCGCCGGTATAAAAAATATTTTACGTATTCATCATTGGAAGGTCAACACTGAGCATAACTTTTGTATACTAAATCATATGGCTTCTAATATGCATATCAATCCTCTAAAATAAAGCATGCCTTCCTGGCAGAAATCTAGTCGAGATTGATCCAAATCGATAGAGTTAAAAGACCTGACATTTCGCATATGCTATGTTCCGACCCTTGGGTTTAGTTGAGGAGCAGGTATTTCTTGCACTCGGTACATGGAAGCCCAACTCATGCATCACTGGATCAGGTGGAGCGCTCGGTACATGGAAGCCCAACTCACACATCGCTGGATCAGGTGGAGTCCTCGGCAATGCCATCTCATCCGACGGTTCTCGGGAATCGGCTTCCCATGGTTCCGGTAATCCCGGTGCAGCTAAAATGTTTTCTAGGTCTAGCATGTAACAGAACTACAATAGAGAGTAGTTTTGATCGCCTCGTTTCTGAAGGGTGGAATGGTGATCGGTACAGCAAACCTTGGACAAGGCAATCTGTCACCTTCTTTAGACTGAATCAAATTTTTTGCGCCACTTGGAATGTGTGGAGCAGAAGGCTCCACCAGAGAGATAAAGTGAGGTTTGTAGGGGGAGAGAGGAAAGTATATGTGTGAAGAGTGAGTCCCCGTTAGAAAGAAGAGCGAGGCTGGGAGAAGTGTTCAGTGTCAGTTCTTATAACAATAAAGAATGTGGTGATGAGTTTATGTTCTTGTAATATTAAGAGAGCGTTTATTATGGTCATGGTTCCAAAACTCTTACAACGCAAACTTGTTGGCAAAACATTCGTCAGCACTTTTGTTTCGTGCAATTCGTTCCTTGTCTTTCCGATTTCATTTCCAATTCAATTTGCTTTTCTTCGCACTTACATCCGTATGGTTTTGTCATTCCATCTAAAAGTCCCGGAGCCCCATCTTTGCCGTGAAAAATCCTCCAGCAAAAGAAATGTGTTAAAGCAAAAAATTACATAGCGATCTTAATTGCTCTTCAGTCGTCTGAAGTTGGGTCATCTGAAGCATTCACGCTATATTTTTTCGCCTACTCTGTCTTTTGTCGCGTTTAGTATCGACTTTTCTCCAACACTCGCAACTTTTTCTATAACCTTTTCTTGGTTGAGTGTCACGGACTTCTTCAATTACTTTGTGGCATTTTGAAAGAAACTTCCATGCAAATGACACATTTTCTTTTTCTGGTTGAAGAATCTATGTTTCTTATTGGTGAGTTATAAGTTATGGGCGTTATCTACAAGCAAATTTAATTATATCTAAATGTGGGTGATTTTCATGTACGTAATGAACCAATTAGCTCAATGGCTTATCCAACCCTCAAATCAGATATTGGTCAAAACATGGTCTATGGGTAAATATGTACACAATTTCGGGCGATTATTTAGCACTGCATACGAGTGTCCTTTTGAAATAAGTTTTGTTGGATCACCAAACTTATTGCAAAGTATGGGCTGAAGGCCCGGAAACATGGTCCTTGGGCGTTTTCCACTCCAGATCACTTCTATTCTCATGATAGGCATTAGGCGTCCTGCACACTTTTCTTTTGCGTAACCTTTTTTTTTTTCCTGTCTTGTCTGTATAGAACCAAGTCATCACTTTCCCATACTCCTGGCTTCGGGGAAATGCATCTAAAATATTAGGGAAGTAACACTGTAGTCATTGTTAGTTGCTTTCTTGACATAGTTGTAAACCTTTGTGCATTTGCAATTCCGGGTGCACAGTAAGCGGCCTTCTTGTTTGTATATAGTCGCATTGAACAGAACGAGCTGAAATTTAGAAAACGAGCCTTAGTCAGACCCCCTTTGTCCCCAGGTTTTACCACACTGATGATTCCTGTATGCTTTGTGGACATTGTTGTTGAAATGCTGCTACTTGTCCTTCGAGTTTCAAGTTTGAGTGGTTTTTCCGCCACATGCCAAGTATCTTGCATTAAGTAGTAGTCCTTCAGGATATGAACCAATGCTACTAAACTCCAGATCTTGATACATCTAGGAGTCCATTTGAAAAAGAAAATTACGATTAGGATATGGAATTCTTTTACCTCCCTTTGATTCTCCTCAAACCCTTGTCTTTTCACGTGGAGCTTGAACCTAGATATACGCAAGCGGCCTCAGGCAGCAGCAGCACATCAAACTCTGGACACATTCAGTGATTTTCATTGTCATGCTATTGTTAATATTCTTGTCCTAATCATCTCTTCCGTCTGACTTCGGCATGATATCTGATGATGGGCTTGCTTGTTTTCCTTGTAAGTAGGTTAGATAGACTACTTTGGATACATGGCCATTAGAACAGGTTGCTTTTATGCAGTGTAAGACATTGTCGGAGTCCTCCTGTCAAACTTGAGAAAATATGGATAGCAGCAAAATCACGTGATTTTCTCAAGGGGCAAGAGTAAATATGAAATGGGCCATTACTTTTTACAATTCAAGGGGTCCGTGAAAAGCGTCTTCTTTCGTTGCTGGCTTGTAAGTAACGCAACTACATTCTTCATTAAGTTAATCATATTTACAGACTAGTTCCATTATCTAATCACGCAGTTAAGTTGCTTTCCATATTTATGATTTCTTATCTGTATATTCCGTTTCGATTTTCTTATGCTTTATATACATAAACATTTATAGCTCCATATGCTGTGAACTACTGCGAAAGGTATGGGAAACAAGGAGTCCAACAAATACTGGGAAGCAGAACTTCCACCAGATTATGACAGAAGCGAGACTCAGAAGTTCATTCATACCAAGTACTTATCCTGCTCGGCCTTATGATGAATTTAACAAAATTATATGATTTCCTGTGTCTGTTTTGTTTACAACCTGCTTGCTTGTTATAAGGTATCAGGAGAAAAGACGGGTCGTGAAAGATGCACCTCAGCCGGGTTTTGAAGACTTCAGTTTGTGCCATATCTCCAATGAGCCTGTGGAAGGTGGGTCAAAAGCTTGCATACCAAGAGGATGAGAAACTTTTCTCTGGAAGAAGAGATTCTAACGTCGCACATGGCGCAAGCAGCTCCACCTCCAACAAGACAGCGAGGGGCATCTTCAAATTTCTCTTTAGCATCTCTCTGAAGAGATTCATTTGCTAGTTTTTCCATGTACAGTAACACCTTCCGTGCTTCACCTGACCTTGGGCTCATGGCCACAGTGGTCAACGGGGCAAGGGGAACAACATAGAGAACAGGAAATTCAGAAAAGAGTCGGATCAAATCGGGAACAACCAAAGAATGAAGAGATGAAAAATCTTGCTTGCGGTTGTTTCTTTTAACAGGGTTGTCCATGTGGGAGTCGAAGGATTATCAATTGGACAAGGGACACATCTTCCGCGGATGGTATGAAACAAAACTTTCGTCTTTCTTTATATGTTTTACATACCAAATCATGAGAAGTAGGAGGTATAGTAGTGAGTAAATATGTTTCTCTTCTAGGCTGTATACCAAATATGTTTCTCTTCATGGCAAGGTTCACTAAATCAATTATCATCACTTATTCTCAAAACATAATAATTAACCAGTAAGTGAAAAGCATAACTACGGCATGGCGTATGAAAAGGTTGTAAATTGCAAGTAATTGACACTTATTTACTAAGAACCAAATAGCATTAACTCACAAACTGAGTTTCATATTTTGTTATATTTGAGATTATACATACAGATTGTAGGAATATAGATAGAATATATATTCTATATATTATGTCCTCCTCTCGGAAATTGACCTATTAATAATTGGCATAATTAATGCAAAGAACCATCTTTCTGTTATAGCACTATTTATAGATTGATTCAATTTCTACCAACAAAAAAATAAAAAAGAAAAGAAGTCAGCATAGAAACGACGTTACCTGATTTGGCAGCGATTACATAGAAACGTTGTCGTTTCAAGGACTAAACGTTCTCTAATATTAAGGAGTCGTAGACGTGTTCAAGGAGGAATTACTCAGATTTCTCATTTATGCCGTGCAAAAGTTCCTATTTTTTCCTCAGATTGTGTGCACCCAAAACAAAATAAATAAATTTACAAAAAAATTTTGCGACAGAAAAATTTGTATATTATATATTTAATAGGAATGTATATTTTGGATAACACGCGCTAATATATTCCAAACTTTTTGAACCAAAACACGAGAAATAGCAATGTGTATCTCTTAATCTTTGATATTAAAAGATTTCCTGTTTTGTTTCCTTATTAGTCAGCAGATAGAATTAGCTAATTACTTATTATCCAACATCCATAATTAACGAGTAATCACCTCTTCATATATTACGTGAATCAATGTTAACGCATTCTTTTAGTAACACTAACATTAGATAAGTATAATCATTAGCCTTTTTCTCATCTAATTGGTGTAAACGGTAACGGTTGGTAAGTAATGGCAAGGGAAGTGACAGGGACGGTAGTTTTATGATAATGTGGCCCAACCACAAAGCTTTATACTGTCCAACTTTCTAATCATCTTTAGATTTGTGATGTAATCGTGCAATTAATTTGCTTTTCTTTTTCATATTATGGGTTTAATGTCTGTATATTCTGTTTCTATTTTCTTTTGATTTATACACAATGTATCTATAGCTCTGAATATTGTGAACTACTAAAGCTATGGGATTGACGAATTTATTCATATCAAGTGAATATCATCTTGCTAAACGGATACTGTAAGAGAACATATTAATATTTGTACATACATATTTGATAAAAATTTTAAATACATGTTGGTTTACTCAAGATTTTCTTCAATTTGTCACTCCAAAGTCGGATAAACATCACATTATGTTGTTTCCTCTTTTGGCTGAGTGAAATATTCCTCACTTGTTTAATTTTAGCAATTGTACTTCTGGGAGATAACTATAATCTAAGAAACATAATTCAAACGATTCTTTGCTTCCGTTTCCAATTAAAATTTGGATTCCTATTTGAGTCAGTGTATCTTTTATCAAGTAGCAAATAACAACGTACTATATATAGAACCTATGTGGTTAATTACTAACGTCATCGAAACCAATACTCTATCTCCCCCTTGTGATTTTCGGCTTCATCTCAATTAGATAAAGTTGAGAATGGGGAGAAACTGGGCAAATCTCCCACAAGAGTTGTTACAACTATGCTAGCGACGCCTTTGTCCGAAGAATTTATTGGCGTTCCGAGCAGTGTGCCGCTCGTGGCAATCCGCTGCCGCCAAAGAGAGGAGCGACGTCCCATGGTTGATGCTCACGGACAAAAAGGGGATGCTGTGGCGTGAGTTTTTCTGCCTCCCATGTCAGCAGGTTCACAAGAAGTTATTGCCCGAAGCGAAGGCGAGGAGATGCTTGTCCTCGCGAGGTTCGGTGTTGACGGTCGGCAGGGACTGGGAAGTCCACATGCTGAAGAATCCCATGTCGCGTCGCAGCCATATCGTTAAGCTTCCCAATTTGAAAAAGTTCCCCAACATCGAAGTTGAAGACTTGCGCCTGCATCATCACCCGTACAGTGACTTCATCGCTAAGTTCGTCCTATCTAACAGCCCTACTAACAGCCCTATTACATCTCCAGATTACAGGGTCATGGTGATCTACAATATCGATGGACGGCTAGGGCTTTGGAAACCTGGTGACGACGAGGAGTGGACGGAGGTGACCGCCCCGAGTATTGTAATTTCGATGTCATATTTTGTGAAGGGTGCTTTTATGCTCTTAACTGCAACGGTGACATATTGAGGTGCGACGTGGACGGACCAACTCCGCTCGAAGCTCGAGTAGTAGTTTTCAGTTGCCGCTAGAATTGCTAGGTTTCGAGCAAGCGTATCTAGTGCGATCAACGACAGGGTCTCTATTGGTGGTGTCCCGACGGGGACAATACAAACCTCGAGGAACCTTTCGATTTCATGTTTTTGAGATTGACCTAGAAACACAATCATGGAGGGGAGTCAAGAACTTGAAGAACATGTCACTCTTTTTGGGCTGTAATTCTTCGTTCTCTATGGAAGTCGACGAGAGGCATCACATTAGGCCGAATTGTATTTACTTCACGGATGATTTTCTCATTTTTTCCCGGGCAACTAAAGATGGAGGAGGCAAAGACATGGGAATATACCACCTCGAAGACGGTACGATCGAGCCGCACTTCAGGGGAAATCTTACAGCCATTATTCTCCTCCGCTTTGGATCGAACCAAACTTGTAACTTGTTATGATTGATGATGTAGTGAGCAGACCAAGTGGGTTGGAACAAAAGGTTAGGGGTTCATTTTAACATTGTACTAGAAGGTTCGATTAGATGTATAGGTTTTTGCTTTCTATCGTTTTATATCATATATGTTCCAGCCTAATGTCAGAAGTTTTTGTTTTCTTGTTTTTGAAAATGTGGTTAGTTTTGTTCCACGGATATAATTTCATATTGGATATCTCTGTCCCTTGAACGAAATATCATACTTTTTTTTGGTCGTTTCGAAATTGGGAAATTTATTTTGTCCTCATTATCTAAGCTGATGCTTTTTTTTTTTTTTCGGCGCTTTGACTCATCTTGCAAATTACCATAACTTGCTCAATTACACACTAAAGTTTTAAAATAAAGGCCCACCGAAATGCACGTCAAGTAATGAAGGGAACTCTAATGTCATGCTTTCAGAATTGATCAAAGATAATAGTCCGAAAAAACTTTACAGAAAGTAAAAGAAGCCGGCCTCAGTAAAGTGAATGGGACTAATGCCCTGTGCCATACCAATATCAAGGATCACCACAAGCTTGAAAACGCTGGAGGAAATCCTGAAAAACTATCCAGAGAAGCTGAAAGGACATAATAAATTTTGTTAAAGAAGCATACTTGATTTACGAGCATCCAGTGTCAATCATAAGACTTCAAACCGAGGACCAGCTTGGCCGAAAAGTAGAAGAGGAACAGCGCAATGCGCGTGCTCATTAGGAGCAAGCCATACAACAAGAGTTGAGGATTCCGTCCTTCTTAATAGAACAATACTAGTTTCGAAAAATATCACTAGACAATGACCAAATACCGCATTTGAGGCATCCGAACTATTATCCATACAGCAACAGCGCAGCTTCATTCTCTTGCTTATTCGCAGTACTTTTTGGACCATACTCTAACATTCCGGAAGCTTTCAAAATCAGATTGTGGTCTCCGCAAAGAGGGATGACGGTTTAGAGTAAAGGAATAGTGAAACACAACGAACTTAAGACAGAATGCTTAGGACTAGCCAAAATGTGTATAAAAATCGGAAATGGACCTCCACCTTTTAATAGCGTGAACATCGTGGGGAAATAAGATGACTTTGCAATCTACTCCTCTCTCCTTAAGTGCTCGGGCATACTGTGAAGTTCAAGAGCAGTATTAGCAGCAGGTACATTAGCCAGGCTCCCATGCAAAGTTACGTGAAGAAAATTCGAAAAAGCATACGGGCTCAGATAAGAAGATAATCATCTCTACCGCTATGTCGGTATATGTAAAGCCCCAAATGATTTAGACCGGAAGATCTCCGCAGTCTTCAGCCACACTGCATCATATTGTGACCTAGCATCACAAAAAACGGCAGAACGTCGGTCTGATTCTCCCATATCAAGTGCAGTCTATTGAGTTTCAAAAGTGAAGAGGCTTTCTTCTCTAGCATTAAATAGATTGGAGACAGTTAATAAAGGAAACTCGCTTTGTTACGCAATTTGTCAAAACTAGCCGTCCGGTTCAACCATCGAGCAGTGGATCTGTCTGAGTTCCAGTTCGGTTCACGGCACTAAATTGTACTTCAGATCAAACCACATTTGAACGAGTGAACCAATCAAAGCAAGCTTTTCCACCAGGTAGAAAACTGGTTCAACCCAGTTCTGCTGGAGAAGGATTCAAAAAATCGTGCTGGTGGTGTTCTTAACCCAGGCCTCAACCTTGGGAACGCAATACAGAAAACAGAGACGTGCAATTTTTCGATGATATGATGCTTAATTTAATGATACTTGATTTTATGTACTTAACATAATCAGTAAAAAAATGCAAAACAAGATGATGCAAGAAGAGATTCAGACAAAGCATTGGCACAAGGGGGCATATAAGAAGCCACGCCATGTTAGCTTGGATCTTGGAGATCAGACATATGCAAAGCAACATAGCGGTTAAGCCAGTTGTTACATGTAAATCAGTCACTCAAGTGGTTTGTTCAATGGTCCAGTGTTAAAATCATTGGGTTACAAGCTAATTCTAGAGTCTTACATTTGCTGAAGGAACCAAACTGAATAATATCTTTAGCAAATCGGACAACAGAAGACCTACCTGTAATTCACAATTAGTAACTGAATCCAAGTGAAGACAGAAAAGCCTCAGACTTTGAAAAACTTGAAGTGGAGACAGGATGTGGCCCCACCATGAAGGTTCACGGTTAGTGAATCAGGCACGCTGTTTTAAATTTTGATGATACAAAAATTGCCTCAAAGTCGTTTGTAGCACCTGTAATATATCAAGTACACGGACCATGAAAAGCAGTACTTTGAGATCTTAGACATCTGAAATGGGAATGAAAAAGCTGCCGGTTATAACATTTAAAGAACTCATTTGGCCACTAGCGTGCTATACCGAAGGAACAAGTTGAACCGAAGTATGAGATATGAATTAACTAAGTTCCATTAAGATTTTTCACTTCTTCTGACACACAATTCAACTCGGGATACTACTATAGAAAAGTCAGTTTCCCCATCCAGTAGCCTTTCTGATCCCCAAGGCCCCCAGGTACCATATCTAGAGTTCCCCAAGCCCATCTCAAAAAAAAGACACTAACTCATCTTGGAATCTTATTCCATTGATTTCTTACTCTTTCCACCTAATTCTAGCTCTTTCTGTGCATGATCAACAGATCATCCAAGCCTTTGTTCGACTATAAGAAATTAGTTAGCATTATGAACGGGTTCCATTGCACTTGTTTCATTCTCCTCACCAATCATTTTATTCAACCTTTGAAGCGGTTCTCAAAATCTTTTTTGTTTTTGTCAAAATCCTTGAGAACCTACTTGAGCAAGGACAACGCCCTCACTTTGTACATGAACCAATAATAACATTACAACGAAAACATGAATTACAATAAAAAGAAGCAACCTCAGATGCTAGGATATGTAAATGAGCAGCAACTATTAAACTGCACATTTGACAATACTAACGTGTGAAGCTCGTCAACACAAGTAAATGCATGTAAGAAGGAGATTGATCTGTGTCCAATCTACCACATTGCTTACAAAGGAAGACCACGTTGACCAAGACATCAAAATCAAACTTACTGTTGTTCTTATGTGTGGACATATCTAAGAACTTTAAGTTTGGAAGAAACTTCTAAAGATGCACAAATGCACAAATTTATCATGTTGACATGAAAAGGAAGAAGCAGGGGAATGTATCAATGAAAGGAGACACATACATAAGTGCCAACCAAAATAACAACATGAGATTTTCATGGAGGAGCAGATGATATTTACTGGTAGCACCAATAAGAAGCTGACAATGCAAAAAAAAAAGAATAAAAGAAAAGAGAGTAGAATATCTCCATAGTAAACAAGACTACTTCATCCCCAAATGGATGAGAATGATGTAAAGAATGAAAAGCACCATAAGCAGTAATATGAAAAGTATCTAATCACTTCATCACTAAGCAAGCATACAGGAAAAGCCTTTTACTAGAGATTTCAGAATAAAAATCATTGATACATGTTAAAAGCATCTCAACAACAAAGTCACAAACAAAGTCACATCAGCGAATACAGTTGGGTATACTCTTCACAAATGAGACAGATGACATATGCTACCTCTTGTTGTACAAGTAGAAACATCCTTGACTGGAATTTTAATTAGCCTAAATTGACGAGACGCAAGCAACATGTCTACCTGTAATAAGAGGAATTTTAGTAGATTAGGGCATATGTAGAAAAGTAAGATGACTTTACAATCTACTCCTCTCTCCCTTAGTGCTCGGGCATACTGTAAAGTTCAAGAGCGGTATTAGTTAGCAAGTATATTAGCCAGACTTCCATGCAAAGTAACGTGAAGAAAATTTGAAAAAAGCATATGGGCTCAGATAAGAAGATAATTATCTCTACTACTATGCCGGTATATATATAAGTCATCACTCTATTGAAAAGGTAAATGAACCCACAAGATTTATGCCTGCATGGTCCGATCTTGAAAGAAAATGAAATGAATCCTACCTGTAACCCGTTAGAGACTGGGACTCGGAGATCCTGAGCACCGAGAAGGAAAAGCGTAGGTGTCTTGACCTGCAATGATTATCAAGGACTATCGCCACAGGATAAGCCATTCAAAAGAGAAAGATGTTCCTCTAAAGAAGCCAGGCCAGAAAGAGGAAAAGAAGATCGTTGGAAGGAGAGGTGAAGGAAATCAAATATAGCTTCCACTTAAAGAAAAAGAATATGGAAGAGAAATCATTAAGACTAGGTGATAGATTCACCGTTGTTAAGTCCGAATACGCAAAGAAAAAGCATCGCCAATGATGGTATTTCACTCAAGTTTCACCTTTATCTCGTCATAAAGCCAGTGTAAAAATTGCAAAAAGTGTAATTTGATAAGGTTCTACAAAGCTCTGGACCACGCCCGAACAATCCTCTCATATAATGCGGTTCATTTATGGTGTACCCTATGAACATGTGAGATGGGAGACTCGCTATATAGGAGACTCAAGTGTTCATCTGAAGGTGCTTCCGTGAAAATATTCTTCCCTTTGACTCCATATGAGGTTACGCAGCACCAATCGGGAATATCTGTAGTGCCGACCATTAATGCGAGGTTACAAACAGGATTCCTTGCGCAGCAGCGCAAAACTTATCCGGTGCCTGCACATATATGCAAGTCCCAAGAGAACAGTAGGATTCAGTCCGGTGACTATTTAAACTTCTTTAGGGTCAGGAGAGTGCCGGTAATATGGTTAAGAGGAAATGACATGAGAGTGACAGAGAAAAGCCTCAAGTTTTGTGCATCTATTTGTCATTCCACCCACCTGGCCAATCAAATGGGTGGTTAAGAAGCCACCATGAGAAATTCCAATCACGGCTATTTTGGATGGATTGGCAAGTCCCATCTCGATGGTCTGATCTATTGCTGCAAGTACATCATTGACATCCTGCACAAGACAGAAGTGAAGGCATGCATTGAATTGCAGAAGTGAATTAAATCTTAGGACTCTTTCTTCCTCTTTAGTGAAGGATTAAATAGAAAATAAAACAAATGACAGCAGACACCTGTGAACCAACTTTTCCCGGTAGTGATTGCAATGCTTCCTCACCAAATCCTAATGAACCTCTGAAAGCGTGTACAACGTTAGAAAAAGCCTGAATGAACATAAACATATTGTGAAAAAGTAATGAGAATATCAATGATGAAAAATCATTTCATGATATAAGCAGGGAAAAACAGAGGCCATTACAATCGAAATGCTAAAATCTCCAGTGCATGTTATCAGGTGTTATCATGCTTGATCTTGTAAAAGACTAAATTCTGCAACTAGGACGATTCTGAGCCACAAGAATCCCTAGTTAGAAGGAGATAGCAGCTCAGCATTCTTTGAGATAACTTCTCAGCCAAAAAAATATTTTAAAACACTCTCAATGAATCTACCATACAAAAACAAAAAAATCTCCTGAAGCCCTGTGGATGTAATATTTCATCCATGCCGATACCATATGCAATCTACAAAGTAAGATAGTACTTTCTGCTCAATTAGACATTATAAATTTTTTTGGTAAAATTTAGACATTATATTACAGAGTTTCAAATGTGCAGTTTGTTTAAGGCAGGACATCAAAGACAAATTGAAGATTCAGACACCAAAACACATCCACATAAATCCTCTATTTTATTCGGCTTGGTCAGTTTCGTTTTACTAAATTCTGTATAAGCCGCTAGCTTTCTGATCGTTTTGTGAATTACACATATAAACTAATTGCACCAATTTCTCAATTACCCAAGCAAGAAAATCCGTAAAGGAAGGAATACTTATTTCACAATCTTAATACCAAATTACCAATTATCCTGATGATAGGAGAAATTAGAACATATACTTATAGAATGCCAAAGTAAAGCCCAAAATGATTTAGAGTGGAGGATATCCGAAGTCTTCATCCACGCTGCATCACATCGTGACCTAGCATTACAAAAACATCTAAACGAAAAAGGCAGGACATCGGTATGATTCCCCCTATCAAGTGCAGTCTATTGAGTTTCAAAAGTGAAGGGGCTTTCTTCTCTAACATTAAATAGATTGGAGACAGTTAAAGAAAGAAACTCCCTCTGTCACGCAACTTGTCAAAACTAGTTGTCCGGTTCAACCATCGTGCAGTGGATCTGTCTAAGTTTCCAGTTTGGTTCACGGCACTAAATTGTACTTGAGATCAAACCGCATTTGAATGAGGGAACCAATCAAAGTAAGCTTTTCCACCAGGTAGAAAACTGGTTCAACCCAGTTCTGCTGGAGAAGGATTCGAAAAAATTGTGCCTCAACCTTGGGAATGCAATACAGAAAACAGAGACGTGCAATTTTTCGATGATATGATGCTTAATTTAATGATACTTGATTTTACGGACTTAACATAATCAGTAAAAAGTGCAAAACAAAATGATGGAAGAAGAGATTCAGACAAAGCATTGGGACAAGGGGGCATATGAGAAGCCACGCCGTGTTAGCTCGGATCTTGGAGATCAGACTGATGCGGAGAGCAACATAGCGGTTAAGCCAGCTGTTGCATGCAAATCAGTCACTCGAGTGGTTTGTTCAATGGTCCAGTGTTAAAAACAGATCATCTTGCAATCTTGCTCCACTGATTTCTTACTCTTTCCATTTAACTCTAGCTCTTTCTGTACATATGATCAACAGATCATCCAACCAAACTAACAACGTAGAACTACTACGGTCAGCGGTCAGCAGCAAACGAAAAAACAACCGCGAGACTTTTATTCAAATTTGTCGAAACAGAGGAATTGTCACAATTACAACAATGCATAACTACTATGATCAGATGATCAGCCAAAATAGGACTTTTATTCGACAGATCTGTCCAGAGATAATATGCTACAATGTAGCGAGGAACTCCAGAACTAGTGTGATCACAGCAAAGAAAAAAGAGTAACCGTAACAGAGCACGCAACAACGTAGCGACGAATCGTCGCATGTACAGCAATATACTAAGATCAGCTATATATGCACGATCAGAAAGAATCAAATCCGTCCTCCAAGCATCCTCCAGCAAGGCGGAGAGCTTCATCTACAGCACAATCAGAAATGAAGAAGAACGAGCATCAAAGAACCGGATGATGAAGCAAAATCAGAGAGAAAAGAAGGCACGAATCCAACGCACCTCTAGGTAGAAGCAGAAGCGGCAGGAGGAGGAGGAGGAGGAGGAGGATCATCGTCCTCTTTCCACTTCCTCTCCTTTCCCGGATGCTTTAGGTTGGCGCAAGCTCCATCGGCGTAAGCTTCCTCGTGAGCTTTCAGCTGCTGATGGTTGGGGAACAGGCTTCCGCAAGCTTGACACTGGCGCTTCGAGCTACGGTGAGCCATGGAGGAGTTGTGGCTTCGGAAGCCACCCTCCATCAACCATTTACGGCATGCGAAGCAGTACTTCGTCAGCTCCGGGCCTTTCCCCATTTTTTGATTCAGAGAAATGGCGGGACTGATTTGATGGGGACAAGACGGTGGCTTCCTATTTCTTTATTTATACGGAGAGTCGGCGACCGTGAAGAGTGGTCTTTTCCCGTTGGGTGGTGGGGTGCATCTGGCCCCAGAGTAAGGGAAGAGTTCCCATCCAATCAGATGGCGCCACGTCATCCCTAAGCGGAACGGGGGAATGGGGGAGGGGGCAAAAGCGACACGATCCGAGCGAAGAAAAGGCGAAGGCCAAACAGTGGCGCTTTGGCTTCTCTCTGCATACTCTCGGTGCCCGTCGATGTGGCACGAGACCGTCTCGAGCTGCGGGGATGGAGCTTCGTCGGCCTCGGCCTCCCGAACGCCGCCGGATTGGCCGACATCGAATCGGACTTGAACGAAGAAGAAGGACCCAGTCGGGTGGACTGGTTGGGCCACGATGCAATAAGCTCTTTAGCTTCTCTAACCCGTTCTTCGTTTGGTGAAATAGAGAAGAATCAAACATGTTCTCTGGGTTTTCTTTCTCACGAATGCAATGCTTCCTCCGACAAATAACTCCTTGTTTTAATTTATGGACGTAGAGCATGTGCATGTTGGTGGAGACGTGATCTGAAGCTCTGTTGGTTGGTGCTGATCGCAGGAGGATTTTTCAAGTGTGGAGAGAGAGTACGATGGCCACCGCACTTATCAAGAAAGGGAGGAAAAAGGTGATAATATTGCGTTGCAAGTTATATTCTTCTTCTTCTTCTTTTGTTCCCTTTCTGTCTTTTGCTCTTTTGTGGGCTCGTTTTACTCGGGGTTAGAAAACTGTGGGGTTCACCAATTCGCGAGCAATACGAAGCGATTCCAGAATGAAACTTTTAAATGAAAGCGACAATTTATTGTGTGATTGAATGGAATTTTGACATCATAACATGAATTCCAGTTTAACTGAAGAACTTAGTTCATACATACTAATTGAAAGACAAGTGAATCGCAGATTTGCGAAGTACTAAATAGTTACATTTGCGATACAATAGTGGGATAGTCTTTTGAGTTTAAAATGTGGAGCCTAATAGTGGCTTGCTTGTAGTAACTTTACTTTTAACCGTAGAATGATGCCTGCGATTTATGATGCTGACTGCCCACTAGGAAATTGCCCGTGCTGTAAGAAGAATCATCTTGTCCTTTCAACCTTCGGTTGACTCTTGCCAATCTAGGAACTTTCTGGGGAGCAATTGCGGAAGATATCGCTGCGGTTGAACCGCCGACTGGCTTTCAGGGTACAGATAGTTATATCAAGCATCCTTTTGCGTTTGATTTACAGCTAATCACAGTGATGAGGACGAACAACTGACTGGTGCCATCGCTAATTGCAGGGCTTATCTCATGGCTTTTCCTTCCAGTGGTCGCTGCAGGAACGTACTTAGATGTTCGGGTAATAAAAAGGAATATTTAGCTCTGTTAAGCACAGGACAATCCAATCTGCTATGTCTCCCTCTGTTAACCTATCAAATGACTAAGGATAGCCTTGGCTTCCTTTTCCTTCAGGTAGAGTACTTGTACATTGGAGCGGCTCTCTTGACTGTTGTCTTTTGCATTATTGAGATGGATAAGCCTGACAAGCCCCACAACTTGAGCCCCAGATATACACCATGGAAAGAGGAGCCCGTGATAAGTTAATTGCCGACTACAATACCATGGACATTTGGGATTTCAATGAGAAAAATGGAGATCTGTGGGACTTCACCATTGTAAGAGATGATATAACCAAAAGATTGACTGCTCCTAAACTTAAGATGGTAATTGTTCTGTAACGATCTCCGTATATGAGGCAATTACAGGTTCATGTCCTTCCTTTCTAGATTGCCTGCTCTGTATTTTCCTGTTTTGCGTTTCGCTCCCATAAAGCTAAAGCGAGATATGAAGGAAGAGAAAGCTCGTAGAAGCAGCTGTTTATAAAAACTGCATTGATGATGCATAGCAGTGCAAAACTTGCATTGTTAGTTTCATTTCTTCAATTTCACATTATTATCCCGGACCTAAAGTAAACTTAACTGCATTGCACGGGTCGACTTTAGGTAATGTCTTTCTGTACGGCAGGATATACACACACTTGCATATTTTCCTTGTAGAAAAGTTCCGGTACCTTTGACCATTGGTGGAATGGGCAAGTACGTTTGGCGCTAGGTGAATACGCCTTGTTACAAGTGATAGCATGAAAAGACTGAGGCTAGTGATTTCTGCTGAAGAGTGAAATAACTATCAAGGATGTCCAGTTTCTTTTCCCTTTCTCTTTCTTTTTAGTTTACTGTGGTCCTGGAAAAATGGATAAGCAGTGGCATATATGTCTTTGACCTCCAGCAGTGTAGCGTGCAAAGCTTCTTTGGAAGGCCTAAGTGCTTCATTTGAGCTGCTTTTCAGGTGCCCCAAGATTAAGACTTTTAGTAGCACGCTTCTCGTTATGCCTCTATCGCTCTGTCCATGCTCGATGAGGACTCTTGCTCACAGTGCAGTCCAAGTGATATGGTGAACTGACGTGCTAAAGATTACTCCACCGAGTTATTCTCATGGTACTATAGATATGTGCATAGTTGTAGCTTGTCCAAAAGGAGGCCATGTTCTGGTTATGAATTTCTTTGACCCCAAACTCATAATTACTTGCTTATCCCTCCCTAGCATTGATCTTTGTTCGTTAAATTTTGTGCTTATTCACGGACATTCATGTTTTCGATATGCTTGCTCTGAAAATGTACTATCAGTCATCTGCATCTGATGCATGTAGTGCTTTCAAATGTTGTTCCTTAAACGATGGTTATTATCCTGTACCCTTTTCGGAAAACATATGGTAGTTGGAAATTGCGGGTATGCAGGTAGTTGCTTTCCATTATCATCATCATCCGAGACCATTTCAGCTTGCTCTTTTGAGGTGCTCAAGGACCATTCAGATTGAAAAGGAACATGTTTCCATGGGGACTAACATTATATCCATAAGTCCAGCAAAACCTTGGACTCAAAAGAATAAAGTTTCTCTTTCCTACGTGAACAAATGGTCAAGCATGCTCGGCCAGAAACATCGTGGAAGAGAAACGCTCAATCGCTGATGGTGACCTCCCCATCGATCCCAATGAACTTGGCCGCATCTACATCCAGCTGTTGTTGTCTAGTGATAATTTCTCAAAAACAGTTCATAGATTTGTCGAGGATTGGCTGCAGAAGTCCAGGGAATAGAGTTAATGTTCAAATTTCTTGGCGTGATTTCATCATGACGTTTTCAGAAGAACGGGAAACATTTCTAAGCTAGGTGAATGACATTCAGACAGGAGGACAATGCATTCTACTTATCAACTTAGCACCGTGATTTTGCTCCTCCTCTGCTCATGGACATAGGTTAATGGACAAACGATGCAATTCATCGCCTTACTTTGTTTATATATTTACTTATGTACGTTCGACCTTTAATATGTTGTACCGTTTTGCACAAGCAAGTATACGATCTTGTCTCATTTCTTTTTCAACATTCCATATGGTCCCAGGAAAATTTAATGTCAAGATTTCATACACAACATGGACTTCGAGGGTTGCTGTAGGTCTGATGCATCCTCTTTGACACAAATTAAGCTGCAAAATGTTTTGTTCAGACGAGATGCTGATTGCGCGGCACCATGCAACTTCACCTCGATATACATTTTGCGGGTGGAATTTAATTCTGTCGTAGAATAACAAAGAACTCCGCGAGCTTGCATTGTCCCCCATGCCAATGCAAGTTTCCCAATTCCCATAGCAGATTTAGTTCATCTTGGACAGTGCTGGCCTGGCTTAGAAAAACGTGTCTTCAACTAGGGAAAACTGATCTCTACCGCATTTTAATGTGGTATATTGGAAGAGAAAAGCAACGCGTGTGATTCTTAGGATGTTGTAGTAAAAACTTGTTTCTAGCTTTGTGCTGCAGTGTAGTAAAGGGTTTTGGAGTTTTTCTATACGCAGTTTCTTTACATCTTCTTTTCCTTTTAGAGAATTTCCACATAATTTGCTCTTATATCTTAAGAATAACAACTAATGAACAGGTTTCTTTTATACATTTGATGAACATGCACTGACTGGGTGAAAGGAGCAATTGTGTTTTTTGGGGGTTGTGCTGAGGCGAAGTGCAGTGTGGAAATTTGGTTAGATGGTGGTTTTCTCGATACAAGAAGAATCTATGTGTATGATATCGTAAATATATATTTTTTTAAGATCAATTTCATTGTATACATATTAAATTTCATTAATTAACAAAAGCGCGACGTCATATACCGTAGATTTTTATCACGGACATATTGATTTTTCCATAATAATAATCGATTTATGATATCGCGGAGTCGCTAGCACCATAGATGCACTCGATTGTGTATTTTTTTGGTCGAAAGTTATGAATACAAGGTTATCCGATCACATCACTGTTTGATTCGAAATCGAAATGTCAAATTCACATCGCTGTTTTGTAGAATTTTGGATGATATTCTTCACAAAATAGGCAAAAAAAGGCCAAAAAAAAAAAAAAAACCCGACCACGCGAGGGAGAAAGACGTCCAACTGACCCGATTCTCATTTGACCCGGAAAGAATTATACTAGTTGACTTTCATTAATTATTTTTAGTCAAATTGTTCTATTCATGTGTACGTGTTGGAAGAGTGAAGCCGAGTTGACTTGAAGATGCAACGACGTATTTCTTTTTATCATGCATTTTTCTATCACTAGAAAGGGCGTAAGGAATTATTAAAATTTTATTTTCTTCAATTTCTAATGAAGGGGAGCTGAAGATTTAGGTCTTTTGTCTTTTTCTGAGGAGAAATGTTACTTACTGATTTTCTTTTATTATAAATAATTTAAATCTCTTACATGTTTTAACATATGTCGATATTATGGAGGGCGACACCGTCCATACTACTAGCGAAAGAGTACACACGTGTACGCATAACGAATAAAAAGAATTTCCTTTTTTTTTTTTAGAAAAGAAGATGAAGAATGGATTATTTTCCAATAAAATATACTCATGCTCGCTTTAGGATGAATGACAGCATACCCTTTATTAACACCACCCAAAAAATAAGTATGGCATAGTCAAATATTAGTTCGAGGGCAGAGGTCAGTGGAGTCGCTAACTCCATTCACGAGCGGCTTAAGTCGCGTGAACCATGATAAGTAGCTGATCTGTACTTGTATGCAAATCACGATATCGATCTTGCAAACAGATTATACGCACAACTTGTAGGAATATAAATACAATATATATGATATATATTAAGTCCTCTTGGAAATTGACCTCTTAATAATTGGCATAATTAATGCAAAGAACTCTCTTTCTATCATAGCACTAACACCAATAAGATAAGAAAAAGGTTAATGATTTTACTTATCTAATGTTAGAGTACTAAAAGAATGCTTTAACATTGATTCACGTAATATATAAAGAGGTGATTACTCATTAATTGGATGATGGATAATAAGTCATTACCTAATTCTATCTTCTTTCTTTTTTTGGTCTGCTTTCTATCTTCTGACTAATAAGGAAACAAAATGGGAAATCTTTTGATATCGAAGATTAAGAGATACACATCCCTATTTCTTGTGTTTTGGTTAAAAAAGGTTCGGAGTATATTAGCGTGTGTTATCAGAAATGCACCTCCCTATTTAATATATAGTATGCTAATTTTTCTGCCACAATTTTTTTTGTAAATTTAATTTATTATGTTTTGGGTGCACACAAACAACCTGAGAAAAAGTAGAAATTTTTGCATGGCATAAATGAGAAATCTCAGCAAGTACTCCTTGAACACGTCCACGACTCCTTAATATTAGAGAATGCTTAGTTCCTGAAACGACAACGTTTCTATGTAACCGCTGCCAACTTAGGTGACTCGTTTTTGTGCTTACTTTTTTTTATTTATAGAAATTGAATCAATCTAAGGTAACGGTTTCTAAATAATGCCAAGGGAAGTGAAAGGGACTGTAGTTTTATGATAATGTGGCCCAACCACAAAGCTTTATACTGTCCAACTTTTTAATCGTCTTTAGATTTGTGATGTAATTGTGGAATTAATTTGCTTTTCTTTTTCGTATTATGGGTTTAATGTCTGTATATTCTGTTTCTATTTTCTTTTGATTTATACACAATGTATCTATAGCTCTGAATATTGTGAACTACTAAAGCTATGGGATTGACGAATTTATTCATATCAAGTGAATATCCTCTTGCTAAACGGATACTGTAAGAGAACATATTAATATTTGTACATACATATATGATAAAAATTTAAAATACATGTTGGTTTACTTGAGATTTTATTCAATTTATCACTCAAAAATCGGATAAACATCACATTATGTTGTTTCCTCTTTTGGCTGAGTGAAATATTCCTCACTTGTTTAATTTTAGCAATTGTATTTCTGGGTGATAACTCTAATCTAAGAAACATAATTCAAACGATTCTTTGTTTCCTTTCCCAGTTAAAATTTGGATTCCTATTTGGAGTCAGTGTATCTTTCTATCAATTAGCAAAGAACAACGTACTATATATAGAACCTGTGTGGTTAATTACTAACGTCGTCGAAACCGATACTCTATCTCCCCCTTGTGATCTTCGGCTTCATCTCAATTAGATAAAGTTGAGAATGGCGAGAAATTGGGCAGATCTCCCACCAAAGTTGCTAGGACTATGCGCGCAACACCTTTGTCCAAAGTATTTGTCGGCGTTCCGAGCAGTGTGCCACTCGGTGCAATACGCTGCGGTTGAAGAGAGGAGCGACGTCCCGTGGTTGATGCTGGCCGACAAAAAGGGTGAGCGGTGGCGCGAGTTCTTCTGCCTCCCATGTCAGCAGGTTCACAAGAAGTTCATGTCCGAAGTGAAGGCGAGGAGATGCTTCTCCTCGTGAGGTTGGGTGTTGACGGTCGGCAGGGACTGGGAAGTCCACATGCTGAAGAATCCCATGTTGCGTCGCAGCCATATTATTAAGCTTCCCAATTTGAAAAGGTTCCCCGACATCGAAGTTGAAGACTTGCACCTGCATCATCACCCGTACGGTGATTTCATCGCTAAGTTCGTGCTATCTAACAGCCCTATTGCATCTCCAGATTACAGGGTCATGGTGATCTATAGGATCAATGGACGGCTAGGGCTTTGGAAACCTGGTGACGAGGAGTGGACAGCGGTGACGTCCCCATGTTTTGTAATTGCGATGTCATATTTTATCAAGGGTGCTTTATGCTCTTAACTGCAACGGTGACATATTGAGATGCGACGTGGACGGACCAACTCCGCTCAAAGCTCGAGTAGTTTTCCAGTTGCCGCTAGAATTGGTAGGTTTCGAGCAAGCGTATCTAGTGCGATCAACGACAGGGTCTCTATTGGTGGTGTCGCGATGGGGACAATACAAACCTTGAGGAACCTTTCGATTTCATGTTTTTGAGATTGACCTGGAAACACAATCATGGAGGGGAGTCAAGACCTTGAAGAACATGTCCCTCTTTTTGGGCTGTAATTCTTCCTTCTCTATGGAAGTTGACAAGAGGCATCACATTAGGCCGAATTGTATTTACTTTACGGATGATTTTCTCGTTTTTTCCCGGCAAACTAAAGATGGAGGAGGCAAAGACATGGGAATATACCACCTCGAAGATGGTACGATCGAGCCACACTTCAGGAGGAAATCTTACAGCCATTATTCTCCTCCTCTTTGGATCGAACCAAACTTGTAACTTGTTATGATTGATGATGGAGTGAGCAGACTAAGTGGGTTGGAACAAAAAGTTAGGGGTTCATTTTAACATCGTACTAGCAGGTTCGATGTATAGGTTTTTGCTTTCTATTGTTTTATATCATATATGTTCTAGCCTAATGTCAGAAGTTTTTGTTTTCTTGTTTTTGAAAATGTGGTTAGTTTTGTTCCACGGATATAATTTCATATTGGATATCTCTGTCCCTCGAACGAAATCTCATACTTTTTTTTGGTCGTTTCGAAATTGGGAAATTTATTTTGTCCTCATTATCTAAGCTGATGCTTTTTTTTTCAGCGCTCGACTCATCTTGCAAATTATCATAACTTGCTCAATTACACACTAAAGTCTTAAATTAAAGACCGACTGATTCCAGGAGACTAGATTGCACGTCCAGTGATGAAGGGAACTCTAATGTCATGCTTTCAGAATTGATCAAAGATAATAGTCCGAAAAAACTTTACAGAAAGTAAAAGAAGCCGGCCTCAGGAAAGTGAATGGGGCCAAAGGCCTGTGCCATACCAATATCAAGGCAGAGGAAATCCTCAAAACTATACCACCTCAGCGACGCTGCGGACATCATACTTGCTGCGTAGTCGGTCGGCCGCGACAACCGTTACATCAGCCCCATGATTCTCAGAAAAGTCCGAGATCTTTGATCCTAATTATCGGTGACCAACTGGGAACGGGACGCCTGGTTGATTGTTGTTTGCGCATTTACACGCACGCGTTGCTTCTTTGAAGCCTCTCCTTAAATTATAAATATACTCAAAAGGAAATTTAGTTTTCTTTCTACCTGTATATTTAGGGTTCAATGTTCGTGTTGTTAATTTTCTTGGTTCCCAGAACTTGATTCAGCACTAGCATTTCTGTCTAAAGATTGGGATAGCTCAGTGGCTTGAGAAGGTTGAATGAACATTCATTTGCTCTTCCATTAGCTACGCAGGGATATTGCCTCGTGGAAATCTTCAAGTAGATCAGACGAATTATTTTCATTAATCTCAAGCGCAGATTGCCTTAAATTGCATAGGCCATCTAATGATAAATCATATAAATATTCGTGATAATGAATAAAGTACGATCAAAACGACTATATAGGTACGATTTGTCATGATCTGGACTCCATAAATGTGGTTGCGGGTGGTTGATCTAGCTATATGTTCCTCGAGCTTTGCAATTTGTAAGCTTGCCCGAAGCTGCTTGTTGTTGGTGCACTACTACAGTTCGTAGTCTTACCAAATCTATGATAACTTAATGAAAGGTCCAAGAATCGACCCTTTCTCTGTCATAAAATTCATTTTCCAGCTAATTAAGAGCTAACTAGAAAAAAAAAGGAGTTTTTATTTTGGGGATATAAATCATTCCCGACAATTCCATATAGTAGGAGCCGCAATATAGCGACCCTAATATATTTTGAATACGAACCGCAACTATGAAACGTCCTTCATGTTTTTTAAACTGCATTTTCCATTTAAAAACTCTAGAGTCCTCTCAAGGAGAAATCATCGCATGAGTTTAGATTTTGTACCTGGATATAGACATTCCGCGAACTCCATAAGAGGGTTGATCTGTTAACAGCCCGAAACGGGCATGCTATTGTACTTCCATTCTCTTCTTGTATTTCCTAATATATATAATCTCTCTTCCATCCAATTGAATTTGTAGGTGCCACAATTGCAATAATCCATGGTCAACTAAGCTTTAATGAAGAATGGATCACCATTTGTTACTGGGGCCCGCGCCATATATTCATGGGGCTGACTATTGGATGATTGCTGAGTTCACGTCATCACTAGATGTCATCTTTAGCATTGTAATGGGATGGCTACTGAATCAACTTACACGCGAAGGTCACTTTCCACAAGATCCTTTTTGCTGCATGTGTTTATGGTGGTTATACACTTTTATAAGATCGTGGCGTGTTTGGTAGTAGTCATCGGGGATTCCATGCAGAAAAATGGATTACAGAGTTTCTAGAAATTGTCATGAATGTGAAATCGACCTGTCATTGGGTTGTTTACATTGTCACGGAAATGTAGGTAGCAAGGTTCTTTTTGCACATGCAATTTTCTTTTGATGTTAAATTTAACTTTTTTTTCGATATTCAATATGGTCCCTAACATTTTTTTTCAATATAATTCTTTCATTAAATGAAACACCTCGTAATACCTTTTTTTTTCTCTAGCATGGAATGTCACCTCAACAATTGCCACACAAAAATATGCTTGGATCACCACCTTTTCTTCCAAGCTCAATTGTTTTTTTTTATCTTTTTCCCTCCTTTTCCTCCTGCTTTCTTCTTCATCTGGTCTTCGCCGCACTATACAGACTAGGATTTTGCCATCGCCATTGCTAGTGATCCTTGGAGCCATAATTTCATTGGACTCACCACCACCACTCCGCACTTTCTCTCCAATCACCGCCACCACCATCTCCCTCTGTCTCTCTCTTCCCAGAAGATGTCGAAGTATAGCTAGAGGTATCCTATGAAATTGGGTTACAGAATAACCTAGCAAACTTCTTGGTTGTTGATATAAGTTCTCTGTACCCTAGCGACAACAGGGATGAGCATAAATATTAGCTGGCCTCAATGCTCATCTATTGAAATCATCAGCAGCATACAGAACCCAAGCTTTCTAGAACAACTCTGAATAATTAATTACCTTTTACGATCGGAAATGAAAAGGAATAATATCATAAAAAATTCCTGAGGAAAAAAGAATTCATGTCGATGTGAATATGATTCAGGTAACTCGATACTAATTACTGACAAGACCTCTGCTTGAACACATCGAGCCTAGCAGCACCAATCTTTGCTGGGGACTCTACTAGTGCAGCACCAGCTTCGCCAAGTGTGTCGATTCTTCCATGAGCCGTGCCTTTGCCACCTGATGCAATAGGTGAACGAAGCGAGATATCGGACCTCAATTGTATGAGAAAATAAGAACGTCCTAGGGCATAACGTAGGATATTACTCAACTGCCAGATCGAGTGGAAATGTGTCGAGAGTACTAAATGGAGGAAATGCTCACCTCCAGCATGACCCATACGACCGGGGAGCAGTCAGATCAGCAGTGAAGGCAACGACCGTTTTGCTTTCCTTGTTTATCACAAAAGACAGTTTAGTGAAAGTAAAGGAGAAGAATCATGTGGGCCAGCGCAGCATGAGTTGTCTTTGCAAGTTTAACTCTTCCAAATACACAAATCATATCTGACCTAAAAAAAAATACACAAATCAACGCAAACTCCAGAGAAATTAAAATTTCATTTTCACGATCGATTGGTGATGTAAGAGCAGAAGAACTCAAACAATGACACAGGCCCAGCTCAGCAATTGTACAAGCTTCAAATCCCTTATACCGCCATACTAAACTATGTAAGAGTTTTGAAACATAATGAAAGGCAAATAAGTAAAAACGCATTGCACTTCATTCGAATTTCAGTGACTTGAAGTTAAAAATTCTCTTTATAAATACAATCGGAAGAAGTGCTTAGTGTCCTCAGGGTACCGATTGACAATACGTAGAACTTAAAAAAAAAATTCTCTGTAGAGTTGCCTGCGTGCATGAATAGGAGGTACTGCAAGGGCAACAATTTCAGCGGTCCAGTAGTCCAAAAGTTTACTGTGAACCAGCTATGAAGCGAAAACAAGCATTACAAGTACAAGTACAGGTCCAAAAGTTACTTTCAAGTTGTTCTGACACCGACAAAGCGTTCCCAAGTAATCTCCAGAAGTAAAGGAAAATATCTTCATTAAAAAGAATATGAAACACCAAATAAAGCATTCCACATTTGTACAAATTATATGTTTAAATAGAGGAGACTAAATAATCAAACAAAAGCCCCAGTTATGTCTATCTCTTTCATTTTATGTCATGAACCGCCAAAGGGAAGAAACATAAGTCCTCACCTTAATAAATGCAGCGGCATCTTCTTCTGCAGTTCACCCTATTTCACCAATTAGGATGATCCCTGGAGTCGTGCAAGTGACAGGAATAGAGATGTTCAACAGGATTGTATAGATGGAATCAGAAGATCGCCAATAATCCGAAGAGAATCGACATAGTGATGAAATTATTAGTAGAGATTCATTTTCAGGGACATCCATTCTAATTCAGTCCTTCAAGAAAACGTACACTCCGTAGAAAAGAAAATACTGGCCACTACATAAAGACTACTTTGATCTAAGCCAAAAGCATGGAACTCAAATTAGCAAAAGTTTAGAATATGTAGATAGATACTTTGTTGAAGCAATTTCTTGATTCTGCTTCCAATTTTTGGCAGCCGTATATTTGACACGAAGATGGCAAAGCCATCACCAGCACACATAGGAGTTATTCTGTTACCACTAGTATAAATCCCCGCCTCCTTTACATCCTCTTCTTTAGGTTGTAGACACTCAACACTGTCCATCTTATAGCAGCCCACTGCTCATATCTCAGAAATTAACGGATAAAGAGTGACAAAAATTTGAAATATGGCTAAATTAGTGTCTTACTCTGACTAAACCTTGTCGTTTCAGGACTAAACGTTCTCTAATATGAAGGAGTCGTGGACGTTTTTAAGGAGGAATTACTGAGATTTCTCATTTATGCCCTGCAAAAATTTCCACTTTTTTTTTCGGGTTGTGCGCACCCAAAGCATAATAAATAAATTTACAAAAGAAATTTGCGACAGAAAAATTTGTATATAATATATTTTAGAGGAATGTATATTTTGGATAACACGTGCTCAATATATTCCAAACTGTTTTAACCAAAACACGAGAAATAGCGATGTGTGTCTCTTAATCTTTGATATTAAAAGATTTGCTGTTTTGTTTCCTTATTAGTCAGCAGATAGAATTAGCTAATTACTTATTATCCAACATCCATAATTAACGAGTAATCACCTCTTTATATATTACGTGAATCAATGTTAAGTCATTCTTTTAGTAACACTAACATTAGATAAGTATAATCATTAGCCTTTTTCTCATCTAATTGGTGTAAACGGTAAGGGCTGGTAAGAAATGGCAAGGGAAGTGACAGGGACGGTAGTTTTATGATAATGTGGCCCAACCACAAAGCTTTATACTGTCCAACTTTCTAATCATCTTTAGATTTGTGATGTAATCGTGCAATTAATTTGCTTTTCTTTTTCATATTATGGGTTTAATGTCTGTATATTCTGTTTCTATTTTCTTTTGATTTATACACAATGTATCTATAGCTCTGAATATTGTGAACTACTAAAGCTATGGGATTGACGAATTTATTCATATCAAGTGAATATCATCTTGCTAAACGGATACTGTAAGAGAACATATTAATATTTGTACATACATATATGATAAAAATTTAAAATACATGTTGGTTTACTTGAGATTTTATTCAATTTATCACTCAAAAATCGGATAAACATCACATTATGTTGTTTCCTCTTTTGGCTCAGTGAAATATTCCTCACTTTTTTAATTTTAGCAATTGTATTTCTGGGTGATAACTCTAATCTAAGAAACATAATTCAAACGATTCTTTGTTTCCTTTCCCAGTTAAAATTTGGATTCCTATTTGGAGTCAGTGTATCTTTCTATCAATTAGCAAAGAACAACGTACTATATATAGACCCTGTGTGGTTAATTACTAACGTCGTCGAAATCGATACTCTATCTCCCCTTGTGATTTTCGGCTTCATCTCAATTGGATAAAGTTGAGAATGGCGAGAAATTGGGCAGATCTCCCACCAAAGTTGCTAGGACTATGCGCGCAACACCTTTGTCCAAAGTATTTGTCGGCGTTCCGAGCAGTGTGCCACTCGGTGCAATACGCTGCGGTTGAAGAGAGGAGCGACGTCCCGTGGTTGATGCTGGCCGACAAAAAGGGTGAGCGGTGGCGCGAGTTCTTCTGCCTCCCATGTCAGCAGGTTCACAAGAAGTTCATGTCCGAAGTGAAGGCGAGGAGATGCTTCTCCTCGTGAGGTTGGGTGTTGACGGTCGGCAGGGACTGGGAAGTCCACATGCTGAAGAATCCCATGTTGCGTCGCAGCCATATTATTAAGCTTCCCAATTTGAAAAGGTTCCCCGACATCGAAGTTGAAGACTTGCACCTGCATCGTCACCCGTACGGTGATTTCATCGCTAAGTTCGTGCTATCTAACAGCCCTATTGCATCTCCAGATTACAGGGTCATGGTGATCTATAGGATCAATGGACGGCTAGGGCTTTGGAAACCTGGTGACGAGGAGTGGACAGCGGTGACGTCCCCCGGGTTTTGTAATTTCTATGTCATATTTTATCAGGGGTGCTTTATGCTCTTAACTGCAACGGTGACATATTGAGATGCGACGTGGACGGACCAACTCCGCTCAAAGCTCGAGTAGTTTTCCAGTTGCCGCTAGAATTGGTAGGTTTCGAGCAAGCTTATCTAGTGCGATCAACGACAGGGTCTCTATTGGTGGTGTCGCGATGGGGACAATACAAACCTTGAGGAACCTTTCGATTTCATGTTTTTGAGATTGACCTGGAAACACAATCATGGAGAGGAGTTAAGACCTTGAAGAACATGTCACTCTTTTTGGGCTGTAATTCTTCCTTCTCTATGGAAGTCGACGAGAGGCATCACATTAAGCCGAACTGTATTTACTTCACGGATGATTTTCTCATTTTTTCCCGGGCAACTAAAGATGGAGGAGGCAAAGACATGGGAATATACCACCTCGAAGATGGTACGATCGAGCCGCACTTCAGGGGAAATCTTACAGCCATTATTCTCCTCCGCTTTGGATCGAACCAAACTTGTAACTTGTTATGATTGATGATGTAGTGAGCAGACCAAGTGGGTTGGAACAAAAGGTTAGGGGTTCATTTTAAAATCGTACTAGAAGGTTCGATGTATAGGTTTTTGCTTTCTATTGTTTTATATTGTATATGTTCCAGCCTAATATCAGAAGTTTTTTATTTTTGTTTTTTTTGAAAGTGTGGTTAGTTTTGTTCCACCGATATAATTTCATATCAGGTATCTCTGTCCCTCGAACGAAATCTCATACTTTTTTTTGGTCGTTTCGAAATTGGGAAATTTATTTTGTCCTCATTATCTAAGCTGATGCTTTTTTTTTTCAGCGCTCGACTCATCTTGCAAATTATCATAACTTGCTCAATTACACACTAAAGTCTTAAATTAAAGACCGACTGATTCCAGGAGACTAGATTGCACGTCCAGTGATGAAGGGAACTCTAATGTCATGCTTTCAGAATTGATCAAAGATAATAGTCCGAAAAAACTTTACAGAAAGTAAAAGAAGCCGGCCTCAGTAAAGTGAATGGGACTAATGCCCTGTGCCATACCAATATCAAGGATCACCACAAGCTTGAAAACGCTGGAGGAAATCCTGAAAAACTATCCAGAGAAGCTGAAAGGACATAATAAATTTTGTTAAAGAAGCATACTTGATTTACGAGCATCCAGTGTCGATCTTAAAAGTATTTCAAACCATACAACAAGAGTTGAGTTGAGGATTCTAGAAATTGACATGCCATAAGCCTCATTAGCAGTTACAGAAATGTCAAATTTGAAAGTACAGAGTTAGAGATTTGGATCGCATAAACTGCACGAGTTGAAGGACTGAAATATTCATGTATCCGAAATTCGAAAATATAGCGCTTGTGGAAATAATAAATGACGAGGAGGGTTATATTTTTCGATCACCGAAATGCATTCATCAAATGGTAAATAACGCTTAAATGTCGTCGGTGACAACGTCTTAAGGTCAATGAAAATAGCACGAAGCTGAAGCATTTGACGGAAGGACAAGTTAAATAGTATAATTTTCACAATGATTAATAAGCCTGTTGACTCTAAATCCTAGCTTCTAATTAAGGCTTACAAGGCAGGTTGGGCTTCTAATTACCAGCATGCTCTCTAACCATCGTGCAGATATTTACTTTTGTGCTTGCATCCGCCTAGTTATTGCATAAAATTCCAAAACCAATCTAATCTTGCATTCCAACGTCTAGCTCGGCAATCTGAAAGGTGCAAGAGCCGATATTGCGTCGAGCCCCTTCGAGTAATAGTGCGTCATGAACTCTCCAAGGGTGATTTCGCAGTACAAAGCCAGCCTATCTTCCGACACCAGCTCCTTTATCGGCCCGTACATCTTCGACGTCGGATCTTCATAAAGAGTGAAGAAGCAGGCGATGGATAGCCTCGGGCCGACATCTTTCGACAGCACTCGGTGCTCAACACTTTTGAAAATATCGTTCGACATAAGCTACGAGGAAACAAACAAAACACTTGTAAGTGGACCAATAGAACCTCTTTCATCTATGTCTTGAAGTTTCTTTCTAATTCTAGCCGAGAATCAATATAAGGCAAATCCCGGAAGAAACGCGCTACGGTAGTGTTAGGAGCGGGATCAAGAGCATGCCTGGAGGAGATCTCCAATGTTGATGACTAGAGCGCCCGCGACAGGAGGGACATCAACCCATTGATTCTGGTAATAAACTTGAAGCCCACCGATATCATCTTGTAGAAGGATCGTGAGGAAGTCGGGATCTGAATGATTGGCAGGGCCCATGGTCAGATTGGGCTCGGGGCACGCCGGGTAATAGTGATAGAGATTAGAGAAGAGCATGCCCTTTATCACGGTTCATGTTGCCAAGGTAGTCCGGCTTGAGGCCTAGCGCTTCCGATAGCAATTCGAGCAGAGTAGTCCCGACTGCCTTCACTTGCTTGGAGTATTCCATTATTGCGTCCCTAGATAAGTTTCAGGTACCAAAATTCGAAAATAGGTTGGATGATACAAGACAAACACTCTCTATCAGTCCACGGTACGAGGCGCTGAGATAAAATCTGTAGCGAGATGTCGAGAGGTTTACCTGCAAACAGGAGGCAACTCTTCAGGATCGAGCGGCTTGGGTTCCATGAGGCAGAATAAAGTGTCCCTCCATTGCGCATACGTCGACTTGTACAAGTCAAAATTACACCAGAAATTCACCCTCCTCTTGCACTCCCGATCGTAATACTGGGCCTTCACCTCCTTCGGTAGCTCATGGAAGGCACGCGCCGCCCCAAATGCCCCTTCCAATATGCTGTCCGGTGCCCCGTGGTTCACCACCTGGAAGAAGCCAACCTCACGCGCTGCCTCCAGGACTTGCTCCACTGCCCCCGGACAATTTCATGGCGAGGTTGTTGAGGTCGATGACAGGGATTTGGAGTTCGGTCGCTGATTTGGATCGGTCACGGGCAATCTCTTCGGCTGGCCGGACGAAGATTCTCGGGATTTTAGCGAGGCCGGAATCAGAGAGGCCTTTCACGCCCAATTTTGTCTCGTCGAATTCTCTTAGCTCTTGGTAGCGGTTGTAGGTCGATGGAGTGATGTCGGTTGAATCAGCTGTCACCTCCATTTTCGCACCTTGCTTCGGTCAGTTATCAAGCAAGAGGGATAAGTTACCAGTGATAAGAGGTTGAGGATACCCTTATGTAATGTGTCCCTGATATTTACATAGAGCGAGAAAGAGAAACTAATTCCCTGCGCATGATGCTGTTGTATCTGCACCCTTTGCAGCTAGACCGATCTTATGCGTGTCCCAAGTGGAATCCAAGTGCGATCTGCCAAAGTCAATGATCTTGATATACATCCGAATACGTAAGCCATATTTGCAATTATTCCCATTTTACTTTCCATCTGCCAAAGTCAATGATCTTGATATACATCCGAATACGTAAGCCAGATTTGTAATTATTCCTATTTTACTTTCCAAATAGAAACAAAACAGATCTGACATCTCTTTCGAATCCTCTTGTAAAATTTGGACGGATCATCAATAGACACGTCATTATACGGATGGCATTTGATACCCTGCAGAATTCGTAAATGTAGTTCTATATGGACAAAACTCTTCCCGGCCAATTTCCAGCTGAAGTCATTCCTCCTTTGAAAACCTACACTGTGAGAATGTAGTTGAGATGACGTCTTTCACTGCAGAAATGGTGGTCCGAGCCTGAGTTACAAGCAAGCGCAGATAATTCATGCTAGCCCTGTTTAGATTTACCAACGCTACTATAAAGTAACACATAGCCGACTCTTATTGGGTGGTTGAATAAAGCGCGCTGCCAGTTTGTCACGTCACTTTACTGCAAATGACTTTACTGGACCAGACTTATTGGGGTTGCTCAGGTATATATATCGAGCACGTGTTTCATTTTACTTTCATGACATTTAATTATTGGTCTGAATTTCGTAAGCATTCAAATATGCCTATTCCTCTCACTGAAAACCCGAGTTCCACGACCATGCACGCCAATTATCCTTATAAATCACTCGAAAAATTATTCAAAAAGTCTTAAATTTATTATACGATAATCAATTTAGTTCTAAATATTTTAATTGTACAAAATTAATCATAAAACTTTTAACGATTTGCCAATGTAATCCTTTCGACCAATTTACGAATATCCCAAATCACCGCCAAGAGCATGTGGACCTGTGAGGTATAGTGAGTGCCCAATGTGCTTGGAAGGGGAGATTTTTACGACCAAATATCCCATTATTAGCCAAAAATTTAAATTGTGGTGATTTGAATAAAAATTGCCACATCTAATTTAAGCCCCGTAATCACCCAGCCATCTCCTTGATATTGTTTATTTTCTGATTAGGCTACCATGATACCAATATTTATTTATGTCTAATGGCAAGACTTGATCCAAATCATTTCAAGTACAGTTTTAAAATGAAATTTCTAGATGATAAGTTAAGTGTTGAAATATCCAACATCACTTATCTATGGGTTTACATGCTCTTTATATATGTGGTATTCTTTTCACCAACATCACTTATCCGTGGGTTTAAGTTTTTGAGTGAGACTTTTTAGTACGGTATTAGAGCCAATTTTTGTCCCAATTTACCATTTGTCAAATTTCATGTGTTATTCTTAAACTAACGGGAGTCTTTTTTCACTTATTGTGGTGAATAAATCTACTTGCAACTGAAAATTTTGTGAGAATGTCGCCATCAATCCAACAAGCAAAATGTCCGAGATATGATTCTATGACATCTCCGAGATTCAACGGAAGCTATCCTCTTCCGCTTTAGGTGTAGATCTAAATCTGAGAGCTTTTCTCTCTCAATCTAAATCTAGAATTAGAAGTTTCTTAGAGGCATTTGATCAATGGTGGTTCAACATGTTGTTATGTCCGCATGGCGATGGTGTTAAAGACACCGAACCTAGGTGCACACTGCAAACCGTAATATCTAGAGGGGAAGCATCTCGGCGTGTGCCCATCACTAACGGTTCCGATCATTGGCCATCGATTATTTTTTTATGCTATGACATATCTGGTCTTTGGGATGAGAGCGTCCTATAGCTGCAAACTGTACTCTTTGTTTTTTGGGTTTTGTTTTGTTTTGTAGTTCTTTTAGAATTTGATTTGCTTAGAAACTTTCTATGTTCCTCTGATGATAAATGAATTCAATAAAAGAAAACCGGTAAGTTCCATGCATTGCACTGGGTTTGAGTGCATAAACTTTTATATGCAGCTAAAATGGATTTTCTTAGAACACAATATCAATAAAAGCAATGAGCACATCTAACACATCAAGGCACAATTATCAAAAAAGTCCTAAGTCTATTACAATTGTGTTAATTTAGTCCTAAACATTTTAATTGTTCCAATTGAGTCTTAAACTTTTTCACATTTTACCAATTACATTCATCCAGTCAATTTTGGCTGAAAATCGCCAATGTGGATATCGATCGTCTCGACATTGACGTGAAATTTTTTAATAATATTTTAATAACTTTTTTATTCTTTTCTTTTTCTTTCTTTGCTTTTTTGTACTAAGGGCCGGCATGCCCTTGTTGTGGCCGATGAGGGCTTAGGTGAGGGCCACGATGCCCTTGTTGGCTAAAGCGAGGGCTGCACCCAATCTGAGCGAGGCCTCGATGCCCATGTCAGCACCGATCTTGCACGTATGGCACGTCATTATTGGTTGATACTTCCACGTCACAGCGCATGCACAAACATATTGTGCCACATGTTGCAACCGCACTTGTTCACACCAACTTTACAAGGATGTATTAGATAAGATTATAGATTTCTTCACCAACTTAAAAATGTATTATTTTTGTCCTAAACCATGCATATGTATATAAAGATAAATCGATATGACGCTACTCAATTTGCATAACTCTTATTCAATCAATTTTTAGTATCCATGCAATTAATTTGCCTAACCAACCAATATGCTAAATGGTGTCCGTGTTCGATGCTGCTGATGATATTGTTATATTAGGCATAACGAACCGATCAACCTAATAATATGGAACTATACGTTAAAAAATGTATATGCAGAAACAGTAGTGTACAAAAGAGGGGCAGCCACATTGACAATACATACATTTGTGTACAAAGAGGCATATAACGATCAACAGCTATGCCCTCAAATCTCAGTACAGTTCTAATCATTCCATCCTCCTTCATTCTACAGAAATTTTGTGGATTTATCCACCACTGATTATTGCTGAAAATTGAAGCAATCCAATATTATAGTCCAATGGCTATTGAACCAACCTGAAATGTGTCAAAGCTGAAGTACCGTCGAGTACTTTTGAGTCATTATGGATGACTTTCCCGATACAAAGCCAGCGGCCCGTCTTCTAACAATATTTCCTTTATCGGGCCGTACATTCTTGTCATTGGATATAGATGAAGAGTGAAAAAGGAAGCCATGGATAATCTAGGGCCAACACGGTTTGCCAACACTCGATGCCAAACACTTTTGAAAATGTCATTTGACATAAGCTGCACGAAAGTAAAAAGAGTACAGTGAATATCCTCATTTGTTAGGTGCCAGCATTATAGATATGTAAAACTTGGCCACAATAGACAGTGATCTTGCCGATTCCTAAGACCTTTAGAATCTAACTAAGGTTTACAAATTCAGACCGTGGAAACCGACCATTGACACTATTTCTCTAACTGCATCCCTTTAACCAGTAGTGCTGAAGGTACTCTAGACTGTAGTGTTACCAAATCTTCATACGCAATGGTGCTATACCACACATGAAAAATATGACCACTACCATATTGTGGGTCCAAGAGACATTGTTTCGAATGATCAACGCAAAACAGTGGAAGTTTGCCACAAAACTCAGTGATAAAGAAGATTCGATAAGTGATAAGGAAAGTTTATAAATAGTTTCAGCACATCTAGCAAGTTATTTCAATTAGGCGGATTGACAAAGTTAAGGTGTTAAGCCACAAAACACAGGAAATATTTTATAGTTTCCATATGTCCATCTGATTTACTATGATAGCATAAAATTGGTTTTCAAGAATTCGGAACTACCGAGATGCGAGAACAAGAATTAGGAGGTGAGCTCTCAAATCAACTTAGCGGTCAAATTTGATAGAAAAATTTAAACATACTAGGAACAGGGTCAAAGCTTGACTGAAGGAGATCTCCAATGTTGACAACTAAAGCTCCAGCCACAGGCAGAACATCAACCCATTGATCTCGATAATAAACTTGAAGTCCACCGATATGGTCTTGGGGAAGGATAGTAAGAAAGTCAGGATCAGGATGCTTGGTGGTGCCCATAGTCAGATCAGGCTCCGGGCAAGCTGGATAGCAGTGACTGAGAAGAGCATGCCCTTTTGCGCAGTCCATATTTACAAGATGGTCGGGTTTCAGACCAAGCGCCTCTGATAGCAATTCAAACAGAGCGATCCCTAATGCCTTAACTTGCTTGGAATACTCCATCATCATGTCTCTGCAATATATATGCCAAATTAGACCGAGACGAGGATCAGCTTGCTCTATTATTTCAATTAACAAACTTGTTTCAATAGTAAAAGCATAGAACTGCATCGATTTATAAAGGTTTCACAACCTAAGAGGTCTCCAACAAACCATTTTCCCAAACATATTGATTTTGCAGTGAACCCACGATTAGATTACTTTGAAGCAGTCAGATACTGAAGAGTTCGTCAAGATGTTAAGCCCGTGTACTCCATTTAAATTTCTTTTAAGAAAACCAAACAGAATTCTCTCTATTGCACACCTCAGGTGCAGTTCCAAGTAGAAGATTAATCAGCAATTTATATGACAGTTCTGCCCAAACCACGGGTGCTAGGAATAGATGAGTACACAAAACTCGAACCAAAAAAAAAAAAAAGAATTACCCTCTTTTGAATCCCTTACATAACGGACCTATATTCCCGCGAAATTACCATCATTCTTCCTTTTCTTCTCAAGATTGCTAGAGCATGATCCGGACCAGAGAGTTCTAGGGAGTTGTAAGGCTAAACCCTGACGGAGGAACCAATGCAAACACTCCATTCCATAATCAAAATGTCATCCATGAAAGCAGCCGAGGAAGAACTTAGAACCCCAAATCTAAGTTGGCCAGTGGCAATTCTACACTGCAGACAATGACAGTCTATAGGATAATTACATCTTCTGAAGCACATCTAACCCAGATGAAGAAGCGTCTTCAAAAGTCAAGTGAGCTTTGAAGTAAGAGCACAATGAAATAACAACACTCTCGTCCTCAATCAACAATGGTACTGAGATTCTGGAGGAACTTATACCTACAGACCAGAGGCAACTCCAGAGGATCGAGTGGCTCAGGCCCCATGACTTAGAACAGATGTCCCTCCAATTCGCGTGCTTCGACTTGTACAGATTGAAGTTGCTCATGAACTTCACCTTCCTCTCTGCCTCCCTGCTGTAGTACCCCACCTTCGCCTCCCCTGGCAGCTTGTCGAACGTGCAAGCCGCCGCCAGCGCCCCCGCCAGCGCGCTCTCCGGTGTCCCGTGGTTCACCACCTGGAAGAACCCAACCTCACGCAACACACCGCCAGGACCCACACTGCCGCCGCCGGCCAGCCTGCCGCGAGGCTCCCAAGGTCAATCACCGGGATCTCAAGCCCGGCGGGCGTGGCCGGCCCGGAGGAGCCACTGGGCCGGTTGGCGGCGATGTCCTCTGGTGGGCAGATGAAGAAGCGGGGGAGCGTGGCGATGCCGGAGTCGGCAAGGCCCTTGACGCCCGATTTGGAATCGTCGATTGTGCCCCTAGATCAAACATTTATCAAATCCCACAAGAAAATATTATTTTTAACCCCACCCTTCTCCACTAATGCCGCCACCGCCACCACCCTGACCATCGCTTGCCAAACATGTGGTAATAGTGACAGTCATGAAGTTGGGAGCGGTGAACAGTATTGACTGGATACAAGTTCAGCAGCTCTCTCTAAGCTGCAATTAATACACATCTGGGACAAAAGAAAACCATAGCTTGGGCATATGGCCTAATTTTTTATATCCATGCCATTCTGCACAGGAACTAACTTCAAATCAATTCCTCTTCACAACTTTAAATGATCTATTGCAGGAACTCTGTCAAGACCTTTTGAGTACACGTATTTGACATAGTCCTTCACAGATGTTTCTCGATAGACTGGAGGGTTCTGTTCCGATAACAACTCCTTAATTGGCCCATATTTTTTGGGAGAGTTCCCTTGCTCAAAATGTGTTCTGAAGAAACAAGCCACCGAGATTCTCGGTTGTATATTCTTTGCCAATACTTTGTGATAGACGCTTTTGAACTTACCATTGGTGATTAGCTGCACAAAAGATAGCCAAATCTATTAGCTAATCAATCTTCTCGTCATGAGAATTTCAAAAGCATAGATACAGATAGTTTACTAAAGACTACACTTTCAAGAACAATACTAATAACGTGCAATAACGAGTCACGCTAATGATATATATTCATCGTTCAAGCCATTAAGAAGATTGCATTAGTACAAGCACCTTTCGTCATGGATTTGAAACCCTACTACTTATCAGGAAATTGAGCTCGGATATACTGATCCAGTAAGTGACAAAATTGCCTGAACATTCCCTACTCCAACAAGCATAAGCAAGTTGTACAATGCCAGTATGCCCACATCGTTGAAAAGACCAATGTTGAACTCAAAACTTATTTTCAAGCAGGCAACAGAAAAATTCTTTTATCAGAAAAAAGTGAAGAATGGACAGTTTTCTAGCATATCTCACATCAGCATGCCTCCTTCAGCATAAAAACCGACTTTTTGAAGGGAGAGAACATTTTTGGGACTTCCATTCTCCATATCTTTCAGAAGAAATACTTCTAAACCGCTCTTCACACAAAGCACCAAGAGTCCTCTTTCTCCTACCACAGTTACACGTCAGAAAATTTTACGAAACACGATAAATGCCGTGATTGGCACAAGCAGAGAACTATTCCAGTATTTCTCAAGTGTTTTTGGAAATATCAATCAATCCATATTCAGTTCTTGGTTAACTTAGTCCAAATAAATCTCTTAAATGTGAAGGCCGAAAGATGGCCAGTTATCACAGGTCATCAAATGCAATAAGAAGGGAATTGATTACGAGGGAGTTGAGTTCTAGTTGCTGAGCAGTCGCCTCATGCTGAAATATTGGAAGAAGTACATGCAAACAATCAAACATAGGAAGCCCATTAAGCAAAGAACCTTGTCGAACCAGCTTACCTGCAACATGTCGCCCAGGTTCACCACGAGCGCACCATGAATGGGGTCAACATCCACCCAGTGATCTTCATGGAGGACTTGGAGGCCACCAATTTGGTCTTGCAACACCACCGTGAGCAAGGCGCTAATCCGTGTGCTTGCTTAGACCTCGAGTCAAGTCTGGCTCAGGACATGTTGGATAGTAGTGTCCAATGAAGTACAGTCCTTCGGCACAGCCCATGTCTTCAAGATGCTTGGGATCCAGTCCCAGAGCTTCTGAGAGCAGTTCGAAGATGGTAAGCCCCAGTCTCCTTAGTTGATTTGAATATTCCATTATCACGTCTCCGCAAGCAGAGCACCGTGGAAAATTGATCAAACATCTTACATACACGAATAACTCTGTACGTACGAATCGATCATATCGATAGTCGCAATATGGTGCATCGGCATTTTCGCGAACAGGTTACCTGCAAACCTGAGGAAGCTCTTCCGCGCCCAGCGGGTGTGGCGCCGTCGCACAGCACAGCGAATCCCTCCAATTCGCGACCGGCGCTCCGGAGAAATCGAAGTTGGTGTTATAGATTCATCTTCTTCGACTCGTCCCTGGAATAGAACTCCTTCTTGACCGCGCCATCCTGCTCGTGGAACCTCCTCACGCCGTCGAGGATTCCGCTCTGGACGCCATCTCCGATCCCGTGATTCACCACCTGGAAGAAGCCCCAGTCCTCGCGTGCCCGGACGACTCTGCGGATCATCTCCCCGCGCTTGCCGGGATCTTCGTGAACGCCTTCCAAGTCCACGATCGTGATGCCAAAGCTCGTCCCGGCGGGATCGGGGAGGCCCGGCGATCGGGGCCGGCGGTCGACGAAGATGCGAGGGAGCTTGTAGACGCCGGCGTTCACAGTCACCGACACGATGACTAGAGTGGACCGTTCGGTCGATCACATTAAAAAAATGAAAAATATAAGCTTAGCTTGTTTTGTGAAAAATAAATAAATTAAAAATATATTCCTAAAAATAATTACTTTATTTTTTTTTGAAATAATTAATTAATAAAAAATTATTATTGAAAATAATTTGCATTTAAATATTTTTCGTGAGACGATGAAAACATTTTGCGATTCTCTCATTTTTATAAGAGATACAGACAATTAATTTTATAAAAATAATTTTCAAAGCATTTATTTTTCGTGAAACAAACGCATCTATAAATTAGAGGCCTCATCCTCTCAATTTGACCTCCATCTCTCTCGTAAGAATTCATGCTGCTTAACAAATCCTTGCTTTAAATACATGATTTCACTCGTCATTTCGATTTTAAAGTGAACCATAACCGCCATGTCACCCATTTTTGGAAAAAAAAAATTATGATTTATGGCTTATGCTCGTGCTCTTGCTAGTATTTGGCTATTAACGTTCAAGGCAATATCGTTACCTACGTTGCATTTTAGTATGAGTATCAATTTTCAAGCGATGAAGAAGGAAAATTTCTTAAACACATTGATTCATGACAGCTTAGTACGGCAAAAGTATTTATTATATTGTTAGTCTCGCAAGTCCAAAAGATAGGATAATATTTGAGCCGGAATTCATATGGGTGTAAGCAGGGTGTGTGCTTGCGAAGAGTGCTAGAAACGGCAAAAGTTAACTTGATGGAATATGAAGTTAAACAATAATTGCTAAAGGGAAAATTGGAGTTTTCTACCTAACACGTACTTCAAAAGAAATAAAGGGAACTTTTTTTTTGGTAAAAAAAAGGGGCACTTTCAATATATATAAGCATCCATTTCACTTTTCCTTTTTCTTTTTCAATATTTTAATATCTTAAACAAAGAACAAAGTTTGAAAAATTCGCCTTTTTCATGATTAAAAAAAAACTTTTTAGCCGAGATTAAATGTTATGTATGATAAGAAAGGTTCCTAATCAACAAAAAAATGTTTACGTATTTAAATTTAAAGTATACTATAATATCGAGAATACCAATAAATTTATGTTGTAATAGCATAATAAGTAAAATTATTACCAAACTCTTTAATTTCATGCTATATAATGACATATTAGAAAGAGGCGACTTAATTCCACACGAAAAAGCTAATCAGAACTGTAATTTATTATTAAATTTTGTAACGTAATATGTTTGGAGGTAACGGCTCTATTTCGAAATAAAGAATAATCTTATTAAAAATACGACCGTTGGAAGACCCACGTGACCGTGGGGAGACCGTTGTGACCGTTGGGCGACCGTTGTGACCGTTGGGAGCTCCTTCCTCTATAACCCCATCGTCCTTCGTCCGCTCCTCAGACGCTCCTCTTGACCGTTGGGAGACCGTTGTGACCGTTGGGAGCTCCTTCCTCTATAAACCCCGATCGTCCTTCCTCTTCTCCTCAGACGTTCCTCTCTCTCTCTCTCTCTCTCTCTCTCTCTCTCTCTCTCTCTGTGCCGTTTGTGTCCTCTCGCGTGATGGGTCTCTGCGAAATCCCTCTCCGGAGAAGATCAATCTCTTCTTTCGTTTCCGTCTTCGATAGATTGTTTGATGGGTCCGATTGGCTTTCTCTCGGTGTGATCTTGTGAAGCAATCTGGTTACAGAGTGACTTGGTTCACTTGCGTTGCGGAGATTCTTGAGTGGTTTTGCTTGGCCTCGACCGATCGGCCTTTCTCCTCTTCGTTTGGGGATGTCTCTGGTTCAGCTCCTCCTCTGAATTTTTATGGGTTTATCCAACGTTGATTTTTCTTTTTTCCGTTTGATTGTTTTACGACTTGCTTCTGAATTTTGTTGTTTGATGAATTCGCAGTGGATTCTTCTTACCTTGGAGCGAACTGCTTGTCCGAGGATGTTGTCTAAGGGCGATGAATGGGGGAGACAGGTCAGTCTTTTTTTGGTAGAGATGATGAACTCACATCTTAGGCCGGGGATGGACTAAATTTTGATAACCTTCTGGGTATTTATTGGTTTTGATTGAAATTTGTTCTTCAGCTTTTTATCTATGGCAGGTGATCATGGGTCTAGTTCCAATTCTTTTACATGTTGCGATTTTGGGGGGCTTGAGAAGTGGTGATCTGTTGCGTTATCTTTGCGATGTCGAGTTGATGATCTTTGACAATTGGATAAGCTACTGCTTTTCGAGGCAGCTTTTTATCTATGGCGATGTCTTGTTATTTTCCGATCGATGTATGAACTGCTTGTCCGATCTTTGACAATTGGATAAGCTACCGCTTTTCGAGGCAGCTTTTTATCTATGGCGATGTCTTGTTATTTTCCGATCGATGTATGAACTGCTTGTCCGAGGATGTTGTCTAAGGGCGATGAATGGCGAGACAGGTCAGTCTTTTTTTGGTAGAGATGATGAACTCACATCTTATACAGGGGATGGACTAAATTTTGATAACCTTCTGGGTATTTATTGGTTTTGATTGAAATTTGTTCTTCAGCTTTTTATCTATGGCAGGTGATCATGGGTCTAGTTCCAATTACATGTTGCGATTTTGGGGGGCTTGAGAGGTGGAGATCTGTTGCGTTATCTTTGCGATGTCGAGTTGATGATCTTTGACAATTGGATAAGCTACCGCTTTTCGAGGCAGCTTTTTATCTATGGCGATGTCTTGTTATTTTCCGATTGATGCGAAAACCAATTCTCTTTCTTTCCGAGGTCAGAGTTTGCTCGATGTATGAACTGTCATGGTTCTTTCCATGCAACGTGTACGCTCACTTCAGATCATTGCTATTGAAAATCTAAAGCCGGGTGTCCTTCCTAGAAATTCTCCCTCCCTTGTGTCCTCATCCTCAGTCTCGCGCTGCGTCTTTGATTGTGAATGCAGTTCCTCTCTTGTTTGCTCTTTGCTTGACATCCTCTGCCGAGTACTCTTCAGAGGAGACATGGTTCCTGAATCGCGCGCTCTTGATCCTTCTCCTTTTCTTTCTGTTTGTCATATTTTTTGTGTTTTTTAGTTGAGTGAAATTGAATTAGCAGACCATATATTTTGAGGTTTTGCCGCAACTGGAAAAAGCCTTCCCATTTACCCTTTTGATTCTTATGATATTGATTGGATGACGAACTTCTACGTCATTTCTATCCTATTTTATTGGTGACGAACATCATACTTGCTCAAATGGACAAGTTGAGCAGGAAGTTTCTACTTTTCCTTCTGAATTCGTATTATTGCAATATCTGTTGAATCTATTTGCAACATGATCCTTGGTCGTTGTCTGCCAGATATCTTCACTTTTGGTTCTAAATGCATCTTTTTTCTCAACCAACAAGGGGGAATCTCGTTCACTTTCCTTCTAATTAAAATTATCAAACAGTCTCGTTTGATTTGTTTGAAGGCACGGATTTTGCAGCATCTGGTCCTGATTGAATCTGTGTGATGTCTTCAGGTTCATCAATATTATTCAGGTTCAAGTTTCCCGCTGATTATTTGAATTGATAAAATTGCTCGCATGAAACGTATGGAGTGCTTGGTCCAGTTTGGACGGATCTATTAGTATGGAGTGCATGAAACGTATGGAGTACTTCGCTCTCATTCATGCCTTATATTCTAATCCTTTCTACTGCTTTTTGTTAAAACTTTCAATATTGCTTTCTTCATACATTTTCATTATCAAGCAGTCTTTATTCATTGTTCCTAAAGTTTCTTGTCGATAAGGGTTTACTTGAAGAGCATCCCTAAAAACTAGGAACTGTGGAAGTACAGTCACCTACTGTGTGCAGTACCTTTCACCATTTCTCGTGACTGTTGATTACGGATGTCAACTGCATAAATTTTTCCCAGAATAGGATACTAGTGTCTTTGAGAAATGTTTTTAATTAGAATGTCTCTCGGTAGTAGGTGCCCGGTGTCCGAATAAAGAAGCCAATGACTGTGATACGGTGGACTTTACTTGATCAAACCATATGCTGCAGCCTATTCTTGTCCATCTTGGCTAAATCGTTCACCACATCCTCTAGTTTGTCCTTTTTTCGTAATTATTGCTGCCTCAATGGTGTGATCTCAACGATGTAATCAGTGAATGAGCTACGTCAGTAGCATACTTGAAACGATAGTCATGTCTTATCTGGATGGCCTTCTCTTTTGAATGTCAATGTGGATCGTTATTTAATCAATGGATGATTACTTTGTTGGATGAATTTAGAGAAGTGCTTTTTAGTCCAGTTTACTTTTTGGTATGTTTTCGATTGTAGATAGCACTGTGTGATCTTTTCTGCTGGTAGAGATTCCTGGCTTGGAACATTGATCTGGCGACTGGACAGAAACACTTTGGGTTCTCAGCTGTTTGGCAGAGTGCCTCTGTCACTTTGATCATCTACGAGGGGATTGCATGTTTAAAACATGCATGAATTCTACACTTTGCAGTATCGGTTGGATGCTGATCCAATGTCATTCAAATAGAAATTTATGGTGGCTCGTTTCTTACCTGAGATGTTTCACGTGTTATTGTGAGTTTTCAGGGTAGTATAATGTCGCAGGATAAAATTGGAAGACAGCTACAGTAATGCTGTATGAATCAATCTATAACATGACTATCTTCTATAATAAGCTCTCTAGGATCAAATCTTCAAATATTTTCTTTATCGTCTCTTTCCTCATCTTTTTTGGGTCTTCCTTCGTACACACACTTCATAAAGAAGTTTGTGCTCCAATGGAAGACAGTTCAAATTGTTGCCAATCTTTCACGGGGCTGCCATCTTTGACTTTTTACTAAGAGAATCATGCCTGTAATGCAATAGGTTGTCGCAGGGTGCCAACGACTGTGATATATGGTGACTAACTTGCTCTGTCTGTGGTTAAATCAAGAATTTTTAATTTTTTACCATCCTTCTATCTGTCCTATTTTTATATCCTATTTCATTGGTGCGATCTTGTTTCTAAGATTGTGCCACTCATTAAAATTGCTCCATTGGTAGCACATACTTGAAGTTGATGTGAAAGTTGATGACAAAGTCATGGTCCTAGTCTAGACTGCTGTCTTTTTGCTTTGAAAGTTGATGTGAATCTACTCGGTCGATGGATTGCTACCTTGTTGGATAATTTTGCAGAAACGTGAACTTTGTAATGTTTATAGTGTTTAATATACTCGCTTGCTGCAAATCCAAATTTTGCACTTTCGTGATCTTTCTTTTTGTAGATTCTTCACCAAGAACTTTGAACTGGCGGCTTGACGACATATCACTCCTGCTAGAGGGGATCCCTGAGTCGTTCAGGTAGCACCCACAATTATATATAGTTTGCATCAATCGGTAGAATCCTGCTTGCTCAGATTGGCTGGACTTGGAAGTTTGTTTGATAGGATGGTTATCGGAAATGCCATTGCTTCTGGAAGTTATAACTAACGTCCAATTTCTGTGGTAATGCTGAGAGTTCGTGCATGAGGCACGTGCATAATCGACATTGGTACTCTTCAATGCCACGGCGATGGATAGTCGGTGGTCATTGATGTGAGCCTCGGCAGAAAATGATTAAAACACCGTTTCGAAACTTGAAATCGATGGGCTGAACAGCCATGCATTTTGAAACTTGAAACCGTTTCAAAAACATGCATTTTGGAGGGAACAGCCATGCGGAACAGCCATGTGATTTTGATATAGGAGAAAGTAGAAAGGCTATCGACAGAAGTTATTATCCAAGGAGATGCAATAGTCGGAAACCGTAACCGTCAAAAGACAGTTACCTAAAAACCGCACCACGTCACTGCTCCTCCCAACCAAGCCAAGTCCGTGTCATTCCCTTCAGTGACATCGACGCGGCCACCGACGAGGCGACGAGTCCAAGCGATGCTAAACATAAGTTTCCAGCAAAACCGGAGAAACCCGCCAGTCCGGCCAACTCCTGCAGCTGCTGCTCCCCACCAACATCAGTTAACCAGCACCTCTGGCGAGCATCAAACATAGTTGAATCCCTCTCTCCTCCACCCCCAAAAAAAAAGAACAGTCGTCTCACAGTACTCAGTTTTCTCTCTCCTCCGCCACAATATTCCTCGCGGCCATCGGTTGCGTCAGTGGAACCCCCAAAACTCAGCACCGCCACCGGAATATCCAGCCACAAAAGTCTCTTTCGTTTCAAAATAGTTGGCCACGTAACCGAGCCGGAAATCGGGAACGGACTAGAGTAGAAGACGCAGAAGAGTTCGAGAGGCTGGAGCCGGAAAAGCAACGGCGACGAAGACGTAGGCTTGAGGGTGTGAGAAAGGGATTCAGGAGGGGAAGAAAAGTCACAGAACAGAGAGGTGATAAACTCAGCAAAGAGGGGGGAGAGAGAAAAGAGGCAATAAACTCAGCATTGATTGTTCTTTCGGCCAGAGGAGAGAGATAACAGACCTTTCGGTTCACTTTTTTAATTCCACGTCGGAGGACAAATGTCCCGTCTTGACCGTTGGGAGACCGTTGTGACCGTTGGGAGCTCCTTCCTCTATAAACCCCGATCGTCCTTCCTCTTCTCCTCAGACGTTTCTCTCTCTCTCTCTCCCGTTCGTCCTCTCTCGCGTGATGGGTCTCTGTGAAATCCCTCTCCGGAGAAGATCAATCTCTTCTTTCGTTTCCGTCTTCGATAGATTGTTTGATGGGTCCGAATGCTTTCTCTCGGTCTGATTTTGTGAAGCATCTGGTTGCAGAGAGACTTGGTTCACTTGCGTTGCGGAGATTCTTAAGTGGTTTCTCTTGGCCTCGACCGATCGGCCTTTTCTCCTCTTCGTTTGGGGATGTCTCTGGTTCAGCTCCTCCTCTGAATTTTTATGACTTTATCCAACGTTGATTTTTTTTTTTTTCGTTTGATTGTTTTACGACCTGCTTCTGAATTTTGTTGTTTGATGAATTCGCAGTGGATTCTTTTTACCTTGGAGCGAACTGCTTGTCCGAGGATGTTGTCTAAGGGCGATGAATGGGGAGCGACAGGTCAGTTTTTTGTTCCATAAAACAGAGCGTTTGGGCTTTTTGGAGGACTGAAGATCTGTTTTGCTGTGTTTTGTTGGCAGGGGATGGACTAAATTTTGATAACCTTCTGGGTATTTATTGGTTTTGATTGAAATTTGTTCTTCAGCTTTTTATCTATGGCAGATGATCATGGGTCTAGTTCCAATTCTTTTACATGTTGCGATTTTGCGGGGCTTGAGAAGTGGTGATCTGTTGCGTTATCTTTGCGATGTCGAGTTGATGATCTCTGACAATTGGATAAGCTACCGCTTTTCGAGGCAGCTAATGGTTTGAATGGAGTTGGTCGATGTATGAACTGTCATGGTTCTTTTCATGCAACGTGTACGCTCACTTCAGATCATTGCTATTGAAAATCTAAAGCCGGTGTCCTTCCTAGAAATTGTCCCTCCCTTGTGTCCTCATCCTTCAGTCTCGCGCTGCGACTTTGATTGTGAATGCAATTCCTCTCTTGTTTGCTCTTTGCTTGACATCCTCTGCCGAGTACTCTTCAGAGGAGACATCGTTCCTGAATCGAGCTCTTGATCCTTCTCCTTTTCTTTCTGTTTGTCATATTTTGTGTGTTTTTTAGTTGAGTGAAATTGAATTAGCAGACCATTTATTTTGGTTTGAGGTTTTCACACATTTGGTGAGCTTCTCTTTGTAAGCTTTTGATTCTTATCATATTTTGATCGGATGACCAACTTCTACGTCATTTCTATTCTATTTTATTGGTGACGACACTTGCTCAAGTGGAAAAGTCGAGCAGGAAAGTTTCTACTTTTCCTTCTGATTTCGTATGATATTGCAATATTTGGATAGTGATATTAATTCGTATACATAATTTATTTTTACACGTCGAGCATATCTGTTGAATCTATTTATGTATAACATCTCCATTTGCAACGTGATCCTTGGTCGTTGATGATTTGTCTGCCAGATATCCTAACTTATGGTTCTAAATGCATCTTTTTCTCAACCGCTATACAAGGGGGAATCTCGCTCATTTTCCTTCTAATTAAAATTATCAAACAGTCTCGTTTGATTTGTTATTGCCCTTTAAGGCACGGATTTTGCAGTATCTGGGTGGTCTATTGCGAGAACAGAATTGGTTTAGGTCCTGATTGAATCTGTATGAATGTCGTCAGGTTCATCAACATTATTCAGGTTCAAGTTTCCGCTGATTATTTTAATTAATAAAATTGCTCGCATGAAACGTATGGAGGGATCTCTTCAGCTAACTTCACTTTCATTCATGCCTTACATTCTAATCCTTTCTACTGCTTTTGTTAAAACTTTCAATATTGGTTCTTCATACATTTTCATTATCAAGCAGTCTTTATTCATTGTTCCTTAAAGGTTCTTTGTCGATAAGGGTTTCCTTGGCATCCCTATAAAGGCATCCCTATAAACTAGGAAAAGCAGCGTCTGTCGAAGTAGAGTCACCCATTGTGCAGTACCTTTTACCATTTCTCGTGACTGATGTTTACACGGATGTAAACTGCATAATATTTTCCCAGAATAGGATACTAGTGTCTTTGAGAAATGTTTTAAATTAGAATGTCTCTTGGTAGTAGGTGCCTGCTGTCCAAATAAAGAAGCCAACGACTGTGATATGGTGGATGCTGCCTATGCTTCTCCATCTTGGCTAAGTAAATGTTGTTCACCGCATCCTGGTGTGATCTCAAACAGTGATCTCAAACGGTGTGATCTCAAATGTTTTAAACGTTGTTCCTTTTTGGTGTGATCTCAAACGGTGTTGCACATAAATGAGCTACATCAGTAGCATACTTGAAACGATATGTCTTTTTAGAGAAGTCAATGTGATCTTTTCTGCTGGTAGACTCCTGGCTCGGAACATTGATCTGGCGACTGGACAGATACACTTTGGGTTCTCAGCTGTTTGGCAGAGTGCCTCTGTCACTTTGATCATCTACGAGGTGATGACAGTGTGCGGCCATCAAATGATGGGATTGCATCTACACTCTGCAGTATCCGTTGGATGCTGATCGAATACACTTTATGGTGGCTTGTTTCTTCCCTCGCTCTTTTACATTTTTGTGGAACAAATACTTAGATGCGCACATCACGTGTTATTGTGAGTTTTCAGGGTAGTATAATGTTGCAGGATAAAATTGGTATACAGCTACAGCAATTGCAATTGAAGCCTTGCTTAGTGTTTCAACTAAGTGGTGTATGCTGTATGAATCAATCTATAACACGACTATCTTCTATAATAAGCTCTCTAGGATCAAATTCTTCAAATATTTTCTTTATCATCTCTTTCCTCATCTTTTTTGGGTCTTCCTTGTTCCTTCATACGCACACTTCATAAAGAAGTTTGTGCTCCAATGGAAGACGGTTCAAATTGTTGCCAATCTTTCATGGTGCTGCCATCTTTTAAAGCAATAGTTGTCGCAAGGTGCCAACGACTGTGATATATGGTGACTAACTTGATCAAATTGTTGTCTATGCTTGCTCTGTCTGTTGTCGAAGAATTTTTAATTTTTTACCATCCTTCTAGTTGTCCTATTTTTATATATTATTTCATTGGTGCGATCTTGTTTCTAACATTGTGCCACTCATCAAAAGTGCTCCATTGGTGGTAGCACATACTTGAAGCAATAGTCCTGGTCTTATCTGGACTGCTGCCATTTACTTTGAAAGTCGATGTGGACTCGGTCGATGGATGGCTACCTTGTTGGATAATTTTGCAGAAACCTGAACTGTCTTATTTGTCATGTATGTGTGTTTATATTCGCTTGTTTCCAATCCAAATTTTGCACTTTCGTGATCTTTCTTTTGTTTTCACCAAGAACTTTGACTGGCGGCTTGAGGTAGCATCAATCGGTGGTAGAATCCTGCTTGCTCAGATTGGCTGGACTAGGTAGTATGTTTGATGGCATGGTTATCGGAAATGCCATTACTTCTGGAAGTTACTAATGTCCAATTAGCACTGAGAGTTCATGTTGACACCAAAATAGTCCCGTCATTTAGTCCCGCCATTGAGAGTTCGTGCATAAGGCACGTGCACGTGCCTCACGTATATGGCATATGAGAGTCACTACACGTATATCGACTCATCGACAGACATAAAGATATCGGTTTAGGGTTTTTGTGATATTAACCCAAAAAAAAGGGCTTAATCCCCCTTCCCGCTTATTAAGCAATTAGATCTAACTCCATAGCTCGAGAAAAAAGTAAGCCCAAGAGCCGAAATCGACTGCTTATTGTGTCTGTGGGATTTATGTTTCGACTGCTCATGTTTGTCCCCTTCCCGAATCACGGGGGCTCCCATCGACGAGGCCCAATTGGCGAATGCGAGAAAACCGCAAACTATGTAAGCCCAAAAACCCGTCCCTCAAATTGACACGGCTCGACACGCTCGATCAAGCCTCTATATATGTATATCCAGATCCGACGGTGGAGATCGGGGCGAGCGGAAAACAGGGGTGCCCGCGCGAAGGAGCGGATCATAGCCCAGCTAACGGAGTTCCCGTGTTTCTGAAACCACTAGAGGTGCAGGCTTCGCCGTCGCCCCCCGCTCCTCCATCGGGCCCGTTCTCTCGCCGCTCCACGCTCCCCGGTTCTTGGTTGCGAACGTCGCCGTCGCCGGCGAAGACGGCGAATCTTGATGGGTTTTCGTGGGTGGAGACTGGGGCTCTGAAAAGGGAAGATGGGAAGGCGAGATTGCGGCGGGCGGTTGCGAGAGGAGGCGACGGAACTTGCGGAATTGGAGGGTGGAAGCGAGACGCACCAGCGAACCCCAGCATCGTTCCTCTTCTTCCGCTGCTGCTGCTGCTTCTGAAATCGTTTTCCCCTTCGTTGGGTCGCAGCACAGCCGGCCCTGCAGGCTGCAGGTGCAGGCTCCTTCGTTTTCCCGACGCCGGCGAGGTCGAGCCCTCGCCCGATCCGGCGCGCCCGGCCCAGGCGAGGGCGGCCCTCGCCCGACGCCGGCGAGGGCGGCCTCGCCTGAGGCCGTCGACCCCGGCTATGGCCGGCGGAGGAAGAAAAAAAAAAAAGGGAAAGTTTGAACCGGAACCGGACGGTTCCGGTTCATACTTGGCCACGAACCGGAACCGCCGGTTCCGAACCGGAACCGGTCGGTTCCGAACCGTGGCCACCCACTTTACCACTGCATAAAGGCAGCAGCAGCACCTACCCACCCCCCTCCTCACTCTGTCACTCACACTCACACTCACACTCTCTCACTCCTCCCGGTCGCAGTAGAGAGAGAAAGCTCCCCGCTTTTCCCCCGCTCTCTCTCTCTCTCTCCCTCCTCCGTCCAACATCAGCGAGCGAGAGAGAGGGACGAAGCAAGCGCACAAGGACGGGCAGAGACCGAGAGAGAGAGAGGAGGCTACTAATGTGATGGTAGTCGGTGGCCACTAATGTGAGCGTCGGCGGTAAATGATTAAAACACCGTTTCGAAACCTGAAATCGATGGGCTGGGTCAAAAACATGCATTTTGGAGCGGACAGTTGTCACTTTGAAAAACAACCATCGCGGAACACTCACATACATCAAAGGCAAGCGTTCAGAACATGGATGCGAAGTTGATTGAAATCGTAAAGGCTATATCGACATAATTTCTCTTCCAAGGAGATGCAATCATTGGAAACCGTGACCCTTGCACAAATCAAACACAATTTTATCTATCTTTCCGATTCGTGTTGTTGATTAAATTCCGGCGCATATCTCTATCCTAGGTACTACATTATCGATTAAACTCCGGCATAGTGTCTTTACATTCTCAGGTTGTTATGTCGGTTAAATTTTGGCATGGTTTTAGTCTGTATGATTCAATCCAAATTCGATGGTGTGTTGATTCCTTCACTTGCGCCCGTGATATTTCTATCCAGCGTTGGCGTAGAACCCTGATTTTCTTAATTAAAAATCATCACGGAAGAGAAATTTTGCTGAAACATCTTTTGCACATTTGGTGGGACTGGTTCAGTTAATTTGAGAAAGTACCATGGCACGTACAGGGAGTTAGCCTAACCCTGATAATGTTAGTGGGAACAATTTGCCACCGCCACCACTTATTAGCGAGAGAGTTGGACGTTGCACGTGATAATGTTGCATTTGTTCTTGGTCAAAATCAGTTGATCCACGATCACGCGATGCGACAATATGGATATGACATGGAATACATCACACCAGTGTATAAAAAGCCGTATCTAGATTGGGTGGATGCAGTAATTTGTCTAAGATGTTTCAAGATACCAGAATTTGCTCTCTTCACTGGTGAAGATGATCAGTCGACATACGAGCATGTTAATTGGTTTATCGCATGGTGATCATTGGAAATTACGGCTATTCTCTTTATCATTCTCTATAATTGCTTTCACGTGGTATACTGCACTACCGGTCAATTCTGTTTTCTCTTAGGAGCAAATGAAAAGAATGTTTCACAATCAGTTTTAGAGAGTTGTTCTTAATGAGTCTATAGCATATTTGTCGTTTATGAAGTTGCAGAACAATTAATCAGTCGATCAGTTCATATCTTGATTCAAGACAGCAAAGAATAAATGTCTTGTACCATTACCTGATAAAACTTTTGCGGACCTCGCCTTCAATCGCCTAAAGTTTGACATAAGGGAGAGGATGATAGGACAACCATATTACGATCTTCTTCAATTAGCATCGATGGCAATCAAACATGAAAGCCTGCTAAAGGAAAAAGAAATAAAAGATGGCAAAGGTGATTTGAATTTTATCGATGGTTCCAAGCTTGATGATGATATGAGTCAAGCAGAATATGCTGAGATAGTTGTGGCCAAAATGATAATCGAAAAACCATATGCTAAGCATTAAAACCACTAAAGATTGTAGAGAACTTGAATATTATGGCCAAAAGCGAAGGATACTCAGTACTACTTGTTTAACGTAAATAGGTAGATGAAATTTTTTATTAGCTTTTAGCCGATGTCATGATAAAACTGACTGAAGGACAGGTCATACTAAGCAACGAAGGACTAATAGGTAAGAAATATTGCAAGCAGCATCATTCTTGAAGCCACAACACCATCGATTTCATTGTGTTTAGGAAAAATATTCAAGAAGCAATTTGACAGCGCAAAATTAAGTTTGCCAATGAGAAAGACAAAGCTCCTATAGAGTTGATGTCAACTGATTTCCTATCACGGCTGAAATGGTATCGGTAAAGTCCAATGGCAAAGGACTAGAGCAACCGAATCTTTGCACCGGTATATAAACAAGAGATTGATCGAAAATATTGCTCTCCGCCTTAGCCGCAAAGAAAAACCTCATGAGCAGGAATATTGATTTAGGGTGCTAAGGGTTGCTATTGACAAGGTGTGACATCCTCAGTCTGACGATGATTAATTAAGTATCATTGGATGTTAATCTTCGGTCAAGTGGACTCGAGCCAAGCAAGAGGATAAAGCCCATCTAACCCACTTTTGATCCTTGTTTGATTTTTAGAAGATTGCACATTAATGTGTTATATACTTGATTGGTGTTCTATGTTTATTAACCTATAGTTTAGCTTCTAATGCATCTACTAAAAGTTTTGTCTGGCAAAATACCAAATTTGGTCTTGTCTTGGAAGGGGTTGGCGCCACTTTTGAGGGAAGAGAGGGGGAAGAGACCAACTAAGTTAGTTTCTAGTTTGATTTCCCTAGTTAGTCAATAACTAAGTGCTTAAGTCTATTCCTAATAGCCATAAGTGCCTAAGGGAGAGGCTTGTTGAAGAAGATTTCCAAGATGGCTTATTATCCATAAATTTGCTTAGTTGGGAGCAAATTAAGGAGACTAGGGCTAGGCTTGGTGGTTGGGTCATTAATGCACTTATATTATTGGTCTTCTTGCAAGACCGCTTAGGGAAACCCTCCTCATTCTCTTCTCAATTCTCACTCTCACTCTCACTCTCACTCTCATTTCTCTCTTTCTCTCCCTCCCTCTCTCCCTCTCACGCCACCATCACCGCCGCTGCTCGCCACCGTTCACCGCCATCCGTCACCGTTGCTGCCGTGCCACGCCGTTCGTTCATTCAAGCCACTCACCATCGGCACACCGTTCGCCAAGCCCCTCCTCATCGCCGTACCGAGCCATCCTTGTCCTCACCATCGCCATTTATTCGTTGTTGTCCGTAATCCAACCGGTTTTGTAAGTAGTTCTTCTAATCCGTGGATAGAGTGTTATTCTATGCGTTTCGGGCATGGGTTGAGTGTGCATGTGTGACCTTGAGTCTCTAATGACTTGCATGTGAGAAGGATGGGTTTGGCTTGTTGAATGAAGGTGATGATAGTGGTTGTCGCGTGTCCACTTAAGCTTCTGGAATTGAGCTAGATGAGCCAAAATTTCGTGGGTATCCATTTGGACTTGAATCTTTGAGATTTGTTTTGAAACCCAAAACTCGGAACTATGGTACCTCTTCTATATTTTATTTTTGTACATGTCTTTGTGGGTTGAATTTGGGGTTGTGTTCTTCACAAGAGTTGTTCACCACATCTTGAAGTTTAACATATTTTAAATCTGGAATTTTTGGAGTTGATTTGGGTCGTACGAAAGCTCACCTTCAAACCGTGTTTAAATTGCCCAGAAACACAATTTTTGTGATCTTTACGTCCTTTTGATTTTTATAAATTTTTCTAAATCTATTTTCAACAAGATTCCTTCACAAAAATTGTTAAGGACTTTTCTTTCTATGACATATAAAAATTTCGAGGATTTTGAAGGTGAATTGGGTACTGAAAGAGATATATTTTGAAGATCTAGCAATATGTTCTGATGAGCTGATTTTGGGTCTGACTTTGAGCGACAAAACGACATGATTAAAGATTTAACTGGGTTTTGTACTCTGCATAAGAAATATTTATTAAGGTGTTTTCTGTGACATATCCAAAATTTAGAATTTTTAGTGTTCATCTACTATTTATTTTGTTCTGATGAGCTTTTTGGGTCTGACTTTGAGCAACAAAACCAATTAAAGATTTAACGAATTTTGTAGAAGTTTTATTAAGGTGTTTTCTGTGACATATTCAAAATTTAGAATTTTTAGTGTTCATCTACTATTTATTTTGAAGAGAACCCACTGCCCAGTTTTACCCAATTTCAAAAATGCACTATTTTTTTTATGTGAAAACGTTTGCTTCTAGAGATAAAACCTACACACTCTAAGCTTTTCAATGAGATATGACTAACCTTGATGTGATTATTTTAGTGCATTTTTACGTGTGCGAAATTTTAGATGTCTAACCATGTAAGCATTAAACACTCTTGCATTGGCCTAAGTGAAAGATAATAAGTGGTTTGAGTGCTTGAGGTGCTTGCGTGATCACATTAATGGTTCCATACCCATATGATTGTGGGGGATGATGCCTAATGGATTTTGGATGTCCAATAGATTTCGGTTGCCGTTCGGATGGATTTCGGAACGAAGCTCTTATAATTGAATGCCGTCTTCGAGTGAGGTCGATTAATATAGCCATACCCGATGGGGCAGGACGATGCCCAGTTACGCTGGATGACCACCAACGCGAGTGTTGGTTATGGCCCTGAGCAGTCGTAATAATTGGACGACTTGCAGCTGCATTGTGCATGAATACGTGATATGAAGTGTTCTTGATTACTATGTGCAATTGTCGCATGCCAATTAGAAGTGAGGCTTCATGAGTGAATTATTTGTGTGAATATTATGTGCTGACTGGAGGTAAGAATTCAAGTGTGACTATTGGATTGTGTTTGGCATGTTTCCGAGGTGAGTTACCTTTCTACTCGAGGTTTAGAGGTTCTACTTATTGAGTTTTACTCATTTGTTGTTGTTCACTCCTTTTCAGGTTTGTAGGTATGCATAGTCTCTTCGTCCGTTTTAGGTACCTCGTTACTAGGGAGGTGGACGTTACCGCGATTGTGGTAGCAAGGAGCGATACTACCTATGAGAGGTACATCACTACGGTTTGAGTTGATGAGGGCCTAGAACATTTGGTTCCGTATCGTTTTGTGGCCTGGTACTTATGGTTCGATGGGAATCTCTTTAGTCCTTTTCATGGATTCGATGGACCCCTGGATGATCTTGGCAGAGCCCCATTGGACCCCTATATTGTGGGGAATCCTCCTGATGGCGCTGTGAGTAACCCCGAGTTCGACCCGGACTACGATCCCGAGCCCGAACCATAGAGGATCGGTCTCCCGTGGTGGAACCACTTTTTGGAAGCCACCCTCATAGATAGATGAGCTAGGTCTAACCCCAACCCCCTTTGTTTAAATCGGAAAAAGGCCCGTTGTTACGGGTTTGTATTTTGCTAACGTCCGATTATTAACAATGTATATGTATATCAAGCATGCTTTTGTGAATGTGTTTCCTTTGCTATCCCTATGATTGTTGTTTGGTTGATGTCATGGTTGGATGAGTTAGAATTTGCTTACGCATGTGCTTATTTGTTAGATAACACAATGGGTCTACGACGCCTCTTGGGACGTCACAACTAAATGACCTATGAAAGGGATGTCGCGCACCTAGGGCTCGATGGATAGGGTGCGGGCGTGACACAAGGTTACGTTAATCACCCCGATACGGCTAGTCAAAGGAGTCGCCCCAAAGTGTTCGATCGAATTGTCTACCTAAGAGGGTAACTTGTCAAAGAAGTCATTTAAACAGAGCTATGAAGAATTTCTACCTAAAAAAAACTGAGGTATGAAGAAGGAGATCCTACAATAGGCACGCTGGGAGAGTTGAGTGGCAAGTTTGATTATAATGTCAATTACAAACTATCCCATTCATATCCTCAAAATGTTACTCCGTTTGGATGGGGCGAAGAGTTTGATGAGTTTACTTCTGAGGATGTCGATTTGTTGATGTCATCTCATCGTTAGTGGACATTGAAATTACCCGACTACCCGCTGGAGAATTAATAGTTTGAGTTTGGAGAAATTCAACGGTCATGGGGCAATATAACAATAACTCATAAAGGAGGATGCAAAGGAAGAAAAAGATGCTCGAACTGCAATGACAGATTAACCAGATTCATTACTCAGGTTAAGGTAGCTCTTGTAACAACCTATAAGCCTAAGAAATTTCGAGCCAGAAATTTGGTTGGGAAAAGAACACCAGAGGAGCCAATGCAAGTTGGAGAAAAGCAAACATAAGCGAATTCTTTGCGAACCAACAAGTCAGAACTCAGACAAGCAGTCTTATCAAGGTCACTATCCCCTACAAGCTCATGCATAGTTCAAGCTAGGCTGCCTCAAGAGTTTTGAGTAGCATCAATGAAAATAACAAAAATTGAAGATGTCGTTATTGATGAGGAAGAACAAGCCGAATTCTAATTTGATAGCGAATAAATAGTGGAATTTGAGAAGTTGCCTGCCCAAAATTCCAAGCACCTTAGGGCTCTTAATATAAATGCCAATATCAACGGCCGACTAATGTCTAAAGTCCTATCCTCATCCCTTACAAGTTCTTCAAGAAGTTAAGAGATAAATAGGTTATTCCTTCAAACATGCAACTTTCAGATTTCACTAGAGGAGTAAGTGAGGTGAAAGTGATATTTATTGCCAATTTGACTGATGGATCTAAGACCTCAAAGATATTCTTTTGCATAGTCGAAGCCAATGAATCATAAAACTTGTTGTTGGCGATAGATTGGATTCACGGAAATCAATGTGTACCATCCCCTATATCAAATGATATGCTTTTGGAATGGGAACAAGGTTAAATATGTCAAAGCCAATGCCAAGGCACTTGTGACTTGGACACATGCATTAAGGGTAAATCAAGACCACAAATGGGCAATAAATGATAACTCATCTATTATCGAACCCCTAAAAGTTAACCCCAGAGACTAATCATTTGCTGCTTTGACATGGGAAACATTGATTGGATTCCTAAGAATGAGCTGACAAACAGTTAAATAAGATTGTCCATGAAAAATCTTACATTGTTAAATGACCTCGATGGGAGATATTCAGCCTACATGGCCGAACGTGCTGAGCAGTTTGTTAATGTTACCGATTGTGTCAAAGATCTCAAAGAATCACTTCTTAAAGAAGATGATAAAGTTATCGAAGCACAAGATCCCTTAGAAGAAATCGATATCAATAATCAACAGTGTTGTCGACTGATATATGTTGGTACATTTTTGAATGACAATTTCAAAGCACGATTAATTGAGTTATTGAGAAAATACAAAGATTATTTTGCCTAGGGATTATAATGAAATGCCTAAATTGGGAAGAGATGTAGTGGAACACAAGTTGCCAATTAAGAAAGGGTTTCAACTACATGAACAATCTCTGGGAAGGTTTGCCCTAGAAATTATCCAAAGAGGAGATTAAACGATTATTAATTAGCAGCATGATTCATCAAGACCACATGATATGTTGAATGGCTTTCCAACATGGTTTTTGTTAAAAAGAATAACAGAAAGTTGAGAGTGTGTACCGATTTTCGAGATTTAAACACCTGCGACTCCCAAGGATAAGAATCAAATGCCAATGGCCGATATGTTGGTTGTTTCAGCACCAGGCAATGAAATTATATCTTTAGTGGATGGTCAACATTCAGAGGTGAAGGAGCTATTGATATGTTCGAGTAATTAGTGATGCCATTTGGGTTAGAAGAATACTGGAGCTACTTATTAGAGAGCAATGCATTTTATCTTCCATGACATGATTAGTGATTTCTGGAAGTCTATATAGATGATATCATCGTAAAGTCAGACCAGTTAGGTAGTCTAAATTATCTTGAACAAGCTTTTATTAGAATGCAAAAATTTAGATTGAAGATGAACCCATTAAAGTGTGCTTTTGGGGTTAAGGTGAGGTTGACCTCACCCAACCACGGCCAGACCTCATCGGCCATCGTTAGGGCCTGGCAACCGGCTAGTGGTGGATGAAGAAGAAAGGGAAAAAAAGAAAATGACTTAGCTTTAGAAATTGTTTCTAGGATAAAAAAAGTAATTTTTTTTTTTACTTATTGTTTCTGTTCCCAATGTATTATTCCTTGACCACTTTTTATTCCAGGGAATAGAAAAATTAACCGATGTTACCAAACAGGTTTCTATTCTTTTTCTGTTTTGAAAAACAAAAGAAGAGAAAAATAGAGAAATAGGAGTAACAGGCCTTAAATTGACTCAAATACCTATCCGTCAAATTAGCCAAGACAATAAAAAGGCGCAGATTAGATTAGGCTAGAAATGCATCGGCTCATGTATAGTGAAATTATAAGTTTCTCTATCTCATTATATATAACTGTCAGGGACACATAATATAATTGTGTCATTAACCACTATATCTTGTAACTTGTCCCTCTTGCTCCATAACTAACCAAAGCAAGGTGTGAAAATAGAGGCCGCTGATCATTCAACCGACATCACTCCATTGACCCACAGCTGCTACCAAGAGCTCAGAGACTTCGGCGAATCAAAATCAAGCGTGAAAGGCCTCTCTGATTCCTTGGATTGAAATAGAGGCTATCTCGTCGTATACTCATAACCTATCAAGGGACGTGACAATGGAATACTCCAAGCGAACGGAAGTGCTAGCAAACACTTTGCTTGAACAATGTCTAAGCAAATAGTGCGGAAAATTGATATTATATCATACATTCACGAAGAATTTTGTATGTACGAAATAGACTAGTCTTCACAACTTTAATTCATCTAATACAGGAACCCCATCAAGACCTTTAGAGAGTGAATATTTGCGACTGTCTTCCACAGACATTTCTCGATAGATTGGAGGGTTTTGTTATGATAAAACTCCTTAATTGGCCTATATTTTATGGGAGAATTCTCTTTTTCAAGATATATTCTGAAGAAACAGGTCACCGAGATTCTCAGTCCTACACTCTTTGCCAATACTTTGTGATAGACGCTTTTGAACTCCATTGGTGATTAGCTGCACAAAAGATAGCCAAATCTATTGGCTAATCAATCTTCTCTCTGAGAATATTCGATGCACAGACACTGATAGTTTGCTGTAGACTACACTTTCAAGAACATTACTTTTGCTTGCAATAACAAGTCACAGGAATCATATATCTTCATCATTCAAGCCATTAAAAAAAATGAAATAGTACCAACATCTTTTGTCGTAAATTTGAAACCCTAATGATTGATAGGAAAAGTAGTGTAGAAACATGTCAACTAATAGGTTGTATGTTAGTTTAAAGTTTAAGATAAATGGGTCTAAATGAGTTGAGTTTATATTCCATTTCCAATCCACCTACTAGGCCCACACACACTTTTTTCCCTCTTTATAAATATATATTTTTTTAAAAATCGAAATTATAATTTTCTAATCTTTTCTTTCCTTTCTTTTTTTCTTTCTTTTCATCCTAGCCTGTGGCCAGCCGCCGGCCAAAAATAAAGAAAAAAGAAAAATAATAATTAAAAATTTGATTTAAAAAAATAAAAATTATTAAAATGAGTGCACAAAATAAAATCAAATCAGATTTTAACATCAAACCTAGTTCATTCTCAAGTTTCAACCAAACACTAGAAAATTTTGTCATTTTCTAAGAAAATAACTTCATGGAAAACATATTCTAGAAATGTCGCAATTTTCTTGAAACAAACGGAGCCTCAATTTAAAAAAAATTACAAAAATTGTCCACTAACTTTGTATTGCATGGAAATGTTTGAGGAGTATAATTTTTTAAAACAATCATAAGAAACAAGTTTTCCTAAATTTGGTAAATATAAAAGTGTTGTAAAAATATGTGTCGGGTCGGATTGTGTTGGGTATGGGTCAAAATATATTTTTTATAAATAAATAGGTCATAAACGGGTTAATGGGTCAATTTGGATCGGACCATTTACGACTCGGCCCAAACCCGACCTGACCTACTCATTTAACAGGTCCAAGATCGATAAGGCGACAACAAAAAACATCATAGAGTCATCTTCATTGATGAGACAAACAAAGCAAATGCAGAGGAGCATCTCACAGAATAAAACATTCTCCATTTCATGTTTCTTCAAGGGAGAAAAACATCATAGAGTCATCTTCATTGATGAGACAAACAAAGCAAATGCAGAGGAGCATCTCACAGAATAAAACATTCTCCATTTCATGTTTCTTCAAGGGAGAAAAATCGTAGTGCAAGAATGACAATTTGGATGATTAGTTTTTTCACAGAAAATAAATGATTCAAAAAACATTTTCCCAAAATCGATTATTTGTGTCGCTTAAAATAATTAGTCAATGTAACGAACATGATAACCCAAGTAGTTTGGTGGCTGACTTACATCCTTGAACAAGTAGGAATCAGAAGAGTACAACACTTTCAAATACTTATCCTCCAACCCGGTCATGCACCTCAGAATTAAAGTCTGCCTTTATATATGGCATTTCATGAACTCACGGTACACTCAGACATCAACAACAAAATGAAGATCTCAACATCAACCTCATTTGGAATGCTAACCACAATAGGCGGAAATCATCTGCAAACCAGATAGCCATTTTTGAACCGCCTTGTCGTTTCTAAAGGGTGGAATTTCGATCGATAGAGCAAACTTTTGGCAGGGCAATCTTTCGCCTTCTTTAGACTACACTACCGCACAACCTGAACGTTTGTAACGCAAAAGTACTCGTGTAAATCAGGTAATGAGCACAATAATAAAAGGGCTTGATCCTAATCTCAATTGCTTCCTGCAAAAATCATAGCTACGGTGCAAGCTAGAATCCAAAAACGTACTTTCTGTCCCACAAAGCATTAACAGTCGTCAATTCCATAGCAGTTTATTCACACGGCCACTGGTCATGGATGACAGCACTTCCCCTGAACTCTTCGCCTTCGCATGAATCACCAGCTACAATCGAAACTTGTAGACTGCCTACATCGGCCCAATCCTTTTGATAGTTAGTCAATGCAATCAGCATCTTGTCTGAACAAAACATTTTGCAACCTAATTTGTGTCAAAGAGAATGCATCAGACCTACAGCAACTCTTGAAGTTCATGTTGCGCATGAATTTCTCAATATTCAATTTTCCCGGGGCCATATGGAAATATTGAATAATAAATGAGACAAGATCGTATACTTGCTTGTGCAAAACGGGATAACATATTAAAAATTGAATGTATATAAGTAAATAATAAATGAAGTAAGGCGATGAATTTCACCGTTTGTCCCGTTCTTCAGAAAATGTCTCGATGAAATCATGCCAAGAAATGTGAACATTACTCTATTCCTTGGACTTCTGCAGCCAATCCTCGACAAATCAATGAACCGTTTTTGGGAAATTATGACTAGACAACAACAGCGGGATGTAGATGCAGTCAAGTACATTGGGATCGATGGGGAGGTCACCATTAGGGACCGAGCGTTTCTCTTCCACTATGTTCCTGGCCGAGCATGCTTGTTCACTTAGGAAAGAGAAACTTTAGCCTTTTGAGTCCTTGCTTTTGCTGGACTTACGGGTATAATGTTATCCCCCATGGCAACATGTTCATTTTCAATCTAAATGATCCTTGAGCACCTCAAAAGAGCTAGCTGAAAAGGTCTCGGATGATGATAACAATGGAAAGCAACGCCCTGCATACCCGCAATTTTTAACTACCAGATGTTTTCCGAAAAGGGTACATGGTAATAACCATCGTTTAAGGAACAACATGTAAAAGCAGTACATGCATCAGATGCAGATGATTGATAGTACATTTTCAGAGCAAGCATATTGAAAACATGAAAGTCCGTGAATAAGCACAAAATTTAACAAACAAAGATCAATGCTAGTGAGGGCATAAGCAAACAATTATGAGATTGGGGTCAAAGAAATTCATAACCAGAACATGGCCTCTTTTTGGACAAGCTACAACTATGCACATAGTACCACGAGAATAACTTCGTCGAGTAATCTTTCACATCAATTCACCATATTAGTTGGACTGCACTGTGAGCATGAGTCCTCATCGAGCATGGAGAAAGTGATGGAGGCATAACGAGAAGCGTGCTGCTAAAATTCTTACTCTTGTGGCACCTGAAAAGCGGTTCAAATGAAGCACTTGTGCCCTCCAAAAAAGCTTTGCACGCTAAACTGCGGGAGGTCATATGACATATATGCCACTGCATATCCATTTTTCCAAGACCACAGTAAACTAAAAAGAAAGAGAAAAGGAAAAAAAACTGGATATCCTTGATAGTTATTTCACTCTTCAGCAGAAATCACTTGCCTCAGTCTTTTCATGCCATGACCTCTAATAAGGCGTGCTCACCTAGCATCAAACATATTTGCCCATTCCGACAATGGTCAAAGGAACTGAAACTTTTCTAGAAGGAATATATCCAAGTGTATATCACACCAAAAGGAAAGACATTACCTAAAGTTGATTCATGCAATGCAGTTAAGTTTACTTTTTGGTCCAGGATAATAATGTGAAATTGAAGAAATGAAACTAACAATGCAAGTTTTGCTCGGGCATGCATCATTGCAGTTTTTATAAACAGCTGCTGCTACAAGCTTTCTCTTCCTTTGCATTGCTTTAGCTTTATGGGAGTGAAAGGCGAAACTGGAAAATACAGAGTAGGCAATCTAGAAAGGAAGGACATGAACCTGTAATTTCCTCATATAAAGAGATCGTTCAAGAACAATTGCCATCTTTAGTTTAGGAGCAGTCATCTTTTGGTTATATCATCTCTTACAATGGCGAAGTCCCACAGATCTCCACATTTCTCATTAAAATCCCATATGTCCATGGTGTTGTAGTCGGCGATTAACTTATCACGGGCTCCTCTTTCCATGGTGTATATCTGGGGCTCAAAGTTGTGGGGCTTGTCAGGCTTATCCATCTCAATGATGCAAAAGACAACAGTAAAGAGAGCCGCTCCAATGTACAAGTACTCTCCCTGAAGGAAAGCGAAGCCAAGGCTATCCTTAGTCATACACCAGGTTAACGGAGGGAAATATTGCAGATTGGATCGTCCTATGCTTAACAAAGCTAAATATTCCTTGATATTACCGGAACATCAAAATACATTCCTGCAGCGACCGCTGGAAGGAAAAGCCATGATATGAGCCCTGCAATTAGCGATTGCACCAATCAGTTGTTCCTCCTCGTCCCTGTGATTAGCTGCAAATCAATTGCAAAAGGATGCTTGATATAACTATTTGTACCCTGAAAGCCAGTCGGTGGTTCAACTGCAGCGATATCTTCCGCAATTGCTCCCCAGAAAGTTCCTAGATCGGAAATCAGCAAGAGTCAAACAGAAAGTTGATAGGTCAAGACAATTCATCTACGGCACGGGCAATTCCCTATTCAGCAGTAAGCATCATAAATCGCAGGTATCATTCTACGATTAACAGCAAAGTTACTGCAAGCAAGCCACTATTTAGCTCCGCATTTTAAACTCAAAAGACTATCCCACTATTGTAACGCAAAAGTAACTACTTAGTGCTTTGCCTAACACCAAACTGGAATGAAGTTATGACTGCAAATCTGCAATTCACCTGTATTTCAATCAGTATGTATGGACTAAGTTCTTCAGTTATACTGGAGTTGAAGTTGTGATGTTAAAATTCCATTCAATCACACAATAAATTTGTCTCTTTCATTAAAACGTTTCATCCTGGAATCACTCCATATTGCTGGCAAATTGATTTAATACCACTGTTTTCAACTCCAAGTAAAACGAGCCACAATAGAGCAAAAGACAGGAAGGGAACAAAAGAAGAAGAAGATCACTTGCAACACATATTATTACCTTTCTCCTCTCCTTCGTAATAAGTGTGGTGTCCATCGTACTCTCCATACTTGAAATCCTCCTGCAATCAGCACCAACCAACATAGCTTCAGATCATGTCTCCACTAACATGCACATGCTCTACCTCAACTAGAAACGTTAGAACAGGGACTCAAAAGGGGTCGTGTCAGAAGCTGCAGAACTTACTTCATCGACGCTGTTCATGGCCCAACGGTCCACCGGGTCCTCGTTCAGGTCCGGTTCGATCTCGGACAATCCGGCAGCGTTCAGTCGGCGGGGCGAGCTCCGTCCCCGCGACCCGAGCTGGCAAAGAGCCAGGGTGTCGGGGCGCAGCGCTCCTCGCACTACGTCGACGGGCTTAGAGGAAGGGCGAGGGCAGAAGATTCCGGGCACCGAGTTTGCTGAGAGAACGCAGAGCGCCATTGCTGGCCTTCGGCTTCCTTCGCTGGACCGCGCGTTTTCTTTTATCTTCGTTCTGCGGCTGCTCCGGGCTGGGAGGCGCTAGCCAATGGGATTCTCCCACGTGTTGGTTTGGAAGTCCCCGTTTCTTTAGGGGATGGCGTGGCATCATCCTGTTGGATGCATAGTTCATTACTCATAGAACCGGGTGCATGATATGTGACCACACCAACTGAAATTGAACGGTAACGAGGTGATGTCGATGACGATAATATATTTTAAGATTAGGAAAAATAGAAATAAATATACAGAATTTTAAAATATCAAGGAAATCACTCCGTTTATTTCGCTGAAAATAAATGGTTCAGAAAAATATTTTCATAAAAGTAATAAAATTTATCATTTGGAATAATTAACCAATGAAATATATTTTCATCATCGATAACAATTTATGTCTGAACATTTTCGTAAATAATGAAAATACTTTTCGTTCGTTCATTTTTCTAAACGATATAAACAATAAGTTTTAGGAAAATATTTTAAAAAACATTCCTTTTCCAGCGAAAGAACCGGAGGCTTAGTCACGTAATTACCTACATTGATCCTCTGCTCTTTTTTATTGAAAGTTTTTAACATTGTTAATTTTGCAATATTAAGGAAGCTATTGAAATGGGAGTCATCGTACAATCCGTGGACTAAAATCACGAGCAGTTCAATGACTGAAAATGATTATGTTAGATCATGATTGTCAATTGTTGGTCGTTGGCTGTCAATTGAAAAGATGACGCAAACAGTTTTTAAACTTTGGTTCAATATGCAATTTGATCTTTGAACTTTTAATTTGTTCAATATAATCCCTAAACTTTAATCAAATGTGCAATATGGTCCCTGAACTTTTTATTTGTTCAATGTCATCATTAAACTTTTGATACATGTTTGATTTAGTCCCTGAATTATATGAAAATGTTCAATGTATTGAGCACTTAACTTTTTCATGGATTCTATTGTTCAACAAATGATTCGCATAAAGGAGAGGATTATCATCTCACGTCTTAAATGAAATGAGCGGACTCAAATTAGCGGTATAGTATTCTATGAGATCCGATAGTATGGTAGAAAGATTCATATATTTCTTTCTACCATACTAGCTATTATTCTTACTATTATTCTTATTGTAATTTATTGTAATGTAACAAGTTGTACTGTATAAAAATATAAAAAATATATATAATATAGGCTTAATATAGTATATTGAATATTTTCGTATAGTTCGGGGACTAAATCGAATATGTACCAAAAGTTTAGAGACCGCATTGAATAAATTAAAAGTTCAAGGACCACATTGAATATTAAGTTAAAGTTCAGGGAGTATATTGCACAAATCAAAATTTCGGGAATCAAATTGGATCAAAATTTAGGAACTGTTTGGGTCATTAATAACTCCTGTCAATTTTATTACGAACTAGCCGACGCATTAGCATTAGGATGAAAATGCCCTGCAACCAGACACAAACGCACGGCGGAGGCGATGGACGGACATTGAAAGAAATCTTGCAAAGTCCCGCCCGGTCGGGACCGCCCATCGCCGGAGCCAGATTCTCCACCAATGCCGCCGTAGCTTTTGGGCAGTATTCCGAAATAATAAATTAATGGACACACATGAGGTCAGTCCACGTCAGCACAACAGCCTCGTGCTGACTTCAAACACAACCCCCCCCCCCCGCCCCCCGCCCCCGCCCCCGAGAAAATATTAGGTGAGTTGAATATGCCACGTCAGATGGTATAACACTCCATCCAATAAATGCCGCGTGGTAAGGTGGGTCCCGCTATAAACCTTTACTCTCTCCCATCTGCCTCTCTCTTCTCCGTTACTTCTCTCCCTGCACATTATCTCCCCGCCGTTAACCTCTCCGTCTGACCCACTTTTCACCGTCTTCTTCTTCTTCTGGTACACACACCAGAAGCACACCACCGTCGTTATGGACCCACAATGCAGAAGCAGAGCTTCATTTTTGTTTCTTCTTTTATTTTTGGGGCCATAATCTCTGCATCGTGGCCGCGAGCGACGAGCGGCCATGGCTACAGATCGAGCCGTCCCGTCGGGCGTTGCTCGATGCCAACGACGACCATGGACATGGATGAGCGTCGTCCGTGGCTGGCCGCGAGCGTCGTCCATGGTGGATGGGAAAGATGGATACCCAAGGGGGTCAATAGCATGCCCGAACGACGCCGAAAACGGCCATGGATGAGCGTCGGCGTGCTCGTGAGCGGTCGTCAATGGTTGGTTGGTGACACTGCAATTCAAGCGCAAGCGTCGTCCATGGTCTCGAAACGCAAAAAGAAACGGAAGAAAACAGTGAAAGAAGAAGGAGAGTAACAGAGGAGAGAGAAGATCTGAAAGTGGAGTAATGGGGGCTGCAAAATCTGACCGGTGGGCCCTATCCGCCACGTGTCATCATCCGAATGGTGTGTTGTATAGCCTACGTGGAGTGTTCAACTCACCTCTCTCTCCTTTGACTTTCCGTCACGCGTCGTTGACTCTCTCTCTCTCTCTCTCTCTCTCTCTCTCTCTCCCTCTGACTTACGCTCTCTCATCCTGCTCGCTCCGGCGCGTTCCTCTCCCGGCCGGTGAGTTTCCCTTCCTAGCTTCTTCTTCCCCACCTCGCGGGGGGCTGGTTTTGGAATGCGCAGTCGGAATCCCGAATGGTGGCTCCTTCCGACTTGTGGGATTGTTCGGTGCCAGCGGACGCGCGTGCGAGTGGCGACGGAGCATGAAAGTGGGTTCGGGCGATCATCACCCGTCACCCGCCTCGCGTTTTGTTTTTTTTTTCTCTTGGGTCTTCAATGGAACACGGATGGCACTCGCATCGTTCGAAGGAATCGATCGTTTTTGCTTTAGCATGAAGGAAGTGCTCTTGGATCATGGGGCGAAAGATTAGTTCGCTGCTGCGCTCGGCGGGTTGGCCGCGTTTTCACGTGAGCTCGATTTCAGTGTGCGTGGGAAGAGAAGTCATCGAATGGGCTTGATGTCGCTTGTTGCCAAAACTCAACTCTGCTGGACCGTGTGCAGCGGATGACTTAATTGGTTTCGTGTTGGTAGTTTAGGCGAGGCTTGGCTGGTTCATTCGCAATGATTGGTTGAGAGAAGTTATAGCAGGTTGTGCTATGAGAGGAATCTCGTGCTTGTCTTGACTTCTCGTGACGGACTCGTGTGTCTCGCAGTCCGATTTATTGATTGTTTACTTTGAAACTATCCTCCAACAGTCAAGGAGATTGAAGAAGAGTTTTGCTGTTTTCTGTGAAAGTTCATCAGGAGTTAGTTTGTGGCGTAAGAAATGATACTCGTTAATTGTTAGTTAGAAATGAAGCATGATGAATGAACGCCATCGATATAGGTTGTAGGATCCGTTGATTTTTGCAACAAGAGTTGTTTAATGCCACGGAAAATATTGGTTTTCTGAGTTTTCTCTTCCCTTTACATTAGTTGAGGTTGAGAACTGCCACTCTTTTCAATTGGCACTAATTTGACAATAGTTTTTGGATTGCATATTAGAATTTACTATACCCTAACATAGTTTCTTTTCTTTGCTTCCATTTTTGTTTGCCGTGGATGTTTCTCAGGCTGTCCCTCACATGGAGGCGCATTTAGGGATGGACATCGCGACCGAAGAAGACTATGCTTCCCAGTCTCGATTACTTAAAGAGTTCACTGACATTTGCAACATTGACAAGGCATGGATATTTAAGTCCGAAAATGGTATCGGTGCTTATCTCATCTGCTATCTCCATGCTTACTCTTCCTTAGATAGACACTTTGATGAAAGTGGTGATTGTATGTGATAAATGGTTATAGGAAAAGGCTCCAAGGGTATGTTTTCACTTAGCCAGCCAGATCTTCTGGCAAACAAGATGAGGAAATTCATCCTATCTGCTCATATCTCCAGCGAAACTAGCAAATCCACAACCTTTCGATGGGCCCCATTCCCTATTGAGACGGAAAACGCTTCTATTATTGTTCCTTCACCCTCGGGCTCCAAGCTTCTTGCAGTGAAAAATTCTGAAAATGTTTCTCCAACTAGATTTGAAATCTGGGGTTCGTCTCAGTTGGAGAAGGAGTTCTGTGTTCCCCAATCTGTCCATGGTTCTGTGTTTACAGATGATTGGTAATAAACTATATCAGTCTCAAGCTCCAATGAATCTGCTGTATGATGTCAGTAGAAAACTGAAATGATCTCAGAATGGATAGGTTCAAGGGGATATCTTGGAGCCACAATGAATCTCTCATTGCTTATGTTGCGGAAGAGCCGGCTGCTTCCAAGCCCAACTTTGACAGTTCTGGCTATAAAAAGGGTAACTCAAATGAAAAAGATTGTTGCAGCTGGAAAGGTCAAGGTGACTTTGAAGAGGAGTGGGGGGAAACATATGCAGGAAAAAGGAAGCCAACTCTCTTTGTTGTCAATACTAAGAGGTCCCACTGTGTAGTTTTAAAATACTCTGCTCACTAGCAGAAGTTCGAAATTGCAACTTTAACATCTGAATTCGCCGGTTGTGTGCAGTGGAGAAGTACGAGCTGTTCGAGGAATCACGAGCTCTCTTAGTGTTGGCCAGGTCATATGGGCACCATCGGATGAATATCTGGTTTTTGTTGGGTGGTCATCAAATCTAAGGAAGTTTGGCATCAAGTATTGCAACAACAGGCCTTGTGCAATATATGCGGTTAAAAAACCCATTCCATCAATCAGAAGCTGATAAAATTGATCTCAAGTGGGTACATCCTCAATTGGTGTCCTGCTCTTGCAAAATCTTTCTTTTATGTGATTATTATTGATATAACTGTTAAATGTGATTTCAAGAATTCAAATACATTATCCAATTTTGTAGAGCTGATGCCGGTGAAGATTCTCCTTTGTGTAATTTAACGCAGAGCATCAGTAGTGCTTTCTTTGCCCGTTTCAGGTATGCTCTTCTTGGCTCTTAGGATATGTTCTTCATTTGTTATTTTTTCGACTATGAGTAAGAATAAGTTCTTGATTAGACTTTGGAAGCACCTGTCACCTATCACCTCAGAGAATCAGTAAGAATATGTTCTTCACCTCTGTTCCATAATTTTGAGCGTCTTTGGTATATGTGTGCTCATTTTTGCTGTATTTTATCTTTTTCTGCTGTTTTATGCTCAGCTGCAATTCCCTGGCCCTGGTGGGTGTGTTGCAATGTTTTCATTTCTGAAGCTTATATAACAGTGCTATTATCATGGAAAAAGAGTACTAGGGTTAGCTGTTTGTGACCGATCTGTCTATATACTGTTGCGACGTGTCTCTAATATCCAAATATGATAACTATCCAGCTTTTCTTAAGCTGCCAGTGCACTATTATGTTTACTCAAGAGAAGCAATTTTATTTGAACGATATAATATTAGTGGTAATATGCCTGTTAATCTCAAGAACTGAAATGGTTTTCTAACCAAATGCTTCTATGCAAAATATCAATCCTCAGCCCAGATGGGAAGTACCTCGTCTTTTTATCAGCTAAGAGTGGAGTGGACTCTGGAGCACATTGGGATACTAATTCACTCCATAAAATAAATTGGCCAATGGATGGGAAACTGAGCCTACACAGAAGTATTGCCGATGTGGTGAGTTTTATCATTTTTTTTGTCTTGCCTAATTGAAGTCTGATGGATTTCACTGCCTCACTTCATTTGTTTGTGTCGTATGTATTGCACGAAAGATGATACTATCCTGCTGATATGTTGCCATCTTAATTCTCAGTTTAAAGACATGGGCACTCAAGTGGGCGAAAAAAACATGGCCAATATTTCTTTATTGTTTTTCCATCCTATGTGGTGCTTGATTTAATAGAAAAACTTCATTGGATGTAGGTGGTTCCTTGACTAATTAGTGTAGCTTTCCGTGAAATGTGTTTTGCATGATTGGGTTTGAGGATTTGAACCCTCACTTATAGCACTTGCTGTAAAATTTGCGCTGATCTAATCTTTGGTATACTTATGCTACAAGAAACATGATTGGTTCCCTATATTTTGTGTTGTGAATCTGAAGTATGTGGACTACAGTGATATTTACTTTGACAATGGATGCTGCCCAGACTTACTTTTCTTGTGTTTCTCTAACGCATCTTCTTTGTCGGCTTATTATAGTTCAATCCTATATAAGTGTAGGTCCCCATCATCATGAATGCTGAAGAAGGGTGCTTTCCTGGGCTTTACTGCACCAATGTGCTTGCTAACCCTTGGCTTTCTGATGGATGCACAATGATCCTGACTTCCTCATGGCGGAGCAGTGAAGTGATACTTGCGGTTAACGTGCTGAAGTAATAAATTTTTGTTTGTCACTACAATACTGTTCGATTTATGGATTTTGTTGGTTAAAGATTCTTTGTTGTAATTGAACTTAACAGGTAGATGCTCATCTGTATGCAGTGGCAGTGTATCACGAATCAGCCCTATGGAGTCGGATGCTTCATGGGAAATTCTTGCTCTTGATGGGGACAACGTTATTGCTGGTAACCTGATGCTGTGAGTTGCCTGTCTGTTGTGAGAAAACAATATGACTTGAAATACAAGTTTATACAATTTGCCTTTTCAGTTTTTAGCAGTCCGGTAGATGTGCCTCAGCTCAAGTATGGTTATCTTATTGATAAAATACCATCAAGTGCTTCATGGAGTTGGTTGGATATTTCAAGTCCAATATTCAAATGTTCTGAGAAGGTCGTAAAATACTTTTTTCGTTCCATATTGGTGTCAAGTGCCTGCAGGTTACTTTTCTACATATGGCCTAATCTACTAAAATTCCTCTCATTACAGGTAGAAATGTTACTTGCGTCTCGTCAATTTAGGCTAATTAAAATTCCAGTCAAGGATGTTTCTACTTGTGCAACAAGAGGTAGCATATGTTATCTGTCTTATTTATGAAGAGTATACCCACCTGTATTCGCTGATGGGACTTTGTTTGTGACTTTGTGGTTGATGTGCTTTTAACATGTATCTATGATTTTCATCCTGAAATATCTAGTAAAAGGTTTTCCCTGTATGCTTGCTTAGTAATGAAGTGATTAGATACTTTTCGTGTTACTGCTTATGGTGCTTTTCATTCATTACATCATTCTCATCCATTTGGGGATGAAGTAGTCTTGTTTACTATGGAGATATTCTACTCTCTTTTCTTTTTCTTTTTTTCGCATAGTCAGCTTCTTATTGGTGCTACCAGTAAATATCATCTGCTCCTCCATGAAAATCTCGTGTTCTTATTTTGGTTGGCATTTATGTATGTGTGTCCTTTTGTTGATACATTCCCCTGCTTCTTCCTCTTCATGTCAACTTGATAAATAAGTGCATTTGTGCATCTTTAGAAGTTTCCTCCAGACTTAAAGTTCTTAGATATGTGTACACGTATGGATAACAATAAGTTCGATTTTGATGTCTTGGTCAACATAGTCTTCCTTTGTAAGCAATGCGGTAGCTTGGACAAAGATCATTCTCCTTCTTACATGCATTTACTTGTGTTGACGAGCTTCATACGTTAGTATTTGCAAATGTGCTATTTAATAGTTGCTGCTCATTTACATATCCTAGGCATCTCAAGGTTGCGTCCTTTTATTGCAATTCATGTTTTCGCTGTAATGTTATTATTGGTTCATGTACCACGACATTGTCCTTGCTCAAGTAGGTTCGCAAGGATTCTGACAAAAACAGAAAAGATTTTGAGGATTGCTTGAAAGTTTGAATAAAATGATTGGTGAGGAGCATGAAACAAGTGCGATGGAACCCGTTCATAATGCCAACTAATTTCTTATAGTCGAACAAAGGCTTGGATGATCTGTTGATCATGCACAGAAAGAGCTAGAATTAAATGGAAGAGTGAGAATATGAGTTAGTGTCTTTTTCGAGATGAGCTTAGGGAACTCTAGATATGGTACATGGGGGCCTTGGGGATCAGAAAGGCTACTGGATGGGGAAACTGACTTTTCTATAGTAGGATCCTGAGTTTAATTGTGTGTCAGAAGAAGTGAAAAATCTTAATCGAACTTAGTTAATTCATATCTCATACCTCGGTTCAACTTGTTCCTTCGCTATAACATGCCGGAGGCCAAATGAGTTCTTTAAATGTCATAGCCAGTAGCTTTTTCATTCCCATTTCAGAAGTCTAAGATCTCATCTTACGATTATAGTTAAATACTGCTTTTCATGGTCTGTGTACTTGATATATTACAGGTGCTACAAACGACTTTGAGGCAATTTTTGTATCATCAAAATTGAAAAACGGCGTGCCTGATCCACTAATCGTGATCCTTCATGGTGGGCCACATTCTGTCTCCACTTCAAGTTTTTCAAAGTCTGAGGCTTTTCTGTCTTCACTTGGATTCAGCTTACTAATTGTGAATTACAGGTAGGTCTTCTGTTGTCCGATTTGCAGAAGATATTATTCAGTTTGGTTCCTTCAGCAAATGTAAGACTCTAGAATTAGCTTGTAACCCAATGTTTTTAACACCGGACCATTGAACAAACTACTTGAGTGACTGATTTGCATGCAACAACTGGCTTAACCGCTATTTTGCTCTGCATCTATCTGATCTCCAAGATCCAAGCTAACATGGTGTGGCTTCTTATATGCCCCCTTGTGCCAATGCTTTGTCTGAATCTCTTCTTGCATCACTTTGTTTTGCATTTTCTTACTGATTATGTTAAGTACATCAAATCAAGTATCATTAAATTAAGCATCATATTATTGAAAAATTGCATGTCTCTGTTTCTGTATTGCGTTCCTAAGGTTGAGGCCTGGGTTTAGAACACCACCCGCACGATTTTTTGAATCCTTCTCCAGCAGAACTGGGTTGAACCAGTTTACCTGGTGGAAAAGCTTGCTTTGATTGGTTCACTCGTTCAAATGTGGTTTGATCTGAAGTACAATTTAGTGCTGCAAACCGAACTGAAACTTAGACAGATCCACTACTCGATGGTTGAACCGGCAACTAGTTTTGACAAATTGCGCAGAGAGGGAGTTTCTTTCTTTAACTGTCTCCAATCTATCCAATGCTAGAGAAGAAAGCCTCTTCACTTGTGAAAGTCAATAGACTGCACTTGATAGGGGGAATCATACCGATGTTCTGCCTTTTTAGTTTAGATGTTTTTGTAATGCTAGGTCACAATGTGATGCAGTGAGGATGAAGACCGCAGATATCTTCCACTCTAAATCATTTTGGGCTTTGCTTTGGCATTCAAATATCCATAAGTATATGTTCTAATTTCTCCTATCATCAGGAGAATTGGTAATTTGGTATTAAGATTGTGAAATAAGTATTCCTTATTTTACGGCTTTTCCCACGTGGGTAATTGAGAAATTGGTACAATTAGTTTATATGTGTAATTCACAAAACGATCAGAAAGCTAGCAGCTTATACAGAATTTAGTAAACGAAACTGACCAAGCTGAATAAAATAGAGGATTTATGTGGATGTGTTTTGGTGTCTGAATCTTCAATTTGTCTTTGTTGTCCTGCCTTAAATAAACTGCGCATTTGAAACTCTGTAATATAATGTCTAAATTTTGACCAAAAAAAATTATAATGTCTAATTAAGCAGAAAGTACTATCTTACTTTGTAGATTGCATATGGTATTGGCATGGATGAAATATTACATCCATAGGGCTTCGGGAGATATTTTGTTTTTGTATAGTAGATTCATTAAGAGTGTTATAAAATATTTTTTGGCTGAGAAGTTGTCTTAAAGAATGCTGAGTGGCTATCTCCTTCTAACTGGGGATTCTTGTGGCTCAGAATCGTCCTAGTTGCAAAATTTCGTCTTTTACAAGATCAAGCATGCTAGCACATAATAACATGCACCGGAGATTTTAGCGTTTCGATTGTAATGGCCTCTGTTTTTCCCTGCTTATGTCATGAAATGATTTTTCATCATTGATATTCTCATTTCTTTTCCACAATATCTTATGTTCATTCATTCAGGCTTTTTCTAATGTCATACATGCTTGCAGAGGTTCATTAGGATTTGGTGAGGAAGCATTGCAATCACTACCGGGAAAAGTTGGTTCACAGGTGTCTGCTGTCATTTGTTTTCTTTTCTATTTAATCCTTCACTATAATGGAAGAAAGAGTCCTAAGATTTAATTTACTTCTGCAATTCAATGCATGCCTTCACTTCTGTCATGTGCAGGATGTCAATGATGTACTTACAGCAATAGATCATACCATCGAGATGGGACTTGCCAATCCATCCAAAATAGCCGTGATTGGAATTTCTCATGGTGGCTTCTTAACCACCCATTTGATTGGCCAGGTGGGTGGAATGACAAATAGATGCACAAAACTTGAGGCTTTTCTCTGTCAATCTCACGTCAATTCCTCTTAACCATATAACTGGCACTCTTCTGACCCTAAAGAAGTTTAAATAGTCAGCAGACTGAATCCTACTGTTCTCTTGTGACTTGCATATATGTGCAGGCACCGGATAAGTTTTGCGCTGCTGCCGCAAGGAATCCTGTTTGTAACCTTGCATTAATGGTCGGCACTACAGATATTCCCGATTGGTGCTACGTAACCTCATATGGAGTCAAAGGGAAGAATATTTTCACAGAAGCACCTTCAGAAGAACACTTGAGTCTCCTATATAGCAAGTCTCCCATCTCACATGTTCATAAGGTACACCATAAATGAACCACATTATATGAGACGATTGTTCGACGTGGTCCAGAGCTTTGTAGAACCTTATCAAATTACACTTTATGCAATTTTTACACTGACTTTATGACAAGATAGGATGCGGTCAATACAGCCAGAACCACACCTGTAACCCAGGTGAAACTTTGAGTGAAATACCATCGTTGGCGATGCTTTTTTCTTTGCGTATTTGGACTTAATAACAGTGAATCTATCACCAAGTCTTAATGATTTCTCTTCCATGTTCTTTTTCTTTAAGTGGAAGCTATACTTGATTTCCTTCACCTCTCCTTCCAACAATCTTCTTTTCCTCTTTCTGGCCTGACTTCTTTAGAGGAACAGCTTTCTCCTATGAATGGTTTATCCAGTAGCGATAGATTTATCATCCTTGATAATCATTGCAGGTCAAGACACCTACCCTTTTCCTTCTTGGTGCTCAGGATCTCCGAGTCCCAGTCTCTAACGGGTTACAGGTAGGATTCATTTCATTTTCTTTCAAGATCGGACCATGCAGACATAATCTTGTGGGTTCATTTACTTTTTCAATAGAGTGACAACTTATATATTCCAACATAGTGGTAGAGATAATTATCTTCTTATCTGAGGCCGTATGCTTTTTTAAATTTTCTTCACGTTACTTTGCATGGAAGTCTGTCTAATATACTTGCTAACTAATACTGCTCTTCGAACTTTACAGTATGCCCGAGCACTAAGGGAGAGAGGAGTAGATTGTAAAGTCATCTTATTTCCCCACGATGTTCATGCTATTAAAAGGTGAAGGTCCATTTTCCGATATTTAAACACATTTTTGTTTGTTGTAAGCATTCTGTCTTAAGTTTGTTGTGTTTCATTGTTCATTTACTCTAAACCGCCGTCCCTCTTTGTGCAGACCACAATCTGATTTTGAAAGCTTCCTGAATATTGGTGTATGGTTCCAAAAGTACTGCAAATGAGCAAGAGAATGAAGCTGCGCCGTTGCTGTTTGGACAACAGTTCGGATGCCTCAAATGTGGTATTCGGTCATTGTCTAGTAATATTAGTTGACACAATTATTGTTCAATTAAGGACAGAATCCCCAACTCATGATATATGGCTTGCTCCTAATGAGCATGCGTATTGCGCTATTCCTCTTCTACTTTTCGGCCAAGCCGGTCCTCGTTTTGTAGTAATAAGATCGACACTGGATGCTTGTAAATCAAATATGCTTCTTTAACCAAATTTATGATGTCCTTCAGCGCTCTCGGGATAGTTTTTGAGGATTTCCTCTGGCCTTTTCAAGCTAGTGGTGAACCTTGATATTGGTATGGCACAGGGCTCTAGTCCCATTCACTTTCCTGAGGCCTGCTTCTTTTACTTCATGTAAAGTTTCCCGGACTAACATCTTCCATCAATTTTGAAAGTATGACATTAGAGTTCCCTTCATTACTTGATGTGCAATCTAGTCCACCGAAATCAGTCGGTCTCCGATCAAGGGTCCAGCCTGGCAACTGCAGATAACAGATCGAGGCGTCCAATCTGTGACGCGGATTGGCCTTCCATTGCTTAAGTCAACAGAAGGTATGTAGAAGAAGGTAAGGTGACGAGACTTGGCAATTTGGGAGTGCATACCCGACCAGGGAGAACCTGTATTTTGCATAGTAACTTAATAAAAGGTGAAGTTTGCCGCATTTTGGATGGTCTTGTGTCCGATGCACGTGGACATGGCCGTTCTCGTGCATTCCAATGAAACTAGTCAAACCGAAAAGTTCGAATACCCCAAATTATCAAAGAGACTCCAATCTCGAAAGCCTGCATTCTCCACTGGTAATCCCAGATGGAATAGCACTGAAGCTGGATCGCTCACCAGAAGTGATGGCTTGTATAATCTGAACATAGTGAGGAGTGGGCAACGACTTCTACACCGACGCTTTTATGTAGCATTACATTTACAAATACTCGTAGAACATGTAAGGATAGATATTTTTTACATTTTACTTTTTTGCTTCATTTAAATTGTGTAACAGGCGCATTTTGAATCATTTCTAATTCGAAACATATGAAGCATTCAGAACATATACATGTTTAAACGTAAATTCACATATGTTTCTCATAAATTTTTTTTGGGAAAATACCACAAAAATCTCAAAATATGTCACTTGTGACAAATTTACCTTGAACTTTTTTTGTGATCTGAAAAAACCCCAAACTATGCCGCTTGTGATATATTTACTTGACAAATACTTTGGCCCATGAGCATGTTTGTCTTTTCCTTTTTCTATTTTTTTTCCTTTTTTTTCTTTTCTTCTCTCTTCCCTCCGCCGGCCATGGCAGAGGGAAGAGAGAAGAAAGGAAAAAAAACAGAAAAAGGAAAAAGATGAAAATGCCCTTGGGCCAAAGTATTGTGGAGTAAATGTGTTATAAGTGGCATAGTTTAGGGTTTTTCATGTCACAAAAAAAAGTTCAGGGTAAATTTGTCACAAGTGGATATAGTTTAGAGTTTTTCGTGTCACAAAAAAAAAGTTCAGGGTAAATTTGTCATAAGTGGCATAGTTTGGGATTTTTGGTGGTATTTTCCCTATTTTTTTAAAATAATTTTTCAAAGTTTGACAGAAAATAAAAGAAAGTACGAAGTATTTTTTCACTTTTACTTAATTCTAAAAAGGATAATTACTCAAATGGTTTGTGAACTTTGACTTAACGTGCAATGTTGTCTCTGAATTTTTAGTTTGTACAATGTGGTCCTTGAACATTAGCTCAATGTGCAATATCATCCTTGACTTTTTAACCCGTTTCTTGAAAATTTGTTAAATGTTCAATATAATATCTAAATTATTATATCTCTAAATTAGCTAGTTTAGAGATCAAGTTGAACGTACACCAAAACTTTATGGACCACATTGGATAAATTTAAAGTTCGGGGACGATATTGTACATTGAGCCAAAGTTCACGGATCATTTGTCTCATTTTCACAATCCTAGACAAGCGGGCCTTAAAGTGAAGCTGATTTATTTCTTTATTTTATTTTTACCTCAAATGTTAATATCTTTTTATGATTGTGTTACTATATTATTAGATTTGATCGTGTACTTTAATGTATGTTTTTTAGTTGAATGATGAAAGTGTTAATAGCTAGAATTAAGATTAATTTTTCAACAAAAAATTCTTTTTTTCGAGAAATACAGGGCAATATAAGGTATCTAGAAATCTATGGAGCCTATAGGTTTCAGATTTCAGGTTCCAAAGTGGTTCCTATAGCCTATACGGTAGGATTTAGGTTTTGCAAATTTGGATCAGATGCCGATAAGGTACGTTCCAAGGTAGTGCAAAAACCATAGCGGCCCTGAACCCATGCACCCATAAACTACATTGATGCCAAGTTTCAACTTCACAAAATTTGCATACCCTTAAAACTACATTTTTTAAGCATGTGGCCATGCAATTAACAACAACATCTTTTACTTTGACCCCCATATGATTCTTCGAACAAATATTTTGACTCTAATTAATCTTAATAAACCAAGTTTTTTATTTACAAGTAATAAACCCAAGTTCAACCAAAAGAAATCATTCAAATCATGAACGGACCGAATCAGCAGATACTCAAATCAAGAAAAAGAATAATAAAACATTGAGGTATTGGTTCATGAAATTTCATTTGTGTGTGATTATGATCTCGAACTTTCCTTTGCCGTGAATACGGTCATCGTTTTTGCATGACTGTTAAATTTCAAGAATATTATGGAATACTTTGATTTATAGTTCGGTCAAGTACAGAAATAGTGACCTGAATTTTCATGTGATCTTTAATGTCCTTACACTTTGTTGGAGTTTATCCTATATCGGTTGTGGAAATGGATAGTTTGAATCTCCATCAACATCCACCTTCATCTCTAATTTTTTTCTCCAAACCAAACTAGATTCCTTTCTTGAGATATCCACCAAATAGCAATACACATTGGAAGTGGGCCACCATCAACCATTGGCTTCGATACCGGTGTTAGGTGGTCTTGTGCCTCTTTTACTCCATAAGCTAGTTCAAAGGATGAGACTGTCTCTCACATTTATAAATTGACCGCCAGCCCCTTTCATAACTAATATATGATAAATCCCAATACTGTCATCTTGCATATGGCCTAATTTTTTTTTTTTTTTTGGCCAGAATTAAACTGTTCATGGATATCTAGTAAAACCAGAACCCACTTTCGGGATCTCAAAACAGAGCAGATCTCTAAGTGCCTGTGGAGGACGGGTCAACTAGTGTTCGGTGAGTGTTTTTTCCTGTGGGTCTTCACTATCTAGTCCGATATGGCCTAAATTTGAAGGATATACATCCGACCTATGGCATGGATCACGCTTATGTGGATATCATATTATACGTATTGATTATTTATTTTGTAAAACAAGGGCTTACTTTTGACCGCACGCAAGTGGAGTGAGAACCTTTTCCTGAAAACGAGGGCGGCTTTATAAAATCTGTCTTGCGTTGCACGCATGATGTTTATCACAAGTCCAAGTTAACTATAATATTATCAACAGGACTTTGCATTTTTCTTATTCTTGATATAAATCATTCGGATTCCTAAAAACAACCTCTGCCTTGAAGTCAACTATAACGTATAAAAACCCTTTAGGCTAAAGCCTCCATTTGATAGGCGAAAAATATTACTTTTTGAAAAATATTTTTCAGAAAAATGATAATATTTTTCACTGTTTGGTTAAAATCTAAAAAATAATAAAAAATATTTTCCGTTATTTGAAAAAGAAAATCTAATTTTGTTTTCCCTAATAGACATTCACTACTTGAGCATTAGTCACTTGCGCATGGGTAGTTGGAAAATCGAGCACGAGCACTCGAGTCCGGCCTCGGCGGACCTTGACACGAGTGTCGGGGACCTGGGTATGAGCATATGAATCTCGGGCATGAGCATGAACATTAGTCCCAAGTCTATAGAAGCCGGGTCAAGAATTCGATGCCCGTGCCCTGCTCCTTGGTGCCTCGGCCCAGGTTCATAGAGCCCGAGCCTAAGGCCTCAATACTCGTGACCCCTTGTCATCCCGGCCTCGAGTTCACTAAGGCTGAGCATTGGACCCCAATGCTTGGGCTGGGACTCACGAATGGGTGCCAAGGTCTTGAACTCGGCATCAATGGATCTGGGCTCAGGCACAGGCATGGGTCCTGAAGCTCGAGTGCTAGGGACCCAGCCACGGGCACTGGGAGCTCGATTAACGGGTATTCGGGCACGGGCTTTGTGGTCCCGAGTCCGGTCTCCATGGACCAAGGCCTGGGCGCCAAGGACCTGAGGCACGGACACTGAGGCCTCAAGCCCAGCTTTTGTAGTGGACCTGGGTTGGCCTCAATGGACTTGAGCCCGGGGGCTGGGGATCCAAGTACGGACATGGGCACTAGGGTTTGGGCCCAACCTCTATGAACTTAGGTTGGGGCGTCGGGGAGTCAAGTAAGGGTTTCTTGGGTGGTCGAGCCCTCGCCGGTTTATTCTTTTCTTTTTTTTTTTGGGCCAAGACTGTAGGGTAGTACGGGTCGGTTCGATTCTAAACAAGGGCCCGGTCAACGGGTTGGGCCCGGTTTGACCGGGCAGTTCCGGGCGAAACCGACCCGTGGCCATGACTAGGTATTAGGTCCTGGGCAAGCCCGTGGACTCGAGCATGGGCGCCGATGCCTGAGCCCAACCTTTGTGGATACCGGCTTGAGTACCGAGATTTCGAGCCTAGCCTCTTTGGAATCGACCTTTGCCTCTATGGACCTGGCGACCCCGACCTCTAGACCGGGCTTTGCTGCCAAGTGTCCGGAAACGAGCGTTGGGATTCCTACACCCAAGCGAAGAGTTTTTATTCCAAACGCCGATAGTTAGTCAATTTTCTGAATTTAAGCTTAGATTTTTGGTTGACTCATTTTTTCCGAGTAATCCGAATGTTTGAAAATGATGAGAATATTTTTTTGAAAAACGTATAAAGTCGTTTTTTAATTTTTGTCGACTAAAGTCCTTCCCATTATCTTATTTTCCTTAGCATAATTAAAGCCCGGATTCCCCACTGTCTGCCGCCTTTTCGGGACATGACATCCTCGGCAAATGGAATCAATCCACGTGAGCTTCGCCGCCCCGAGTTGGTCACCTGAGCTTCCACGAGAGCGACGCCGTCGACGACCTCCTCCTCCTCCTCCTCCTCCTCCCTTCCTTCTTCTTCCTCCTCCTCCTCCGCCTCGCCCTCGCAGCTCCCGCTCTCGCTCTCGCTCTGCACTTGCGCTTGCTCGTAACTCCCTGCCGCCGCCGGTAAATGCGCTTTGCTCAGTCGTTGTTCCTTGTTCTCTTCGCTTACGACGCTAGACCTCGTATCAGTCGGTCAGTCTGTCAGTTCCTTTTTTCCGCCTATGTCCGTCTTGCGTGCGGCAAAGCCGTGTGGAGTTATGCTGTGGCGGATGATAAATTGGGTCATGTGGAGCTTGTGAGAGCGCATTATCGGTACGCGTGGAAAGAAACGCTACCGAATGTGCTTTGATGTTACGCGTCGGCAAAACTGTGTCGAGCTATGCTGTGGCGGATGATGAATTGATTTTCGTTTTTAGATAGTTATGTGAGGATTGGTTGATTCTTTGGCACAGATTGGTTGAGTGGAATGAGAGGAATGTGTTTGTTGTGAAGGAATCAACAACCACCTTGTGCTTCTTATAATCCGATAGGACTGTTAATTTTAAGGAGCTGGAAGATTTAGTGGGTTAGGTTCCTATATGAAGGTTGTGCTCCAACATTCAAGAAAATTGAAGATGGATTTGGCTGTTTGCCGAGGGAACATCATTGCAATAGCTCGTTTGATCATTGCGGCTTAGACTCGTTTGCATGGACGACTGAATTTGACATAACTTGGGGTTATGAGTGTTTTCTCTCCTCTAGATTAATTGAGGTTGAGTGCTGTCACTCTGCTCCATTGGTATTAATTTGACGATAGTTTTTCGATGGAATATTATCATCTAATACGCCTAATTAAGATTTTTTTCTTTGCTTGCATTTGTAGTGGAAGATTTTCAGCCTTGTTTGCCATGGATGTTTCTCAGGGCGATCCTTTAAAGGAGTTGACTTCGGCTACGGACATGGCAACTGAAGAAGATTATACTTCCCAGTCTAAGTTACTTCAAGAGTTCACTAACATCTGCAACATTGACAAGGCATGGATATTTCAGTCTGAAAAGGGTATGGCTGCTTAGCTCGCCTTTTATCTCCCTCCTTTCTCATCCTATTTGTACTCAAATCAGAAAAACAATTACAGGAAAAGGCTCACAGGCTATGTTCTCAATTAGCCAACCAAATCTTCTGGCAAATAAGAGGAGGAAATTTATCCTATCTGCTCAAATCTCCCGTGGAAGTGGCAATTCTGTGACCTTTCAGTGGGCTCAGTTCCCTGTTGAGATGGCAAATGCTTCTCTAATTGTTCCCTCACCCTCGGGTTCTAAGCTACTTGTAGTGAAGAATCCTGAGAATGATTCTCCAGTTCAACTGGAAATCTGGGGCCCGTCTCAGTTGGAGAAGGAGTTCCACATTCCCCAATCTGTTCATGGTTCTGTATACGCGGACAAATGGTAATAAACTATATGAGTCTCAAACTCCTCATGAAGAGTCTGGATGTTGACTTGTTTTTTTGTGTCCAATTTTATCCTCTTTATTTGCATGTATTGTTACGAGAAGCAGTACTGCCCACTTTTAAGAATAACATCAGCAGAAGAAGCTGAAAGAGTGATCTCCATGTTACCTTGTGAGATTTGTTGAATTAAAAAAACTGAAAGATCTCTCAATGGCTAGGTTTGAGGGAGTATCCTGGAACTTTGATGAATCTCTCATTGCTTATGTCGCTGAAGAACCTGCTCCTTCCAAGCCTACCTTCAACAGTTCTGGCTATAAAAAGGATAGTTCAAATGAAAAAGATTGTAGCAGCTGGAAAGGTCAAGGCGACTTTGAAGAGGAGTGGGGTGAAACATATGCAGGAAAAAGGAAGTCAGCACTCTTTGTTATCGAGATTCAGAGGTCAATTACGTAGCTCTTTTAATACTCTGATAACTAACAAAGGCTCTAAGATGGAACTTTAACATGAATTTTTCTGCGACATTCAGTGGAGAGGTGCGAGCGGTTCAAGGAATTGCAAGTACTTTGAGCGTCGGCCAGGTCATATGGGCACCATCATCTGTAGGCACAAATCAACATTTGGTTTTTGTTGGGTGGTCATCAGATCAAAGGAAGCTTGGCATCAAGTACTGCTACAATAGGCCCTGTGCATTATATGCAATTAAGAATCCATTCAATCAATCAGAAGCTAATGAAAAAGATTCCAAGTGAGCACATCTTTCGTCAGTGTCCTGCTCTTGCTTATATGATTTATTTTTTTTACAGTAGATGTAGGACTAAACACAGTAAGCTCCTTAAAGTTTCGAGGTGTCTGTTTTTAGTCCTTAAATTTTTCTCTGTGACAATTATGGTACTTAACTTTTATAAATTGCGCAAATATAGGATAACCATGGTATTTGCATTGCAAAGCAAATGAAAATACGTAGCTGGCAGCTGTTCACCCAAAGGAAGTCCATAATAGTTGAATTTCTCTCCAGAACGTTCAACCATAAGACAGCTTGCGTTCTCAGCGCGTGCGCTAAGGATTGATTAGCCTTTAGGAAATAGGGGGTGCAGGCGTGCTGTGCTTCTCTTCATTTGTCATGTTTGGGAGGGAATTGGAATGGTTGGGTTTCCACAAGTTGAGGGATAGAGAGGCTTCGCTACCAAAGAGAAAGAATCCACAAATATTCTTCTTTTTGTATTGAAAGTTCAGAAAAATTATCTTATACTTTTTCTGTGTTGTGATGAAAAATCCAACTATTGTCCTACAATTGCGCAACTTAAGCACCATGACTGTCACAAAGTAAAGTAAGGACATCAAAGAATACACTTGGAAGTTTATGTATCATAAGCGTAATTTATTAATGTAACCTCAATGTTTGAAATGAGCTATCATATTTTCAGAGGTGATTCTGGTAAAGGTTCAACTTTGTATAATCTAACTCAGAGCATCAGCAGTGCCTTCCTTCCACGGTTCAGGTATGCTCCTCCTAGGACACGTACTTTGCTTATTCTTACTTCTCTACTTTTTTGGTTCATCAGTATGATATGCTCTTAATGAAGTTTCGGAAGCACTGACACTTCTGTTTTAACTTTTTGCTGTTTCAAACTTAATGGTAATTTACATACCCAGCCTGACGATCCTTTTGATAATTTGGAGTTTCGCTGTCTCCTCTGTAAAGTATATGCGAATGCGTTTTGCTGTATTTCTCTTTCTCTGCTGTTTAATGCAGCTGGAATGTTCAGGTCTGGAATGTTACGTCTGAGTAATTACATAATTTTATACCGTGAAGCTTGTGTATCAGTGTCATTTATCCTACAAGATGAATATTAGGATTAGCTTTTCATACAATCTGCGTTTATACTGTCAAGACTTCTCTTTATGTCTAAAGATGCATATTATTCAGCTTTTTTTAATTGCATGTACGCTTTTCTGTTACTTGAAAGAAGCAAATGAGTTCAATGATATTATATTGGCCTATTGATCTCAAGATGTGAAACGGATTTCTAACCAACTGCTCCCATGCAAAATCACCATTCTCAGCCCAGATGGGAAGTACCTTCTTTTTTATCTGCTAAGAGTGCAGTGGATTCTGGAGCACATTGGGCTACTAATTCACTCCATAAAATTGATTGGCCAGTGGATGGAGAGCTGAGCCTGGATCGAAGTATTGTTGATGTGGTTAGTTATCAATTACCTTTGGTGTTTTTGTCATTTTTTGTTTGTTGACGGTCTATGTATCTGTTTTTTGGGAATGTTGACTAACTGTCATTCTGTCCCCTTCCCCTTTGCCTCCCCTTTTTGGTAGAGGTATAGACCAGCCGGATATTGTGATGGAGATGATCCGATCCTGCTAATATGTTTCTGTCATAAAATTCAACATGTAAAAAAATCAGTACTCAAGTGAACTTAATGGACCTAATATTTATCAATTCTTTTGGGAGAGAGTATTGCTGGATTTAACAGTAACCACAGTTGATTTAGATGGTTCATTGACTAATTCATGTAGCTCATGTAGCCAAAGTTTCCCAACAATGTGTTTTGCATGATTGGCTTCTAGGATTTCACCACATACCACTTAGCAGTGGAATCTGTGACATTCTAAACTTAAAGTGTTGACTCTGAGTACTTTGTGTTATCATTTGGAAGTAAGTGGCTTTAAATGATATTTGCTTTGACAGTTCTAAACTTCAGTATCGACTCTGAGTACTTCTGTGTTATCAGAAGTATGTGGATTTTAATGATGTTTGCTTTGACAGCGGATGCTGTCTAGATTTACTTTTTTTGTGTCCTCTCGATCTTTTTTTGCTTGAACCATCGTTATTGCAGATCCCTGTTGTAATGAATGCTGAAGAAGGGTGCTTTCCTGGGCTTTACCTTTCCGTTCTCCTTGCTAACCCGTGGCTTTCTGATGGATGCACGATGATCCTGACTTCCATATGGGGCAGCAATGAAGTTATACTTGCAGTTAATGTGCTGAAGTAATAAAGTTGTTCTATATGGAGATTTTTTCAATTGAGATTCTCTCTTCCTTTCATTTGGACTTACCATTTAACTTATTTTTATGCAGTGGGAGTGTATCACGAATCAGCCCAACTGAGTCGAATGCTTCATGGGAAATTCTTTCTCTTGATGGGGACAATATTGTTGCTGGTAACCTGAAGTTGATTTTTGCCAATGCATTGTGAGAAAGCAATATTACTCGAAATATAAGTATATGCAACTTGCCTTTCAGTTTCTAGCAGTCCCACAGATGTCCCTCAGCTCAAGTATGGTTATCTTATTGACAAAACAATATCAAGTGCTTCATGGAGTTGGTTGGATATTTCAAGTCCCATATTCAAATGTTCTGAAAAGGTCATTCTATATTTTCTTTGTCCTTCTTTTGGTGTCAAGAGACAGTCTGTTACTGAACTCCATATGTGTCCATCTCGACTAATACTCCACTCATTACAGGTTAAGATGCTGCTCGGATCTCTTCAATTTAGTATAATTAAAATTCCAGTCAAGAATGTTACTGCTTGTACAACAAAAGGTAACATGTGTCATTTGGCCTATTTACAAAGGGTCTACCCACTTGTTTTGACTGATGTGATGCCAGCAAGCTTTTGTGACTTTGCTTCTTGTATGCTTGCTGGAGATTTTTTGTTTTTTTCAATTTTAGCTTCTTGTACCTGTTTCATCAGATGAAATGTCACTTTTCATGATAGAAGTGGGTGGAAATCAACTTAACATTTATCAACGTGTTTTTTATTCTTAACTCTATCCTCATTCATTTGGGGACTAAACATTCTTTAAGTTTGGAGACTCCTTTTCTTTCACATTTTTAGCTTTGTCTTGGTGCTGTTCTGTTTGCTCTTTAAAAACTTGAGCTTTTCTTTTTTCTATCTGACTCTTACATGTGTCTCCTTTCAAATGGTATTCATGTTTCTTCCTTGGTTTGTTGCCTTGATCAGTTTAGGTTGTGCGTTTGTGCATCTTTAGAATTTTTTACTGGACTTAAGTTTCTTAGACACATTAATGTTCATGAGCAAGAAGCTGCGATGAAATGGATAGGAATCAACACCCATTTGACCCTGATTCAGAAATGAGTTTAGTCTTTTCGAGATGGGCCTAAGGATCTGTAAATATGATAAATGATGACTAACTTTTGGGATTCAAAAGGCCACTGAATTGAGAAAATGGCTAATTCATAGAAGGATCGTGAACATTATTATGTAGGAGAAGTTTTAAGATATATGCTTGATATGTACTGTGTGCATGTTTCCTGATAGCTTAAGGTTTTGAGAGAAACGATTATTCAACATGGTATTTGAGCTTTTAGATCAATGGTTTGAATCTTAACACTCCTTATTATGATCATTATGTCTGTTACTCCTGTTTATCCTTTGGTTATTGTTTGGTGTGGTTACATCTAGATCCTATGTTTTATGTGTATGGTTCAACTTACATGTGCAAGGGGCTGTTGAGATTTAGGCTTGATATACTTGTGGGCTTGTTTGTGATAGCTTAAGCTTTTGGTGAAAGGGGGTTCAACAAGAAAAAAGAATTGTTATACTTGATTGAAATCTCATAGTTTGGTTCAATTTGTTCCTTTCAACATAGCATGCCAATGGCTGAATGTCTTTTAAAATTATCGGGAGTTGTTTTTTTAATTTCTATCACCAGAAAAATCTAAAATCTCATCTTATGGCAATGGAAAAATTATTGCTCCTCATGGTCCATATATTTGATTCATTACAGGTGCTTCAGAGCACTTTGAGGCAATATTTGTATCAACAAAATCAAAGAATGACATGCCTGATCCACTTATTGTGGTCCTTCATGGTGGACCTCATTCTGTCTCCATCTCAAGCTTTTCAAAGCCCTGCGCTTTTCTGTCTTCTCTTGGGTTCAGCTTGCTATTTGTAAATTACAGGTATGCCATAATGTTGCCTGATTTACTGAAGATAAAATCAGATTAGTTCCTTAAGCAAGCGTGAGACTCTTCTATTAGCTTGTTACCCAATGTTCTCAAAGCCAGACCAATGAATAAACTAGTTGAGTAGCTGGTTTGAGTTCAACAGTTCAGTTGGTTCAACTGGTAAATTTTCATTTGGAGTATTTATCTCCAAGATACAAAACATCACAAGGCATGGCTTGTTGCAGCCCCCCAAGTCTCAAATAGGGTCAATATGAAGTTGGCTTTTTTTGTTTGATTCTATTAAATACATTGAATTGAGCATCATGGCAGGATAATTAGCATTAAGTTTGTGGAACAACTATTCAATTATTGCTTCCTGCTTGGGAGTTGAGAAATTGATATAATACTGGTTTTCCTCACATATATTGCCTAGGGAATAACTATTCGTCTATACTTGTGCAAAACAATCAGCAAGCTAGTAGCTTATTAAGAATTTAGTAAATGAATTTTGGCAAGATAAATACATGGAGGAATTTAAGCGGGTATGGAAATAGAAGAACTTTTTATTAGCTAAGAAGTTATCTCAAAGAATTCTGAGTTGCTATCTTTTTCTTACAAAATATTACTTGTGGTTGTCCTAGTTGCCTGATTCCTTGGAACTTTAATTTAGAATGTAGTCTTTAATGAGATTGAGCAGTATAACGGGCACATAAAAGTGCCAGTTTCCTTGGAGACCGCCCATGCGTGTCATGGACAGACCTTTTGTGCTTATGTTTTCAATTTTTGTTTTGCAAAGTTTAGTTCTTCATTCAGGGTTATCCTTTCATTATTAATGCTTGCAGAGGTTCATTAGGATTCGGTGAGGAAGCATTACAGTCCCTACCAGGAAAAGTTGGTTCACAGGTTTCTACTCTTCCTCTGTTTAATACTTCATTAATGGAAAAAATAATCTCAAGATTTAACTCAGTCAGCCATTTAATGCATTATCCTGTATTTTGTAGGATGTCAATGATGTACTTGCAGCAATAGATCATGCTATTGATTTGGGACTTGCCAATCCATCTAAAATAGCTGTAGTTGGTGGTTCCCATGGTGGCTTCTTAACTACTCATTTGATTGGCCAGGTGAATGGTTATCCTCAATGCAGCAAAGACGAGACTTTTCTTTCACTTTGTCATGTTCAGTTTCGAGGATAGTCATTCTTCGTACCTGTAAATGGAGTCCTCCTAACTCTAGGAAGCTTCTGTGTCCTTTGAGTTTGTTTTTACACCAAGTCAAGTTGTAGCATGAATAGGCTATATAGTCAGCAGGCTGAATCCTAGTTTTCTGTTGTACCTTACTTCTGCAGGCACCCGATAAGTTTATTGCTGCTGCTGTGAGGAATCCTGTTTGTAACCTTGCATTAATGGTTGGGACTACTGATATTCCTGATTGGTGCTATGTGGAATCTTTTGGTAGTGAAGGGAAGAATCATTTCACAGAAGCACCTTCAGCTGAACATTTGAGTCTCTTTTATAGCCAGTCTCCAATCGCTCATCTCCATAAGGTATGCTGTGACTGAAGCACGTTATATCAGGAAATTGTTCGACATGGTTAAAATCTTTGTACACTTTAACTAGACAATGCCTTAGGCCATTGTTACACCAACTGTATGACAAGATAAAGGTAAACCTCCAGCGGAATACCAATAACAAATGAAAGATGCATGCATTGCAGAAGCTTTTGCTTGTGGATTATTATGGAGATAACTTTGAGGTGGGAGGGGTAGGTTAAACGGTCGACATGGAAATGTTCCTTCCGTTGCATTATAGCAATCTAGTTCCTTAACGTCCAGTGTGTTTTGTGACATATTCTTTTGCTCTAAGTGAAAGCTACATTTGATTTTATTCATCTCTCTTTCTGATAATCTTCTTTTCCTTTTTCCGGCCATCTTTTTTTTGAGAAACAATTTGTTCCCATTAATGGTTTCTCCTGTAATGATGGGAAGTATTTGTCTTTATAAACATTGCAGGTCAAGACACCTACCATTTTCCTTCTCGGTGCTAAGGATCTCCGTGTTCCAGTTTCTAATGGGTTACAGGTAGGAGTCATTTCAATTAGAGATCGGACTATGCTGACATTGATTATGTTAACTTATCCATAGAGACTGAACTTTGGTACCTTCGACTTAGCAGATTGCATGGATGCCAATTGTGCTGATTTTTATCCTGCTTTCTCCTCTCATTTTACCCCTTTCTGACTTCTCTATATTTTACTTTGCATGGAATTCTGGCTAATCTACCTAATTAATACTTTGGTTTGAACTTTACAGTATGCTCGGGCACTAAAGGAGAAAGGAGTTGATTGTAAACTAATTGTATTTCCCCATGATGTTCATAGCATCGACAGGTATAGGGCCATTTCCCATTTCTGCACATTCTAGCATTGCCATGAGTTTAAAGTTCGAAGTAGCATTCTAGTTTTTCGGCTAACCATAATCCCCTTTTATGCAGACCACAATCTGATTTCGAAAGTTTCCTGAACATTGGAGTGTGGTTCAAGAAGTACTGCAAATGAGCTAGAATATGAAACTTGCATTGTTGTATGGGTAACAATCAGATGCCTCAAATTTGATGTTCAATCATAGCATAAGTATAGGCCAAAAACAAAAGAGCAAGGCCAATTATACAAGTTAAGGATTCTCGTCTTCCATTTGAATAATGATGCCGGATTCCTGTCAATAAATTATGTTTCTTTGGTCAAATTTTGCAATGTACCCAATTACTAGTATGGAACAACAAACCCGTGGAAGTCCATTTTCTGAGATTGGTCGATTGGGAGAAGCGAGCCTCTATCTTATATTTCTAATCTTCGTAGCGTAACGTGCTGTATATGTAAAGTGACTTGGATGGGGGATAATTTGCAGTCACTTGAAAGCTTAGAGAAACCGCACTGAGATGATAGTAGGTAGATCATTTTACCATTGTGGTTCTGCCCATTTTTCTTAATGGGAATATATCCGCGCGTTCAACAGGGCCATATGTTATCTATTTTGTGGGAACTATTTTTAAGGAGAGCTAGATCAAAATGTTATGTTCCCATCATGAGGCTCAAATCTCAAACTACTTAACAATAGTTGTAGTCTAGAAATAATCAACGTATTGGAAGATTACCTTACTGAAAAAGCATAAGCTATTTAAGATTCTCCACCAAATGAAATCAGTTTGTCTCCAGTTCTTTCCTGTGTTTTGGCTCGAATCCTTCGTTTCTTGCTTAAAAACAGAGGGCGATCCAAATTTTCCCGAAGAACTCCGTTAGCAAGTAATGACAGAAAAAGATAAAAATTGATGTGCAACAGCATCTCCATTCTCCAAGTAGCATAAATAATTTCTGGCATCATTGCATGTCACTGTATCGACCAGAGTACATTATGTAAACTCCACCAGGTACCAACTTGTACATATATCATACAAAAGATTTGGGCTCCATCTGTTATTTCTTTTGAATGGCCTCTGTTTCCCACGTCAAAGAAAGTGTAACAGTCTTGAAGGAAAAAAAATAGTCTAGGTTGGTGTAAAACTTGCTTTCAAAAATGAACTCTTCGATCTGCAGGCAACGATTGTGTGATGTGCGTGCAATTTCTTCGGCATTTTCTATCATGTGCTACCCTTTTGTTACATAGTTTTTTGCCTTCTTGTACAGAGTTTCACAGAGCATAACTTTCCTTTTATGTAGTGAACAGCACAATGAGGTGGTTAATGAATTAGAGGATATTTCTAGGTGCTATGAGGTTATTTCTAAGTGGCGAGTATCTTCTATGTTGCCATGAATATATTTTTGGACCACTACTTCAATAGTTTCTTGCAGAGTAGGGCCACCCGATTACTGGGGTCTGGGTTATCCTCCAGTCCTAGATTAGTGCAGAAGGAGCAAGTACAAAAGGAAAAAGGAAGAGAACAGAGTAGTAGAAAACAAAGAAACAGAATAGGTGAAGAAGAAAAGGTTCAATGACGTTTAAAAAGCAAGCGTTCCTAGACAGCTACCAATGGAAACCAGGGTAGACAGATTCTTTAACAATTCTGTAGAATATCTGGTTAGAGCTCAATCCAGTTAAAATCGAATTGTACCTAGCTGCTTATGATGATGAACACGTTGTTGCTTTGTGTCAACTGAGAGGATTTAAGAAAGGCAGTCTAAATGTGAGATATCTAGGACTGCCTCTGATTTCTAGCAGTCTAAGTAATTCTTGGCATTACTTCGACAATGGAAAGCTGGAGCTCAACGCACTTGAGTTATGCAGGAAGATTGCAATTTGAAAAATCTGTGGAATCTACCTCGTTAACTACTGCTGCCAGAAGATTGTCAAAGCAAAAAGAAAGCGAGTGCTCTGCCTTCTTGTGGAGTGGATCCTCCACCAATGCTCATGGAGCAAAGCTGCATGGGATGAGGTTTGGGATTTGAGTAATCTCACGGGCTCTGCAACTCTGCTTGCATCCTGAAGAAGTTTGTGGAGTCTGTTGCTTCAATTTGGATCTTCAAAGCAGCTTGTCGTTTAGACTGCTTGATACTGAATCACTGATTCATTCCTCAAACAATGGCCCATCTTCCGTATCTATTATTTAGTTCAGATTGAGATGGAGGCTGATTAGTTGAATGATCCGAGTGACAAACACGTACGCACAAGATTCAAAATTCACGGAAAGTGGCATGTCCCCTCCTAAGTAAGAGGTTAAATTGGTTTGTCTGGCGCCTCGTGCGGACCTCAACATCCCTTAGACATTAAACACAGAGAAAGTGTTCCCTTCATTTGGGGAAAATAAAGACACAAGGGGAACAAGGGGGGCTAGGCGTGCGGATACCGGCACGTTAAAATAAGGCAGTCCTGTCAGCCTGCAAGGTCTCGGTTGGTGCTTCGGCACCTGCCCTGTGGTGAGGATTTCCTTAACCACCAAGGATCCACGGAGTGACAAACATGTATGCACAAGATGTAAGCACAAGGTTCCTCGTACAATGGCCCATCTTCCTTATCTATTATTTAGTTCAGATTGAGGTGGAGGCCGATCAGTTGAATGATCGAGTGACAAACATGTATGCACAAGATTCAAAATTCACAGAAAGTGGCATGTCCACCTTCAATTGGCGGGGTAAGATGAGAGAGAAAGAGAGAGTGTGTTCTTCCATTGCTCATTTTCTTCAACAGAGGCCATGAGTTTTGGTATGTTGGTCAATACATACTAAGAACAGAGACTGGTAGAATTTTTTTGATAATATAATTATGTCCGCTAAAAAATTGCCTCACTATAAGTAGTTATTTATATTTAATATTTTCTTGTAAATTAACAATTAATATTCCCTATAACTTATATTTTCATTTAATGCCATTTAACTACCTGCATTTGGGAACCTTTATTTCAAATGTCCTATGCACAAATGCTTAGAGTTAATGGTTTCCAAATATTCACGATCCTATTAATCAATTAATCTTTCTCTCACGCTTTTTTCATTATGGTTGTCATACATCTCTTAGTATGTAAAACGTAATATTCAATTAACAATTGTAAGAAGCGAATATAATTGAGATAAGAATAGTAAATTTTGCCTCCAACCAAGATTAACACCAGAGGATCACGTGAAATAGGAGATTGAACATGAATTGGCTTAAATAGAGCGTTGATAATACATCCATGGCAATTTTTTCGCAAAAAATAAAATAAAATTACACGGTATATATATATCTCCCTTCCTTTTTCAATCTCATTGTCATAATGCAATTTACTCGACTCCTTCATCTTCATAGTATGCATAATGCAAGATCAGTGAATAAGATGTTCAAAGACTATTTCAAATTGGCCGATATGAGTGACCAAGAAAAAAAGAAGAAGCTGAGATGTATTTGCTCTCTGTGATTTACCGAACAAGCATGATTCCAAGACTTAATGTGAAGATCGGTGTTTCCACATGTTGCTAAACCAGCTCTTCTCTTCCAGGGGCGATGGGAGCTCCTCTTTAGATTTTCGAAATTTGAGTTTCCTTTTCGGTCATAAATCTTTCAAGGCGGTGAATGTCTTAATCAACATATCCGGCATACCTACTTTCAACATTTATGGCGCAGCCAAATCTCTTTGTGGTGTCATGTCATGGAAGCCGGATATTTCCCACCCGATGACTCATTAGAAGCTAACTCGGAAATCCATCTTAGCCATGCTTAAAGGAACAACTGGATCGGAGTTACCGATGACGGCTAGCGAGGGCTGTTCTCTATCCTTTACTTTTCGGGGCAAATGTTTGTCACCTTGGCTCACAGGGTGCGGCATGCTGTGAAAGATCAAATTTCACACTCAATGGGGTTCATAATCCGGAATTGCTCCTCGGATGCTGAGGATTTTACTATCAGCAAATTATGGATCTGGGATACGGTCATCACACTATGAGATTTAAAATTTATAGCAAAAATCTTTGATCACGAACGCTATGAACAAATTGTTACCACCATATATACAAAATTGAACCCCCCACCCCTCTCTTCCCTCGAGATTAGTCCCTCCCCGCCCACAAAAATTTTCTCCTAAATATATCCGTCACTTCTCATCGTTCCAGGAACTTTCTCCTGTGTCCGACACGAAATTCATCGTCAAAAAATCGTAAAACCCGGCCGGCCTCTCTCGCCGCCCACCTTCACATTGCTTCGTGCTGCCACGAATGCACAATCTCCTCGAGCCCCGACTTCCAATCGCCCCACTGAACCTCCTCAAGGCTCACCCCGCCGTACCCGACCGCCCTGACCTCCACCATCAACAGCGACTCCGCGATCTCCGACACCTCCACCGCCAGAACCGACCCCCCGACCCCCTTCCCCAATCCTATGCTTCCCCCCTTCCTCGTCTCCACGCTAAACCCTAATTTGCTCCCGACGTCCTGGACCTTCTCCGCTATCGCCTCCACCGACGCCCTCGACGTGAATCGCTTCCCCTTCGTGCCACCCGTCGCCTCGAACAGCCCCGACAGGTCCAGCCCCGAGGACAGCGAGATTATGTGGAAGGCATTCATCGTCCCGACCGCTTGGTGTTTAGAACCTTGCATATCGGGCTCGGCGATCGGGGCTTGATGGGACCGGGGCTTCGGATTCAAGGATTTCTTGAACCAGGGAGCATTCATGAGAGTCTCGAGGCTCATTCTTGAATTGGGGTTCGGATCAAGAAGCTGGTGGATTATGTATCTCGCGGGCTTGGAGATCCAATCCGGGAAACTGTAGTCCCTCGTGTGGATTCTCTTGTACATGGCGACGAGGTTGTGGTCGTCGAAGGGCATGAAACCGGCGAGGAGGACGAAGAGGATGACGCCGCAGGACCAGGCGTCGGCCTTGGAGCCATCGTAGCCGCGGCGGCAGACCACCTCCGGGGCGGTGTAGGCCGGGGTCCCGCAGGCCGTGTGGAGGAGCCCGTCCCGGAGCTGCTCCGGAAGTGCCGAGAGGCCGAAGTCAGAGACCTTGAGCGCGCCGGCATCGTCGAGGAGGAGGTTCTGTGGCTTGATGTCGCGGTGGACGACGCCGCTCTGGTGGCAGAAGCGGAGGGCAGAGACGAGCTGCTGGAAGTAGCGCCGGGCCAGGGGCTCGGTCAGGCGGCCCCGGCGGACGATCTTGGAGAAGAGCTCGCCGCCGCCGGCGAGCTCCATGACGAGGTAGATCTTGGTCCGGGTGGCCATCACCTCGTGGATCTTGAGAATGTTGGGGTGGCACTGGAGCCGCCGCATCGCCGCCACCTCCCGGAGTATCTGCGGCTCCATGGCGGACGTCCTGGGCTTCGTCTTGTCGATGATCTTGATGGCCACCGGGGAGCCGTCGGCGAGCGACGAGGCCCGGTACACCTTCGCGAAGCTGCCCCGGCCGAGGAGCTGCCCCATCTGGTACCTCCCCAGGAGCGCCGCCCCCGAATCCTGGCGGCCCAACTTGCCGCCCCCCGGGAGGAGCTCGGAACCCCCGGCCACCGCCGCGGCGGCGCCGCCGGGGGACGGAGGAGGAGGGTGGGTGAGGAGCCGCCACGTCCATGGACCCTTCAAGCGAGAGAAAGGGTGGCCGGCGCCGGAGAGAGAGCGTGCTTTTGCTCGTTGTTATATGTACGGGGAATGATGAGTCACCGGCGGAGGGCGGAGGGGTCTGCGCGAGCCTTTTTATACACGAGCCTACCGGGGGGAGGAGGAGGAGGACGTAGAGGAAGGAGACGACGAAGGCCCAGTTGGTTCGGGTAGGAAGTTACGTGAATGCCCCTGGCCTCCCTTATCGTCTAGTTGTCAGTTGGCTGGTTTATGGTAAATCCGGCTCTCTGATGATGCACTGTTGACTCGACGTGGTAATCCCTTATTTTATTTTATTTTATTTTTTTTAAAAACTCTTTCTGACTGCGTGAAATTGGATGGAAAATTAGATAATATCCAGGTATATTCGGGTTTTAATTCCGCGTAATTACTGGTCTCCCTTCCTCGTTGACTCGTGCCGTTGGTGGGGCTTTTGACCGCCTCGAATTCCCTGATTAAAATTTTCCAGAACCCCCCAAAAAAAAAGAAGAAAAAAAAAGGGAACATATTTACAAAAAAAATCCCTTTTCTTGTGTGCTTTCAAGGCTCGATCTCAATTTGAAATCGAGCTGGCAAAGATGATCAAATCCAAATTGCTCTCAAGTTCTCCATTGTCATCCCCTAGGCACGGTGACTTTGTTTATGTAATTATTGAGGTCATTAGGAAAATGCGACGTTCCATATCGAAAATTCCCTTCCCTCTCTCCTGTTTACGAGTATTCGTCAGTGATTGCGCAATGATGATTCGTTTAATTTACTCTGATCATAGGTTTCGACAAGGATTGCACGATGATCACATTTCGATTCCATAGATAAATTACTCCAGATTGAGCCTTCGGATTGGGAAAAAGATGATAATTATCCCTCTTTCGTAGTTACCATCAGATGATTTTCCATCATGGTATTGCATTTAATTCCATTTCCATAATTAGTCGCATAATCTTCGATTCCACTTTTCATAATTCGAATCCTTACTGCCCCCATTTGTTTCTCCTTCATTTAAATTTAAAAGAAAAAAGACATTTGGATAACTTGTTTATAGCTATATTCTCATTTCGCTAAAATTCTTTCGAGCTTGGTCCGGGCCAATTCGGGCTTTGCTCCGGCTCAAACGAAAATATAATACAGAGTATTCGGTCTGACCTTTATTGTTCTTGGTCCAATTTTTTTTTCCTCGCCCTTCACAATTATACGCTTAATTGACATCACCTGAACTCGTAAAGAAAATATGGACTTTCGAAAAGCTCGTGACCGTGGATCTCACGTGATTTGACGACTCGCATAAAAAGGAAATCAACATAGGTTACATAATTCTTTATTAGGGAATATTCTGTTAACTATTTCACTTGGTGGGGGACATTAGCAGTCCAATTTTGTCGGCAACGCGACTAGAGAGAGAGAGAGGGAGAGAGAGAGAGAGAGAGAGAGAGAGATGAACGGTAGACAATTTCCGAGAAAGCAAGTTGTCGAAAAAGAGCAGGTGCATGAAAAGGAAAGGAACGTGCGACAGAAGACAGCTGCTGAAAGTTACTGCCACTTCTGAAAACATATTCAATGACAGCGACGCCAACGTTACGCAAAATATCCTTAAAATCGGCAGGTCTTCGATAGATTCCCAACGTCTGATGATAGGCTGGCGGCAAGATCGGCGAATCACGTGCCCGCCTCCAAAGGAGGGGGAGGAAATTTCAAGAAAAGGGAAAAGGAAGAAAACACGAGGCTTCTGATGTACCTTCTGTCGTCTTCCCCAGGGATTTTCTCCGCCGAGAAAGAACGAGGAAAGAGACGTTTCGAGGCAGCGTTTGCAGGCTGGTGTGTGAAGGACCGTCGCTTCAGAAGACCGACTGGCCACCACTAGCTCCATTGCGCGCAACATGCGCAAAAGACTTTCCCATCTGTCCAAGTAGCTGCTGCTGCAACTTGGAGGTAGGGTTTCAGGTCGAAGGTCTAAACCCCTCCTCTTCGAGTTTCCGGGAAAGTTCAGCTCGCAGGGGGTTGGTGGCGCCACCTCCATCGCTGCACCAATTGCTTTCGCATGGAGAAACGTGCTGGCGACGCGGTGACTGATTTTCATAAGCTGGATGTGCATATTTAAATGAATGATGTATATATTTAAATGGTTTTAACAAGTACAGAAGTTCTTTTACGTGAAGCTTACGGAAACAATTGAGGTGTGCTGAATTGATGAGGGTGATACCGTGACCTATCACGTTCAAATGTTACAAGGAATGAGAGTTCTCTAATTATATTGATCAATAAACAAAAATTGCTTCATATTGTTTTTTTGGTAAGGAAAATTGCTTCGTATTGTTTATACCAAGTGGGACGAAGAAACTATTTTCTTGGAAACTTAACCTAATAAGTTAGAGTCGCCCTTGTAGAAACTGTCCCCCGAATCGCTCGCGTCCTCGTGTCCTAAACAATTAGCCGAAGATTTTGGAGGGAGCACGTCGGATCTTTCTCCAAAATTTACAATCTGAAAAAGGAGATTTTGTTAACACAAATGATTAACCTTTAGTACACAGGCTAAGTAACTTTTTTTATTCATAATCACAAGCCACCTCCATCATTCTTTAACGGGGTTAGTGATGCTTTTACTAATTAGCTAACATTGTAAATGAATGGCCATAAAATCTAGCTTGGGTTAGAAAATTTACACTCCCAACAAGCAAAAGAGCCATCTTTCGCAAAGAAGTTCTTACACACCTTTCATGATAGAAGCCCATCGTGGGATGCTTCACCTAATTATCAAGTTCACGATATCGATTAAATAATATTAGCACCAAAATTGTGGGACATGGATTTCACTATTCCAATTAATGAATCATTTGGATGTTCAACTCATTCAAGACGGCCCAACCACTCTCTTTCTTTATTTTTTTTCTTTTTATTTTTAACCTTTTGCAAGATAGTGTCTACATCGCAATGGCGACGGAATGAACCATATAAAAATACCCAATGGAAAGACATCAAGGTGTTATTGTCATTGCTTAGCCGTCTTTGAAGAGAAAGAAGTCACTCGAAATGGGAGTTACGAAGCTCGTTCATGTCCCTTTCTTGCCTTCTTTTTTCTCCTCTCGTGTTTTATGTGGAGTTGTCCTCGTGCTTATTTCCGGTGGCTGCAGAAAATACTCCGTTCAGGTACGTCCAAATCCGAGAAGAGAAGTAAAGAAATTGACTACTAATACTACTACTACTACTACTACTATTATTATTATTATTTAAATTTTATGGGAAGTGAAGCACATGCTAATATTATGTGGCTACCAATAACCGGTGAAGGAGTATCGACGCATGAAATTCGAAAGAAGAATTTTCTTTTCCTAGAAGGGGACAATTGAAGACGTGTTGCAACGATTTAAGTACGGCATAAAATAACGTGTTTGAAGTTAGTTCTTTTAAGCGTAAACCCTCTTTGGCTAAATCCTTCTTCACTTAAGCCCGTATAGCAGACAAAAATTATGAGAACCCATCCTCGCGATGCTTGTCGATTAAATTTACATTTTTATTGCTTTCGGAGTTGCTACTTATAGCTAGTCGTATTTGCATTAGAGAAGGAATAAAGACAGGAGGACCATAATAAATTAAGGCTCAATTATTTCGCCGAAAATGAATGGTTTTGAAAATATTTTCTTAAAAATGATCAATTATAGCGCTTATAAAAATAAACGAATGAACAAAAATTTCGCCATCCACGAAATTATTTAGACATGAATTGTTGCCATTAAATAAAAATATTTTTCATTGACTAATTATTTCAAACGATAAATGTGATCTTTTTGAGAAAAATATCTTCCAAATTATTTATTTTCTGTAAAACAAATGGAGCCTAAATGGCATACCATGTATCAAATGCATCATCAAATTTGAGATTTATATATGCAATGTGGATCTTGCGACGACTCTTCTTTTCAAACTTGAGTGGCTTCTACACTAAGCACATTTTAATTATGTATTATTTAGCGCACTATACTTCAAATGTATATAACAATTACGCACGAATCACATGATATTCTGTCACGCTTACCTTCATATTACAATAGACTTTACTATAAACTCATCTTTATTCCTTTCCTTTTCTTGTATCACTTCTTTTCTCTCTATATACTCATATTCCTCGAGCCTCACATGAATCATGATGGACTATATAAGAATCCTCGGTCAAAATTTAGGGTAAACTATATTATCTTTTGATACGCGTATAATGCTTTTCTTCTCCTTTTCCATTTATTTTCTAATTTCTAATGACAAAGCAAATGGGGACGGCCCCGTGGAAAAATCTTCAGCGGCTGTCGCTTTTGGGAGCAAAAGCGACAATCCCACTTATTCGATATTGATGATACATACATTAGAAAGGGCGCACAAGCATAAATCAAAATGCAAAAGTGATGTCCAACTAATATTAGCATAAAAAAAAACGAACTTGGAGGAGGCAGGATTATAATAATTGTGCAGATTATCGCAATTATCGTCCCTTTGTCTACTAGATATTTTTGATTTATTTCTTCTTCTAAATTAATTCCAACGATACACGTAAATTGTCGTGTCCATTTGCATAGAGCACAATTCATAGAATGGGGTGGATAACACTTAAGATTAGCGCGGATGAAGAAGCTGTTATTTGAACACGAGTTTTGTCGCATCCAAAAGAAACCCTAAATTAATTGGAGATTTTGATGCAAAATTCTTTCTAATCATAAATCACCATCAATCTTACTGGGTTTCTCTCGTCTGGTAATGTGTTATAGGCTAATACAATAAGTACAAAATTCAACAAAAAACGTAGATAACTAAGCCCGTCGTTATTAAACAATTTGGGACTTTTTTTGGCATTTTCTGGTTAATTGATATCAATGATACATGTATATCATCCTGTCCATTTGCATAGAGTGCAATTCATAGAATGAGGTAGATAACACTTATAATTATCGCGAATGAATAAGATTTTATTTGAACACGTGATTTGTCGCATCCAAAAGAAACCCTTAATTAATAGGAGATTTTGATGCAAAATTCTTTCTAATCATAAATCACCATCAATCTTACTGGTTTCTCTCGTCTGGTAATGTGTCATAGGCTAACACAATACATACAAAATTCAACCAAAAATGTAGATAACTAAGCCCGTCGTTATTAAACAATTTGGGACTTTTAGTTGGCATTATCTAGTTAGAAGTGCGTATAGTTTTGGTTAGTCTTGCGAGAAAGGCATGATGATGTAGACAATAGAAATGAAACCGTTTTCTTTGCTGAACTCTACTGATCAATTCGATCAAATATGAAAGGTTCTTGTCAAATAGCATTACAAGAAAATTGAGCTCTACCAACGAACCAAATTCATTGGTAAAACCAACAATTTTGTCACTACAGATTTTTGCGACGAGAAAAGCTTTGTCGCCACCTTTTGTCGATCGGTGAAGCTGCGACGGCATAGCTCTTGGCGACGAGTTCATATCGTTGCCATAGCGAGGTGAAAGTAAGATTCATTGCCAAAAGCTTGTCTATAGCAATGAAAAGTGGCGGTGCAAGTGACTAAGACCGGCAACGATATTAGATTATCGTTGTTAAGCCTCAAACTATGAAATATACAGTAGTGTGGGTAAATAGGGGCGTAGAAGAATTTGACCTCGGAAGCTTATGCTCTCATAGTCATGGATATAATTCAGTTGCTTTTCTTGGATCTCTAGCGGTGAAGTTACAATTTTCACTTTATACTTGGTTCAAACAGCAAAATTACAATCTCACTTAGTAGTCGCGGCTCAGTATGTTTAAATCGATGTAAAGAAGTGAGTGCAAAAAAACATGTGTATTATTGTGACAAGATTTGGAAATGAGATTAAATAATTTATTTTTAGATCTACATTAATGTACTTAAGATAAAACATTTTAGTACTTTGTATTATATATAATATCAATACTCTTAAATCTGTAACATGTGGAGAATCAAGCACATTTCGGAAACTATAGGAGGACGAGCAATGATCTCCACACACATTCAGCAGAAATATAGAAATTAAAATTTCACGGCTGATAATTCTGTGTTCTGTAAAATTTAAGGGGGCAAGCTTCAAGCCTCCAACACTTGATATGGGGATTGCAAGAGCACAAAATACAGTTGACTATTTATGAAATTCAAATAAGAACTTTAACGAAAAAAAATTGAGCAAATTAATTTGATAAAACATTTTTTTAACCGATGAGACAAAAACTTCATATTGTCTAAGGGAGTCATCAAACTATTATATCCATGATTAAGATAAAGTGGACATCACAAGAGGTGTATCGCTGAATGTGGTAGTCCAATGATAAAAGAGGCGAACTGTCTTTCACGAGATTACAAATTCGAGTCATGTCGTGAGCGAATGGCCAGCTTGTACCTTGGAAATTTGTTGCCTCATGCGGAGAGATTTACAGGCTTATGGTACATTGCACTCCTTCCAACCCTTATTACCAATAAAAGAAAAAAGAAACCAACAGTTATTTCTCTTTTTTTGTCTTTCACTTTTTTTTTTGTGTCTAATATGAGAGTTTCCTCACTGGAATTTTCCAAGCATGCGAGGACATTGACTCCAAGAAAGATATTCTACCAACGAAATTGCCGGGCTTCGATTCCATTTAGGGCAGTGGCCAATCGGCTCGGGTGGAAACTTTTGAATATTATAAAAGGATATACTAATTTAATTGCTTATAGTATAATAGACAAATTATTACTAAGGAAATTTTGGAAGCACTTTGTGCTTGGAACCATGGGCGGATGTCACATTAAAGAAATGTTCCTGCGTTTAAAATATCTGCAATATAGTATAGTTTTTATCACTATGGTGCAAGTTGCAATAATCATCTATACTATTTTATCGAAGGCTAATCATTTCGACGTGAATGATTGGATGTTCTTGACATGTGGACCAATGACAAAGACACCAATAAGTTGCCAAATAAGCCTTAGTCGGGCCACTAGATATAGAGTGTAAATTTGGGTGTCAACATCACACATGGCTTGTTGGCAAGGAGGGAGACCGTCCGTTGCCTTCGGTAATCTTATCAAGGTCAAGTTTCAATCTTCATACATCATTTGAAAAATCAATTTGATTTGTAGATTGTTTTGATCTATCTCCACTCCCACATAGTTCTTCAAATGATTTTATTCTAATTTGCATGTATAAAAGATTACGAAAAAAATCCTATATCACTTTAGATTTGTATATATTTGCTACTTCATCTATCAACTTTAACTTTTTGATCGATCCCTCCCACAATTGGACTATTGAGTAGAAGAGGAAATTTAATATCTAAGTGATCATGCCCAAGTATTATGAAGAATTCGATGAACATGTCCATCTAATATCATGTGAAATATGGAGCTTTGTAGTTTACAAATAAACTAAGAAAAATTACCGGCGACGTCACGTGTTTTTCACCAGTTGATTGATTGCACCGACTTATTTATGGCTAAGTAAAATCTTCGATAATTGGTTAAATGTGTATGTTAAATTACATTAAGGAAAAGTTGGCTCAAACACTCGCAAGTTACTTGAGGTTGGTCATCACTTTAGGTTTATGCTAAATATCTATAGTAATATTTTTCTCGTTTGAGATTTATAACCTAATATTTTGTGGTAGGCAATGTATCAAGCCAATTCAAAAGGAAGAAAATATGAGAAACTATTGCTATTGCAATAATGCAAGGGTAAACATCATACCTCAGATGACTAACCGTGATTAAGAATAGATCTAACTTTCATGTCCCTCTCCTTTTCGTGCATGAAAAGACATCTTCAATTTAATTGGAGGAATCAAAAATTAATGGCCCCCATTTGGGACAATTAATGCCATTAATTGTCACAAATTGTGGGATAGAGTCACTTTCCTAAATCAGCAAGCAACATTTGATTCCCACTTAAATCTAGTGTCAATAAAGTAAATAGTCAGTCTCTATTTAAACATTGTTGGAAATGACTTTTGCTTCTGTTTAAAGGTCAAGTAGAGATCTTCCTTGTCACTATACCCAAAAGGAAAAGTATATAGTCCTTGTCAGCATGATTAAATGTGCGAATCTCTATTGAAGCATTATTCGAAATCCTTGGAGTTCAAGTTGAGTAAAGTGCTTTATGTGGCTACACATTACGATACTTTATGTTTTTCTCTGTATTTCTGAGACCTGATTTTTTTGTATGTATGATGAATATGGATAGAAGTGATTATTTCAAAGTGATGAAAAGCGAACTTCAATTTAATCATCATCCCTCATATGAATTAAGATAACGAAAGTGAATGAAAATGATTAGACTGTATTTGATCATTTGGAGAAGAATTAGATTTGAGTAGGATAAAGATTTTTGGGGGCTCATGATAAACTATCTTCTATTTGGTAGAACACAAGATGTCACAATAAACATAGTAGTGGTCAGTCCAATGACAAAAACAGGGATCGAGAACTTGAGAATCTAATCGTGCTGACCACTACAAGCCCCTGCTGTCGCAGTGGTTAGCCCAACGACTAGTTGCGTCCATCACAATTGTTGCTTGAGACCCCCACAACTAATATAGGGAGCCAAATCAAGATCTAGGTCTTGATGTGAACTTGACCTACACATACGACTGCCATCACAGTGGCCACCTCTCAACTGCGACCACCATCATGGGGTCGCATGTCAAGGGCAACCACTTTGACAGTGGCCTCATGTGTCAACATGGCGGTCGACCACCGAGACGACTTTGAAAGTGGGGACAAAACTAGGGCGAGGCACCAAGAAATGACTGCAGCAACAGGGTCGCAGACGGTGTGACCAAAGCACTTTGATCGCCAACGGCGCCATTGCCCTTCTGTTTATTTTTTTTGAGGTTATTTTAATCTATCCATGTGGTATTATTTTATCCCATCCCAAGTGCATGGATAGGTTATCCGATATTTTATCCGGACTTATCCGAGCTTATCCAACTATAAGTGTGCATCCAAACGCCGGATAGATAATGTCTATACTATTTGGCTCTTTATCCAGGCAACTAAACACGGTCTTAGTATTTTGCATAAGGCTATAATGTTCAAAAAGGTTTCCAATTGACGCAAACAAGAAAAGATCAGAATTTGTGAGATTGTTTGGGCTGGGCTTGGCCAACTGTTTACATGTACCTATGCATTTGAAAAAGCTCGTCCTGAAGAAGTCTTGGCCCACCTATGTACATGAATCTACATTGCATATCATGGTTTAAATAGATTGATTTTGTTAATAGAAAGCAGGCATTGGCAGTAAACCTAGCACAATAAATGTGATACAATGGCACCCAAAAATATCAAGAATGTTCGCTGCTTATTTCAGCTGATGACCCAAAATAAAATATTTGTGGGCGCAATAAGATTTTGTATTCTAGGTTGATGTGTGCATGTTCTTCTCAGAGGCTGAAACAACATAAAATGCTTGATAATCATCTATAAAGAAAAAAATGAAATGCATAATTGTGATGGTAGATATTGACTTTTTCATAGCATTTTTCCCGATCATTTGAAAATCTCAAGTCATTTAGAGACCATTGGGATGATCTTGCTCTACCACCTAGCCCAGCTGAGTACCCATAAGTCAAGCCCACGAAGGTTTTAGCAGCCACTTCTTGTCCTTTGCACGATGGAAAGGGATAATGACACAAACAAGCATTGAACTCTAGCCCAATGTGTAATTTGATTCCTAAACTTTTAATTTATTCAATGTAGTCCCTGAACTTTAGGTTAATGTTTAATTTGATCCTTGAACTTTCAATTTGTTCAATGTCATCACTGAATTTTTGGTACTCATTCAATTCAGTCCTTGAACTATATGAAAATGTTCAATACAATTATTTCCATCAATTCAAGTTCAGGGACTATATTGAACATTTTCATATAGTTCAGAGATTATATTGAACATTTTCATATAGTTCAGGAACTGAATTGAACATGCACCAAAAGTTCAAGGACGACATTGAACAAATTGAAAGTTCAAGGGCCAAATTGAACATTAGCCTAAAGTTCAGGGTCTACATTGAACAAATTAAAATTTCAAGGATCAAATTGCACATTGGGCCAAAGTTTGTCACGCCCCACTTCCCTGGTGCGCCACATCCCTGAACATGTCCCACGCAAAACCCAACACAGAGAATTAAAGCACATGCGGAAGCGATTAAAACCACCCGTACATAGATAAACGTATAACCCTGGGTAACCACAGAAATCATCACTTGTAGTAGTGAATCATTTACAATATTCATATACAACCCAACTACCAAAAATCAAAAACGGTTCAAAGCCACTCGACAAAAAGAGATAAGTGGCTCGTGGCTCGGTAGCCGGGGCTTCTCCCAAAAATGCATCAAGACACCCGTCATCCTCAAGGCCGGGGATCAAAAATAGGTTTTACAACAACCGTTAAATCTCGTGAACATTCCCTAAACCTTAACATGCACCTCCCCAAGTACTAGACAAATTAAAATTTAATCTCACTAGGTTATGTTTTTTTTATGCTAGTGCTCGCACAAATCAATGCATTAACGGATTGCACACTTATGTCATTCTCCCCATGGAAAAAAATTGGAATGTTTATATTCTCTGAGTATGATATCAAAAGAAAAGGCAAACCCGCTTAAACGCGTCGAGGCAAATTAGATCACAATGCACAAATTATAAAATGAAATGCTTGGCCAATGCTTGAGATGCACATCCATGACATAATCACACTTGGGCACTCATAAATTTTCAAATGAGCATTTAGTTCAATGAATCACAAACCCAAGAAATCAAATCATCCAAAGAGTCATGGCATAGCATATAAAACACCCAATTGATCAAAAATTTATGTACGCCCGCCAAGCTAATCCATTCCTAGTCCCGCTTAGACATGCTCATCAATTCAACCACAATCAAGAATTGAATCAATTACACAAACCAATCAATTCCGAATCGCTCTTAAACCTCAAATAACGGAAATTTAGTCCCGGAGTTTAATTTCTAGGCCAATAATTATCGGGGCCACAATCCCCAATTATCATTCTAATTGGCCACCATCAAATTACAGAACAAAACTCTAAACCGACCAGCCCATTTATCGGGCTACTAAACCTCCATTAATTAATCAGAAAATAGAAAGACCTCAATCATATAATTTTAAAGGAGTGTAAAAAATATGAAGAACAGCGTACAAAGTACATGGGTTAATATAATGTGTTAAATACAATAGAGGGGCAGGAATAATTCTTCACGTCATAACGTCGTTCAAAGACATGGGTTTTTATGTGAACCTACAAGCATTGGATGGGCCTTATTATAATCAATCTTGGCAGGAAGTTTGGGCAACAAGTTTGAAATGTGCGGAAGCCTATGACTAAACGATTTCAAAATCCCCTTTTGCAATTCATGTTAACTTTTGTATGATTATATCTGTTGAGAGTTGACTGGTTGACTGTCCAATGGTTGTGTCTTCAAATTTTAAAAATAAGAACCCGAGAGTGATCCCCAGGAAATTTTATTATAAAGCGCTAAAATACTGCTTTTATAGTTCCCAAAAATGGGCCAAATCCGGTGAAGGACTGTTTATCATTCTCCCCACTGGAAAATTATTGGAATGTTTATATTCTTGAGTATGATATCAAAAGAAAAGGCAAATGCTCTGATGATCCAAATATGAGTCTTGAGCAAGAAATATAAACACGCTTAACATACGAGCATCTATGAAAGGTTTTAAGAATTGCCAAGCTTGGAGTCTATAGATAAAACGCTTCGTGGAGGCTACGGATTGAGAAGCACAGTAACGGATGCGGAGTTTTAACTTGAAAGGGGCCGAATTAAGGAATTCAGCAAAATCTAAGTTTAGGAGGATCGAAATAGAAAGACCTCACATGATAATTTTAAAGGAGTGTAAAAAAATATGAAGAACAGCGTACAAAGTACATGGGTTAATATAATGTGTTAAATACAATAGAGGGGCAGGAATAATTCTTCACGTCATAACGTCGTTCAAAGACATGGGTTTTTATGTGAACCTACAAGCATTGGATGGGCCTTATTATAATCAATCTTGGCAGGAAGTTTGGGCAACAAGTTTGAAATGTGCGGAAGCCTATGACTAAACGATTTCAAAATCCCCTTTTGCAATTCATGTTAACTTTTTGTATGATTATATCTGTTGAGAGTTGACTGGTTGACTGTCCAATGGTTGTGTCCATTAGATGTGACCACGGTTCCCAGGAAAAACCTAAAATCGGAGACCGGTGAGGACCTATCGAGTTTTAGGTTTCATGCTTCAAAAATCGAAGAACATATTTTGAAGGATATATTCCAAATTTTAGATAAGTGGAACTTGAAACAAGTTTTTGTGTTTTTCTTAGTCTATGTCTTCACGTGATCCTGTGGTATTGCATGACATTCAATAATGAATATATAATCCGGAATCACTAATATGAGTTTTCATTTTATGATTGAGATTTTTACTTTATTCATAGTTTATATTATTTGTGTGTCTAAATATAAGTTGTGGTCAGTGAATTATAGCTCAAGTGATGGTTATTAAAGTAATGATTCACTGCAATCGTTCAATTAATACTGTAGGTGGAACCTGGATAGACCCTAAAATAGATCATGAACCTGTGATAAGGTAGGCTTCAATTTTCATGTGGAACCTAGAACTGTTTATTACTAGTGTCCACTGAATTATTCTAACCTTATATAATGTATTTCTGCATTCAAATGTTGTATATAAACGTATTCCTTCATTTAGATGTTGTTCCCTCTTTCCTGTATGTTTACTTTGAGAGAGTTTTGGGAGGCTGACTTATATCTTGGGAGTTATTTTCTTGCATCTAATGGTTGAGGGAAAATTATCCAAGAAATTATAAATCTATTACATTTTTACTAATTCAGTCCTAAACCTTTCAATTTTGCTAATAAAGTGCGAAACATTTTCACGTTTTACCAATTAAATCCATCTAATCAGTTGGAAATCGCTGACATTGACTCCAGTAGTATCACGTAGGATGGTCGGTGACGACCTAGGCAATTCTTTATAAATTTTATAAATTTTTTATTCTCTTTCTTTTTCTTTCTTTCTGTTTCTATTTTTCCCTTCAAGTCTAGAGAGGGTCACGCCAACCCTCGGTAGTCACAGGCAAGGGCCACGGCACTGGGGAAAAGTGTCAAAAAAGTTTTAAACTTTTTGCATTAGTATCAATTTAGTCATAAATCTTTTTTTATGCCAATTCAATCCTAAACCTTTTACATTAGTGCCAATTGAGTCTTAAACCTTTTTTTGGTGTCAATTCAGTTCTAAATCTTGTGCATTAATATCAATTCAGTCCTAAACTTTTTACATTGATACCAATTCAATCCTAAACATTTTGTATTTGTGTCAATTTAGTCATTCGACACGTGCATTTGATCCGGTTCTTGAATTAGACCGGATCGGATCGAGAACCGCTCACCCCTAGCCACTCGTGCATGTGAACCAAGAAGTCCCAGCTGTTCTGTGGCTACAAATTGGCAAAACTTTTGTGGGTTGGAGGCCGGAAGTCATGTGCATTAAATAGAGGGTTATGGTGAAAAAGCTTTGCTTATCGGGCTGATCAAAAGATGATGCTGAGAAGTACACGCATTCGTTCGACAGAGGATCCATTTATATACTTATTTTAATTGGTTAGTCCTTTATTTAGACATTTATTGCTTTGGGAAGAGCTCAATTTCCAGTTTGTTTTCTCTCGTTTATTGTCTGTCTGGTCACTGAGTGAGAAATGACTTTGCTGCTGCGAAGTCAAAGGCCAGCTGGGGTTGTCCCCGAATTGAATTTCTCGTACCTGTCACCAGCCATGCACGCACGGGTATGACGTGAGAACTTTGTCTTTTTTGGTCAGCCCGTTTTTGGACGCATGTCATATTCGTGTACTGAATCGCAAATAATTAATTTTGCTTCCCAAACTAGCTTGTGTCCTACCACTTAAGAAATGCTAACGATCCTGAAACATTATCTCCAATGTTTAGCTATTGACTTTTACTTATTTCAATGAATCTTGCTAAAACACTCAAGTGAAATTTAGTGGAGAAGCTAATATTTCTAGCATTGCTCGTCGGAGTAGTCAGGCTTATCAAGCAAATGCGATTGGGGTGTATTTCGTGTATGAAATGCAGCGGTCATTAATAAATCATGATATTATTTAAGATAAGTGTTGTTTACACCAAAACAACATATTGAAAAACCTTTTTGTCTCTCCTCCAACCCCTTTCTCACTCTTTTTGCACTCAACGCGACCTTGCCGTTGCCTTCACCCCCATCGTTTTCATTGTGGCTACTTCATCGTTACTATTACCTTCATCGTTGCTCTAGGTCGGCATCACCTTTGTTGCTTGCCATCGGCAACTACAAATTGACCTCAATCTAGGGTCTCTAGAGGGCCAAGAACTTTGTTCCATGACCTTTATGGAGAGAGAGAGAGAGATTGAATTGGCCGCTGTGTAATAGCTTTAAGATTTATTTAGTAGTTTTCTCAAAAAAATTTTCGTTCTTGATGGCTCAGGTCACTAAACTTGCCAGAGCATGTAGATAGGTCCTCCAAGTTACATCCCAAATCGAACCACGTTTTCATAGATACATCTAAATTGCATGCACTTCACCCGAAATATTCACAAAAAACAACCACATTCAATTTCATAAAGCACATAACAAATATCCACGATGGTCTTGCAGCCCAAATCTTATACAAACCCAACGCAAAACCCAAATCCAATTTCATACACAACATGAAAGTGATGGCTTGGATATAAATATCACGCGAATGCGTAGTGCACATGCACCCACTTGTTGTGTTAATTAGCAGTTGCGCACTAATCCGCTGGGGACACTTTCGTGTCTAAGTAGGCATTAACCAGCTTCCCCATTGATGAGAAGTGGGAGGATCATGGCTGGTTCACATTGATCTCTCCTCCCTTCTTGGAGTAGGAACTAAAGATGGAGGGGGCTTTAGAGACTCGTTTGCGTAATTAATTCTCTAAACCATTAGGCCATCAACATCATTTGAGCGAAATTTTTTCTTCGCCAAAGATATTAACTTGGACGTGGATTCTCTAAATTTAAATGACTTGCGTCTTAAATTTACATTCTTAAGAGATTGTCACTCCGCCAAAAAAGTCATTGGACTGCGACGCCCCCCGGCCTCAGGTTAGGGCTCACTGGCCTCGCGTTAGAGCTTGCAACGTCAGGTCATAAGCTGCAAGCTCAGATCCAACTTCGTTGGCCTCGCCAATTGCGGCGGTCGCAACCACCATGAACCCCTTTGCCTCTTTGATAGAGGGAGCGACGAAGAAACCGTGACAAGTGCGAGATCCATCAAGGATGACTCGCGGGGGGCTGAATGGTGCAACAATGGGAGGGCTGTGACGGCAAATTGGCAACGGAGGTGGGGTGCGATGACAGAGGCCGATGGGCGGTGGAGAGAGAAAGACAGGACATAACACTAATCTTCATGTTTAGAATTTTCGACGTGAATTCTGAAAGAAAAAATAATTAGGAGCGATTTGATGGTTCTGATGTAATTCCTAACTAGAAAGGACTTCAACCCATTATGAACTGAGTTAATTGCCCATATAATTTGGTTCAGGTCACATTCATAAAGGAGGGAACCACATGAGATGCGTATCAAGGGAAAAAGAAAAAATAATCTTTTGACTAATCTCTTTTCTAACAAGCATTTTTTTTTCACTTTTCAAGTACACTAGACGTCCATTGTGGTGCAAGAAAGTTTTCTCACTTTAAATTTAAACCCATAACAACGCCAGTATATCAAAAACCCTAATTCTAATTCATTGTTGATGGGATTGTATCGAGTGACCTCTCGTAATAACAATGATATTTACATTCAAGAACTCACATTTGTTCACGGGAAATAAGGTGTGCAAATTAGTTGCGTCCTAATTTTTCATTTTGGAGTAATTTGGCAGTACATAATCTAAACATTAACATGCGTTGTTTTAGGAGATGTTGTGCAGACGTTACATATGAGTTGTCCAATAAACGGTTTGGTCTAATTCGAGCCATCAAATTCAACTGCACAAAAAAGAATCGCTAGATATGTGAATCCACTCCCTTCCTTTTCTAATCCTTTACACCTCTCACATGGCCTTTGTCTAATGCTGCGTAGCCACGGACCATAGAATGACGCACGGTTTTCAACGTTAGAAATCTAGTCTAAGACTCAATTGAACTTTTTTTTTTTTTTTTGGCAAAATACTAAAGGTTTAATTGATCAAAACAATATCCGAGGCGTGAATCGATCCATGGCCGAAATGTTAAGATTTGATTCATACACTTTTCCCCTCACCTAAACCTAAGTGTGCAATCTTGTCCCACGACTGTGACCCACGAGCACATGATGGATGTGGGGAGGAGAGGCATCATCGCCATGGTTTACGTGATCGAACTTCTAATCTCCTGCAATTTCGATGGGGGTGGTAATCATGCATCGTTCAACAACACATCAACCCCAACCAACGCGTACTGACCAGTACCGATGCGACACGTGGACCAGCTGCCCCTCTTGCACGAAATTATTACGCATCGGCTTACGCGCCTGGATGTCAAAACGGTGATGACGTGGCGGTCCGGTGGTCAAACCCGCTGTCTCCCCAGGTTGTCAAACTGTTCAGTATTCAATGCCCCACTGCTTATCTAACAAATTAATTGTCCGTTGAAGTAGTTGCACCCTCCCTCTCAAATATACTTTACTTTTGTGAATTACTTGACAATAAAAAAAAATTATATGAGAGTTTACTATGAAATTGGAAAATGTTAATAAGGTGCCCCAAGGCAAATGATAACGATCTTTAAGTGCACTTTTGAAATTTACATTTTTATATTTGAAGTAGGAAATTTCTTGATATGTGTTTGTTTCAAATTATCCAAATGTCTGGATATGGGTTTTATCGTTTGCAACGGTCATAATTAGTGCCCTTGAAGAACTTGTTAACAAAACTTGTTATTATTTTTATACAGGTCTATCAAAATATAATTTTAATAAGTAGCTGATATAGTTACAATATAAAATTAATTTCTTGCTTTGCTCTAATAATTATCAAGTTTCAAGCTGGTATGTCCGAGTTAGAAGTTTCGAATCCGATTTCTTGTATGTCCCTTTCACCCACCTATGAACTTCATTCTTTACATGCAACTTGGATTTTAAAATCCTTGATCTCTAGGTCTTAGAATTTAGGATCACACTTTTGACCTTTATCGTTAAATCGATTTTCACATGAAAAGAAGTGTTTTATAATATCAATATATTCCAATGCAAATCCGGTTGCTGAGAAATTTTTTGGAGCATTCAAATAAGCTGAAACATGGGCAGCAACCCCAGGAGAAGGGAGTTTGATGAAGATTTACGTTCGCGTTTTCAAGAAGATATCGAGATGTGATGGATATTTTAGAATAGATATTTAAATATAGTTTTGATATCATTGCCCAGAATATTGAGTTTAGGGAATTTTTATTTGAAAAAAGGGCTTTTGATTTGCTACTATTTCGAAGAATTAGGGATTCGATAGTTTGTCCTTTTTAGGGCACAGTTTTCTCTATTATAAATAAGTGCCATATATCAACAATGGATAGCTTCTTCATCATTAATCAATATCCATTCGAGAGAGAACTCTTTCTTGTGTTTGCGAATTTAGTTTTCTTCTAAATTAGTATTTCCTACATTTTCACCGTGTCACGTTCCTCTCGTCATATTTTGAGAGAAACTATACCGGTAGACAACAATTTCAGGAGGTACATAGGTTTTCAGCCCATGACAGCCTCCTTATTTAGGGTCCTCTTGTAATGGAAACACATCACAACCTCATTTATCGATAGAATTCTCAATCCGATTTCCCACACTTTTTATAATTTTTTCCAGTTTCCTTCTTCATATGCATTGTTTCTCAATGACACTTGACCCGCGGAGCTTGCTAGCATATATTCGAATCCACATCATCAAATCGATTCTCTCGCGAGAGGAAATGTTGAGATATAGAAAACCGTTTTTTACTTCCTAATCCAATAGCTAAAACTTTTGAAGCAAACCATTATTCCCTATGATCACAAATGGTACATTTTCCACCTAACCAACGTGGGGCCGTGGTCATCCAACCGTCGCCACAACTAGCTGGACACACGTACCAAATTACAAAGGTACAACTTCTCATCTCTGAACAGGGGTTTGACCTAAATCGATCTCAGCAATACGCGTATCATAACTCCTATACGCTTCCCACGCACTCTATTTAAAGCCACCCCAAACGCTCCCTATCTGCCCCATGCATTGCTAAGACTCTCTTCTCTCTCTCCCTCTCTCTCTCTCTCTCTCTCTCTCTCTGCCATTTCCCTCCGTTTGCTTTCGAGACACCAAGTTATCGTCCTTTGTGATTCTTCAGGAAACCCCTCTGAAGAAGACACACAGGAAACCCCCCGAAGCTACAAAAATCTTGTCTGTTCCGCAGAAATGGCCGACCCACAAGAACAGATCAGTCGGCAAAACCCAGATCAGACGGTCCCCGTCTCAGTCGAACCTCGAAGCCAAGACTCGAACAGACCATCGAAGCACAAACTCCCAAACTTCCTCTTGTCAGTGAAGCTCAAGTACGTGAAGCTCGGCTACCACTACCTCATCTCCAAAGCCATGTATCTACTCCTCGTGCCACTCCTCGGCATCTCTACCGCCCACCTCTCGACCCTCACGGCCCGAGACGCGGCCCAGCTCTGGGACCAACTCAGGTTCAACCTCGTCACCGTCGTGCTCTGCTCGACCCTCATGGTGTTCCTGGTCACTCTCTACTTTATGACCCGACCCAGAAAGGTCTACCTCGTCGACTTCGCCTGCTACAAGCCCGACCCGGCCCGGATATGCACCCGCGAGACCTTCATGGAGCGCTCGGAGCTCACGACCGCCTTCACCGAGGAGAACCTCGCTTTCCAGCGGCGGATCCTTGAGCGGTCGGGGCTTGGGCAGCGGACGTACCTACCCGAGGCCGTGCTCCGGATCCCACCGAACCCGTGCATGTCGGAGGCGCGGGCGGAGGCCGAGGCCGTCATGTTCGGGGCCGTCGACCAGCTGCTGGCCAAGACCGGGGTCAAGGCTAAGGACATAGGGATTCTCGTCGTGAACTGTAGCCTGTTCAACCCGACGCCATCCCTGTCGGCGATGATCGTGAACCACTACAAGCTCAGAGGGAATGTGTTGAGCTACAATCTCGGTGGGATGGGTTGCAGCGCTGGATTGATTTCTATCGACCTTGCTAAGCAGTTATTACAGGTTTGGTTTCTTTTTTCCTCTCTCTCTTTTTTCTATTCTTCAAAGAATAAGTTTGATAATAGGAACTTTTATGAAGAACACCCTCAGTGTTATCCAAGCAAACAAGGAATGAAAACTTTCATTTACGAACGAAATGCTGAATATAAATTGGGTTATAGGAATTTTATTAGGTTCACTAGTGAATAGCAGGCCATTTTACGTTGATAGTGTGTCATGTAATTTAAAAAAATTTCATAAAAAATTAGAATCATGACCAAAAAAAGCTAACTTTATTTAGGTTGTGCAGACAATGAAACTTAGGTATTTTATTTCCCTAGTTTACGCTGTGGTTGGTTGGGAAGTGGGAGTTAGTCAATCCAAGATTTATTATGCCACAGAATATAGGTCACCGGATTTAGGAAAGAGAGAGTTCTTGTCCTGTTGACTTGCCCTCAGCATTAAATTCACGAGATTTATGGCTTAGGGCGCACCTACCTTACAGTGAGCTAGAGCCTTAAATTGATCGTCAACTCCCAACTGTATCTGTTCCTACCTACATATATATCGAGAAATGCAATAAGCAGGACAGTAATAAAGCCAATGGTATATTGGCTTAGTTAGATTTGAGATAGGACCTTTCGAATTTATGAATTCGATATATGACGACGGATTTGAACATAAGCTTTGTACATTCTAGGTTTTCTTACTACGGAAATTTAATTTTGGTCTTATGAAAATGAAACCCCGGCCTATTCTTATTACTTCTCTTATGAATCAATCACTAGGTACAACCTAACTCCTACGCCCTAGTGGTGAGCATGGAGAACATCACCCTGAACTGGTACTTCGGCAATGACCGGTCGATGCTTGTCTCGAACTGCCTCTTCCGGATGGGCGGTGCAGCGATCCTCCTCTCCAATCGGTCCTCTGACCGCCGCCGCTCCAAGTACCAGCTCATCCACACCGTGCGCACCCACAAAGGCTCGGATGACAAGAGCTATTGCTGCGTGTTTCAGCAAGAGGACGAGAAGAAGAAGATTGGCGTGTCGCTCTCCAAGGACTTGATGGCGGTTGCCGGGGAAGCCCTGAAGACCAACATCACAACCCTTGGCCCGTTAGTGCTCCCAATGTCTGAGCAACTCTTGTTCTTCACGACCTTGGTCGCGAGGAAGGTGTTCAAGATGAAAATTAGGCCGTACATTCCCGACTTCAAGCTGGCCTTCGAGCATTTTTGCATCCACGCTGGAGGCCGAGCTGTTCTCGACGAGATAGAGAAGAACCTCGAGCTTACCGATTGGCACATGGAGCCATCACGAATGACTCTATACCGATTTGGGAACACATCGAGTAGCTCATTGTGGTACGAATTGGCCTACTCAGAGGCCAAAGGAAGGATTAGGAAAGGTGATAGGACATGGCAAATTGCTTTCGGGTCCGGATTCAAGTGCAACAGCGCAGTTTGGCGGGCATTGAGGACTGTCGATCCGGCGAAGGAGAAGAACCCATGGATGGACGAGATTCACGAGTTCCCTGTCCATGTTCCAAAAGCGGTGTCCATCGGATATACCGCGAAATAAGCATTCAGTCGGGATTTTGCCAATATAGGCAAGGTTGACCCGGAAGGATACGTGAACATTAGTTATCCTGTTGCCTTGTGTTCATGCACAAGCATCATTCCAAATCTACTCAAGATTAAACTATTTATTCGCTTGGAATCGATTCCTGGAAGAAGTGTGCAATTAGCTTTGTAATTGTCCATATGACCGGTCAAAGCAGGTTTTTTTATAGCTGGATTAGTTGAAGAAACTATTGTGTAGTTCACCTATATTGAATAGTTAAATTGAGACTTCGAACTTTATATTCCATGCAGACTTTTAGGTGTTACTACCTCTTGTTGCGACCTTTCTCAAGATGAACCACGTAAAAGAAAACTAATGTGTATTAAGTCTAGAGATTTATATAGCACAAATTTTTTCAAGCCCATATTGACTTTCGGATTTTAATTTAATCAATTTAAACATGTGATTCAATTTATCCATGAGTCGCTACTAATCTATTACGAGTTGATTTAAAAGAAAGTAAAGTGTTGTTGCGAACATGAATTAATTTAAATAACAGGACTATGTGAATTCCATGAACATGCATTAATGAACTAACATGAAATTTAAATGACATGTATGCTATGCAACCCATATGCAATACTAATGAAATGAAAGTATGATTAATCATGAAATAAACCCTATTATTTAACTACACGTGAGACTATTTTTTGTGTTTTCTTTTTAATAGTTGAAAGACTAAACTCTAGGACACTAAACATGACCAAAGTGACTTTGATTAAAAGACAATTAATGATGCAACCTTAGTTATTTTTTTTAGGGTAAGGTTACCTTAGCTATTTTTTATTTTTATTTTTATTTTTTGGTGACCAAGGATCCACCACCATTCCCCGGGGATAAGACCGCACAGGTGATCGGGGCGCCTATACCTTGGGGGAGACTAGCCCAGCAACCTACCGCCAGGGCTCCCCACTTAAATTACGGAACCAAGTGGGAATTCGAACCCAGAAACTCTAAGGAAGGAAGGAAAGTGCCCACCAACTCGGCCATGTGCAGGTGGGTTACCTTAGTTATTTTTGGTATTTTCTTTTTATAAGAATTAAACTATATGATATGCATGACATGCAATTATTAATTTACATGATGTTATCATTAAAATATTGACCCTAAAACGTGCGGCTTACTAAATGATGCGCACTACGTGACATGCACATTATAAGACCCATTATTTCTATACCTAAATGCAATCTATATGGTTTGAATGACATTTTACTTATATGAATTCTTAAAATTAACATGCATTGCCCTACTGAGTTATGAACGTGCCTTAAGTTCTAAGCATGCATGTGACATATTATATGTAATATATACATGATATTAATAAATTTCACGATGCATTGAAATATGGCTTTTTTTTTCCATAATTTGTTTATATGATTTAATGACAAATTATTTTAAGCAAGCTCAGTTTATCTAATCAATCACGCTTAAAAAACATATGCGATAAACCACCTATCATGCATGAGGTAATAGAACCTCATGAAAGACCCAGAGCAACTATAACAAGAAATTACCATACCAAGGTTGCTTGGCTTTAAGCATGGTGAAGACATTGCAATTACCACGCGAAACAATATAACCGAAACTTGATGTGCCCAGAGAAGTGAGTGACCATGAATAATCAAGACAGGAAACATGTTTCGCGTGTAAAAGGGAAGTCTCAATATTCCAACATGCAAATCTTAAAATAAGCACAAAATTAGCCAAGAACAAATTGACCTAATAACCTCTCTTGATTTTAAAGTTCCAACATGCAAATCTCAACGTCACTTCCATTGAATTGAGGAATCAGACCACGGCAAAATCAACGCATGGAATTCAACTAGTTTAAGAATTGAAATCCAGGAGTTTGATCAAAAAATAATTCAAGATAATGACTCCATTTATTTCACAGAAAATGAATCGTTTAAAAAACATTTTTTTAATACTTGTATTGCTTATAAATTTGAATGAATGAAAAATATTTTCATTTTTATGAAGACATATAGACGTAAATTTTTGCCGATATATATTGACTAATTATTTCAAGCAATCTTAGCGATTAGTTATAGGAAAAGTTTTCCAAATCATTCACATTTTTCGCGAAACAAGCATAGTCAAAGTACTATTTATTCTTCCAGCACAACCACGGATTGATGATGATTGCATGAGTTCGCCCAGCAGCGACGAAGGTGTTCAACGATTCAGCAATGATAGTCGTAAGATGGTCATCGCGCTACGATTCAGTAAGAGCGGCAACTCGGCTTTGGACCGCGAAAGGTGATAACTTGGCACGCTCGAGAGCTGCTGGTTTCATCGAGGACTGGCAGGCTGCCGTGGTTTGTGCTCGGTGATTGCCTTACGGAGGACTCCTTGAACATAAATCGATGATGGTGCGACTGGAAATCATAGAATGTTGCAGAGAAGAAAATCTGAAATCAGTGGATGAATTTTCGCTATTGAGAATGATTCCTCGTCGTCTTCCTTTTTGCAAAGTGTGCCTCCGCCATTGTGTATCGTGTGTATTTTGCAGTTAATATCTATTTTTTTTGGGGTGGACGATTCCTCTCCTGCGTCTCTTTCTTTGCTTCTTTTCAATGTGTGCCTTGTATCGTATTGGGTTGTGAAATATTAGAGAAAGAGAGAGTGGGAGACCTCATAAGATCTGGGAATCCGCACGTATTTTGGTTCTACCATTGTGGCCATGTTTTCCTTTTTTAATGTTTCTTTATTTGGCCGGGAATATCACTCTTATATGGCCAATTATGATCTTGTCTTGTTTTCTCTTTTTTTCGTATTCCATCTTTGGCCACCGTCTCTCTCTCTCTCTCTCTCTCTCTCTCTCTCTCTCTCTCCCCCCTTTGTGCAATGGTCTATCTCATGCTTTTATGTGCCCAAGTTCTTCTTTTTCTTTCAATCGTTTCTTTCCTATTCGAGATTGATTAGATGTTACTCTTACCCTATTAAATCATAGAATATGATCAAATATATATACCCTTTTATGTATTTTGTGAACCCTTGCTCCTTAAGTTACTTTCCAAATTTTGAATACTACCCATGTGTCACGGGCCGATCGATCTCGCGTTCCCTAACCCGTGCGGCCTTAGGAATTTCTTCCCAAGTCAGCCTTCCCCACACTCAACTCACAAGAACTTTTAGAGAGAGAAACTCTAGAGAGAGAAGCTCTGGATTTCTATTGCTTCTTGAAAGTATGAGATGATACAATGAGGGGGAGGAGACCCCTTCTTATACAAGTACCGGACTAACCGTATCCGTAGATCTCTCCTCGATCTAACGGTGGAGATCGTATCTCCCCAACTACCCAACTACCTCATTAATTACAGAGGCTTACAATTAATGTATTTCCCGCCCCCAGGAGTATTCTAGAACACATCAAGAAAACCCTAGTACTTAGAACACTCGGGACTTGCTTTCTCGTTCAATGCTCGGTCACGGTCCATCGTCCAGGAAACCTCATGAACGATCCAATTCTTCGGGCCGTGACATTCTCCCCCACCTATTCGGGCGACGCCCCTAAATCGCGTCTTTGGCGTGGAAAGTATTGATATGCTTTTGAATTGCCAAAGAAACTTCCTCGAGCTCCCAACTTGCTTCACTCTCGGGAAGACCCTTCCATCGGATTAAAGTATTCCCGCTTGGCGCCGCGATATCTCTTCCATTGTGACTCGATCCGCCATGATGAAGTCGGCGTCTCGATCATAGGAGGTTTTTGCTCAAAGCGGTGCCCGTTCGCGACTCCCCTCGATCCGGGTCCTCCTCGTCTACATGGAAAGGTTTAAGCATACTCACATGGAATACGGATGTACCTTGAGTTTTGGTGGTAGTTCCGGTTTGTATGCGACCTTTCCAACCCGATGTAACACTTCGGAATGGCCCTCGTAGCGGCGTATAAGTCCTTTATGGGCGTCCTTGTACCGAAGAACCAAGTGTAGCTTGGCCAACACCAAGTCCCGGCTTGGAACTCCCGTGCCGTCGCTTCTTATCGGCCCACTTCTTCATGCGTTTGAGGCCTTGTGTGAACATGTTAGGTACCAAGTCCGCTTGCTCATGCCACTCCTTGGCGAACTTGAAAGCGGATGGGCTACTCCCCTTATAGCCCGTTGCAACCCGTACTCGGAGTGAGTGGTTGTTGTCCCGTCCACGATCTCGAGCGGACTTTGGTTCGTGGACTCGCTCTTTTGAAGATTGTAGGAGGGTGGGCTCGTCGATCAACCGCCCAATTTACTTGCGTCGTGCTTACGTGGTGTCGGAGGTACAACTCCAAGAGTGCATTGACCGCTCCGTTTGTCCATCGGTTTGGGGATGCAAACTCGTGGAGAAATTAAGATCCGACCCTAACAATTTAAAGAGCTCGGTCGAATCTTCCCGTGAATCGAGGGTCGCGATCGCTCACGATCGTTGCGGCACTCCCAATATTTGACGACGTGCTTCAAGAATAACGGCGCTTCCTCGGCGGACAATCGCCGGGCCGCGGCACGAGCGTCGCGTGCCCGGAAAATCGATCCACCACGACCATGAGAGTCCGACACCCTTCGGACTTTGGCAAGTTGACAATGAAGTCCATGGAGACACTCTCCCATGGACGCTCCGGGATAGGAAGTGGCTCCAAGAGCCCCGCCGACGACCTTTGTTCAAGCTTGTCTTGTTGGCATACAAGGCAAGTCCGGACATATGCCTCAACGTCGTCGCGCAAGTGAGGCCAAAAATAACGATCCTCCACAAGCGCCATAGTGCGGTGGATCCCCGGATGACCCGCCCACTTGGAATCATGGCACTCCCGTAGGATTTCCTTCCGTAGTTTCCCATATAGTGGCACGTATAATCGCCGTCCCTTGGTGTAAAGCAAGTCACCTTCACACCAAAATTGCCGGGTTTTGCCCTCCCGTGCATGGTCGATGAGTGCTTTGGCCGTTGGATCGTGTTGGAGTCCCTCCTTGATCCGCTCATCCCAGGGATTCTTGGGACGACTTACGATTGACGATGCTAGCTCGCTCCTTCGGCTGAGCGCATCCGCCACGGAATTTGCCTTCCCCGGCTTGTACTCGAGCACATAGTCGAACTCCGCCAGGAAATCTTGCCATCGAGCTTGCTTCGGGCTTAACTTCTTTTGAGTTTGGAAGTAGCTCGTGGCCACATTATCCGTCCTTACGACGAACCGGGATCCCAAGAGATAATGCCTCCATGTGCGAAGACAATGAACCACCGCGGTCATTTCTTTCTCTTGGACCGTATACCGTCGTTTCGGTATCATTCACTTCCTCGACTCAAATGCTACGGGTGTCCATCCTGCATAAGAACACCACCAATAGCAAAATCGGAAGCATCGGTTTCTACCTCGTAAGGTTTGGTATGATCGGGTAGCACGAGCACCGGCTCCTCGGTCATTGCTTGCTTCAACCGATCAAACGCCTTTTGGCATCGGGTCGTCCACTCCCACGGCTTTTCCTTTTTCAACATATCCGTGAGTGGCACGGTGATGCTCGAATATCCTCGGACGAACCGTCGATAGTAGTTGGTGAGGCCAAGGAATGACCTTAGATCCGTCACCTTGGTTGGCGGTTTCCAATTCACAATGGCCTCGATCTTGGCCGAGTCCATTCGCACACGTCCACCCCCGACGATGTGCCCGAGGAATGGAACTTCCCGTTGTGCGAAGGCACATTTCTCCCGCTTGACATACAAGTCATTCTCCCGTAGGACTTGGAAGACTCGTTTGAGATGCTCGATGTGTTCCTCGAGCGTCCGGCTATACACCACAATATCATCAAGATAAACCACTACAAATTGATCTAGGAACGGGTGGAGTACCTTGTTCATGAGTGTGCAAAATGTGGCCGGAGCATTTGTCAAGCCGAATGGCATGACGAGGAACTCATATGATCCATACCGCGTCACACAAGCGGTCTTTGGTTCATCCCCTTTTGCAATTCGCACTTGATAATATCCCGATCGAAGATCAAGCTTGGTGAACCATTGTGCTTCTCCAAGTTGATCGAACAAATCGGCAATAAGAGGGATCGGGTACTTGTTCTTGATCGTCAGCTTGTTCAACGCCCGATAGTCGATGCACATCCGGAGTGATCCATCATGCTTCTTACGAAATAGGACCGGGCGCCAAGCGGAGCCTTGATGGTCGAATATACCCGCGTCGAGCAACTCCTTGAGTTGTCTTCTTAGTTCTTCCAATTCGGGGGCGCCATGCGATATGGAGCCATAGCGGGTGGTCGGCGTCGGGCACGAGCTCGATTTTATGATCCACCTCCCTTTGAGGCGGAAGCTTCTTTGGGAGTTCGGGTGGCATCACGTCCTTGAAGGAATCGAGGACTTGGGTTACCTCCGTCGGGACATCCTCCCTTTTCCCTTTGGGTCCTCGATTTTCAAGGTTGCTAGGAAAGTAGCCTCCCTTTCTTCGCTCCCTTAGTAACTTGCATCGCCGATATTATCTTTTGGTCACGACCCGGTGCCGGGTGACCGGGACCACACATTGACAACGTGTGTCCAAGATACAAATACAATCGGCAAATGGGACAATAAAAGAGCATCTATTCTATCGAGGAATCCCAAGCCAATGACAAAGTCATAATCGTCAAGTGGAATTACCTCGATCGTCTCTTTACTCTTCCATTGCCCGAGTTGAAACTCCACATCCTTAGCCAAGCCATTGGTAGGGATTTCCTTGGAGTTCACCGTCTTGAGCCAACCGGCTCCTTTCTCAACCCGAAGATTGAGTTTCTTCGCGGCTTCTTCCGAGATGAATAGATCGGATGCCCCGTGTCGATGGCGCACTCATCTTGGTTTTCCGATCGTCCGTCCGCGAACATCAATCCCTTGGGCTTGTTAGCCTTTTTGGACTTTATGGAACTTAGGATTACATAGCGTGCAGTCGTGCCTCCTCTTGTTCCTCCTCGTGTTTGACAATCGCGGCTGGTTTGCCTCGAGTTGGGCAATCCACGAGCCATGTGTCTTGCGTCGCACAAGAAACATGAAGGCACGTCCCTTCTTGTGTTCTCCTCCGCTCGACTCCGCCTTCGCCCTTGGAGGGGCCGTTGATGGTTTGCTTCCACTTGGGCGGTGGAATTTATTCTGATCTCCCTCCCCACCAACGCCCTTGTCCCTTGGTGGGGTATCCGGCTTGCTCCCGAAGTAGGTTTGTACTCCACCATGGCCTCGGCTACGGACATGGCCGTCGAAAGATCTCTAGCATTGCACCGTTTTAGCTCTTGCTTCACCCATGGTTTTAGTCCACCCACAAATTGGAAATAGGCCTCCGTGTCATTCATGGGCCGAATTTGGAGTAGCAACTCCGAGAACTTCCGAACATACTCCCGAGCTCCCCCCTTTTGTTCAAGGCGTGGAGTTCATCTCGAGCTTCTTCTTCCGCATAAAGCGGGATAGTATTGTCGTCGAAATTCCTCGACAAACGACTCCCATGTAGTGATCGGTTGCACCACTCCGATCATCACTCCCTCTGACGCCACCATAAGAGTGCATTATCGTTAAGTACATGGCTGCGGTACTTACCCGGATTGCACCATTGGTGATTCCCATCGCTAGGAAGTATTGCTCCATGTACCATATGAAGTTGTCCACGTCTTTGGGCACCCGCGAGCCTTTAAACTCCTTGGCCGGGGCATCCATTCGTGGAGCGGTTTGCCTGCAGTAACTACCCGTTCACACGTGCTCCTTCCGGCTCGGCTACCTTAGCCTTTAGTTCGGCCATCTCTTCGCGCATAGCCTCCACCAAGGCCTCCAAGGCATCGTCCCGTTGCTCAAGTTCTTTGGTGGCATCAGTCAAGTTGCCCAGCATCTCCCTCCGGAGTTCTCCCAAGCCAGAACTTAGCTCTTGCACTTCGGCCTCAAGCTCTCCCGTTCCGGACTCGCCTCCTTGATCGTCTGACAAGATCCTCGACTATTCCTGGACATCTCCCACGACGATCTCCATTTTCGCCAAGCGGGTCTCCAAGTCACCAACCATTTCCCTTGAATTTGAGCTATCACGGTCCTCTCTTGCCTCGGCACCTTGCCTCTCGGCGGCATTCCCACGATCATCAGTCACGCCCTGCTCGGTTTGTGACGATACATTGGATCGTGGCTTCGCAGCGCCTTTGGCCATCTTTGCTCTGATACCACTTGTCACGGGCCGATCGATCTCGCGTTCCCTAACCCGTGCGGCCTTAGGAATTTCTTCCCAAGTCAGCCTTCCCCACACTCAACTCACAAGAACTTTTAGAGAGAGAAACTCTAGAGAGAGAAGCTCTGGATTTCTATTGCTTCTTGAAAGTATGAGATGATACAATGAGGGGGAGGAGACCCCTTCTTATACAAGTACCGGACTAACCGTATCCGTAGATCTCTCCTCGATCTAACAGTGGAGATCGTATCTCCCCAACTACCCAACTACCTCATTAATTCACGAGGCTTACAATTAATGTATTTCCCGCCCCGGAGTATTCTAGAACACATCAAGAAAACCTAGTACTTAGAACACTTGGAACTCCAGCGTCTTGGCTTCTTATCGGCCCACTTCTTCATGCGTTTGAGGCCTTGTGTACATGGAACATGTTCGGATGCCAATCCGTTTGTATCTGCTCATGCCACTCCTTGGCGAACTTGAAAGCGGATGGGCTACTCCCTTATAGCCCGTTGCAACACGTACTCGGTCCGTGATGTGGTTGTTGTCCCCTTATAACCGTCACGATCTCAAAGCGGACTTGGTTCGTGGACTCGCTCTTTTTGAAGATTGTAGGAGGGGTGGGCTCGTCGATCAACCCGCCCAATTTACTTGCGTCGTGCTTACGTGAGTGTCGGAGTACAACTCCAAGAGTGCATTGACCGCTCCGTTTGTCCATCGGTTTGGGGATGCAAACTCGTGGAGAAATTAATCCGACCTAACAATTTAAAAAGCTCGGTCGAGAATCTTCCCGTGAATCGAGGGTCGCGATCGCTCACGATCGTTTGCGGCACTCCCAATATTTGACGGCGTGCTTCAAGAATAACTTGGCGCTTCCTCGGCGGACAATCGTTCGGCCGCGGCACGAGCGTCGCGTGCCGGAAAATCGATCCACCACGACCATGAGAGTCCGACACCCTTCGGACTTTGGCAAGTTGACAATGAAGTCCATGGAGACACTCTCCCATGGGCGCTCCGGGATAGGGAAGTGGCTCCAAGAGCCCCGCCGGCGACCTTTGTTCAAGCTTGTCTTGTTGGCATACAAAGGCAAGTCCGGACATATGCCTCAACGTCGTCGGCGCAAGTGAGGCCAAAAGTAACGATCCTCCTGGCGCCATAGTGCGGTGGATCCCGGATGACCCGCCCACTTGGAATCATGGCACTCCGTGGGATTTCCTTCCGTAGTTTCCCATATAGTGGCACGTACAATCGCCCGGTCCCCTTGGTGTAAAAAGCAAGTCACCTTCACACCAAAATTGCGGGTTTTGCCCTCCGTGCATGGTCGATGAGTGCTTTGGCCGTTGGATCGTGTTGGAGTCCCTCCTTGATCCGCTCATCCCAGGGATTCTTGGGACGACTTCGATTGTGATGCTAGCTCGCTCCTTGGGCCGAGCGCATCCGCCCGCAGAATTTGCCTTCCCGGCTTGTACTCGAGCACATAGTCGAACTCCGCCAGGAAATCTTGCCATCGAGCTTGCCGGGCTTAACTTCTTTTGAGTTTGGAAGTAGCTCATCCACATTATCTCCTCTGACGAACCGGGATCCCAAGAGATAATGCCTCCGTGTACGAAGACAATGAACCACAGCGGTCATTTCTTTCTCTTGGACCGTATACCTCGTTCCGGTATCATTCAGCTTCCTCGACTCAAATTCGGTGTCCATCCTGCATAAGAACACCACCAATAGCAAAATCGAAGCATCGGTTTCTACCTCGTAAGGTTTGGTATGATCGGGTAGCACGAGCACCGGCTCCTCGGTCATTGTTTGCTTCAACCGATCAAAGCGCCTTTTGGCATCGGGTCGTCCACTCCCACGGCTTTTCCTTTTCAACATATCCGTGAGTTGCGGTGATGCTCGAATATCCTCGGACGAACCGTCGATAGTAGTTGGTGAGGCCAAGGAATGACCTTAGATCCGTCACCTTGGTTGGCGGTTTCCAATTCACAATGGCCTCGATCTTGGCCGAGTCCATTCGCACACGTCCACCCCCGACGATGTGCCCCAGGAATGGAACTTCCCGTTGTGCGAAGGCACATTTCTCCCGCTTGACATACAAGTCATTCTCCCGTAGGACTTGGAAGACTCGTTTGAGATGCTCGATGTGTTCCTCGAGCGTCCGGCTATACACCACAATATCATCAAGATAAACCACTACAAATTGATCTAGGAATGGGTGGAGTACCTTGTTCATGAGTGTGCAAAATGTGGCCGGAGCATTTGTCAAGCCGAATGGCATGACGAGGAACTCATATGATCCATACCGCGTCACACAAGCGGTCTTTGGTTCATCCCCTTTTGCAATCCGCGCCCCAGATAATATCGATCGAAGATCAAGCTTGGTGAACCATTGTGCTTCTCCAAGTTGATCGAACAAATCGGCAATAAGAGGGATCGGTACTTGTTCTTGATCGTCGACTTTTCAGCGCCCGATAGTCGATGCACATCCGGGTGATCCATCATGCTTCTTCGAAGAAATAGGACCGGGCGTAAGCGGAGCCTTGATGGTCGAATATACCCGCATCGAGCAACTCCTTGAGTTGTCTTCTTAGTTCTTCAATTCGGGAGGCGCCATGCGATATGGAGCCATAGCGGGTGGTCGGCGTCGGGCCGCGAGCTCGATTTTATGATCCACCTCCCTTTGGGCGGAAGCTTCTTTGGGAGTTCGGGTGGCATCACGTCCTTGAAGGAATCGAGGACTTGGGTTACCTCCGTCGGGACATCACTCCCTTTTCCCTTTGGGTCCTCGATTTTCAAGGTTGCTAGGAAAGTAGCCTCCCTTTCTTAGCTCCTTAGTAACTTGCATTGCCGATGTTATCTTTTGGTCACGACCCGGCTCGGGTGGCCAGGACCACACATTGACAACGTGTGTCCAAGATACAAATACAATCGGCAAATGGGACAATAAAGCATCTATTCTATCAAGGAATCCCAAGCCAATGACAAAGTCATAATCGTCAAGTGGAATTACCTCGATCGTCTCTTTACTCTTCCATTGCCGAGTTGAAACTCCACATCCTTAGCCAAGCCATTGGTAGGGATTTCCTTGGAGTTCACCGTCTTGAGCCAACCGGCTCCTTTCTCAACCCCAGATTGAGTTTCTTGGCGGCTTCTTCGAGATGAATAGATCGGATGCCCCGTGTCGATGGCGCACTCATCTTGGTTTTCCGATCGTCCGTCCGCGAACATCAATCCCTTGGGCTTGTTCGCCTTTTTGGACTTTATGGAACTTAGGATTACATAGCGTGCAGTCGTGCCTCCTCTTGTTCCTCCTCGTGTGCTTTGACAATCGCGGCTAGTTTGCCTCGAGTTGGGCAATCACGAGCCATGTCTTTTACCGTCGCACAAAAAGAAACACTTGAAGGTCGTCCCTTCTTGTGTTCTCCTCCGCTCGACTCCGCCTTAAGCCCTTGGAGGGGCCGTTGATGGTTTGCTTCCACTTGGACGGTGGAATTTGTTCACGATCTCCCCACCAACGCCCTTGTCCCTTGGTCGGGTATCCGGCTTGCTCCCGGAGTAGGTTTGTACTCCACCATGGCCTCGGCTCACGGACATGGCCGTCGAAGATCTCTAGCATTGCACCGTTTTAGCTCTTGCTTCACCCATGGTTTTAGTCCACCCACAAATTGGAAATAGGCCTCCGTGTCATTCATGGATGGAATTTGGAGTAGCAACTCCGGAACTTCCGAACATACTCCCGAGCTCCCCCCTTTTGTTCAAAGCGACGGAGTTCATCTCGAGCTTCTTCTTCCGCATAAAGCGGGATAGTATTGTCGTCGAAATTCCTCGACAAACGACTCCCATGTAGTGATCGGTGCACCACTCCGATCATCACTCCTCTGACGCCACCATAAGAGTGCATTATCGGTTAAGTACATGGGTGCGGTACTTACCGGATTGCACCATTGGTGATTCCCATCGCTAGGAAGTATTGCTCCATGTACCATATGAAGTTGTCCACGTCTTTGGGCACCCAGCGAGCCTTTAAACTCCTTGACCGGGGCATCCACTCGTGGAGCGGTTTGCCGGTAACTACCCCGTTCACCCGTGCTCCTTCCAGCTCGGCTACCTTAAGCCTTTAGTTCGGCCATCTCTTGGCGCATAGCCTCCACCAAGGCCTCCAAGGCATCGTCCGTTGCTCAAGTTCTTTGGTGGCATCAGTCAAGTTGCCCAGCATCTCCCTCCGGAGTTCTCCCAAGCCAGAACTTAGCTCTTGCACTTCGGCCTCAAGCTCTCCCGTTCCGGACTCGCCTCCTTCGATGCGTACAGCAAGATCCTCGACTATTCCTTGGACATCTCCCACGACGATCTCCATTTTCGCCAAGCGGGTCTCCAAGTCACCAACCATTTCCCTTGAATTTGAGCTATCACGGTCCTCTCTTGCCTCGGCACCTTGCCTCTCGGCGGCATTCCCACGATCATCAGTCACGCCCTGCTCGGTTTGTGACGATACATTGGATCGTGGCTTCGCAGCGCCTTTGGCCATCTTTGCTCTGATACCACTTGTCACGGGCCGATCGATCTCGCGTTCCCTAACCCGTGCGGCCTTAGGAATTTCTTCCCAAGTCGACCTTCCCCACTCAACTCACAAGAACTTTTAGAGAAAACTCTAGAGAGAGAAGCTCTGGATTTCTATTGCTTCTTGAAAGTATGAGATGATACAATGAGGGGGAGGAGACCCCTTCTTATACAAGTACCGGACTAACAGTATCCGTAGATCTCTCCTCGATCTAACGGTGGAGATCGTATCTCCCCAACTACCCAACTACCTCATTAATTCTGAGAGGCTTACAATTAATGTATTTCCGCCCCGGGGTATTCTAGAACACATCAAGAAAACCTAGTACTTAGAACACTCGGGACTTGCTTTCTCGTTCAATGCTCGGTCACGGTCCATCGTCCGAAACCTCATGAGCGATCCAATTCTTCGGGCGTGACACATGTGTCTTGCACACGCAGCTCTCGGCTGCTATAATCTTCAATGGGTTGGGTCAAATTTTGTGTTCTTTGCGGGCTTTATCCTAAAAATTCAAGACCTCTCTGCTTGAGTCCATCAACTCCATTCCAATGTAATTTATGCGGGCCTATTGTTTTTTTTTTTTTGGTAAGGTAAGATGTATATATACTAATACGCACCACTTACATAGAAGGGGAGTCGTACTCAAAAACCTCGTACCCGAGGAAACAACGAAGGTGTTCCAACGGGTACAAGGAGAGCGACTAAAAAGGCTAGAAAGCCGCAAGAGATATTAACAAGCCAGCGACACCGGCCAAAAAAATTTACAACAGCTAAGTGAAACTAAGAATCAAAGATTGAGGCAGAGATGCGGGCCTATTGTTACTAAGGCTATTAAATGACAAATGCTCCTATTATGCAATTTAATTATATATTTTTTTGTTAGGAGTTGAGACCGACTCATAGTTTTCTATGTAATGAATGCCTAATTGCATCTTCGAAATTTAGGGTGTCAACACCTCTTGAATGAGAAAATTGCTATAAAAAAGTCCTAAACCTATTACACTTGTCCTAATTTAATCCTAAACCTTTTCACTATTTGTCAATTTAGTTCATCCAATCAATTTTGATCGGAAATCACTAATGTGGATGCTAGTCATCCTACGTGGTATCGTCGATACTGTTGTGGATAATTTTCATAATTTTTTTTAAAAATATTTCTATTTTTGATTTTCTTTTTTCTTTACATTCTTTTTTTTTCATTGTGGCCGGTGATGGTTGCGCCCCCAGGCCATCGCTAGCCGTGGGCGAGGGCCACCATGCCCTCGCCCAGGCGAGTCCTTGCTAGATCCGATGAGGGACGGCCCTTGCCCCGTCGTGGGGACATAGCCTTCGCTGGGCAATAGCCTCATAAAATGCTCATATCTTTAAAAGTGGATTTTTGCATGATATTTTGCCTATCTAAATCACCAATTTCTGTTTTAAAATTTATCTAGACCGAAAATTTAAAAAATTAATGTGGAATTACTTGAGTTTGCTAAATGAGACGTGTCGGGATGATGAAAAGAAAACCTTATGAGATGAGTGGAACAATTTTATGGCCTCAAGGTAAAGAGTTTTCTCGAGAAAGGTATACACCTTGAAATGATGAGAGGCATTTCATTTCTCTATCCTAAACAATAGGTAAACCGTTGTTTAAGCAATTTGAGCATGAGTAATTGGAGAATTCTTTTAAATTACTCATGTCAAGAGCCACCCCGCATTGAGGCAAAATGGAGGTATAATTGACATTACAAGTTGAGAAAAATGGATAAAACTTTCTTGCCCCCACTTGAATCAATCTCCAAGTATCTTTATTGCAAATGAACACAAATGAGAATTTAAGTACTTAAGATGATGAAGAGCATTTCTTTTTCTATTGTACACTCTATTGTACTTCGTACAACCCAATTGAGCCTTGCAAATTCATTTCCCCACCCAGTTGACGATCATTCTCAACACTGGGGCAAGGCACATCAGTTACCACAATGACTTAGCATAATCTAGAGCGTGGATTGAAGATGAAGATCCCGAGAAGCCAAAGCGCTGATTTGTTCATGAGCCAATCGAAATGAAAATTAGAGTGTGATAAGTGTTTGAATTTTCTGCGAGGAAATGTGCAGCAAGAAAATTCCAAAAAATGATAGAAAAAATGAGAGGAAAAAAGAGAGAAAAATGAAAAAAAAAAAATAGAGAGAAAAAAAGAGTGGAAAAATGTTGATATAGCCCAATTGTCAATGGAAATGAAAAGTCAAAGTGTTTGTCAAGAGTGTAAAGATCGACCCCAATGTGAAGGTGGTGATTTACAAAGTCTCCGAAGAATCAATGTTTGACGCTTGTGGCCGATGAAATATCTACACAAGAAAATAATCCATAGTGAAAATAATAATACAAGATCACTAGCTTCAAACCCTTAAAAAGTGTTGGACTTTGTTAGATTGGTAAGGTTGCACTGTTTTAAAAAAAACACTAACCTTTGTCGACAAGATCAAATGTTTTTCACTTTTTCCGCTTCAGTGGACAAGCCAAAGTAGCCTTTTAAATGAGAGTGAGGGAAAAGCCATTTTTAACTTAAAGTTTCTCATTTAGCATTTTTAAGAATTCCACTTTATGAGTGAAAATTCTCTTAGTGTAAATTCTCCCAAGTAGAATTTGTGATGTAGACGTGGTGAAATCCTTATACATAAACCTCAATTAAATTGAATTTTGAAATGTGCGTTCTAGAATAGTCTTAATTGTATATGTTTTCTATGAATGCATGTATACTTGTTGTAATAATATCTGACAGGTAATGTTTCCTTGAAGATCAAATAGTTCCCACATATGCCTGGTAAGTATACCGTTACCTGGACTTACTTCAAATTAATAATTCTATAGAAATTTTTAAATGCTTGTGGATATCAAGTGTGTGAATGTTTCAAGTACGTGTGGTTATTTAGGTGCTTCCTTTTCAAGCCTTGTCACTCGTGCAAGTGCTTGTTTATATTAATTTTCAAATACTTGTGGTTATCCGGGTATTTAAATGTTTTAAGTATTTGTGGTTATCCAGGTGCTTCCTTTTCAAACCCCGTCGGTTGTACAGTGTTGTATACCGAAATTTTCAAATACTTATGGTTATTCATGTGCTTGAATGTTTTACGGATCCGTGGTTATCCATGTACTTTCTGTTTAATCCCCATCCCTATGCGAGTGCTTGTTTCATGAAATTTTCAAATACTTGTGGTTATCCATGTGTTTGAATGTTTTATTATTTTATTATTTTTTCTTTTCTTTCTTCTTTTTTTTTTCCAATTCCGGCCAGCATACAAAAAATAATAAAAACTTAGAAAAATTAAAAAAATGAAAAAATTATCTGCGTCAGCTCCAGCTGTGCTATGTGATACTACGGTTGGCGTTCACATAAAAACTTTCCAATTAAAATTGGCTAAAATAACTATATTGACATATCGTCAAAAGGTTTGGAACTAAAGTGACATAATCGAAAGATTTAGAACTAAATTGATCACTGTACAATAAGTTTATGACTTTTTTGGTAATTTCCTTAACAAAGTTTCATTCTTGATGGCTCAGGTCACTAAACTATGTAGATCAGGTCCTACAACTTACATCCCCTAATTTAACCAAGTTCTCATATATACATATAAATTGCATGCACTTCACTTGAAATATTCACAAAAGACAAATCACTTTCAATTTCATAAAGCACGTAATAAATATCCGCGATGGTCCATGCAATCCAAATTTCAAACAAACCAAAAAAAGAAAAGAAACGAGTAATACAAAGCAAAACCAAAATACAATTTCATACGCGACATGAAAGTGATGGCTTGGATATAACTATATACACACGCGAATGCATAGTGGACATGCACCCACTTGTTGTGTTAGCAGTTGCGCACTAATCTGCTGGGGACACGTTCTTGTCTAAGTAGGCATTAGTTAGCTTTCACATTAATGAGAGGGGGGAGGATCATCGCTGGCCCACATTGATCTCTCCTTTTTTGGGGTAGGAGGAACTAAAGATGGAGAGGGCTTTAGAGACTCGTTTGCCGTAATTAATTCTCTAAACCATTAGGCCATCAACAACATTTGAGTGAATTTTCACTTCACCAAAGATATTAACTTGATGTTAATCCACAATTAAATAGTTTAGTATGAACGGACATGAATTCTCTAAAGAAGGATTTACATTTTAAATTTACATCCTTAAGAGATTGATACTTTATCACAAAGCCACTGGACTGCCAGAGACATTGCTCCTATCCCCTTTCCACTTTTCCTCCCCTCATGTTGACACCTGAATTGTCGCCGATAAGTTCAATAGAATAAAAACTCAAGACTTTGGAATCTTGATCGCGATGGAGTCCATTTTTCGACCAAAAGGATTTTTTTTTATGTTTGTCAAGTGCTATTGCATTTCATTTGTATATTGACATCATTTTCTTAATAAGTTAAAGGTTGACTTTTCGGTCAAATCAAGAACTCTGGCCCTCCATCGAAAAATTCCTAAATCATTGATTTGATTTGTTGATTTTTTTAAAACATTCAATTCAGGGATAATGACAATTCAACATTTCAAGCCCAATTTCAAGAATTCAAGTTCAAACAAGTCGGTCAATGTTCAAGCACAAAGTTAGGGATGTGATTCACCTTTCACGATAAAATCAATTTGCACAATTTCAATTTGATTAGGCCAAATTCATTCAATTTCAACATCAATTTTGGAAAAAGCAGTGTAATTTGGGGAAATTAAGCAAAAACAACGAACCAAGACCAATAGGGTGGGGTTGGATCGGGTCTACTGGTTGACCTGACCCAATTCAGCCTGTTGGGCTGAAGCCCAATTTGGCCTATGAACCGAATCAATTGAAATGGCCAAGCCCATGGTGTAACTTAGATAGAATTAAGACAATTGGAAAACCTTGGGTCAACCTGGTTGGGCCCAAACCAGTTTGACCCATTGGGCCAAATCTCAATTAGGGCCATTCGGCCCAATTAGTTGAATAGGTCAGCCCATCCATCCCATTAAGTTCATTTGACTGGCCCCCTCACCTATAATATATAACCAAATTGCTATTTCCTCTAATTTCCAATAAAAATCCATGTCAGCAATTCTTGTGTGATCAAATCTTGGTCCTTCATTCCTCATTTAATCATAGACATGGAGGGTACCATGTCACCCATCCATGTGCTCAAGCTTGATGTGCTCAAGCTTGAGTCAATGAAGGCGTCTTTTAATCATTGAAGGACGAATTAGAGCACTTACATCAAATAATGAGATGTACAACCAAAATGAATTCTTATTTCAAGATGCCCTCTAAATTTTTCCTCTTTAATCTCACTTAGCAGGCCACATTGCTCATTACACAAAAACATTACAAAAAAAAAATTTCAGCAATCTCTCTCTCTCTCTCTCTCTCTCTCTCTCTCTCTCTCTCTCGATCATCCTTCATCCGGCAAGTTCCCGGTCATTTGGGTAGCGCATGATAACCATTCTAGTTTTGTCCAGAACTAATTTTCTATTCCCAGAAACAGTTTTGGAACAAAAATCCGTTTAGTAACGCAATATCATTTTTCTATTTCTGGGATAACTTTTTGTTCCAAAACCGATTCTGAACAAAAAATCAGAACAAAAAAAAAAGTTTTCTATTTCTAGACCAAAAATGAGAATTATTTCTGAGAGAACTCTTTCTTCAAACCACATGTTCATCTGGAAGTCACAATCTTTGAGGTGGGAAAAAAAAGCAAAAAAAAAAAAAATTTAAAATTTCACAGAATTGTTTAGAATCTTTGGCTACCCACTTTGAGCGAAATTTAAATTTTTTTAAGTAAAAAAAATAAAATAAAAAATTTCACAAAATGGCTTAGAATACCTATGGCCATCCGCTTTGAGCGAAATTTAATTTTTTTTAGATGCCAAAAAAATAAAAAATAAAAAAAAATTTAAAATTTAAAAACTTCACAGAATGTCTTAGAATTCTTGTGGCTACTCAATTTGAACAAAATTTAATTTTTTTTAGGTGTCGAAAAAAATTTAAAAAAAAAAAAATAAAAAAATTTCACAGAATGACTTAGAATACCTATTGTCATCCACTTTGAGCGAAATTTTAATTTTTTGTCTTAAAAAAATAAAAAATAAAAAATTTCAAAACTTCACAGAATGGTTTAGAATACTTGTGGCCACCCACTTTGAGCGAAATTTAATTTTTTTAGGTGCTGAAAAAAATTATAAAAAGCAGAAAATAAAAAATTTCAAAACTTCACAGAATAGCTTAGAATACTTGTGGCCATCCACTTTGAGTGAAATTTAAATTTTTTTAGGTGTCTAAAAAAATAAAAACAATAAAAAATTTCAAAACTTCATAGAATAGCTTATAATACCTGTGGTCATCCACTTTGAGAGAAATTTAAATTTTTTTAGGTGTTGAAAAAAATAAAAAAATAAAAAATTTCAAAACTTCATAGAATGGCTTAAAATACCTATGGCCACCCACTTTGAACGAAATTTAATTTTTTTAGGTGCCAACAAAAATAAAAAAAAAAAAAAAAAAAAAATTCAAAACTTCACAAAATGGCTTAAAATACCTGTGGTCACCCACTTTAAGCGAAACTTTTTTTTTAAGTGCCGAAAAAAATAAAAAAAGCGAAAACTCAAAAATTTCAAAACTTTACAGAATAGTTTAGAATACATGTGGCCATCTACTTTGAGTAAAATTTAATTTTCTTTAGGTATAAAAAAAAATAAAAAATCAAAAATACCGTTTGGGCACCTAAAAAAAATTAAATTTCACTCAAAGTGGGTGGCTAGAAGCATTCTAAGCAATTCTGTGAAGTCTTGAAATTTTTTATTTTTTGCTTTTTTTTCACCTCCAAAAATTAAAATTTCACTCAAAGTGGATGGTCATAGGTATTCTAAGTCATTCTGTGAAGTTTTGAAATTTTTGAGTTTTTGAATTTTTTTGGCCACCTTAAAAAATTTAAATTTCACTCAAAGTGGGTGGTCACATGTATTCTAAACTATTCTGTGAAGTTTTGAAATTTTTGATTTTTTGGGCACCTAAAAAAATTTAAATTTCACTAAAAGTGGATGGCCATAGGTATTTTAATTCATTCTATGAAGTTTTGAAATTTTTGATTTTTTTTTGAAAAAATTCAACAAATTTCCTATTTTCTCGAAATCTGAATTTTTTTATTTTTTTGAAAATTGTGATGAATTTTTCTAGAATTTTCCATTTTTTTGGATTTTTTGAATTTTTTTTTGAGATTTTAAGGAATTTTTTGGATTTTCTAATTATTTTTATTCCATTTCTAAAAAAATGGATTTTTGTTCCTGGAAATAGAATTTTGTGTTGTTTATCAAACAGGTTTTTGTTTCAGGAAATAGAAATTTTGTGCTGTTATCAAATAGGTTTCTGTTCCAGAAATAGAAATTTTTGATCGTTATCAAATGGGTTTCTTTTCTCATAAACTCATCCTGGAACAAAAAATAGAAAAATATATTTCTATTTCAAGAACTCATTCCTAAACAGAATGGTTATCATTCGCTACCTTCTTGGCCAAATTTCGGCCTTCCACCACCTAGTTATTCTTGTGACTGAATCCCCCAAAGTGTCCTAAAGTCCATTAAGGTTGGAGAATAGCTTGGTCCTTGCGGAACTCTCCAAAATTGGTCGTTTGTCGCTATTGCTCGTTGACGATCTTAATCGAAGGTAGTTTATTAAAATGTGAGATACTCGTTTCAAGTGATCATCCAATGATCCTTGATTCAACTATAGTAAAAAATAAAAGTCATAGCTTCAATTTATGGTTGAAGTCCAAGGTAAGATGTGATGAAATTGATTAATTACTAGTTGTTAGAATTAGTTGAATTTCCAAAAATTGAAACCAATTGCATGTTTAGATTGCTCTAGGACTTCAATTCTTACTTGGCTGAATCATTATAGATGACCATTGATGTTAATTTTTATAATAGCATGTCAATCGAACTAGGCCTTGCATTATTAGATAAAAATCCTTAGGAATTAGTTTTAGCTCAAAGTCAAATGAAGCTTTGCTGTTCAATATCTTGTGAAATTCAAGTTGGTCGAATCCTATAGGACCAAATATGATATTCGTTTGTTTGTTTAATAGTCCTATCTAAAATGATGATCAGGAGTAAATGGAATGTGTTTTTGTGTTGATTTCTTAGAATTCTAATGAGTTGTCGGATGATTTTCATGTTCATTGAAGTTGAATGTATGAAGAATGTTGGAATGTTCGCAAGGTAGAGTTGGAAGATGTTCTAATTCTGAAAAAAAATGTTAAGAACATAGGTTGAAAGTGGTTAAAGATGTGAAGGTTTTTTGGAAAATCGTAGCCTAATCTGATATTTCTGTGTTCTTCCATTATTTTCAGAAATATATATAATAAATTAGGAAAATTTTTCTTCAAATAGAATGTATTTGAGATAAATAGCTTTTGATTGATATAAAGAACGTAGAATTTAAACATCTTTTTGGTCAGTGAAACTCAGCATCCGAAAGTACCGAAGTAGACTACGATTTGATCTGTGAAAACTAATCTAGTGTCAGCTAAACTTGTTTTGCAATTAATAAATACTTGGAGGATTAATTTGCAAAAACTCAAAACACAAAAGTTATAGGGGAGGTCCTAAATTGCATATACCTAAAATTTCATAAAACTCTAAGAAGATTTTGTCGGTCAATATGAATCTTCAAGGTCAAAGTCGGGATGGCCTCAAAGACTCTTTCAGATTGAGTCCTTCGGGTAAAATGTGTAACTACTCATTGTAGGAAGGCTTTTTTGCAAAAATTTTAAAAAAAAACAAAAATTGTAAAGCGCATTCTAAGCTTGCTGTCTGTCAATTGTGGTACTAATTGGAGTTCATTTGCTATTTTTCCTGAATTTTTAAAAACCGGGATTTTTTTTTGGTCTAAAAAAAAGTTTATTGTATTGAACAGGGTCAAATCCTCAGTTCTCGAACTTAATTGAATTTACCGTATTGATGGGGCCAAAAAAAGGCAAAGTGATCTGAATAAAAGTTTAAGTGGACATCCTATGCCTGAATTGGCAACTGAAATTTCTTAAATCAGAGATCATTAAGGCCCTTAATTGGATTAAAACTTAATTGGTCTGAAATTGGCCTTTTCGTCCATAAATTTATTTTGTCATTTATGAGGGTAATTGGCCTAATTGCATGACAATGTGACCTTGCTGGTGAATAAATGATGGTTGATTGCCCTTTATTTTGATTATCAACGCATGATTATTTGGCAGGTAGATTAGGAATGAGGATTATATGTTGATTAGGTGCTAGTGACTTAGTCTACCGCTTTGTGATATGCAAGTAGGGGTTAATAATCACTTAGCATTAATAAATTAACCCCTTAGTTGATTACAAGGTTGATTGGAAATCGAATTGCATGATTATTATTGGACCAAACCCGAAATTCTTGATTAATGGTTGATTGGGTGAACTTGTTAATTATTTGAGTTGAGTGGTTGCATGTTCCTATGGTGAATGTAATTGTCAAAGACCGACGGTCGGTGGTCGGAAGCTGGGAGGTGGCGGTCCATGGTTGATAGTATTACGTTCATTAGCCTAGCTTACAATCAATTAGGTTAGTTCAGTTAATAAATATAGGAATTAGTAACCAAATAGCTTAGTGTTTAGTTAATATGGGCTAGTTAAGGAATAAAACCAATTTAGACTTAGGATCACTGTCTTAATGAATGGTTACTTTATTGGCATCACTATCTTCTATAAAAGCCAAGTGATCGAACAGTAAAATAGATGGAACAAGAAAATAAATCAAATATCAGATTTATGTGGTTTAGTCATAATGACCTATGTCTACGGGGAGAACGGCACAAAATTCCATTATAGATCAAGCAATATAACGAAGATTACAATCACACTCGAGTTACTAAAACACTCTAAGTGTTTTTCAAGTCCCAATTACATCTAAAAGCTCGCGTAATGTTTAGCCCAACAATTCATTACGAATAATTTCTCAATCTCACGAAAGAATTGTACACAAATCTTACCATAAGATTTAATCGCTACAAACATTCGGATATCTTCATGGTGTAATTTCCTAACAGAAACTCCTCTTTGATAATTTTCACAAATAACATCCCCTACTTATTTATAAGCAAGAATTTGATTCAAATTAGGAAATTTCCTTTTAGGAAACCTTCTCCAATAAGAAAACCATATAATTAAGAAACCTATCCAAAATAGGAAACCTACTTGAAATAGGAAACTTTCCTATTCGGGCTCAAACTCGATATAAATTTTCTACTCTCCACCTTGGCTCGACATTTGAGCCAAATTACAATCGCTTCGTTGGAACTTTGCTACTATTCTCCCACAGCTCCAGTGGGCTCAACTGCCATAGATATCTTCCAAGCCCAAGCCTCGCTTGAACTTTGCCATAACAATGAACTTCATCATAATATTAACTCCACATGCACCTTTAACTGCTCTACAAGGATTTTTTGATACAACCTCCTCAACTGCAGATAAAACAAAACTGTAACATCCCCAATTTCGACTCATTTCCGGGATCAATAATATTGATATTATTCCTCATTTAATTTTGGTAAGTCTCGCCCGAAATTGAGCTCTCTTGGGGTACTAACTCATGGGGAATGGCTAATTAGGAAACGGTATGTGGACCAGGGACCTGATCGCGATTGGGGTACCGATTCCGAGAAACGACGAGGAAATATTTTAGGCCAACATGGACCGATCCTAGGAGGGTGATGGATTTAATTTAGCCAATGACGTATGATCGGATTGCGGGTGATTCTGCACGACCAAGAGTACGCGTGGCGAACAAATCCCAAACTTAAACCGAACGATCACAACCTTCGGAATTAGTGATAATTCCTTATGTTTTCCCGGTAATCAAGGCCGTCACGACTCGGATAACCCTAGGTTGATACATGTAATCCCTAAACGGTCGCTCGTTAGTGAGAGACCCTGAAATTGGAAATTGAGCGAGTTTTGGTCGCGAAATTGAACCCGGACTTCGGTGTCCATTTTCAAGGGCTTGTACGACTATTTTTGCGAATCCGACGTCATATTATGTTGGCCACACATATTTGGGGTTGGTACAGTTGAAAAATGGAATCTCGACTCAAGACCGGAAAATGACCATTTTGCCCCTAGGTTAATTATGGGTATTCCGAATTTTGGACAAAATTGGATAATTTTGGGGATTAAATTAAGGTTGTTTCAGCCTAATAATTCAGCCCTGGAAATGACCAAATCGCCCCTCAATTATTGGATGTGGATTAATGTGAACCAAGTATTAAGGGACAAAGTTGAAATTTTGGAAAATTGGGTCAAACCCCTTGGACCAAATTTATTATTTTTGTTTCTTGCTCATCACTCCAAAACCAGCCACTTCTCCTCCTTCTCCCTCTCTCCTGAAATTCTCTCTCCTTCTCCTCTCTTTCTCGGCCAAGAGGCCGATCACCACCGGAGCCACCGCCGTTTGGTCGCTGCCGCTGGCCGCCGTGCCGCCATTCGGTCGCCGCCGCTCACCTCTGCCGAACACCATCCCATCTCTCCCTCTCGTCTCTCTCTATCCTGTTCGGCCAAGGAACGCCGGACCAGCCAAGCCGAGACCACCGGCATGAAGGACTTGCCGGACCGCCGGAGGCCGCCGCCGATTTCATCGCTCGTCGGCGATTGACCGCTCGTTCCCTGTCGGCTAGCCACGTGTGGAGCTTAGTTTAGTGTGAGTATAAATTCTTAAACCTTAATTAGGACTAATGTGCATTTCTAGATAGGATTAGGTGATTTTAGAGGTTAATTAAGTGAGATTTAGGCTTATTTGGAGTCCAATGATTTGTAACTGATTATGTGGGACATTTGGAATTGTTATGCGATGTATGCTTGATTTTTCTGTCAAGGAGATACATGTTAGCCTAGTTTAGGTTTAGGGGTTTTACTTGCTGAGCTTGTCTCATTATTGTATAAACCCACTCTTTTCAGACCCCCGGACTTGAAGATGCCTAATGCTCCAGTACGTTGTGGAGTTCCGCGCCAACTAGGGCGGACGACAACTGACCATCCCTCAGGGAATGGGGATGTGTATGTTAGATTTCATACCCTGATATTAGTAGATGTGGGAGAAGTGTATCCTGAACACCATGAGTATGTAGCCTGGTATCTTAGGAGTCCACCTTGGCTTAGTACCCCTGACCTGACCGTTGATCCTTTTTGACCTTAGCGGTCACTATTTTGTTGGCTCCTTGTTATTCTTCCCTGTAAACAAATATTGTATATATTCTTGTAGTAATGAAATGTATATGTTTTTAATCTAAATGATTTTCTATTGTTGTGCTATCCATGGTTGTCTGATTTATTGTACGGGTGTATATATCTATTTATATACGTCGCTTCCGCATGTGCATTGTTCGGTATGTTTGGGTGTTGGGTCGGCGATGCGTCCTGGGACGTCACAACGAATTCGGCCTAAGGTGGGATGTTCGTGCTTCGTGGGGTATGGGGCGTGACAAAAACCATCATTGCATCCATATCTACGAGGAGATCAAATATGCACATTGTTAATATTAGCAGTTACAATAACTGTTGGCTCTATAGGCTCCACCTCTCTATAAGTACCATTTATGTCAATTACTTTGCTAGTGCTCGCTACCTCAGGAGTTTCTAGTTGTAACTCCACCTTAAGCTAAATACCGTTCAGATTCGTATAAACATTGCTATAATCACTCTTTGCCAGAAGTATCGGAGACTCGTCAAATGCAATTTCTCTGCTGACAACAGGTGAATTTAATTCAGGGCACCACAACTTATAGCCTTGCTCACCTTATGTATAACATAGAAACATGCATTTTCTTGCATTTTCATCGAGCTTACCATCACTAACTCGAACATAACACAAGCAACCAAATATTCTAAAAACAGAATAATAATCAATGTTACCTAACTATACTTCTTCAAGAGTCCAACATCTAATCGCAGTCTATGGGGATCTATTCACCATGTAACTCGTCATACTAAATACATCCGCCAGGAATCTCTTAGCCATACCAGCACTAGAAAGCATTTTATGAGCCGTCTCTAGTAATGTTTTGTTCATCAAATTTGCAACATGTTGTGATTCACTGGCACTAGTGCGGTGTATCACTATACCTTTCTTCATGCAAAATTCGTTTAACAATTTCGAGCAAAACTCCATACTGTTGTCAGTCCATACATACTTAATTGTTTTACCAGTCTCCTTTTCGATCAAAGCTCTCAACTACATGATCATGACAACAGCATCAAATTTTTGCATATGCATGAACACCCGTGTCTTCCTCAAGTAGTTATCCACAATTGTTAGCATAAATCTAACAACCTGCGAACATATAAGTGAATTAATTCTGCAATTTCTGTGGTTTCTCTAACAATCGTACTAGACTGCACTTTTCACCATTGATTTAAGTTGCAACACCTACATACATTCAATTCATTAGTTACATAACCTTCAAGCATCTCTCGCAAATGTGCCCTAAATGCATATGCCACAATTCAAACTCTCAAACCGATGCATCAGTTCAAGAGCTTGAATTGTGACATATGGCGTTTGGGGCACATTCCTTTTGCAAATGTCTCCGCGGCGAATTCCGTCGCTATCTCACCTTGAAGTTTATACAGGCTATTATGTTTGATTCCTTTTATTATCACTAAGGCACCTCAAACGACCTTTAGAATTCTACATTCTAAAGAATATCGACACTCAATATGGCACTCAACGAAATCAGATTTGTCTTCAACTCTAGAATATGTCTCACTCCAGTCAATGTCTACACAATATCATTATACATTCTGATTCTAACATCACCAATACCTACAACATCGCACTTTGCATTGTTCCCCAATTGCACTTTACTACTATCCATACACTGATAAGTAGTAAACCAGCTCCTCTTTAGTATAGCATGAAAAGAACAATCAGAATCCATAATCCATCCATCAAACAATGAATAATTAGTAATGGACAAGACAAAATCAGCACCATTTGAATTATTGTTTGCTATAGCCGCAACATTATCCGCAAACTCAACACTAATTCCTTCACCCTTCTTATTCTTTAGCTTAAAGCAATCTCTTTTAAGATGCCCCCCTCTTGCCACAACTTCAATAGACAACACCATCAGTTCTAGATTGACTTCGTCTATTCATGTTTATACAACTTCTGCTAACACGTATACCAGTTCTTCCTTTATTTTCACCTATTAAGGCAGCAGATACATGTTCACCATATTCTCTTCTACGAATGTCCTCACTTAGAATTAAATTTTGAACACCATCAAATGTCAAACTTGTTGACCCAGAGGAATTACTAACAGCACTAATAGTAATATTCCAACTATTGGATGATGGGAATAATAGAATCAAAGCATGTACCTCATCTTCAAAGTTAATATTAACAGAACTCAATTGACTAACAATCACATTGAATTCATTGATATAATTAGCCACTAATGCACCTTCGCTCATCTTCCAGTTAAACAAACGTCGCATTAAATAGACTTTATTGATCGCAGAGGGCTTTTTATATATGTACAATAGGGCTTCCATCAAACCCGCAGTGGTCATCTCTTTCACAATGTTAAACACAACTTAAAGAGCCAACGTTAGCCAAATAATACCCAAAGCTCATTTATCCAGCAATTTCCAATCGGCTTACTTCATCGTCTCTGGCTTCTTCCCAAATAAGGGCAAGTGCAATTTCATTTGATATAGGTGATCCACGATCTGCATCTTCCATAAACTAAAATCCTTCCCATCAAATCTGTCGATTCTCACTTTCCTTTCTTTTGTCACCATCAATTCGCTTCAACTCAATCAAGCCTAGCTCTGATACCAATTGTTGCGAAGGCCAGGTGATCGAACGGTAAAATAGACAGAACAAGAAAATAAATCGAACGGTAGATTTACGTACTTCAGTGATAATGACCTATGCCTAGGAGGAGAGTAGCATGAAATTCCACTATAGATCAAGCGATACAACGGAGATTACAACCATACTCGAGTTACTCAAACACTTTAAATGTTTTCCAAGCCCCAATTACACCCAACAACTCGCGTAGTGTTTATCTCAATAATTCCACACGAAATAATCTTTTAATCTCATGAATGAATTGTACACAAATCTTATCACAATATTTAGTTGCTACAAACACTCAGATATCTTCAAGGTGTAATTCCCTAGCAGAAGCTCCTCTTTGATAATTTTCACAAATAACATCCCCTATTTATTTATAGGCAAGAATTGGATCCAAATTAGGAAACCTCCTTTTAGAAAACCTTCTCCAATTAGGAAACCATATAATTAGTAAACCTATTCATAATAGGAAACATACTTGAAATAGGAAACTTTCCTATTCGGATTCGAACTCGAGAAATATTTTCAACACCATCCTTAATAGAATTAGTAGAATTTAGGCTCACCTTAATCTAGAATTAGGAATGGCCTTTAGCTTCAAGTTTATGGGGATTCATGTCCCAAGGCTTATAATAAGGTGATGTAACATTTTTTACCCGTGTTAGTATTGGATCAAGCTTATGGGGGTTCATATCTTGAGGCTTATAACAAGTCGATGTAATATTCTTTGCTCGACTAGTATCATGATTTATTTCTAAGCTTTTACTTCAAGTTTCAATAATTATTTGCTCGACTAGTTTCATGATTTATTTATGCACTTTTACTTCAAGTTTTCAATAATTAGGTGCTTAATTCCCGCAATTTCAATACATTGTTTGCTCATTTTTCTTATTTAAAATGGTTAGGATAAATATAGGATCATTAAAACCCTTAAAGAACATTACATGAGCAAGAACTAACTCGAAGCATCTTTAGGGCTCATAATTGATAAAGAAACCCATTTGATCACTTAGATAAATAATCCCACCAAGTTAGAGATATCGAAAGGGTGCTAGTTAAACTATTAGCGTAATCAAGTTCCCAAACCTAGATAATTTTTGGTTGCGTAGAAAACGAGATAAACTCTCGTGTCTTGCTTAGTTTCTAGCCGATTCTGAAAGGATAGTGGCAACTCCGTCTCACACTGAATCCCTTAGCCTAAATCAAACTTCAAAATGAAAACCAACATTGTGTGAGATAAAAATTTGGGAGAGCCTGCGCATAATTGAGAGTTGTTGGCTCGTCTTGAGGCATTACATCAAAAACTTTCTTCTCTTTTCCCCTCCGACAAAAACAGAAGAGGGTTACAGCCCCCTTCTCTCTCTCTCCCTTAGGTAAGGGCTCCTTGGCCTGGGGTTAGAGCTTGCAGCGTCGAGTCATAAGATGTAATCTCAAAGCCAATGTCGTGGGCCTCGCCAACTATGGCTGTCGCAACCACCACATACCCCTTTACCTCGTTGATGGAGGGAGCGATGGAGGGATGGTGACAAGTGCGACCTTTTGGGGATGACTCAAGGGGGGCTGAATAGCGCAACAATGGGAGGGATGTGACGGCAAGTTGGCAACAGAAGTGAGGTGCAATAAATGAGCCAGATGAGTGGTGGAGAGAGAGAGGACATAATATTAATGTTCGTGTTTAAAGTTTTCGACGTGAACTTTGGAAAAAAACAAAATGAGCGATTTGATGGTTCGAGTGTAATTTGTAATTGCATTTCCACCCATTATGAACTGAGTTAAGTGCCGATATAATTTGGGTCAAGTACATTCATAAAGGACGGAACTACATGAGTCCATCGTACCGAGAAGTTCATATCCTGCCTCCTTTAATCATTTTAAAGTCCTGCTCAGGACTAAAGATGCTTATCAAGGGGATAAATAAAAACAATCCATGACACATCTCTTTCTAACAAGCATTGTTTTTTACTTCTCGAGTACACTAGATACCCACTGTGGAAAGTTTTCTCGCGTTAAGTTAACACATAACAACTTTGATAAATCAAAAACCCTAATTCTAATTCGTTGTTGATAGGATCATATCAAGTGACCTCTTATTCACATCCAAGAACCAACATATATTCACGGAAATTAGTTATATCCTAATTTTTATTTTGGAGTAATTTCATAGTTAATAATCTAAACATTAACATGCATTGTTTTAGGAGGTGTAATACAAACATTAAATATAAATTGTCCGATAAAAGGTTTGGTACGAGATGAGCCATCATCTTCGACCGCGCAACTAAATCGTAGGATATGTTTAGCCACTCCCTTCTCTCTCTTTTCCCCGATCTAAGAATTCAAGATTCTAGCACTAAAAACAGGAAAATAACAAAAGGGTCTTTAAATCTATACCGGCATGTCTAAACTAAACCCATCTATAGGTTGTTCCAAAGTCGAAACCAAAAGTAAAAAGACGTGCTAATCCATTACCTACTAAAGTTGGGATAAGGGCGTCTTCGATCCTCAATGTTTTGTTGGCGATTAATTGAGTCCCTAATATCTTATTTTCATTAATTAAGTCCTTAACGTTTGAAAATTGCAATAATCTAACTTCTGAACTCATTCTCAATGGGCTCTTGAATAGGATGCTGAAAAACCTTCACACCTCTCACGTGGCCTTTCTCTAATGCCCTATAGCCGCAAACCATAAAATTGCGCATGATTTTCAACGTTGGAAATCTAGTTTAGGCCTTGATCGAACATCTTTTCGCAAATATTAAAGACTAATTGATCAACATAATAGATGAGTTGTGAATTGAACGATGGCCAAAACGTTAAGAACCAATTCTACACTTGTCCCCACCCAAACCTAACTGTGCAATCTTGTCCCATGACTACGACCCATGAGCACATGATGGATGCGCTCAAGAGAGGCATCATCGCCATAGTTTACATGATCAAAACTTCTAATCTCAATCAATTTCGACGGGGGTGGCAATCATGCATCGTTCCATGACATAGTACCCCCATTGTAGCATTCCTACCGGTGAGGATAACGCAAGATCACAAAACCAACTCTAGCTTGGATAGATTCTATGCCGTATATGCTAGGGTTCTGTTTCTCCGTAATTTAATCCATAAGGAAACAAACACCGAAAATGGATCTTCGGCTTTTAATTGAAGGACGGGTTTTGTGGTGATTTGACAGGAAATATCCAAGTGATCATAAAAATCAACGTGGAATTGTACAAACCTAAACCAAACCGGAGTTTGGCTTGACAGAAAAGTTTAGGAAGTACTATTGAAACAAACTTCGACGGAATTTGACTCGAGGACGAAGCTTGAAAGAGCGGCGGTACTATGTCGGGATTTGACTCGACGACAAAGCACCAAGGATGAAGATTCATATCGGAGGACGACTCGGCAACGTGAATCTGAGAATTAAAACTACTCCTAAAGAATTAAAGCTTGTAAATTGCAGGAAAATAATGGCCTTGGCCAAATGTAAAGGTACGAGTGCAGGAAATATAAAGATAAAAGAAAGATAAACTGATAAAAAATGTGAGTTCTGTCGTTGATTTTTTTTTTTGGGGAGAACCCTTTACAATATACAAACTTGGGATATTTATAATCTCGTACAAGTGTTTACAACTTTTAAATTTTAAATAAAAAGTAACTTCCTAATGGTGGTTATTATCTTCCTATTTTCTAGGCACTCTCCACGTTCAAATAGCCACTCTTATCCATAAGCAGTTTTGTTATTGACACCTAACTATCGGTAAGTTGCTGATGCCAATCCTCTGCTCATTCACTATCGGTAAGTTGTGAACTATCGGTAAGTTACCGATGCCAAGCTCCCAATACCTACTTTCATGATTTTTTCACTTTTTGGTGCAAACAGATGCCCCCTTAAAAGAATTGAATGACTTACCGATCATTTGATTCTTTTAACTAATGGCCTTTAGGTGCCTCGAAACTCTTTTGCTTCTTGATAGAAGCCAAATCTGCCCCTTGGCATCGGTAACTTCTCTGCTACTTGACAAAAGCCGAATCCTCATATTTTGTCATTTGAAGAGCATACAAATCGTTGACCATCCTACCCCTGATCCTTTCGCATCGGTTTTGAATTCACGAACATAGAAGGTGTAGAACTTGACTTAACATCATTTGCTGCTGCAATTTGTGGAGTCTCATTTGTTAGTTGGGCCAATTCTGTATCCTCCTTATAGAAGCCATTATGATCGATTTTTTGTCTCCAACTGTTTTCTCTGCTCATCAGTAATTACTTCGGGATTTTGACACCTCATTCTTGTTACTTGTCCCACCAATTTGTGCAAATGATAACCCAGAACACCACCAGGATGGTCAGGATCAAGTTGAGTATGTACCTTCATATTTCCTCGAATCAGCCACATTGGTCTCACCGGGCATGCCAAAAAGATGTTTGCTCGTTTTACGACGAGGAATACCTTTCATCAAATCTCTGATTTTTTCGATTTTTTTTAAGATAGGTTATGTGGCTTGATTTTTAGGAGAGTTGCGGTGAAATACAAAATATAACACAGGATTATATGGAATGAATAGAAATCGAATGGCTTGAAAATGGATCTGAGATTAACAAAGTTTCAAGCTAAGTTACAATACTCCTCTGAGAGCAGTAAAGGACTTGAAAGTTAACTAAAGTTGTAGGAAGTTGTAAATGTAGAAAGTAAAGGTGCAGAAGAAACTAAAGTGTAGATAAACTTGAGTTTTTTTTTTTTGCATTATTGTTCATGATACCTTCCTCTTTGTTTCCTTTGAGTATTTGTATCTCCTCATATCCTGTAACTGCTCGTCGGTTACCTTCCATATTTTCAAACTTTGAATCTTGGCACTTCCAATAACTGCCTTTTCTAATCACGTTTTTCCAGTTTTATTGTCCACCAAAACTTGATCTTAATTGCTGGGATGACTTCAAATTTAGACAAATAACTCCCCACAATATGCTCGTGCTCACTATTTCCACTTTTTGCTCATAACTTCATTCTATCGTGATTTATGTGGCTGAGTTGTGATTCATCTTTACTGATTTTCTGTAATGTTGGTATACTCCCAAAGTGTAAACCTCTCGAATTTCGGGAAAAAGTCAACATCCCTAGGCATAAATATTCCAACGTCCCGAATTATGACTTTCCATGTTTCGGTAAATATATAGATATTCACCAATTACCGAATTCGAGATATAATGCTGTTCACACTTGCTTCTCAGCATGTTTTCGAATTTTATTCAAACGTATTTCGGAAGATGACTGATTCCCATTATACACCAGATTCGGCATTAAAGCCGACTCAGCGTCTATGCTGATTCTTATTTTGGTGTTAACAGATGTCCTCTTTTGATAGGATTAAAAGAACTTTTAATTTTTTTAAATGCCAGAAAAAAGGGTACTTACGCTTGATTCTTGCTATCGCTTTGTCACCTCGTTTCGCGTGCTTTGTCCTTTCGTCTTCAAAATACTTCTTCTAAAAATCGTTCCTTTTTTCGTTCTTTTGCATTCTCAACTTTTCAACTCTCTGCAACTTTTCCCTTTACCAAAAAAAAAAAAAAAAAAAAAAAAAAAAACTTTTACCAAAAAACTCTCTGCAACTTTTCTCTCAATATTCGTTTGAACTTAATAGCTTCCAAAGCTTCCAAGGATCAAACTTTTTCCTTTTCCGCATCAAACGCCCTTGATCAGTACCATGTATTCCGAGATTCCGAGGATTTCAATGAAGAATTTCATCTACTCTCTGTGGAGAATGACTACGAAGATTCTTACATCCTTGACCCAGCAGTTCACAATCATTTCTCTATTCCAAAATGTCTATCAAGCCACTTCCCACGTCACCAATTTGAGGTGCTTTTGGTCCACGAATCATCTATCTTGGCATATCAGTGTCATTCTCGTCCCTCTCGCCTTAGGGCTTTTTCTGGCTTTGAGCCTGATTCATACCAATGGTATCTTCGACTCTTTCCTTCTAAGGATCCTCTTTGGGATACCCTTTTGATTCATAATGCTCTACGTCTTAGCTGCTTTGATTACCATTTGAATCATGAACTAATCAGCACATTATCTTGTTTTTGGTCAACTTACACTAACTGCTTCCTTTTTCCCTTTCTCTCTTATGTCGGTAACTTTGCTTGATGTATATTGCCTTACCGGGTTCTCTCCTTTAGGTACAGACCCATCTACCCTGTCTCCAGATTCTCGCTCAATGCTTGGTAGATTGTTCGAGTTTGAAATGGCCTATGGGGCATTTATAAAAAAATATTTCAAGAAGGAGAGTACAATTACCGACAAGGAGCACACTGCTTTTCTTTTGTACTGACTTTGTAAATTCCTTTTCTGCTACCCCATAGTTAGGATCTCGAATGATTTTGTTGCTGTTGCCTCTGCTCTAGCTTTGGGGACCTCACTTGCTCTAGGCAAAACAATATTAGCCTTGCTATATCGGGGTTTAGCCCATGCTTCCTTCTCCATTGCTTCAGAAAAAGTTAATGGAGTTTTTGGTGGCCTTCTTCAAACATGAGCAGCTTTCTATTTCCCTGCTTGGTCTTCCAAGGATAAAGTTATCCAACCTCTTTCGGTTTCTATTTCTGACCAATCAGTCTACCAGGCCTTGAGTAGGAAATTGATCTCTATTTCCGAAGAGTCATCTTCTTATTTTCGGTATTTTATTTCTCAAATCTATTCTGTTGAAGAGAACCCATATTTCTTCTCTCCTTTCATTGTTTCCCAATTCAAGTCCTACCTTCCTGCTTTTTAGAAAAATAGAAGTGACTTTTGGCAGACTGTCCTGATCTTTGTTGATCTCCCTGTGAGATTTTCAACAAAAGGCAAATTCGTTGCTGGCTTTGAAATTTACTCTCCCCAATACTGTGCCAGACAACTTGGGTTAATTCAAGGAAAACCTGTTTCAGCCCTTTATACTTTCTCCTTTGTTTCTTTTGATAAAATATCCTGTAAGCTAAAAGATAATCAACCTTTTATTGGGCTGACCACACTGGTTCGGGGCATTTATCGATTGTCTCGTGTTGCCGAATTTGCTGAATACCCCGACCGTTCTTTAACTGATTTCGACCTCTGGTGAGATGGTTATCGAAAGACTGTGTTTTCAAATCCTCTAGATCAAATTCTTTTCGAAGATAAGGGACACTATTCCTCTTACAATGTCAAAAGCAATTAAAGCGGCAAATGTGCCTTCAACTAAATTAATAGAGCCTTCTAAAGGTAACTTGATTCTGCCTTTCAACATATATGTATTTTTTATACTCAACCTTCAATCCGACTTCTTATTCTTATAGTGAGCAAGAAAAGAAAAACTTTAGACTCTTCTACTCCAGAGAAAGTACCAGCAAAAGGTAATGTTAGGAGAGTGATTATTTGATCTTCAAAGTCATCTCCAGAGAATTCTCTAACAGTAAATCAATCTCCAGAGCCCACACTTCGAGCTATGATAAAGCCACGCACTTCGAAAGGTAACTCTCATGCTTTACTTTTGGAGGCTACTAATGTATATATTAACACTAACCTGTTTATCTCCTAACCAATCCAAAACTCCTAAGACCTATTAGTCCAATGCTTCTTCTCCTGTTTCTCTTCTCAGCAAAGCTCCTGCCATATCAGCTTCCAATCCTTCACTACTGATTCTTGCTCCTTTGACAAATGTTAATGCTGAGTTGGTTTAAGAACAACCCTCTATTCCAGATCCTAAAGAAAATATACCACCAAAGAACACTTCTGCTAATGTTGTGGGATTTGAAAAAGATCTTACTCCAGCTCTCATCGGTAAATGTTATTACCCTTTGTTTGACTCAAGATTTTTATGCTATCATCTAATATACATATGCCAATATTTGCAGTTACTAATAAACCCACTTCTGCGCCTCAAGAGACTCCTATTTTCAAAGGAGCATCAAGTGTGCCATTACTACCTGCTTCTTATGCAATTATTGTTTTGCCTCCTTCAACAACTTATGCTGTACCTAGTCCACTTGCTAAGATAGAAATTTTTTCTCAAGCTGAACAGTCGAAAATGGAGAGGATATTAGTAGGTACTCATCCAAGCTCTTCCACAGCTTCTAATTCTTCAGAGTCTTTAGTTTTATCAATATCTTCTGAAATTTCTAAAGAAGTAGCCAAAGCTAAATGGAAACAGCTCCTTAACTTATTGGAACCTAGCTATAGGAAATTAATTAACGACTCTGATAAGGAGCGCCAGGCGAGGATTCTCTTCGCTGTTAGCTTCATGGATGCTGTGACTACAATTAGAGTCAACCTTGATTTACTCCCCCATCTTCTTTTTGGGGAAAACCGAGGATTGGCAATCCAAGATGAGTTAGCCCGTAAGCGTGAAGATGCTCGTCTTTTCTACAACAATTTTAAAGTTGAGGAGAGCAAACTTCAACGCTTGAAAACTAGGAAAGAAGAGCTTGAGGCAGAGCTGAGGATGGTGGTTACCCAAATAGAGGAGCAGAAACTCACAGTCTCAAACTTCTGTCCTACACTCAGACACAAGATAAAATAGTGTCGGGAGTTTGAGAAAGAATTTGATGCTACTGCTGGAATAGTCAGAGTCCATGAGAAGAATAGAGTAGAAATTATGAATAAAAATCATAGGCTCGAAATTGAGTTGAGAGATTTTGTAATCGAGGCCAAAGCTCTATTGGCCAAATGAAAATGAATTGAAAGACCCACTTGCTGTATTTTACTTTGGTCTCCTTTACATTCACTTAATTGTTGAATATCCTGACAATACCAATTCTTGACGTTGTATTTTGTTCAAATCAATAATTAAACCTTCTTAACCAAAGGTTAAACCTAATCTCCATTTAGCTCCTTTGACCTTTAAACCAACTCAAAGAAAATTGTTCCATCGCAACTTTCATAATTGAAAGGTTGAACAATAACCTCCCTTTTCACTTATCTTCTCTAAAGTTACTGACTACTGAATTAATAACTGTTTGTCCATACTCATAAATCACGTTCTGCCTCTATCTCATTTCCCCCGAAAAACTCTGGCGCATTACTGTCCACGATCTGCTTTATATCCTTTACCTTTATAACTGCCTAAGCTTATCAAATCTTTCCTGAAAACTTACAGTCCTGTTCATGATGTCTTCACATGGTTCTTTATCTCGATTGCTTCTTTGGTCTCGATCACAAAGATGTCGTATTTTCCATGAAGGTAAATTTTCCATTGAACATTACCAGGTTTGAGCTTTGACAACTATATATATATATCTAACATGGGTAACTTGTTTATTCCACTATCTTTAGGTGATCGATCCTTATGGAAGCGACTACACGAATTGTTGTCCCAAGGTCGTCATGCTTTATTGTTGAATCACAAGCATACGGTAGAAGTTACCTATTTAACAAACTTATTCAAATCCATAGTGTTCTTGTCGGCAGATTCTACCTTCTTGGATCTGGTTTAGGAGCTATGCCCTTTATTCCCTGCTAGCTTTGATGAATTCGAACATAATGTGAGGGAAATTTGGAGCCTATTATTGTGCAAGCCGACGTTATTCAACTTCAAATTGAGGAAGAGTCTTCTCGATTATAAAATTCTAGAGAGAAATATGCTCAAGCTCAGGACTTTTGTACTCAAGCTAAAGATAACGTTGAGATGGCACGTCGACTTCTCAATTTCCTTTCCAATCATCATCGCGTGGAGCAGAGGATACTTAGAGATGAAATTTCTCATGTTAAGTCTATGGTTGAAGTTTCTTCAAACAAGTATAGATAGTTGCTTCAAGAGGCTTGAGAGAGGTTTGAAATTGTCTGCTTTCATTCTCGTCATATGAAAAATCTTGAGGAACAACAATCTAAACTCCATCAGGATCTTGCCTTGCATTCTAGCCATGTAGCCCAGAACCTAAAACTTGTCAATGATTTACGGATTTTTGTAACCAAGATTATAATGTACTTTCATTTCAAATGAATGGACTAATCTCCTTGTGTTTCCTAGACTAATGGATGATATTTCTTCAGGAATTTCCCATTTATAGAACGTGATAGTTCTTTTCCATTAACATCCATCAATCTGTACGCGTTTCCATTAAGCACCTCTGTAATCAAATATAGTCCTTCCCAATTTGATGACCATTTACCGAATTCCTTATTTTGGAGATTAAATGGCAAGTTTGCTTTCCATATTAAATCCCCCACAACAAATTGTTTGACTTTAACTCTCTTATTAAAATCTCTAGCTACTCTTCTCTTTTACACAATCAACTGATCCAAAGAAGCAGCACAAATTTCATCTAGCTCATCCAAATTTATGTGCATCCAATCTCTATAATCTTCAGGCAACATTTCACTCTGCAATTGGACTCTTAAAGATTTTATTGTTATCTCCATCGATAAAACTGCTTCTTGTCTATATGTAAGCATATAAGGGCTGACACCTGTACTTAATCTTCATGATGTTCGGTATGCCCACATTACTATTGACAGTAAAGTATCCCATTTCCTTGGATTTGTTTCTAGATGCTTCCTGATCAATCCAATAACACCTTATTAGTAGCTTCGGCTTATCCATTCGCCTAGGGATAATATGGTATGGAATAGACCATTTTGATTCCTCTTGATCATGCAAATTCTATTACTTCACCTTCGGAGAACATTGTTCCTTGATCCGCAATAATTGATTCATGCAAGCCAAACAGATGAATTATGTTTTCTTCGATAAACTTGATTACAGTCTTTTGTGTAATACTCTTATATGGAATGGCTTTCACCCACTTTGTAAAGTAATTCGTAGCCAATAAAATATAACTATGCTTATGAGAAGAAGGTGGATAGATCTTATCTATTATATCCATTGCTCACCCTCTAAATGGCCATGTCTTTATGATAGAATGGAACTTCATAGCAGGCACATGTTGCAACGGTCCATGTTTTTGACACGAAAGACATGCTTTGGCATAGTTGATATAATCCTGCATCATTGCTGACCAAAAATATCTATACCTTTTTAACAACCATCTCATCTTGATTCATGCTTGATGGGCTCTACATATACCTTTATGTGCTTCTGCCATAACTAATTTCGCATTATCTTCATCAAGACAGCGTAATAGCAATCTATCTGAGGATTTTCGGTATAATTCTTCTCTTAATATGACATATTTCTGGGCTTGTCTCCTCAACTTTCGATCTTTTGAATCTGGATTCTTCAAATATTCGATGATAGTTTGTCTCCAATCCTCTTCTCGAACTACTTTACTAACTGCTATCAGTATCTTTCTTTGTTCAATAGAAGGTACCGACAGTGTTATAGTAGTTGTGATGTCTGCCAACTCTTTTGATATTTGGTACCCAGAAGCTACTTGAGCTAACTCGTTAGCCTCAAAATTTGTGTCTTTTTTGACATGGATTATATCGTACTCTCTGAAGTGCTTTAATTGCTTCTTAGCCATATAATAATAACCAATCAAATTTTCATTCGAGCATTGGTATTCTCCCTTTAACTGTTTCACCACTAATTGTGAATCACCGGATACTTTGATAAATTGAACTTTCAACTCAATCAATATTCCTCAGCCAATGATCAGTGCTTCATATTCAGCTTGATTATTTGAACATTCAAAATTTAACTTATAGACGCACCTTGTAAGTTCCCCATCGTGAGAAATTATTATCAATTCAGCTCCAGCCATACTCTTAGCACGCGAACCATCAAAATACATAGTCCATGATGCACTTGACTGAGGCTTTGCTCATTCTCTTCCATTTGTAAACATGAGTATTCGTTAAGAAAATCAACAATGACTTAGCCTTTTACTGCTTTAATCGGCACATATATCAAATCAAACTCAGACAAGATAAATGCCCACTTGGCTATACGCCCTTTTATAGTAGGTTGTGATAGTATATATTTTACTATATCAGTCTTACCGATCATATGCACCGTAGTTGGTAACAAATAATGCCTTAACTTCATACAAGCAAAGTATAAAAATAGATATAATTTTTTAATTACGATATATCTTTTTTCAACATCAGTTAATGTCCTGCTTAAATAATATACTGCTTATTCTTTTTCACTTTCAATCTCTTGTGCCAATATACTTCCGATAGTTATATTGGTAGCCGATAAGTACAATTTTAGGGGTTTGCCTGCTTTCGGCGGCATTAATACATGGGAATTCATTAGATAGACTTTGATCAAATCAAACGCCTTTTGTTATTTCTCCCCCCAGATGAATTCGTCTTGATTTTTAAGACGCAAAAGCTATGTCATCGGCTCCATTTTATCAGACAAATTGGCAATGAATCTTCTAAGAAAATTTATTTTTCCAATCACCATCTGCAATTGTTTCTTTGACGTAGGATGGGAAAATTCTATGATAGCTTTTGTTTTATTTTTGTCAATTTCAGTTCCCCTTTGATTGACCAAAAATCCCAGGAAATTTCCTACTTGTACTCCAAAGGCACACTTGGTTGGATTCATCTTCAATTTGTACTTCTCATCCTAATAAATGCCTACTTGAGATAATCCAGATGATCTTCTTGGGCTGATTTAACCACTACGTCGTCAATATAAACTTCTAAGAATTTACCGATTATATCATGGAAAATAAAATTCATTGCCCACTGGTATGCAACTCATGCATTCTTCAATTCGAAAGGAATAACTACCCACTCAAAAGTCCCAATCGTATTGGATATCTAAATGCTGTCTTCGGGACATCTTCCTTAGCAAAAAAAATGTAATTATAATCCAAATGACCATCCATCAAGGATAATATCTCATTTTCCGACGTTGAGTCTACTAACATATCTGTCATGGGCATTTGGTATTCATCCTTTGGAGTAGCATTATTTAGATCCCGAAAATCAATACAAACTCTCAGTTTTTCATTCTTCTTTTTCATAGGGACAATATTTGAGAGCTAGTCTACATACCTAGCTGTTTCAATGAATTTTGGTTTCAGCAGCCTTTTCTATTTCTTCTTTGACTTTATTAACTATATCTGGAGTAAATCTTCTTACTAACTGCTTATGCGGTCAAAATCCTTTCTTGATTAGAAGGCAATGTTCTACAATATCTCTTGACAAACCAGGCATTTCATGGTAATCCATGCAAGTAATCTTTGTACCCTTTGATCAAGTTAATCAACTTTTCTTTCATGCCCTCTTGTAAAAACGTACTTACATACACTAGACGGAAACAACCAGGCTCTCATATATCAACCTCTAATAATGGATCTTGAGCCTCCATTGTTCTGTCTTCTTTGACTAACAACTCTTCCCATTCATCAAAACAATCTGAGGCTTCAACATTTTGCTATGCCATTTCCGCCAAACGTGTGAAATACCTTTCACAAACTTCTTGCAATACGAACTCGTTTTCCATAAAAAATATGTAATTCTTCTAATGCCAAGCTTGACTTTGGGATCCATTCCGCTTTCATATCCCCGAAGCATCAATAAGCAAACGATTGTGGTTCTGTCTTTGGTGATTCGACAGCATAACCCTCATATGAACAATCCTGATGTTCTTGACAAATGTCAATCCATCCGATTAAAGCATATCTCGAATCTGCCTCAACATATTCCACTTTCTCACCATTCCAAAATGCCAAGATTTGATGCAAAGTTGAAGGTACACACTGATTAGAGTATATCTAATCTCTCCCGAGCAACAGATTATATGAACCATCAGATTCTACCACAAAGAAAGTCGCTTTGGACGACTTGGACACTATAGTTAAATCAAGCACTATTGCTCCCTTGACTTCGGTAACTTCTCTAAGAAAATCAAATAACTGAACATTGGATGGGATAATGTCATCGTCATCTTTCCCTAATTTCTTGAAGTATTTGTAAGATATGAGGTTTAAAGTAACTCCAGCATCTACAAAGATTTTACCGACAGACCTACCATTGACTCTGTTTGAAACAATCAAAGACCTTAAATGTTTTGCTTTTTCAGAAGGTACCTTATCAAACTTGATGATTCTTTGTTAGGGAACTGAAATTTTGCCATGACTATCTCCTTTTATGAAATGTGTTCGATGTCTTTTTTCACTATCAAATTAGTTCCATACTTCACTGGAAGTTTAGCATGGATCATATTTATCCGTATTGGAGAACCATATTTCTTTGATATCTTGGAATAGCCAATTCGGTAACTTCTGCCGTCTTCTTGTGACAATTTAGGACCCAAGTTCTTTGCTCCACCTTTCTTTGTTGTTTTGGGTTGAGAGCTATGATGATCTAGCCAAAATTAATTGTCTATGGAACCTGAGACGCTCTCTTCTCCCTTTTTATTTCAATGTGATAACTACTTTCCGAATTATCCGGTTCTGGTTTAATCCGAGCTTTTTCATCTAGGTTTCTTTTCTAGACCCAATTATCTTTCTTACTGACAGATGTAAAGAGTAAATTTTGCTTTGTTATACCTTTAACTCGGCCACTCTCAAAATTTCTTTGTCTGTTTCTCATTCACTGGAAACGCTTCTTGATGGTTCTGTAAGATGCCTGTCTCGGTGATTTAACTGTTGACCATTTTCCTTCAGGAGGGTCATACAGCACCTTAACTGTTTTTCTTTTTTGAATTTCTTGAGACATTGATGGTGGTGGATCATCAAACTCATCTCCCCAGCTAGTCGGCTCAACTGGTAATGATGGAGGTGGACAATCATTCGTATTTCCATAGTAGACCACATAGTCAAACTTCCCACTCGGTTCTCCAAGCAATTCGACTTTGGGATCACCTTCCTTATATCGCTGCCATAAACTTTTTTTCTTTGCAGACTTTGGTAATGTTTCGTTTTCTTCATGAACTCGTGTAACCAATTTCCGAATTGGAGGAGCTAGTTGAGATGAATCAAGGTGGTATTCCTTCCTCTCATACTTATGACCAACATATTTTCTTTCAAACAATTGTGCTATCTGTCTTGGATGAATTTTCTCCTCTCTTGCTTGTGCCAAAGGGTTTTCAGTAGCTACAATCTCAGATTTTACCTGTGGTCTACCTACCTTGCGGACAAACGATCCCAATCTATATCTCCCTCTCGTTCTTCTCATGTATTGGAATCTGAGAAACTCCCGATCTTGCAGAGTTAGCTCCTAGTGACAACGAGTGCAAAGTTGTTTGTTGTCATCTTCTGTCGTATCTCGTATATTAACCATGCTGATCATGTTCGGGAAAGGGTCAGTGTCTACTTCCATTGGGGGCTTACCTTTGTCTTCAGCGAATTTAATCTTGCCTTGGCGAATTGCTTCTTAGATAGTCTTCCTAAACACAATGCAATTCACCATATCATGAGTTGTAAAATGATGCCATTTGCAATATTTCTTATCTATTATTTCCTCCTTTGACAGGATTATTTGTCCTTTAGATAATTTGATCATTCCATCTTTCAACAGCAGGTCAAATATTTCATTTAACTTGTAGATATCAAAAGAGTAGTTGTTTGTCTCCTTAGCTTTGAACTTGGATACATCTCTCATCTTGGCCAGCTTAAGTGCTGGGCATATATATGGTTTTTCAAGCACCATAGTTGCTACGGCTATTTCATTCTCCTCTTCTGCTGTATCACCATGTTCGGTACTTTCAGCAAATGTCACTATCTGCCGATTATCCTTATTCGGCTTCTTGTCTTTCTCCTTCAGCAAGTGTTCGTACTTGGAAACCCGAACGTTTAACTAAAAGGGATCGTCAAAGGCTTGTCCATTAAACCTTTCTTTAAGGTTAAATCTCAAACCGTTAAAAGCCAAATCCGTGAACTCCTTTTCAGTAAGTGATGTTAAACATCGGTTTCTGGATTTCTTGAAACGTGCAATAAACTGATCTACTGTCTTAGTACTATATTGATACATCCTAGCCAAATAAGCCACTGCCACCTTTGGTACCGTTTGGTAAAATTGAGAATAAAACTGTCTTTCCATCTCAACCCATGTTTGAATAGAATTCAGGTAAATTTGTATACCAAGTGAATGCTGTTTTTGACAAAGACAATGGGAACAACCTTAACCTCAAATATTCATTAGTTCCAGCCTCTCCACATTGTGCCAAGAATCGACCCACATGCTCCACAGTTGGTGATCCTCTTTTTCTCAGTAAACTTAGGAAAATTTGGCTTCTTGAAATCCCTTGGATATGATATGTTGTCAACCCAATCGGGATGTGGCTTCCTATATACTGGCCTTGGTAATCCCTTCTCTGCTCCCTAATTGTTGCATTGCCAGTTCGCAACTCTATCTGGATTCCATGGTCTTAAATTTTGCTGGCCTAGCCAAGGATCTTGACCCTGAGGATTAAACTGCGACACTAAAAAAATTATATGAGAATTTACTATGAAATTGGAAAATGTCAATAAGGTGCCCTAGGGCACATGTTAACGATATTTGATTGTACTTTTGAAATGTAAATTTTTACATTTGAAGGAGGTGATTTCTTGAAATGTGTTTGTTTCAAAATTTCAAAATGTGTATATATGCGATTTTATCATTTGCAGTAGTTTTAATTGCTGCACTTGAATAATTTTTTAACAAAACCTGTTATGATTTCTTGGGACTATTAAAATATAATTTTAATATGCAGTCGATATTGTTAAAATATAAAGTTAATTTTGTGTCATACTTTAATAATAAAGACTAAGTAGTGAATGTTTGTTCAACACGAGCGAGAATCCGATTTTGTTTTTGCTTTGTCGAAATATTTACCTTCTGGATTTTTGAATGAGCATTGTGATAGCTATCAAAGTTTCATATATCTTTCTCTAATTTTACATGGCGTTGATATTGACTCCGGCTTTTGAAACGTTATGGATGTCCATGCCATGATGATTAGTTCGGCCAATCTTCTTTTAGCAGACAATTATTTACAAGGTTAGGTCCCCAGGTTTTGACAGTCCGAAGCACTATTATCACGTGGATTGACAAGTAATATCCTACTCAAATATTTATTATTTAAGTTATTTTAGTTGTTTACCGTTCAACTTGAGTTCGCAACATATAGATATAGATAGCTATTACTTTGCCCACCTTTATGACTTTATAATGAACAATTAATTAATATGTATGATGTGGTAATTGTATTCTTGTATAAAATTTGTACACTATATATACAGTGTTATTTAGTCAGTCTTTGTTCTGTTGTCTGAGTTTGACTATTTAGACAAGAAGTAAGGCTCATTGGAAGATCAATTCATCTGATTTGCTACTCTTTGAATTTTAATTATAGCCGATTTACTTGGGTGGAAACTGAAAAAAACATTTAGAAATTTTTGTCCACTCTATAACCTGTGTTTTTTTACCTCAATAGAAGTATCGATCATGCTGATGTGGGTCTCTCTCTCAATCGCAATGAGTTCAAGGTAAAACATTGTTGGACCATCAAAGAGAGAGAAAAAGGCCTTGGATCCAGCTTTTTTGTAATGTGGCTCTAAAAATTGTTTCAAATGAGTTCACAAATTTTGTCAAACAGGTCACATATTTAAAGTACTACATTCATTTTCAAGACATGTTTGTATTGACACTTATATTTTGGCTCACAAATTAGTCATTCATCTCCTAAGAAAAATAGGGATCGAATTTCGTTGATAATGATATAATTTGACCGCTAAACAAAAATATCGACATCACATAATTTTACATTTTATATTCTTCATTGCATTTAGACATTAGAAACATTTAGGTTTAGCTATAATGCATTTGCATCAAGGGAAGCATGAGGCCGATCATGAACTCGTTTCTAATCGACCCGATAAATGGCCCTACATTAACGCAAAGTCTAGGCCTATTCTGTCATTTAAAGTCGAGCCCACAAGCTCGGTCCCCTTCTCTCTGTCTCCAATTTCAAGCACTTTCTGTTCCCTCTATTTGTTTGACCGAAAAGTCATTTGATCATGCCAAATATGACTCCATTTCTTGCCACCTCGGAATCTCGGACCATTTCAAGCAAAGCGGGAATCAAGGCATATGAGATAATGGGGATGCTGAAATTGACGAAGGGAAGGAATAAACTTCGTGTAGGGGAAAGATTGAATTAGGTTTTGACTGAAATTAGGAGGAGGGAGCTGGAGATCTCGGGCAGAAAGCAAAAGGAACAAGGCCCTCACGTTTTCTTAAAATACCTGGAGCATCGCCAGACAAATGAGGATCTCCTCACTTGGTTTTTCACCAAAATTCCTTGTCTGCAGATCTCCCTTCACCGATTCATTCTTCACGGGAACTCAAATGGTGCCGTGACACAAGAAATACTTTTGTCGGTTTTGTAAGAGGAGAACGCCAATCAGCATCGTAAAAAGAAGGACCGAAAGAGGAAATGGTAAAGGATATAGGAAAGGAAATGGAATTGGCGGCTCAGCAGAATGTGAAAAAGGACAAGAAGGATGTGGGAAGGTCGTGGGATGATGTAAACAAGAACAAAGATGGAAGGGAGTGAGACAATCGGTGGAGGTGCACAATCGCTCACATTCACGCTTTCGTATCCATTCACTCAATCTTGCGCATCAGAAGCGGAGGAGACTCAGGCAAGAACGAGCAGCGCTTCCGTTGTCCACCGTTGTCCCCGAAGTCGTCTAGATCCCTCAGTTTACTCTGATCGCGTTTAACTCGGTTGAAGCCCAAAGTTATCTTCTCCAATCACGAAACTGACTGGTAGTCTGGTAGAGTATGTGCGCATGTCTGAACCCCTGTTTGTTGATCCTAATCAGTTGTTCACTGCCGTTTCTTCATTGGGTTTGGCAGTCGAACCGCAGACATAGCGTTTGCAATAATCATGGGTTTCTCTACATTAACACCTAGACGATTATGATGTCGCGCACTTCGAACACCTCAAGCTCACAAATAAATCAGGAGGCTCTCAGTTTAGAGGACAATTCAGCCACGCTCCCAAAGCAGTATTTAATTCACTGAGAACAAAGTAAATGGAAGCACCAAGGTAAGGAGAACTCTAGGCCATCAAAGGATGAAGCATCAATTCGCAACATATGATCAGTACATTGAACAATAGCATACAAATCACTCCTACGCAATCCCAAATTGATCAATTAATTCATCATTGTCACCCCCGAGGCAAAACGTCGAACAGGCGGTGAGCATGAAGGGTGAGGTGTTATACAAACAGGAATTCCTATCAATTGGCTGAAGACGACAGAGAAAGAGATTTTCTCGGTGTGTGCGTTGTGTTCTTGCTTCGCTCAGCTCCTCAGCTCTCGCGCGCGCACTAAACTTCAGAGAGTGCGTTGTGGTTGTTGTTGCTGAGAATGAATTCTGCTGCAGAGCGTCAAATTCATCAGCTCTAAAGGAATCTCCATTGCATTAGACGACAGAGAGAGAAAGAGCATGAGAGAAGTTCGATCGGTGGTGGTGATAAGCGCCGTCGCTCTGCTCCGTTACGGCCGAGGCTTTGGTGGTTAGCGACGGAGATGGTAGACGATCAAGTTGACGGTGATGGAGCTGAACTTTATGAGTTGATCCATGCATATTTATTTCAGCACTTGGTTGACTTTCTTAGTTCAATTTCGTGTTTCGAAAAAAAATAATAATAAAATTAAAGGAAAAGGTGAAAAAAAAAACAAAATAAATAAGAATAGATTGCATCTCCATCGAAAAAAAACATCTAGGATTGCATGTGAGGGAACGGAAGCAGATTGCTTTACATTTAGATAGTATCAATTAGATTCTTATTTCTGTGTATCATAGTTCATTTTAGGGAAATAATTTATTTAGTATTTCATACAGTACCTCGCGTTTGCATAATTAAGCGGTGGTTTATCCCGGAGAGTTTGCATTGAGTTTCCATTTATAGCTCATGAGAGTCGTGTCCGGGCCTTAACAATAAAGTTTTATGAATTTTAACCGCTATGATTCGGGTTCTTTATTTTTTTTGCCCCTCTATTTTTTTTTGGTTAATATTTATTATTGCTTGCTTGTTATTTTTACTGCTCCAACGCTATGCATGATCATCTTTCACTTATTAGAGGATTTAGGGAAACAAAATTGATGAGACCGAGTGCAAACCTTTTAATTAAAGGTACCGAAAGAGCGTTAGATTAATCTAGCGTAATCAAGTGCCAGACTTGTGAATCTTCAGATCGCAAGCCTGTCCTTCTAATTAATCCATAATAGGTTAGTGGCGACTTCTTAATCTAATCTTAAATGAATAATTAATTGGAACAGCTAACTTGTGTTTATTAAGGTTTAGGAGGATCCGTGTTAGGCGTATGCCCCACCTATCCTCTTGAAATTAGACATTTTGCACTTAAAGTACTACATATCTCCGTACTAGTTAAATATCCACGCATTGCATGACGGGAGAGAAGAACTCCAAAAATTAACACAATCATACAAGCTTGAAGCCCCCAAAAAAAATGTATTACAAGACTTGCGGTTTAAAAAATAAAATTGGAAGCAAATGAATACAAAGACGATATATCACCCGAGAAAGCCGAGGATTGCTGCCACATACCGCCACAATATAGCGTCGCGTGGTCTTCTCTTGATGCTGCGACAGTGCATTGGCTATGGCTGTAACACTAAAATATATTGATGAAATCTATTATGGCATGAAAATCTTCTGCCAACACTTGATTAAGGCAATGAAGAGATATTGATCGTTAAGCGTACATCATCTTCTTCATTGGCTTAAAAATACGATATCAAAATTCAACACAAGAACCTTAAATCTATTCCGCAAGATGAAGATATTTACCTGACCTGCATGTCGTCGTGTCTCTAAAGCAACAATTTAAGCAAATTCTAAAATCTGCAAGATTCACGTCATCATTATATTTAGGACAGTCCAAACAGGTGAAGTAGACATACAAATTCAAAAAAAGGTGTGAGTGGAAACAAACATCCAAAGGAGATGAGAGGAAGCTAGCATGCTGCCGATCAGACCGATACACTCTTCTACCACATCTTGAGAAATTATATAATTAAATTTTTGAACACTTGATTGAATTTCGAGTAGGAGATTTGCTAATAGGCTTATATATATAAAGAAAAAATTTTGTAGATATTCAATTGTGATTTTCTTGTACATTTTTTCCGAGCACAACCCATTGAAAAAGTTTTGTACGGCACACAACCTATGTTTCAAGTCTATTATAATCCATGCCTTTTTTTTTCTTTGCTCAGGATTTAGATCACGCCAAAACTTTAATATCATTGTAATGGCACTATGGACTATTATAAATATGGACTTATCAACTATGCACGCCTTTTACTAATGCGTAGGTGGCCATGGACTCAAAACAGTAGTTCCATGTCTTGCTATGTTTGAGACGAGGGAGTGAGGAAAATTATGGGAGAAAATTTGAAAATTTCATGCGTTTTCTTTTTCTCAACAAACTTTTAAAGTTTTCTTCACTTCCACCCAAACTTTCGTTTTCTTCATTTCCTTTGTTTTCCAAACATTAAAGGAGTAACTCTACCATTGTCGCGACCTACCTCTCAAGGGCCGCCTCGGGTGAATAGGTTTAGAGGCATTATGGGACCCTCCCTAGTTCCATATCTCACGTGACATTAGTTGTTTAAATATACATGTCCTATAGGAGTTGCTACTAGCCACAATTAAGATCGGTTAGAAACCACAATCGAGATGCGGGAGTATTTTTAGGGATCGGGGACTTGATTACACTATTTTTTCAACTAATGTCCTTTCGATACCTAGACTTAACTATTTGCTAACTAAAATGTCAAGACAGTCTTTCACTAATCGAAAATTTTAAATTCTGCCCTAACCATTCTAAGAGGAAAAAACAACAAACAATGTATTTAAAGTGCGCAATCAAATAAAATAAAAATGGAAATGCATAAACAATGACTTAGCACATCGTCTCTAAAGGAAAAAGCAATAAAAAATTCCTAAGGTAAAGCCCTAAAGGCTTATTCAATTTTGGGTACAAATTTTATTCAAACCTAAAGTGTTTATTAAAAGCCCTAGGCTAAGAGAATTCTACATTTTTATTTTTTTTGAATTTTTTGAATTTGTTATTTTTATTTTTATTTTTATTTTTATTTAGGGAAAAAGGACTCCGGACCGAGTTAGAAGAACCCAGTCTAATTAGCCGGTCTGACCCGGATCCAGAAGGTCCAAGTTGGGTCTAAATTCGAACTAGCCCAATCCAAATAAAACTAACTTATCAAATTCCATCTGGCCCAACTATCTCAGCCCACATTTTTCTCTATCTGGCCCAGCTTCCTTAGCCCACAACATCTTTGGTTTAGCCTGGTTTGCAACCTGATCCGGATCCATTAATCGGATCTGACTCGAATCTTTTATTTCCAGATTTTATTTCTTTTTTTTTTTTATTTTTTTTTCTATTTCTTTTTCTTTTCTCTTTTATTCCGGTCTTCTTCTTCCTTAGACTTGTATTGAGAGAGCTTCTCCATCGAAACATCACCAACATTGTCGGGAATCCGTTACCATTGATTCTCTAAGCCTCGCCGTCGACCATCTATTCCAGCCACCGCTGAACTTCTGTTGACGAAAATTTATAGCGACCGTCGTCTCTCGTCACCCACCGGCCACAAAAATAAACTCCGGCAACCAAATTCCATTTTACGGCCAACAAACTTCCGGCCACAACAACAATCCTAAATCTAAACAAACAAGCAATTAAATGTATGAAACAGAGATAGAAAACTAACGGTAGCAGCCTCAAGTTGTGGGCACATCTTTCGCAAGGGGAATGAATCTAGCGAAAATTTCAACCATGGCCAACTCGGAGAAACATTAATATGCCACAAAAATCACAAAGAAATGTAGAGTAGTGAGCGAATAATCATTTTAGAACAAATCAAGCATGAACTATGATTCAAACAAACGTTTTCATTCACGGATTGATTCAACACTTCATTCACGCATTTCATCAAGAAGTACATTCCAACATGAGATTCAACGCGATTCTCGACTCAATTGTGATGCATAAAGACCTTGAATCAACATATTTCATATCAACTCCATCTCAGTTCATCGAAATTCACTCAAAATTTTCACAACCAAATTCGGTGTTCTAAGCCTCCAACATCTCATTCAAGCATTTTAGTGAACAGTTGGCGTACGATTTAGAACATGAATTCTAGACTCGATTTCAGTGCAATTCTCAACTCAATGTTGATATATCACACTCCATATCGTCATTACATCCTACGACTCAGCTTTAATATCACAGGATTTGTCCACAGTCTCATCAATTCATTCCAATACTCTCAAACTCAATAAATGGCTAAAAAAAAACAGGACAAAACAAAGCATATTTGAGGAGCTCACCCGGATAGAAACGGAGATTCAATCCGCGACGGCAAGGGACGTCCGGCTATGATTCCTCTTTCTAATGGATGAACCGCAAGAGAATTTCCCGTTATTCCCCCACCACGTTGGTTATCCTCCGATCCTGTCCTCTAACAAACTCCAGCTCAGCCCCTTCTACTGCAGCATCCCCTGAACTTGCTTCCATCACCTCACCGTATCTCTCTCTTCGCTCCCCCCGGTCACTCTGCTCACAAACGTGAGCTTGTGCTTGAAGAAGAAGAACAGTAGCGAGGCTGGGCCACCGTAAGTGTAATGGGCCGTGAAGGAAAAGAAAAGAAATGGGCTGGAATATATATATATATATATATATATATATATATATATATATATATCAGTTGGGCCAAGTAAAAGAAAGCGGGTGGCTTGGGAGATGAACCGCGCAAAAAAAAAGGCCGAACTGAACCGGGTGGAGTTGTGCGAAAGGGCCTGGTTGAACCGGCCTTTTCTCATGTGAGCCGATCCCCACCTTTTTTTTTTTTTGGGTTTATGCTTGTTTTTGTAATTTTTGCTATATATATTTTTGTAATAATTATTTTTGTTATTTATGATACTAGCCGTTACATTATCTCTAAACTTTCACACAAGTTTTATGAAAAGATTTTTCTAGAGGATTTGTTATACACTAGGGTGTATGGCTTGAGTTTCTCTACTATGATTGTGAGCGGTTAGAGACTTTCCAATTTAGGAATTGGAAGTCACTAATTCAAATCCCACTAAGCAAATACAAACTGCTCTGAGTTAAAGCCATCTGCATAGGCGAAATGCCTTAACTTGATAAGTCCGTGACACTTGCAGGGTATTCATAAACCTCTAAGTAGTCGTTGGGTGCATACGTTTGTATTCCCTGAATTATCAATAAAAAAATGATCAATCAGGACTTTCAAATCATCTATCACAAAATAATTAAAAAAAATTACCAACACATCCCAAAAAATTAAACCACTAATTAAAATTGCCAAGCATGAATAAAAAAATCTTCAATTATGAATGATTTCAAGCTAATAATAGAGGTAAAATGTAAACCTCACGGTCCTACCTATTGCCTAGCTCCTCCCTCTCCACAGATAGTCAATCCGACATTTGACCTTTACCCAAGCTTTTTCTTAGAGATTTCCACAAAAATTTCAAACATGGCACAACTTTAATAAATCTCTCAATTAATTCATCATCTTCGAAACATACTACTCAATATTTCACAAAAGTTGCTGGTAAAGCAAATAATTATTTGTGACTCTTAAAGAGTAGCATTATGTAAAAATAAATTGCCACTATGAATACCTTGACTCCGACATAAGTATCGCAACTCAATTCCTTTTTGTCCGAAGACCCAAGGGCTGATGAAAAGGTCTTTTAGCAAAAGACCAATTATTTGAGAAGGTCTATAGGCAAAAAAACCAATTCGCAACCATATATGTCTTTGAATCAAACTTCGTGATTCCAAGTTGTGATGTGTCGATAAAGTTGTGATTTTTTGTTGCCTTGTTTCGTTTGTCTTTGTACAATATGCAATTATTCATCTATGCAAGCCTCGGACAAAATAGCAGTCATGAATTCTGCCGTTATCAGGGACACAAAATATCTTCACTTTGATTGGCGTGGCCACGTGATCCAATTAACATCCTTGAAGCCTACGAGGAGGGGGCATTCTCGTACAATCTCGTGTTAATGAGCACAGGGTAGTAATCTTTTAACGAGTGCTAATAATTTCGGATTGATAGTAATTTTGAAGAAGACAACTCCAGGTTGAGGGCGTGAAGGCAGTCCTCGAAACGTAGTGCTCTTCGGAATTCGGACACAACTTTGATTAGTTCCAAGATAACTCATTCACAAACGCAAAACCCGTTACGTGCCTTCCACCTTCGTTTTGTTTTGACTTTGTCCGATGGTCACTCGCAATTTATTTTGTCGGGGACAAGGTGGACAGGACCATGCGAAGAGTTCTGTCCGATTGGACCACTTTTCAGGGCTAGACCCAACTTGACCGTTTTCGCAAACACAAAACCACATTATGAATAATTTAATCTCTGCGTTGCTCCTCCACAAAAGAGAAAAAAAAACATATTTCACACGTTCATGAGCCCATGCTAAAGTTTCAATCAATTCCTGCCAATATCCATGCCAGTTACCTTTTCTTAATAATGAGAAACAATTTGAAAGAAGCGAATCAACCGCCGTAGCGCCTGTAAGAAAACCACTCATACCCGGTAATGTAAGGGCTCATACTTCCTTTGTTGAAATAAGTACAAATGGTCTGAGAGAATTAAAAGTTCTAATTTGTTTCGGTTCGGGAAGAGAAATGGTATTCATAAAAATCCATTTTTCTCATTGCACAACACCTAACATCTCTTAAAGTATACAAATACTTCACACTGACTTATTCAAAATCATCATCACGTTGCTTCTTTTTCTTATTACATTCTTTTTTATTCAAACCAGATCGGTACAAACAGTTGGACCTGGTGGAACCACGTACCTGTTAGTGGTCTGCCCTAAGAATCAATCAATGTTGATACTCTAATATTAGTTGTGGATTAGGTTGTGTCGGAAAAATCGACCTTCACTTTACTTAGGTAGTCATAATGTCTTGCTAGAGACCGCTTATGGCTTGTGAGCCAAAAGGGTTTTGACCACACTGCTAATGTTTAGTGAACCTACAGGGTCGCACACAATCGCGAACGGACTTAATATTTTCTATACGCCTTGATCTACTTAAGAAGTAGATTTTAATTTATTCTCTTATTTAAATTATCTATGTGATCGTGCGCGTTATGAGATAACGATTAAACGTGGGCCCACGTCGCCTGGCCCACTTCTTTTAATTTCGCTAGATAATGAGACTATATAAATAGATAGAGAATCGTTCTCTGTTTAAGGGTTTTTTCGATACAGTATCGAAAAGACAACGGCGTTCTAGAAAGAAACTTCAAGATCTTTCGCTAGCACGCGGATCGTTGGAGAATTCCGTTCGTGTGTGTGGATACCGGTAGAGGCGCAACACTTGGGGCGCTAATCCAGACACAATCAGTTGTTGATTTATCTTCGATCTGCAAGAGGTACGCTTCGAAATTCCCTTTCGATTTCAATATACACATGGATCTTGTCTAGGGTTCTTTATTCCGCTGCGTTGTTTTTCGTTAATGAACCCTACAGTACCAGCCCGGTAAGGTTCTCAAAACATTACATTCGACCAGAGACCGGAGTGGTTGACTTCTAATTTACCCCTTCTTTTCTTGAATGGTGGGCATGCGAAAATCTTTATAAGGGGCCCTCAGTTGGTACTAATGTAAAAAGATATATGACTAAATTGATTCAATTAAAAAATTTAGCATCGAATTGGTATCGATGCAATAAATTTAGGATTTTTTTTTATATTTTTCCTAGCAAAAGACCAATTACTTGAGAATGTCTATTAGCAAAAGACCAGTTTGAGACCGCATGTCATTCAATCAAATTTCTCAATAGAGAGGAGAGGCAAAAAGCCTTTTGTTGCCTTGTTTCGTTTGTCATCGTACGACATGCAATTATTCATCTAGGCAAGTTAGACAAAATCACGGTCATGAATTCTGTTTACATCACACAAAATGTGAGTGGTGAAAAACTTTCATTTAATGAGCACAAAAATATGCATGGACACAAAAGCTCGTATAGTTTGATTTGCGTGGCCACGTGATCCAATTAATATCCTCAAAGTCTACAAGGTGGGGTATTCTTGTACAATCTCATGTTAATGAGCACAGGGTAGTGCTATGTGATGGTAATTTTCCAACGAGTTAGTAATTTTTTTTAACGAGTGCTACTAATTTTGTACCAGTAGAAATTTTTTAAGAAGATCGAGTAGCAAACAGTCAGGAGACCATCGAGCATTTAGCCTTAAAAGCATTTGTTTTTAGTCATGGCCGTCATGCTTTACTGGCACTGTCGCGAATCAAACATGGTCCAGTGTAAACTCAGTTCACTATCGATGGGATCATCATAGCTGGCGATTTGTGTGACCTGCACAGCTCAAATCGCTGAAATCCATTTTGAACCGAGTTTAAACAATAATTTCGTAAAAAAAAAAAACATTTTTTAACTCATTAAAAGCTGGCAAGATAGGGGAAAAATGAAAATTTTGATCATCAACTTGGTAAATCGTACGAATACCACACCAACTTACGCGCATTGCAGCGAACACTTTTTTTTTTTCTGATTTAATGGAAGTGATCACAGAGTGGGCCGTAGATTGGAAGCAATCACATTAAGCACTCAAATGATTTAAGTGAAATTAATTTATTGTGAAAGGGTCAAAATAACCAACAGAGCTTCACATGATTCCAACGATCCAATAAAATAGGCTTGTATTTTTTTGCAATATAGTTAGAAAATTTCGACCATACAGTAATTGATAAATGCTTTTTATTTTATTGTGTACGAATCATAGCTTAGAAAAAGAAACAATTAGGACACGGATGATAACCATTCTGTTCTAGAAATCAATTTATGATTTCTATTTCTATTTCTATACCATTGACAAGATTCTCAACAAAGATAGGCATTTGATAACGAAACAAAATTTTTCTTCTCGGAAGATAAATTCGTTTGATAAATTATTCCTTTCACGATTTTTTCCATTCATCAACTAGCGGCGACGGAGTCCAGCGGATGGCGGTTGGTGAGGGTGGCGACAGCGGGCGGTGGCGGCAGCGAACAGTAGGCGATGGCGACAACGGATGGCAAGGGGCGAATGGCGGCGCGGGTGATCGGAGAACGGCAATGGTGGCGGCGCTAGCGCTGGCGCTGGCGGCGGCAGCAACCAACGAGCGGTAAGAGGCGAGGGAGGCCGGCTAGTAGCGAAAGTAAACGATGAGAAGAGTTTTTATTTTTAATTTATATTCCAAAAATAAAAAAATATATATAGAATTTTTACTTCTGATTTCTTTTCCAAATCTATTTCTAGAGTAAAAATTTATTCTAAAAATAGAAAAATAAAATTACATTACTAAATAGATTTTTATTTTAAATTTATTTTTGTTAATAGAAAATTAGTTCTTACCAAAATTAGAATGCTTATTGTGTGTGCCGTTGACTTCTTTTCACACATCTCGTAAGCGAGGAAAAAGTCTTGGTCCTTGGCAATTATTGATGCGGACAAGTTGGACACAAGCACGATGATGAGTTCCCTCCTCATCATTGCTCAGTACCCTCCACTTTGATTTACGTGGCCGCAGTGGTTGGAAGTTGAGCGTCGAAGAAGTAAATTGCCTCATTGAAGAGACGCAACTACCACAAAATTTCATATATACCAATCATATCTTGTTAAGAGTTCAGGTACTCTATAATTTTTATAAAAAAACAATTATTCAATGAGGAATGAGAAGGTTTCTTAGATGAAAATTCCGAATCCGTAAAATTTTGTGTAATATGAAAAATTGATCCTGCTTTTCAAATGTCTTCAAAAGAAGCACCGACTCATGATCGAGGAATAGACATGGCCACTTTTATCTTTTCTGTCCAAATGAACCTACATGGTAACTAACGTGACAAACGCTACTTACATGTAAGCTGACGTATCGTGTTCTTTTCAAATAAAAAAGTAAAACGAAGTACAATTAATATTTTTGAACTCAAAATAAAATAATTGTTATCAAAAAACAAAAAAGAAAAACTAGAAGCGGAAAGGGCGTGTGTTCGGTTGGGGTGGCCACGCCACCTTTTGGGTAAGAGTGGCCACAACCGCCACCATGTTGCTCTCGGTGCTCTTTCAACTCCGATGGCCAATGCCATAATCAGTTTCTCTAGCAAGCATAGTCCGCAAAATTAACCATGGAGACAACGTTGTTGGCAGTGTCGCTTGGGACCGGCTATCTAGTCGTCTTGCCAAACCTCACCATAAAGGAAAAACATAAAAGAAAAGGAATGGCCATGATTGCAAACCCGCTCATGGAGATCACATGAGTGATGCTGGTGATTACCATCGAGACTGCTTGCAAGCCTTGCCTCAACCGATCTCTCAACCCCAATAACGACCCCGACGAGGCTCGCAATCACGCCCCTCTAATCGCCAACCTTAACCCTAACCTTGTATATTTAAATCCAAAGTGCATCGGAGGGAACTCCACTGCATCGTTTAAAATTGTCTGATCAATGCTCTCTGTGGTAATTATAATGTCCGATTCACAACTCTCTATTTTCCCCTTCTATCGTTCCTCTTTTTCACTGTATTTTGTTTTTGTGTTTGTATCTATCTGCAAATTGAAAGCAAGAAAGAGAAGGAAAATGCGACATTTGCTTTTGCTTCAAGATTATGTTACTCTTTTCTCTTTCCTTTTTTTTGGATAAAAATCGTCTTGTTTTAAGATTTTTTTTTTTTTTGGTTGGCCTCTTGTTTTAAGTTTAAAATCATCAATTTTATTCTTTTTACTTTTATAATAATAAAAAATGTCAATTCAGCTTACCACGTGAGCGCCATTTGCCCTAGTTGGAGAAGATAATAGTGGCCATGTTTGTTCGTCAAAAAAGAATACGTGCTATTTTTACATATATATTTATAGAGAGAGAGAGAGAGTGAATTCATTTTTATTTCTCTGATGTAAGAATATGATTTTTTCTGGAGTTGGCCCAATCAGTTACGTGAGAACTTCAAATGACACTCCAACCCACCGTGGCCATAGGAACCAACTCTCTTTGTTAACTGCTTGCTCTGTCCAAGTCCACATAGCAAAATCAATGAAAAAAATACATGAAAACGAAAAAGAAGTGCCGTGTCTCCTTCCACACCATCGAGAATGAAGAAAGAAAGAAAGACGTTAAGGTCGTTGCCTTCAACAAGTTGGAAACGACTCTGTCTGGGCTTGTGTTGAAATTTTGTTTACGGCAATCAAGATACGCGGTGATATCTGTTCCCCTTCGTCATTTGGTTTCCCTCTAATATCACAGTACTTCTCAACTAATTAATTTCGTAATAGCAAGTTGTGTGTTGATAAAGTGGTGATTTTATGTTGCGTTGCTTTGTTTCTCTTTGTCCAATGGTCATTTGCAATTATTGATATGGGCAAGTGGGGCAGAACCGCAGTGATGATTTCTGTCCTCATCATTTCGCCCTTGTGTTATACAATTCTTCACTAATCTATTTCTTAATTGCAAGTCGTTTATTGATGAACAATGGACATGCGTATTTGGGTTGCGTGCGTGCGTGCAAGAGAGTTAGGACAATGCAAACTTTGCTCAAGTCAAAAAGTAGAGTCAGTAGTGCTCAATATAAAAATAGCCTTGCGCCATCCTGATACACTTAAGATGAATGGAAAAACTACATTAAAGAATCAACAATCTAAGCAAAGAAGCATTTTGTGGACCAAAATTATAAACTTAACAATTTTACAAAATTTTATCCATCAGAAAGTACGAAAAGTATGGTTAATTGATGATTAATTGATTTTCAAATATAGAAGGATATTTAGTTGATTAACAATAAACATAGAAGGTGAAGACGAAATGAGAGAAAAAAGCAGGGTAGATTAGTGATTGACCTTATTTCTGAACATAGAAGGTTATTTTGATCAATTAATTATATATCCCAAGCTAAAGAGGGGGTAAAAATAGCCCCGCCATATTTATTTTATTTAAAATAAAGCAACAACATCAAAATTTTTACTTGGTGTAATGTTGTACTTTAATTTAGAATTTCTCACATGTAGATGTAGCCATTTTAAAGAAATTCTCTTTTAATCTAAGGATGATACTACACATCTACTAAGCTCTAAAAAGCACCAGCTATCAAAATAAGTGGTGGATGGTACAAACATCAAAACAATTACCAGCTAGCTATCTGAGAAGTACACGGCATCTTTTGATTTGTAATCTCTACTTATTGCTATCCTGCGACATAATGAAAGTGAAAAGAAAAGTTTTAAGCTTTGAAATATCGAGAAAAAGTTCTAAATGATTCTGACCGTCAATATTCAAAAGAATCGACAATTGTTGAACCAGCATGAAAGAAAACAGGGACAACAAGAAAAAACAAATGCAAAAAATTTAGTCTTCTACTGCGCATGGTAGACCAGTAACGGGTTGCTTGTCCACGTAAGACCATCTGCAAGTCCTCCACACAAACCAGTAACATGGTACTTTTGGGTGCACCGCGTTCAGTGAGCCATCATGGAACAGCCAAGTTTTTTTCCCTAGTTGCTCTTGCTGATATTGCTCAGTCTCAGTCTCTGTTTATTTACATCGCTCTTGCTTCCTTACACTCAAGGCTCTCTCTCTCTCTCTCTCTCTCTCTCTCTCTCTCTCTGTTGTTTTGTTTCACGGTCCTAATTGATTAGTTCTGTTCTCTTTTCAGTTACCGTCGCACCCATTTGTTTAAGCGAATAATAAAAGGAGGCAACAAGAAGAGGAACAAAAGAGGGGGGAAAAGGAAATTCTAGGAATTAAAAGAAGAAATCATGGGTGTGGCATTTGCTCCCTCCGTTGCATTGAATCTAGTGTCGGAACTCGGAGAGTACCTGATTGCTCCCATCGGACGCCAATTTGGGCACGTGCTGTGCTACAAGAGCTACGTCGAAGATCTCAAAAATAGAGTGAAAGAGCTTGAGACTGCATGGGAAAGGGTGCAGCATGACGTCCAAGATGCCGAGAATAACGGAAAACCCATATACACGGATGTTGAGAATTGGCTGAAGAGTGTGAAGGAGGAGACTGACGAGGCAGATAACCTGTTAAAACGTAACGAAAGTGAAAAAGATGCTTGCTTCCGTGGGTGGCTTCCCAACCCCGTGGTGCGCCATCCAATTGGCAGGAAGGTGAAGAAGATGACTCAAGTCATTAAGAGACTCCATGACAAAAGCAAAAATAGTATCTTCCAGAAGGTCTATTATGAGAATACTCCCATAGGAATCGTCACTGCTACCACTTCCGCTGCAAGATCTGTTTCTGGGAAAGAAGATGTCTAGAAGTTGAGGGCTTCAATCACGGATGATGTAATTAAGGCAATAGCTGATGACAAGGTCTGTGTGATTGGGGTGTATGGACCAGGTGGGGTTGGCAAGTCCAAGCTTATGGAGGACATTGAAAGGCGAGCAAAGGAAGAGAAGCTGCTTGATTTGGTTCTCAAGATAAATGTATCACGCAATCCAGATCTAAGAAGAATCCAGGGAGAAATCGCTTATGCGTTGAGACTATAGATAATGAATGAGGAAACTGCTCGTGGGAGAGCAGATCTTTTGTGCAAGAGGTTAAAGAAAGATTTTAAGAAAAAAATTCTCATAATTCTAGATAATTTGTGAAAGAAACTAGAGTTGAACAAAGTTGGAATCCCTTGCGGATACGACAATAAAGTAAAAGGCTGCAAGTTATTGATAACGTCTAGAAAATGAGAAGTTTTGCGCACTGACAAGGGCTCTAACCGAGAATTCAGATTCAATGAGTTAGAGGATAGAGAAGCACAAAAATTTTTGAAAGGATAGTGGGGGACAGAGTTAATGATCTTGATGTTAAGCCCTGGGTAGATGGAGTAATCAAGAATTGTGGAGGCTTGCCACTTTTGATTGATTCGTTGGCAAAAAAGTTGAAATACGGAGATTTGGCTGCGTGGAAAGATTGCTTCGACCCATATAGACGTATCAGATGCAAAATCAATAGTAGAACTAAATTACAATGACTTAGAAGATGAGAGAATCCGATCATTGCTCTTGGTTTGTGCTCTAGACTCTAGGAGTATTGTCATGAGGTGTATCCTTGCCTACTGTATGGGTTTGGGTTTATACAAAAAATTCAGCAAGACCATCGAAAATGCAAGAGATAGGTTGATTATGGATTTACGTAGCCTGCAGGACCCTTCTTTGTTATTAGATGGTGACGACACGGAAGCGCTTAGAATGCATGACATATTTGTTGACGTGGCCATCTCTATTACTTCCACGGAATGGAACATCTTGGTCTGGAGAAAGGATTATGGGTTTAAAGAATGGTCAAAGGATGAGCTCAGAAAATGCACCACGATATCTAATATTTTTGTTGGCATTGATGAGCTTCCTGAAAAAATTGGATTGCCCAGACTTGAGGATGCTTATATTAGTCGAAAGCAACCCGTCTCTCATAATTCCCGAGTCATTTTTTGAATCTACGAAGAAGCTCCAATTCTTGGACTTTACTTGCTTATCTTTCACCTCTCTACCTTCCTCAATTGAGTTCCTTGAAGACCTTAAGTCACTATGTCTTGATTTCTGCCATTTGGAGGATGTGACCATTCTTGGAAAGTTGAAAGGATTGCAGTTCCTAAGTTTCCATGGATTTGCAATTGCTCGGTTGCCCACAAAACTAGGTGGACTAATGGAATTAAGATTTCTGGACTTGAGAGAGTGTAGTAGGCTCAAAGTTATCGAACCTGGCGTGCTTGGAAGCTTGGTTAATTTAGAAGAACTGCATATGGGAAATAGTTTTGATCAATGGGAGGCCAAGGATGAAGTAACACGAAGCAACGCCAGCCTAGCTAAGTTGAAGAACATGAAGAATTTGAGCACTTTGTCCATTGCCATTGCTCATCCTATCAATCTCTTAAGGGACCTACCATTTGGGAAGCTGAACAAGCATAAAATCCAAATTGGGGAAGTTTGGGATTGGTTAGGCAAATACAAAGAATCCAGAACTTTAAAGCTCAAGCTAGATTCGGGCAATCTTCTTCTTAAAGAGATTCTAGATTCTAAGTAGTGGAACATGGAACATGGAAACTGGAATCTAAAACTTGGAACCTAAAACCTAAATAAGTTTGTTGTGTTTTTTCTTGGTTCATATCTCCACGTGATCCTGTAGTATTTCATGGCATTGGATGATAAATGTATAATCTGAAATCACTAGTCTGAGCTTTTATTTTACGACTTGTTAACGTTTTATATTCTTCTTGTATCTTAATATAAGTTATGATCAGTGAATAATAGTAACAAGTGGTGGTCATTAAAGATGATGATTAATTGCAATTGTTCAATTAATAATGGGTTAATACCACGAAAAACTCCAAATTGGTACACCTGTGATAGATTTATCCCAAACTAATTTTTTGACCACTAAAAATCTCAAACTGGTACACTTGTGATAATTTTACCCCACCCCGAACTGGTATATTTATGACAAATTTACCCTCCGTTAATTTCAGTTAAATTGAATTAATGCAAAAAAAAATCACAAACTAATATATCTGTTATAAATGGAGTGTAAAACCCAAAATTGGTATATCCATCAACTACTGGCTGTCACTTAACAAAGCAATTTAACAGTAAAATTTAACGGAAATTAACGTAGGGTAAAATTGTCACAAGTGTACCAGTTTGGTTTTTTTGGTGGTCAAAAAATTAGTTTTTGGTAAATTTATTACAGGTGTACCATTTTAGGTTTTTTCGTGATATTAACCCATTAATAATATAGGCGGAATTTAGGTAGACCCTAAAACCCGTGATAGGGTAGGTTCCAGGTTCCAAAAAATGATAAATATATTCTCATTGTGAGTTCTAAGTGGACTGTATGAAACATAGAACCGCTCACCCTTAATATTGAATGATGCAGTGACTTCAAATTTTAATTGAATTTATTTGAATCATAATACCAAGAAAACTAGTCTTTTGTATTCTCTTTGGTGAATGATAAGCTTGCTCAATATTATTGCGTTCATTTTTTTAACTAAAAATGAAATAAATAAATAAAAAGAATCTGTTAGACCTTGAAACCTATCCTGGAATCTGTGACATGGTAGGTTCTAGGTTCCCGATTTCAATAGGTAGGTTTCAAGTTTAAAAAAATGAAAAATCTGTATCCGAGAGTAAATTTCAAATTTCAGATAAAATCTATAAGGAATCTAGTACTGCTCACCTATATTAAAGAGTCGATCCCGACTTAGGAAGCAGGGGTCTCAAAGTTCGGCATTCCTACCAGTACCAATTGACACTTGGACCGGCTGCCCCTCTTGCATGAAATTATTACGCTTTGGCTCACTCGGCTGGTGCATGTCAAATCGGTGATGACGTGGCTGTTTCCCCCGTTGTTGAACTATTCAATGCATTCTCCTTGTCTAACCAATTAATTGTCCGTAGGCGTAGTTGCTTCCTCTCTCTTTCTCAAATATACTCTGCTTTTGTGAATTACAAGACAATTAAAAAAATTTATATGAGAATTTACTATGAAATTGGAAAATGTCAATAAGGTGCCCTAGGGCACATGTTAACGATCGTTGATTGTACTTTTGAAATGTAAATTTTTATATTTGAAGTAGGTGATTTCTTGAAATGTGTTTGTTTCAAAATTTCAAAATGTGTATATATGCGGTTTTATCATTTGCAGTAGTTTTAATTGCTACACTTGAATAATTTGTTAACAAAACCTTTTATGATTTCTTATGGGACTGTTAAAATATAATTTTAATATGCAGTCAATATTGTTAAAATATGAAGTCAATGTCATGTCATACTGTAATAAATACTAAGTTTCAAGTTGGTATATCCAAATTAGAGGTTTCAAATTGGATTTCTTGTCTACCTTTCACCCACCTGCGAGCTTCATTTTTTATATACACCTTAACACCTTCATTATTAAATCTATTTTCTCATGAAAAGAAGAGTTTACAAATATTAATATATTCTAATGCGAACGTAATTGCCGAGAAATTTTCTGGAGCGTTTAGATAAGCTAGAAACATAGTCAACGAGCCCCGGACAAGGGAATTTGATGAAGATTTAGGCAAGAGCTTTCAAGAAGATATCGTTATATGATGGATATTCTAGAATAAAAATTTAAATATACTTTTGTTATCTTCTTTGTCTAGATTATCGAGTTTAGGGAATTTTTTAACAAAAAGGAATTTTGATTGCTGCTATATTTAATTAGGCATTCGATATTTTGTTCTTTTTAGGGTATGCTTTTCTTTGCTATATATGCATTGAGAATAGATAGCTTCTTCATCCTTAATCAGTATACACTCGAGAGAGAAATTTTTACTCATGTTTGTAAATTTATTTTTCTTCTAAATTAGTATTCAGCACATTTTCACCGCATCATGTTCTTTTCGTTGTATTTTGATAGCAAGTATAAGTGTACACAACAATTTCGGGAGTACATAGGTTTCAACCCATAATAGCCTCTCCATATTTAGGATCCTCTCGGAATGGGAACACGTTGCAACCTTATCCATCGATAGAGTTGTCAATCCGATTTCCCATATATTCTCTGCCTCAATTATTGATTTCCAAATCATCAAATCGATTCCCTCGTGAGAGGATCTATCAAGATAAAAGAAAAACCGTTTTCCACTTTATCATATGATAGTTAATTAAATTAATCATAGCAATATGCTTATTAATAACTCCTCAACGCTCCCCACGCACTCTCTTTAAATCCACCCCAAACACTCCCCAATCTTCCCCATGCATTGCTAAGAATCTCTCTCTCTCTCTCTCTCTCTCTCTCTCTCCCGTTTCCCTCCGTTTGCTTTTGAAGCACCAACTTCTCGTCCTTTGCTATTCTTTGGGAAACCCTTCTGAAGAAGACACACAAGCTGCAAAAATCTTCTCTTTTCCGGAGAAATGGCCGACTTACAAGAACAGATCCGTCGACAAAACCCAGATCAGACAGTCCCCTTCTCAGCCGAACCTCGAAGCCAAGACTCGAACACACCATCGAAGCACAAACTCCCAAACTTCCTCTTGTCAGTGAAGCTCAAGTACGTGAAGCTTGGCTACCACTACCTCATCTCCAACGCCATGTATCTACTCCTCGTGCCACTCCTAGGCATCTCCTCCGCCCACCTCTCGACCCTCACGGCCCGAGACGTGGCCCAGCTCTGGGACCAACTCAGGTTCAATCTCGTCACCGTCGTCCTCTGCTCGACCCTCATGCAATTCCTGGTCACTCTCTACTTCATGACCCGACCCAGAAAAGTCTACCTCGTCGACTTCGCCTGCTACAAGCCCGACCCGGCCCGGATTTGCACCCACGAGACCTTCATGGAGCGGTCGGAGCTCACGAACGCCTTCACCAAGGAGAACCTCACTTTCCAGCAGCGGATCCTCGAGCGGTCCGGCCTCGGGCAGCAGACTTATGTGCCCGATGCCGTGCTCCGGGTCCCACCGAACCAGTGCATGGCAGAAGCACGGGCGGACGCTGAGGCCATCATGTTCGGGGCAGTCGACCAGCTGCTGGCTAAGACTGGGGTCAGGGCCAAGGACATAGGGATACTCGTCGTGAACAGTAGCTTGTTCAACCCGACGCCATCGCTTTCGTCGATGATCGTGAACCACTACAAGCTCAGAGGGAATGTGACCAGCTACAATCTTGGTGGGATGGGTTGCAGCGCTGGAGTGATTTCTATCGACCTTGCGAAGCAGTTATTGCAGGTTTGGTTTCTTTTTTCCTCTCTTTTTGTGTTCTTCAAAGTGTAAGTTTGATAATAGGAACGTTTTATGAACAACACCCTCAGTGTTATCCAAGCAAACAAGGACAGAAAACTTTCATCGACGAACGAATGCTAGATATAAGTTGGGTAATAGAAATTTTATTAGGTTCACTAGTGAATAGCAGGCCATTTTATGTTGATAGTGTGTCCTTTAAAACATTTCATAAAAAATTGGAATAATGACACAAAAAGAAAACCAACTTTATTTAGGTTGTGCAGACAGTAAAACTTTCAGGTATTTTCTTTCCTTAGTTTACGCTTTGGTTGGTTGGGAAGTGGAGTCAGTGAGTGGTTTGAACTCGGTACCCTCGAATTCCAGATGACGTCGAACAAAATTATCCACAAAAAAGTCAATCCAAGATTCATTGTGGCACAGAATATAGCTAGAGTTAAAATAGGACTTTCCGCGTTTATGAATTCGATATATGACAACGGATTTGAACATAAGCTTTGTACATGCTCAATTTACTATCTGTTCTATCTACTAGCTAGGTACAAAAGTTTCTAGGTTTTCTTTCTAGGCAAATTTAATTTTGGTCTCATGAAATGAAACCCAGGCCTAATCTTATTGCTTCTCTTATAAATCAATCACTAGGTACAATCTAACTCTTATGCCCTAGTGGTGAGCATCGAGAACATCACTCTCAACTGGTACTTCGGCAATGACCGGTCGATGCTCATCACAAACTGCCTCTTTCGGATGGGCGGTGCAGCGATCCTCCTCTCCAACCGGCCCTCTGACCGCCGCCGCTCCAAGTACCAGCTCATCCACACCGTGCGCACCCACAAAGGCTCGGATGACAAGAGCTATGGCTGTGTGTTCCAGCGAGAGGACGAGAAGAAGAAGATTGGCGTGTCGCTCTCCAAGGACTTGATGGTGGTTGCCGGGGAAGCCCTGAAGACCAACATCACAACCCTTGGCCCATTAGTGCTTCCAATGTCGGAGCAACTCTTGTTCTTCACGACCACGGTCGCGAGGAAGGTGTTCAAGATGAAAATTAGGCCGTACATTCCTGACTTCAAGCTGGCCTTCGAGCATTTTTGCATCCACGCTGGAGGCCGAGCTGTTCTCGACGAGATAGAGAAGAGCCTTGAGCTTACCGATTGGCACATGGAGCCATCACGAATGACTCTATACCGATTTGGGAACACATCGAGTAGCTCATTGTGGTACGAATTGGCCTACTCAGAGGCCAAAGGAAGGATTAGGAAAGGCGATAGGATGTGGCAAATCGCTTTCGGGTCCGGATTCAAGTGCAACAGTGCAGTTTGGCGAGCATTGAGGACCGTTGATCCGGCGAAGGAGAAGAACCCATGGATGGACGAGATTCACGAGTTCCCCGTCCACGTTCCGAAAGTGGTGTCCATCGGATCTACCTCGAAATAAGCGTTCGGTCGGGATTTTGCACTATAGGCGTGGTTGATCCTGAAGGATACGTGAACATTAATTATCCTTTTGCCTTGTGTTCATGCATAAGCGTCATTCCAAATCTACTCAAGATTAAACTTTTTTTCTCTTGGAATCGATTCCTGGAAGAAGTGTGCATTTAGCTTTGTAATTGTCCATATGACCGGTCAAAGCAAATATTTTATATCTGGATTACTTGAAGAAACTATTGTGTAGTTCACCTATATTGAATAGTTAAATCGAGACTACCAACTTTATATTCCATGAAGGTTTTTAATGAAGGTTTTTAGATGTTATTACCTCTTGTCACGACCTCCCTTGAGATGAACCATAAAAAAAGAAAGATAGTGGATTACTAAGCCTAGAGACTTATATAGCACAGATTTTTCCAAGCACATACTAACCACAATTTTCAAGTTTTAATTTAATCAATTTAAACTTACAATTCAATTTATGCAGGAGTCACTACTAATCTATTATGAGTTGATTAAAAATCCAAGTAAAGTGTTGTTGCGAACATGATCTAATAATTTAAATAACAGCACTATGTGAATTCTAAACTAATACGCGTTAATGAACTAACCTGAAATTTAAATGACATGTATGATATGCAACCTATATGCAATTTCAATGAAATGAAAGTACGATTAATCATGAAATAAACCCTATTATTTAACTACGCGTGAGACTATTTTTTGTGTTTTCTTTTTATTAGTTGAAAGACTAAACACTAGGACACTAAACATGAACAAACTGACTTTTATTAAAAGACGACTTAATGATGCAACCTTAGTTATTTTTGGTATTTTCTTGTTATAAAGAATTAAATTATATGATATGCATGACATGCAATTATTAATTTACATAATGTTATCATTAAATTATTGACCCTAAAACGTGCGGCTTACTAAATGACGCGCACTACGTGACATGCACATTATAAGGCCCATTATTTCTTTTCCTAAATGCAATCTATATGGTTTAAATGACATTTTACTTATATGAATTCTAAAATTAACATGCACTGCCCTACTGAGTTATGAACATGCCTTAAGTTCTAAGCATGCTTGTGACATATTATATGTAATATATAAGTGATATTAATAAATTTCACGATGCATTGAACTGTGTCTTTTTGTCCATAATTTGTTTATATGATTTAATGACAAATTATTTTAAGCAAGCTAAGTTTATCTAATCAATCACGCTTAAAAAACATATGCGATAAACCACCTATCATGCATGAGGTAATAGAACCTCATGAAAGACCCAGAGCAACTATAACAAGAAATTACCATACCAAGGTTGCTTGGCTTTAAGCATGGTGAAGACATTGCAATTACCAAGCGAAACAATATAACCGAAACTTGATGTGCCCAGAGAAGTGAGTGACCATGAATAATCAAGGCAGGAAACATGTTTCGCGTGTAAAAGGGAAGTCTCAATATTCCAACATGCAAATCTTAAAATAAGCACAAAATTAGCCAAGAACAAATTGACCTAATAACCTCTCTTGATTTTAAAGTTCCAACATGCAAATCTCAACGTCACTTCCATTGAATTGAGGAATCAGACCACGGCAAAATCAACGCATGGAATTCAACTATTTAAGAATTGAAATCCAGGAGTTTGATCAAAAAATAATTCAAGATAATGACTCCATTTATTTCACAGAAAATGAATCGTTTAAAAAATATTTTTTAATACTTTTATTGCCGATATATATTGACTAATTATTTCAAGCAATCTTAGCGATTAGTTATAGGAAAAAGTTTTCCAAATCATTCACATTTTTCGCGAAACAAGCATAGTCAAAGTATTATTTATTCTTCCAGCACAACCACGGATTGATGACGATTGCGTGAGTTCGCCCAGCAGCGACGAAGGTGTTCAACAATTCAGCAATGATAGTCGCAAGATGGTCATCGCGCTACGATTCAGTAAGAGCGGCAACTCGGCTTTGGACCGCGAAAGGTGATAACTTGGCACGCTCGAGAGCTGCTGGTTTCATTGAGGACTGGCAGGCTGCCGTGGTTTGTGCTCGGTGATTGCCTTACGGAGGACTCCTTGAACATAAATCGATGATGGTGCGACTGGAAATCATAGAATGTTGCAGAGAAGAAAATCTGAAATCAGTGGATGAATTTTCGCTATTGAGGATGATTCCTTGTCGTCCTCCTTTTTGCAAAGTGTGCCTCCGTCATTGTGTATCGTGTGCATTTTTGAGTCAATATCTTTTTCGAGTGTGGACGATTCCTTTCCTGCGTCTCTTTCTCTGCTTCTTTTCCAATGCGTGTCTTGTGTCGTATGAATTCAGCCCCACCTCCTCTGTATTGGGTTGTGAAATATTAGAGAAAGAGAGAGTGGGAGACCTCATAAGATCTGGGAATCCGTACGTATTTTGGTTCTACCATTGTGGCCATGTTTTCCGTTTTTAATGTTTCTTTATTTGGCCGGGAATATCACTCTTATATGGCCAATTATGATCTTGTTTTCTCTTTTTTCGTATTCCATCTTTGGCCACCGAATCTCTCTCTCTCTCTCTCTCTCTCTCTCTCTCTCTCTCCCCTTTGTGCAATGGTCTATCGCATGCTTTTATGTGCCCAATTTCTTCTTTTTCTTTCAATCTTTTCTTTCCTATTCGAGATTGATTAGATGTTACTCTTACCCTATTAAATCATAGAATATGATCAAATATATATGTACCCTTTTATGTATTTTGAGAACCCTTGCTCCTTAAGTTACTTTCCAAATTTTGAATACTACCCATGTGTCTTTCACATGCAGCTCTCGGCTGCTATAATCTTCAATGGGTTGGGTCAAATTTTGTGTTCTTTGCGGGCTTTATCCTAAAAATTCAAGACCTCTCTGCTTGAGTCATCAACTCCATTCCAATGTAATTTATGCGGGCCTATTGTTACTAAGGCTATTAAATGACAAATGCTACTATTATGCAATTTAATTATATATTTTTTTGTTAGGAGTTGAGACCGACTCATAGTTTTCTATGTAATGAATGCCTAATTGGATTGTCGAAATTCAGGGTGTCAACACCTCTTGAATGAGAAAATTGCTATAAAAAAGCCCTAAACCTATTACACTTGTGCTAATTTAATTCTAAACCTTTTCACTATTTGTCAATTCAGTTCATCCAATCAATTTTGATTGGAAATCACTAATGTGGATGCTAATCATCCTACGTGGCATCGTCGATGCTGTCGTGGATAATTTTCATAATTTTTTAAAAATATTTCTATTTTTGATTTTCTTTTTTCTTTACATTCTCTTTTTTTCATTGTGGACGGTGATGGTTGCGCCCCTCGCCCAGGCCATCGCTAGCCGTGGGCGAGGGCCACCATGCACTCGACTAGGCGAGCCCTTGCTAGATTCGATAAGGGACGGCCCTTGCCCCGCCGTGGGGACATAGCCTTTGCTGGGCAATAGCCTCATAAAATGCTCATATCTTTAAAAGTGGATTTTTGCATGATATTTTGCCTATCTAAATCACCAATTTCTGTTTTAAAATTTATCCAGACAGAAAATTTTAAAAATTAATGTGGAATTACTTGAGTTTGCTAAATGAGACGTGTCGGGATGATGAAAAGAAAACCTTATGAGATGAGTGGAACAATTTTATGGCCTCAAGGTAAAGAGTTTTCTCGCGAAAGATATATACACCGAAATGATGAGAGGCATTTCATTTCTCTATCCTAAACACTATAGGTAAACCGTTGTTTAAGCAATTTGAGCCTGAGTATTTGGAGAATTCTTTTAAATTACTCATGTCAAGAGCCACCCCGCATTGAGGCAAAATGGAGGTATAATTGACATTACAAGTTGAGAAAAATGGATAAAACTTTCTTGCCCCCACTTGAATCAATCTCCAAGTATCTTTATTGCAAATGAACACAAATGAGAATTTAAGTACTTAAGATGATGAAGAGCATTTCTTTTTTTATTGTACACTCTATTGTCCTTTGTACAACCCAATTGAGCCTTGCAAATTCATTTCCCCACCCAGTTGACGATCATCCTCAACACCGGGGTAAGGCACATGAGTTACCACAATGACTCAGCATAATCTAGATCGTGGATTAAAGATGAAGATCTCGAGAAGCCAAAGCGCTGAATTGTTCATGAGCCAATCGAAATGAAAATTAGAGTGTGATAAGTCTTTGAATTTTCTGCGAGGAAATGTGCAGCAAGAAAATTCCAAAAAACGATAGAAAAAATGAGAGGAAGAAAGAGAGAAAAATGAAAAAAAAAATAGAGAGAAAAAAAGAGTGGAAAAATGTTGATATAGCCCAATTGTCAATGGAAATGAAAAGTCAAAGTGTTTGTCAAGAGTGTAAAGATCGATCCCAATGTGAAGGTGGTGATTTACAAAGTCTCCGAAGAATCGATGTTCGACGCTTGTGGCCGATGAAATATCTACACAAGAAAATAATCCATAGTGAAAATAATAATACAAGATCACTAGATTCAAACCCTTAAAAAGTGTTGGACTTTGTTAGATTGGAAAGGTTGTACTGTTTTAAAAAAAACACTAACCTTTGTTGACAAGATCAAATGTTTTTCACTTTTTCCGCTTCAGTGGATGAGACAAAGTAGCCTTTTAAATGAGAGTGAGAGAAAAGCCATTTTTAACTGAAAGTTTCTCATTTAGCATTTTTAAGAATTCCACTTTATGAGTGAAAATTCTCTTAGTGTAAATTCTCCCAAGTAGAATTTGTGATGTAGACGTGGTGAAATCCTTATACATAAACCTCAATTAAATTGAATCTTGAAATGTGTGTTCTAGAATAGTCTTAATTGTATATGTTTTCTATGAATGCATATATACTTGTTGTAATAATATCTGACAGGTAATGTTTCCTTGAAGATCAAATAGTTCCCACATATGCCTGGTAAGTATACCGTTACCTGGACTTACTTCAAATTAATAATTCTATAGAAATTTTTAAATGCTTGTGGATATCAAGTGTGTGAATGTTTCAAGTACTTGTGGTTATTTAGGTGCTTCCTTTTCAAGCCTTGTCACTCGTGCAAGTGCTTGTTTATATTAATTTTCAAATACTTGTGGTTATCCGGGTATTTAAATGTTTTAAGTATTTGTGGTTATCCAGGTGCTTCCTTTTCAAACCCCGTCGTTTGTACTGTGTTGTATACCGAAATTTTTCAAATACTTATGGTTATTCATGTGCTTGAATGTTTTACGGATCCGTGGTTATCCATGTACTTTCTGTTTAATCCCCATCCCTATGCGAGTGCTTGTTTCATGAAATTTTCAAATACTTGTGGTTATCCATGTGTTTGAATGTTTTATTATTTTATTATTTTTTCTTTTCTTTCTTCTTTTTTTTTCCAATTCCGGCCAGCATACAAAAAATAATAAAAACTTAGAAAAATTAAAAAAATGAAAAAATTATTTGCGTCAGCGCCAGTTGTGCTATGTGATACGGTTGGCGTTCACATTAAAACTTTCCAGTTAAAATTGGCTAAAATAACTACATTGACATATCGTAAAAAGGTTTGGAACTAAAGTGACATAATCGAAAGATTTAGAACTAAATTGACCACTGTACAATAAGTTTATGACTTTTTTTGGTAATTTCCTTAACAAAGTTTCATTCTTGATGGCTCAGGTCACTAAACTATATATGTAGATCAGGTCCTACAACTTACATCCCCTAATTTAACCAAGTTCTCATATATACATATAAATTGCATGCACTTCACTTGAAATATTCACAAAAGACAAATCACTTTCAATTTCATAAAGCACGTAATAAATATCCGCGATGGTCCATGCAATCCAAATTTTAAGCAAACCAAAAAAAGAAAAGAAACGAGTAATAAAAAGCAAAACCAAAATACATTTTCATACGCGACATGAAAGTGATGGCTTGGATATAACTATATACACACGCGAATGCATAGTGGACATGCACCCACTTGTTGTGTTAGCAGTTGCGCACTAATCTGCTGGGGACACGTCCTTGTCTAAGTAGGCATTAGTTAGCTTTCACATTAATGAGAGGGGGGAGGATCATGGCTGGCCCACATTGATCTGTCCTTTTTGGGAGCAGGAGGAACTAAAGATGGAGGGGGCTTTAGAGACTCGTTTGCCGTAATTAATTCTCTAAACCATTAGGCCATCAACAACATTTGAGTGAATTTTCACTTCACCAAAGATATTAACTTGATGTTAATCCACAATTAAATAGTTTAGTATGAACGGACATGAATTCTCTAAAGAAAGATTTGCGTTTTAAATTTACATCCTTAAGAGATTGATACTTTACCACAAAGCCACTGGACTGCCAGAGAGATTGCCTCTATCTCCTTTCCACTTTCCCTCCTCTCATGTTGACACCTGAATTTTCGCCGATAAGTTCAATAGAATAAAAACTCAAGACTTTGGAATCTTGATCGTAATGGAGTCCATTTTTCGACCAAAAGGATTTTTTTTTTAATGTTTGTCAAGTGCTATTTCATTTCATTTGTATATTGACATCATTTTCTTAATAAGTTAAAGGTTGACTTTTCAGTCAAACCGAGAACTCTGACCCTCCATCGAAAAATTCCTAAATCATTGATTTGATTTTTTGATTTTTTTAAACATTCAATTCAGGGATAATGACAATTCAACATTTCAAGCCCAATTTCAAGAATTCAAGTTCAAACAAGTCGGTCAATGTTCAAGCACAAAGTTAGGGATGTGATTCACCTTTCACGATAAAATCAATTTGCACAATTTCAATTTGATTAGGCCAAATTCATTCAATTTCAACATCAATTTTGGAAAAATCAGTGTAATTTGGGGAAATTAAGCAAAAACAACGAACCAAGACCAATAGGGTGGGGTTGGATCGGGTCTACTGGTTGACCTGACCCAATTCAGCCTGTTGGTCTGAAGCCCAATTTGGCCTATGAACCGAATCAATTGAAATGGCCAAGCCCATGGTGTAACTTAGATAGAATTAAGACAATTGGAAAACCTTGGGTCAACCTGGTTAGTGGTTGGGCCCAAACCAGTTTGACCCATTGGGCCAAATCCCAATTAGGGCCATTCGGCCCAATTAGTTGAATAGGTCAGCCCATCCATCCCATTAAGCTCATTTGACTGGCCCCTCACCTATAATATATAACCAAATTGCTATTTCCTCTAATTTCCAATAAAAATCCACGTCAGCAATTCTTGTGTGATCAAATCTTGGTCCTTCATTCCTCATTTAATCATAGACATGGAGGGTGCCATGTCACCCATCCATGTGCTCAAGCTTGAGTCAATGAAAGCGTCTTTTAATCATTGAAGGATGAATTAGAGCACTTACATCAAATAATGAGATGTACAACCAAAATGAATTCTTATTTCAAGATTCCCTCCAAATTTTTCCTCTTTAATCTCACTTAGCAGGCCACATTGCTCATTACACAAAAACATTACAAAAAAAATTCAGCAATCTCTCTTTCTCTCTCTCTTTCTCTCTCTCGATCATCCTTCATTCGGCAAGTTCCCGGCCACTTGGGTAGCACATGATAACCATTCTAGTTTTGTCCAGAACTAATTTTCTGTTCCAGAAACAGTTTTGGAATAGAAACCCGTTTGGTGACGCAATATCATTTTTCTATTTCTGGGATAACTTTTTGTTCCAGAACCGATTCTGAACCAAAAATCAAAACAAAAAAAAAGTAAGTTTTCTATTTCTAGACCAAAAATGAGAATTATTTCTGAGAGAACTCTTTCTTCAAACCACATGTTCATCTGGAAGTCATAATCTTTGAGGTGGGAAAAAAAATAAAAAATCAAAAATTTTAAAACTTCACAGAATTGTTTAAAATCTGTGGCTACCCACTTTGAGCAAAATTTAAATTTTTTTAAGTCCCAAAAAAATAAAAATAAAATAAAAAATAAAAAATTTCACGAAATGGCTTAGAATACCTATGGCCATCTACTTTGAGCGAAATTTAATTTTTTTTAGATGCCAAAAATTTAAAAAATAATCAAAAAATTTAAAATTTAAAAACTTCACAGAATATCTTAGAATTCCTGTGGTCACTCAATTTAAACGAAATTTAATTTTTTTAGGTGCCAAAAAAAAAAAAAAAAAAAAAAAAAAAAAATTTCACAGAATGGTTTAGAATATTTGTGGTCATCCACTTTGAGCGAAATTTTAATTATTTTAGGTGCCGAAAAAAAAATAAAAAATAAAAAACTTCACAGAATGGTTTAGAATACTTGTGGCCACCTACTTTAAGCGAAATTTAAGTTTTTTATGTGCCAAAAAAAATTTATAAAAAGCAGAAAATAAAAAATTTCAAAACTTCACAGAATAGCTTAGAATACCTGTGGCCATCCACTTTGAGCAAAATTTAAATTTTTTTAGGTGTCGAAAAAAATAAAAAAAATAAAAAATTTTAAAACTTCATAGAATGGTTTAGAATACCTGTGGTCATCCACTTTGAGCGAAATTTAAATTTTTTTAGGTGTTGAAAAAAATAAAAAAATAAAAAATTTCAAAACTTCACAGAATGGCTTAAAATACCAGTAGCCACCCAATTTGAACGAAATTTAATTTTTTTAGGTGCCGAAAAAAATAAAAATAAAAAAGCAAAAAAGCAAAAGTTTCAAAACTTCACAAAATGGCTTAAAATACCTGTGGTCACCCACTTAGAGCGAAATTTTTTTTAAGTGCCGAAAAAAATAAAAAAAAAGCAAAAAATCAAAAATTTCAAAACTTTACAGAATGGCTTAGAATACATGTGGCCATCCACTTTGAGTGAAATTTAATTTTCTTTAGGTATAAAAAAAATTAAAAAATCAAAAATACCGTTTGGGCACCTAAAAAAAATTAAATTCCACTCAAAGTGGGTGGTTAGAGGCATTCTAAGTAGTCTCTGTGAAGTCTTAAAATTTTTTATTTTTTTCTTTTTTTTTCACCTCTAAAAATTAAAATTTCACTCAAAGTGGGTGGCCATAGATATTCTAAGCCATTCTGTGAAGTTTTGAAATTTTTTGAGTTTTTGAATTTTTTTTGCCACCTTAAAAAATTTAAATTTCACTCAAAGTGGGTGGCCCACATGTATTCTAAACTATTTTGTGAAGTTTTGAAATTTTTTATTTTTTTGGGCACCTAAAAAAATTTAAATTTCACTAAAAGTGGATGGGCATAGGTATTTTAAGTCATTCTATGAAGTTTTGAAATTTTTGATTTTTTTTGAAAAAATTCAACAAATTTCCTATTTTCCCGAAATCTGATTTTTTTTATTTTTTGGAAATTGTGATAAATTTTTCTAGAATTTTCCATTTTTTTTGGATTTTTTGAATTTTTTTGAGATTTTTAGGAATTTTTAGGATTTTCTAATTATTTTTATTCCATTTCTAAAAAAATGGATTTTTGTTCCTGGAAATAGAATTTTGTGTTGTTTATCAAACAGGTTTTTGTTTCAGGAAATAGAAATTTTGTGCTGTTATCAAACAGGTTTCTGTTCTAGAAATAGAAATTTTTGATCGTTATCAAACAGATTTCTTTTCTCAGAAACTCATCCTGGAACCAGAAATAGAAAAATCTATTTCTGTTTCAGGAACTCATTCCGAAACGGAATGATTATCATTCGATACCTTCTTGGCCAAATTTCGGCCTTCCACCACCTAGTTATTCTTGTGACCGAATCCCCCAAAGTGTCCTAAAGTCCATTAAGGTTGGAGCATAGCTTGGTCCTTGCGGAACTCTCCAAAATTGGTCTTTTGTCGCTATTGCTCATTGACGATCTTAATCGAAGGTAGTTTATTAAAATGTGAGATACTCGTTTCAAGTGATCATCCAATGATCCTTGATTCAACTATAGCAAAAAATAAAAGTCATAGCTTCAATTTATGGTTGAAGTCCAAGGTAAGATGTGATGAAATCGACTAATTACTAGTTGTTAGAATTAGTTGAATTTCCAAAAATTGAAACCAATTGCATGTTTAGATTGCTCTAGGACTTCAATTCTTACTTGGCTGAATCATTATAGATGAACATTGATGTTAATTTTTATAATAGCATGTCAATCGAACTAGGCCTTGCATTATTAGATAAATAACCTTAGGAATTAGTTTTAGCTCAAAGTCAAATGAAGCTTTGCTGTTCAATATCTTGTGAAATTCAAGTTGGTCGAATCCTATAGGACCAAATATGATATTCGTTTGTTTGTTTAATAGTCCTATCTAAAATGATGATCAGGAGTAAATGGAATGTGTTTTTGTGTTGATTTCTTAGAATTCTAATGAGTTGTCGGATGATTTTCATGTTCATTGAAGTTGAATGTATGAAGAATGTTGGAATGTTCGCAAGGTAGAGTTGGAAGATGTCCTAATTCTGAAAAAAAAATGTTAAGAACATAGGTTGAAAGTGGTTAAAGATGTGAAGGTTTTTTGGAAAATCGTAGCCTAATTTGATATTTCTGTGTTCTTCCATTATTTTCAGAAATATATATAATAAATTAGGAAAATTTGTCTTCAAATAGGATGTGTTTGAGATAAATAGCTTTTGATTGATATAAAGAACGTAGAATTTAAACATCTTTTTGGTCAGTGAAACTCAGCATCCGAAAGTACCGAAGTAGACTACGATTTGATCTGTGAAAACTAATCTAGTGTCAGCTAAACTTGTTTTGCAATTAATAAATACTTGGAGGATTAATTTGCAAAAACTCAAAACATAAAAGTTGTAGGGGAGGTCCTAAATTGCAGATACCTAAAATTTCATAAAACTCTAAGAAGATTTTGTCGGTCAATATGAATCTTCAAGGTCAAAGTTGGGATGGCCTCAAAGACTGTTTCAGATTGAGTCCTCCGGGTAAAATGTGTAACTACTCATTGTAGGAAGGCTTTTTTGCAAAATTTTTTTTTAAAAAAAAAACAAAAATTGTAAAGCGCATCCTAAGGTTGCTGTCTGTCAATTGTGGTACTAATTGGAGTTCATTTGCTATTTTTCCTGAATTTTTAAAAATCGGGATTTTTTTTTGGTCTAAAAAAAAAAGTTTACTGTATTGAAAAGGGTCAAATCCTCAGCTCTCGAACTTAATTGAATTTACCGTATTGATGGGGCCAAAACAAGGCAAAGTGATATGAATAAAAGTTTAAGCGGACATCCTATGCCTAAATTGGCAACTGAAATTTCTTAAATCAGAGATCATTAAGGCCCTTAATTGGATTAAAACTTAATTGGTCTGAAATTGGCCTTTTCGTCCATAAATTTATTTTGTGATTTATGAGGGTAATTGGCCTAATTGCATGACAATGTGACCTTGCTGGTGAATAAATGATGGTTGATTGCCCTTTATTTTGATTATCAACGCATGATTATTTGGCAGATAGATTAGGAATGAGGATTATATGTTGATTAGGTGCTAGTGAATTAGTCTACCGCTTTGTAAAATGCAAGTAGGGGTTAATAATCACTTAGCATTAATAAATTAACCCCTTAGTTGATTACAAGGTTGATTGGAAATCGAATTGCATGATTATTTTTGGACCAAACCCGAAATTCTTGATTGATGGTTGATTGGGTGAACTTGTTAATTATTTGAGTTGAGTGGTTGCTTGTTCCTATGGTGGTTGTAATTGTCAAAGACCGACGGTCGGTGGTCGAAAGCTGGGAGGTGGTGGTCCATGGTTGATAGTATTACGTTCATTAGCCTAGCTTACAATCAATTAGGTTAGTTCAGTTAATAAATAGAGGAATTAGTAACCAAATAGCTTAGTGTTTAGTTAATATGGGCTAGTTAAGGAATAAAACCAATTTAGACTTAGGATCATTGTCTTAATGAATGGTTACTTTATTGGCATCACTATCTTCTGTAGAAGCCAAGCGATCGAACAGTAAAATAGACGGAACAAGAAAATAAATCAAATATTAGATTTATGTGGTTTAGTCATAATGACCTATGTCTACGGGGAGAACGGCACAAAATTCCATTATAGATCAAGCAATACAACGAAGATTACAATCACACTCGAGTTACTAAAATACTCTAAGTGTTTTTCAAGTCCCAATTACATCTAATAACTCGCGTAATGTTTAGCCCAACAATTCATTACGAAATAATTTCTCAATCTCACGAAGGAATTGTACATAAATTTTACCATAAGATTTAATCGCTACAAACATTCGGATATCTTCATGGTGTAATTCCCTAGCAGAAACTCCTCTTTGATAATTTTCACAAATAACATCCCCTACTTATTTATAAGCAAGAATTTGATTCAAATTAGGAAATTTCCTTTTAGGAAACCTTCTCCAATAAGAAAACCATATAATTAGGAAACCTATCCAAAATAGGAAACCTACTGAAATAAAAAAACTTTCTTATTCGGGCTCAAACTCGATACAAATTTTCTACTCTCCACCTTGGCTCGACATTTGAGCCAAATTACAATCACTTTGTTGGAACTTTGCTACTATTCTCCCACAGCTCCAGTGGGCTCAACCGCCATAGATATCTTCCAAGCCCAAGCCTCGCTTGAACTTCGCCATAACAATGAACTTCATCATAACATTAACTCCACATGCACCTTTAACTGCTTTACAAGGATTTTTTGATACAACCTCCTCAATTGCAGATAAAGCAAAACTGTAACATTCCCAATTTCGACTCATTTCCGAGATCAATAATATTGATATTATTCCTCATTTAATTTTAGTAAGTCTTGTCCGAAATTGAGCTTTCTCGGGATACTAACCGATGGGGAATGGCTAATTAGGAAACGGTACGTGGACCAGGGACCCGATCGCGATTCGGGTACCGATTCCGAGAAACGACAATGAAATATTTTAGGCTAACGTGGACCGACCCTAGGAGGGTGACGGATTTAATTTAGCCAATGACGTACGATCGGATCGCGGGTGATTCCGCACGACCGAGAGTACGCGTGGCGAACAAATCCCAAACTTAAACCGAACGATCGCGACCTCCGGAACTAGTGATAATTCCTTATGTTTTCCCGATAATCAAGGCTGTCATGACTCGGATAACCCTAGGTCGATATACGTAACCCCTAAACAGCCGCCCGTTAGTGAGAGACCCTGAAATTGGAAATTGAGCGAGTTTTGATTACGAAATTGAACCCGGACTTCGGTATCGATTTTTGAGAGCTTGTACGACTATTTTTGCGAATCCGACGTCATATTATATTGGCCACACATATTTGGAATTGGTACAGTCGAAAAATGAAATTTTGACTCGGGACCGAAAAATGACCATTTTACCCCTAGGCTAATTATGGGTATTCCGAATTTTGGACAAAATTGGATAATTTTGGGGATTAAATTAAGGTTGTTTCAGCCCAATAATTCATCCCTGGAGAAATGACCAAAGCGCCCCTCAATTATTGGATGTGGATTAATGTGAACCAAGTATCAAGGGGCAAAGTTGGAATTTTGGAAAATTGGGTCAAACCCCTTGGACCAAATTTATTATTTATATTTCTTGCTCATCACTCCAAAACCGGCCACTTCTCCTCCTTCTCCCTCTCTCCCGAAATTCTCTCTCCCGCTCCTCTCTTTCTTGGCCAAGAGGCCGATCACCACCGGAGCCACCGCTGCTCGCCACCGTGCCGCCGTTCGGTCGCCGCTGCTCACCACCGCTAAACACCATCCCATCTCTCCCTCTCGTCTCTCTCTGTCCCGTTCGGCCAAGGAACGCCGGACCAGCCAAGCCGAGACCACCGGCCTGAAGGACTCGCCGGACCGCCGGAGGTCGCCGCCGATTTCATCACGCCGGTGATTGGCTGCTCGTTCTCCGTCGGCTAGCCAAGTGTGGAGCTTAGTTTAGTGTGAGTATAAATTCCTAAATCTTAATTAGGACTAATGTGCATTTCTAGATAGGATTAGGTGATTTTAGAGGTTAATTAAGTAAGATTTAGGCTTATTTGGAGTCCAATGATTTGTGGTTGATTATGTGGGACATTTGGGAGTAAATAGGCCAATTAGGAGATGGATTAGTGTTCTAATTATGGCTGTTTAGTGGCTGTCCTCTTTGGATCCGAATTTGATTAAAATGAACTAAGTAAGGTTAATTGGATTCTTGCCATGAATGGTCCGAATTAAGCGATTCAGTGGCAATTTGGTACTTGATTGGGTTATATTGTGTGATGGCACGCGTGTATATTTGTTGGCCAAGATTGATATGATATTAGTGGGCCTTGATCGCGCAAGTTTTGTGTGCACCAATGTTGTGAATTGGGTGCCGTGTTGAATTATGTTTAATTGAAATTGGGCACGTCATTGAAATATTGGTTGATTATGTTATGGCACAATTGAATATGTTGGTATTATTGAAGTGCATGCCCGTTATTGAAATTGGTGCTCATTATGCATCGTGTGATTACCCGAGTACGGGAATTTGCATGGCTACGCATTTCGTGTGCAGAGAATGGGCATGAGATGAAAATGTGCGAGTTTGCGTGCTTGACATGAGCATGTGTGATCACCCTAAATGCCCAAATGCGTTTAGGTGGGGCTCAGATAAAATTGACGATATGCCGTGTGATCACTTAAGGCCTTCGGGTTGTGGCCTTCAAGTCGTGCCGTCCTGAAGCATTTATGCGGGACGATGCCCAGTTCATCCGGATGATTAAGGAGATCGGTGTTGCGCCTGAGGCGTTTTACGCGGGCTAGAGACACTGGGCCATATGTGCTTCGGCGCGGGCTACGGAGTGTTGTGGGCCTTCGGGTCGGAATATTTATTGGCCTTCGGGTCGTGGCCTTCGGGTCGGTTTATAAAATTGCTAAAATGAGCCGTGTGCCAGAGTGCATCAATTGAGACGAATCAAGAGCACGGCAAATGTGTGCCGGAGTATGTGGCTAATGTGTTTACCGGTGAGTCGTGTGCGAGACAGATACTTTTAAGTGTGAGCATGCGTATGGCGTACGTGTGACCAGTGTGTCGCGTATTTGCCGTGATTTATATAAAATGCTTAACCTGCAGGGTCGGTTGTATACTCGATCTGGGCCCGAGGGCCTAGATCAATTGATTGGAATTGTTATGCGGCGTATGCTTGGTTTTTCTGTCAGGAGGTGCATGTTAGCCTAGTTTAGGTTTAGGAGTTTTACTTGCTGAGCTTGTCTCATTATTGTATAAACCCACTCTTTTCAGACCCCCGGACTTGAAGATGCCTGATGCTCCAGTATGTTTTGGAGTTCTGCGCCAACTAGGGCGAACGGCGACCAACCATCCTTCAGGGAATGGGGATGTGTATGTTAGATTTCATACCCTGATATTAGTATATGTGGGAGAAGTGTATCCTGAACACCATGAGTATGTAGCCTGGTATCTTAGGAGTCCACCTTGGCTTAGTACCCCTGACCTGACCGCTGATCCTTTTTGACCTTAGCGGTCACTGTTTTGTTGGCTCCTTGTTGTTCTTCCATGTAAACAAATATTGTATATATTCTTGTAGTAATGAAATATATATATATGTTTTTAATCTAAATGATTTTCTATTGTTGTGCTATCCATGGCTGTCTGATTTATTGTACGGGTGTATATATCTATTTATATACGTCGTTTCCGCATGTGCATTGTTCGGTATGTTTGGATGTTGGGTCGGCAATGTGTCCTGGGACGTCGCAACGAATTCGGCCTAAGGTGGGATGTTCGCGCTTCGTGGGGTACGGAGCGTGACAAAAACCATCATTGCATCCATATCTACGAGGAGATCAAATACGCACATTATCAATATTAGCAGTTACAATAACTGTTGGCTCTATAGGCTCCACCTCGCTATAAGTACCATTTATGTCGATTACTTCACTAGTGCTCGCTACCTCAGGAGTTTCTAGTTGTAACTCCACCTTAAACTAAATACCGTTCATATTCGTATAAACATTGCTATAATCACTCTTTGCCAGAAGTATCGTAGACTAGTCAAATGTAATTTCTTTGCTGACAATAGGTGAATTTAATTCCAGGCACCACAACTTATAGCCTTGCTCACCTTGTGCATAACATAGAAACATGCATTTTCTTGCATTTTCATCGAGCTTACCATCACTAACTTAAACATAACACAAGCAACCAAATATTCTAAAAATAGAATAATAAGCAACGTTATCTGACTATACTTCTTCGAGAGTCCGACATCTAATCGCAGTCCATGGGGATCTATTCACCATGTAACTCGTCGTACTAAATACATTCGCCAGGAATCTCTTAGCCATACTAGCACTAGAAAGCATTTTATGAGCCGTCTCTAGTAATGTTTTGCTTCTCAAATCTGCAACATGTTGTGATTCACTGGCACTAGTGCGGTGTATCACTATACCTTTCTTCATGCAAGATTCGTTTAACAATTTCGAGCAAAACTCCATACTGTTGTCAGTCCACACATACTTAATTGTTTTACCAGTTTCTTTTTCAATCAAAGCTCTCAAATACATGATCATGACAACAACATCAAATTTTTGCATATGCACAAACACCCGTGTCTTCCTCAAGTAGTTATCCACAATTGTTAGCATAAATCTAACAATTCGGCGAACATATAAGTGAATTAATTCTGTAATTTCTGTGGTTTCTCTAATAATCGTACTGGACTGCACTTTTCACCATTGATCTGAGTCGCAACACCTACATACATTCAGTTCATTAGTTACATAACCTTCAAGCATCTCTTGCAAATGTGCCCCAAATGCATATGCCACAAACTCTCGAACCGATGCATCAGTTCAAGAGCTTGAATTGTGACATATGCGTTTGGGGCACATTCCTTTTGCAAATGTCTCTGCGGCGAATTTCGTCGCTATCTCACCTTGAAGTTTATACAGGCTATTATGTTTGATTCCTTTCATTATTACTAAGGCACCTCAAACGACCTTTAGAATTCTACATTCTAAAGAATATCGACACCCAATTGAATTTAGGGCACTCGAGGAAATCAGATTTTTCTTCAACTCTAGAATATGTCTCACTCCACTCAATGTCTACACAATATCATTATACATTCTGATTCTAACATCGCCAATACCTACAACATCGCACTTTGCGTTGTTCCCCAATTGCACTTTACTACTATCCATACACTGATAAGTAATAAACCAGCTCCTCTTTAGTATAGCATTGAAAGAACAATCAGAATCCATAATCTATCCATCAAACAATATATAATTAGTGATGGACAAGACAAAATCAGCACCATTTGAATTATTGTTTGCTATAGCTGCAACATTATCCGCAAACTCAACACTAATTCCTTCACCCTTCTTATTCTTTAGCTTAAAGTAATCCCTTTTAAGATGGCCCCTCTTGCCACAACTTCAATAGACAATACCGTCAGTTCTAGACTGACTTCGTCTATTCATGTTTATACAACTCATGCTAACAGGTATACTAGTTCTTCCTTTATTTTCACCTACTAAGGCAGCAAATACATGTTCACCATATTATCTTCTACGAATGTCCTCACTTAAAATTAAATCTTGAACACCATCAAACATCAAACTTGATGACCCAGAGGAATTACTAACAGTAATATTCCAACTATTGGATGATGGGAATAATAGAATCAAAGCATGTACCTCATCTTCAAAGTTAATATCAACAGAATTCAATTGACTAACAATCACATTGAATTCATTGATATAATTAGCCACTAACGCACCTTCACTCATCTTCCAGTTAAACAAACGTCGCATTAAATAGACCTTATTGATCGCAGAGGGCTTTTTATATATGTACAATAGGGCTTCCATCAAACCCGCAATGGTCGTCTCTTTCACGATGTTAAACACAACTTTAGGAGCCAACGTCAGCCAAATAACACCTAAAGCTCGTTTATCCAGCAATTCCCAATCAGCTTACTTCATCGTCTCTAGCTTCTTCCCAAATAAGGGCAAGTGCAATTTCATCTGATATAGGTGATCCACAATCTGTATCTTCCATAAACCAAAATCCTTCCCATCAAATCTGTCGATTCTCACTTTCCCTTCTTCTGTCGCCATCAATTCGCTTCAACTCAATCAAGCCTAGCTCTGATACCAATTGTTGCGGAGGCCAAGTGATCGAACGGTAAAATAGACAGAATAAGAAAATAAATCGAACAGTAGATTTACGTGCTTCAGTGATAATGACCTATGTCTAGGAGGAGAGTAGCATAAAATTCCACTATAGATCAAGCGATACAACGGAGATTACAACCACACTCGAGTTATTCAAACACTTTAAATGTTTCCCAAGCCTCAATTACACCCAACAACTCGCGTAGTGTTTATCTCAATAATTCCACACGAAATAATCTTTTAATCTCACGAATGAATTGTATACAAATCTTATCACAATATTTAGTTGCTACAAACACTCAGATATCTTCAAGGTGTAATTCCCTAGCAGAAGCTCCTTTTTGATAATTTTCACAAATAACATCCCCTACTTATTTATAGGCAAGAATTGGATCCAAATTAGGAAACCTCCTTTTAGAAAACCTTCTCCAATTAGGAAACCATATAATTAGTAAACCTATTCATAATAGGAAACATACTTGAAATTGGAAACTTTCCTATTCGGATTCGAACTCGAGAAATATTTTCAACACCATCCTTAATAGAATGAGTAGAATTTAGGCTCACCTTAATCTAGAATTAGGAATGGCCTTTAGCCTCAAGTTTATGGGGATTCATGTCCCAAGGCTTATAATAAGGCGATGTACCATTTTTTTGCCCGTGTTAGTATTGGATCAAGCTTATGGGGGTTCATATCTTGAGGCTTATAACAAGTCGATGTAATATTCTTTGCTCGACTAGTATCATGATTTATTTCTATGCTTTTACTTCAAGTTTCAATAATTATTTGCTCGACTAGTTTCATGATTTATTTATGCGCTTTTAACTCAAGTTTTCAATAATTAGGTGCTTAATTCCCGCAATTTCAATACATTGTTTGCTCATTTTTCTTATTTAAAATGGTTAGGATAAATATAGGATCATTAAAACCCTTAAAGAACATTACATGAGCAAGTAGTGACTCGAAGGATCTTTAGGGCTCATAATTGATAAAGAAACCCATTTGATCACTTAGATGAATAATCCCACCAAGTTAGAGATATCGAAAGGGTGATAGTTAAACTATTAGTGTAATCAAGTTCCCGAACCTAGATAATTTTTGGTTGCGTAGAAAACGAGATAAACTCTCGTGTCTTGCTTAGTTTCTAGCCGATTCCGAAAGGATAGTGGCAACTCCCGTCTCACACTGAATCCCTTAGCCTAAATCAAACTTCAAAATGAAAACCAACATCATATGAGATAAAAATTTGGGAGAGCCTGCGCATAATTGAAAGTTGTTGGCTCGTCTTGAGGCATTACCTCAAAAACTTTCTTCTCTTTTCCCCTCCGACAAAAACAGAAGAGGGTTGCAGCCCCCTTCTCTCTCTCTACCTTAGGTAAGGGCTCCTTGACCTGTGGTTAGAGCTTGCAGCGTCGGGTCATAAGATGTAATCTCAAAGCCAACATCGTGGGCCTCGCTAACTATGGCGGTCGCAACCACCACATACCCCTTTACCTCGTCGATGGAGGGAGCGATGGAGGGATGGTGACAAGTGCGACCTTTTGGGGATAACTCAAGGGGGGCTGAATAGCGCAACAATGGGAGGGATGTGACGGCAAGTTGGCAACGGAAGTGAGGTGCAATAAATGAGCCAGATGAGTGGTGGAGAGAGAGAGGACATAATATTAATGTTCGTGTTTAAAGTTTTCAATGTGAACTTTGGAAAAAAACAAAATGAGCGATTTGATGGTTCGAGTGTAATTTGTAATTGCATTTCCATCCATTATGAACTGAGTTAAGTGCCGATATAATTTGGGTCAAGTACATTCATAAAGGAGGGAATTACATGAGTCCATCATACCGAGAAGTTCATATCCCTGCCTCCTTTAATCATTTTAAAGTCTTGCTCAGGACTAAAGATGCTTATCAAGGGGATAAATAAAAACAATCCATGACAAATCTCTTTCTAACAAGCATTGTTTTTTACTTCTCGAGTACACTAGATACCCATTGTGGAAAGTTTTCTCGCGTTAAGTTAACACATAACAACTTTGATAAATCAAAAACCCTAATTCTAATTTGTTGTTGATAGAATCATATCAAGTGACCTCTTATTCACATCCAAGAACCAACATATATTCACGGAAATTAGTTATATCCTAATTTTTATTTTGGAGTAATTTCATAGTTAATAATCTAAACATTAACATACATTGTTTTAGGAGGTGTAATACAAACATTAAATATAAATTGTCCGATAAAAGGTTTGGTACGAGATGAGCCATCATCTTCGACCGCGCAACTAAATCGTAGGATATGTTTACCCACTCCCTTCTCTCTCTTTTCCCTGATCTAAGAATTCAAGATTCTGGCACAAAAACAGGAAAATAAGAAAAGGGTCTTTAAATCTATACCGGCATGTCTAAACTAAACCCATCTATAGGTTGTTCCAAAGTCGAAACCAAAAGTAAAAATACGTGCTCATCCATTACCTACTAAAGTTGGGATAAGGGCGTCTTCCATCCTCAATGTTTTGGTGGCGATTAATTGAGTCCCTAATATCTTATTTTCGTTAATTAAGTCCTTAACGTTTGAAAAATGCAATAATCTAACTTTTGAACTCATTCTCAATGGGTTCTTGAATCTCTGATGCTGAAAAACCTTCACGCCTCTCACGTGGCCTTTCTCTAATGCCCTGTAGCCGCAAACCATAAAATTGCGCATGATTTTCAAAGTTGGAAATCTAGTTTAGGATTCGATCGAACATCTTTTCGCAAATATTAAAGACTAGTTGATCAAAATAATAGCTGAGTTGTGAATTGAACGATGGCCAAAACGTTAAGAACCAATTCTACACTTGTCCCCACCCAAACCTAACTGTGCAATCTTGTCCCATGACTACGACCCATGAGCACATGATGGATGCGGTCAAGAGAGGCATCATCGCCATAGTTTACGTGATCAAAACTTCTAATCTCAATCAATTTCAACAGGGTTGGTAATCATGCATCGTTCCATGACATAGTATCCCCATTGTAGCATTCCTACCGGTGAGGATAATGCAAGATCACGAAACCAACTCCGGCTTGGATAGATTCTATGCCGTATATGGTAGGGTTCTGTTTCTCCGTAATTTAATCCGTAAGGAAACAAACACCGAAAATGGATCTTCGGCTTTTAATTGAAGGACGGGTTTTGTGGTAATTTGATAGGAAATATCCAAACGATCATAAAAATCAATGTGGAATTGTACAAACCTAAACCAAACCGGAGTTTGACTCGACGGAAAAGTTTAGGAAGTACTATTGAAACAAACTTTGACGGAATTTGACTCGAGGACGAAGCTTGAAAGAGTGGCGGTACTATGCCGGGATTTGACTCGACGACAAAGCACCAAGGATGAAGATTCATATCGGAGGACGACTCGGCAACGTGAATCTGAGAATTACAACTACTCCTAAAGAATTAAAGCTTGTAAATTGTAGGAAAATAATGGCCTTGGCCAAATGTAAAGGTATGAATGCAGGAAATATAAAGATAAAAGAAAGATAAACTGATAAAGAATGTGAGTTTTGTTGTTGATTTTTTTTTTTTGGGAGAACCCTTTACAATATACAAACTTGGGATATTTATAATCTTGTACAAGTGTTTACAACTTTTAAATTTTAAATAAAAAGTAACTTCCTAACGATGGTTATTATCTTCCTATTTTCTAGGCACTCTCCACATTCAAATAACCACTCTTATCCATAAGCAGTTTTGTTATTAACACCTAACTATCGGTAAGTTGCTGATGCCAATCCTCTGCTCACCTACTATCGGTAAGTTGTGAACTATCGGTAAGTTACCGATGCCAAGCTCCCGATACCTATTTCCATGATTTTTTCACTTTTTGGTGTAAACAAATGCCCCCTTAAAAGAATTGAATGATTTACCGATCATTCGATTCTTTTAACTAATGGCCTTTAGGTGCCTCGAAACTCTTTTGCTTCTTGATAGAAGCCGAATCTGCCCCTTGGCATCGGTAACTTCTCTGCTACTTGACAAAAGCTGAATCCTCATATTTTGTCATTTGAAGAGCATACAAGTCGTTGACCATCCTGCCCCTGATCCTTTCGCATTAGTTTTGAATTCACGAACATAGAAGGTGTAGAACTTGACTTAACATCATCTGCTGCTACAATTTGTGGAGTCTTATTTGTTGGTTGGGCCAATTCTGTATCTTCCTTATAGAAGCCATTATGATCGAATTTTTGTCTCCAACTGTTTTCTCTGCTCATCGGTAATTACTTCGGGATGTTGACACCTCATTCTTGTTACTTGTCCCACCAATTGTGCAGATGATAACCCAGAACACCACCAAGATGGTCAGGATCAAGTTGAGTATGTACCTTCATATTTCCTCAAATCAGCCACATTGGTCCCACCGGGCGTGCCAAAAAGATGTTTGCTCGTTTTACGACGAGGAATACCTTTCATCAAATCTCTGATTTTTTCAATTTTTTTTTAAGATAGGTTATGTGGTTTGATTTTTAGGAGAGTTGCGGTGAAATACAAAATATAACACAGGATTATATGGAACGGATAGAAATCGAATGGCTTGAAAATGGATATGAGATTAACAAAGTTTCAAGCTAAGTTACAATACTCCTATGAGAGCAGTAAAGGACTTGAAAGTTAACTAAAGTTATAGAAAGTTTGTTGACACCTAAATTTTGACGACTTAGTTAGTTAATTTTCGCATAAAAAATTAGGGATCGATCTGGTCTCTAGAAAAAAAAATATTAATTAAAATGCATGTAGATATTAGAAGCATTTGCATGGGCTTACATAGTTGCATCTGCATTGGACTGGCGGTGGATGGACTCGAGTGAACAGCTTTGAACTTAATAAAATTGAACTAAGCCCATGGTGATGAAAATTTGGCCAAGCCCATCATATGCTCCGCACATGTGATACTTTAAGCTAAGAAGGGCAATATCCTACGAATATATATTCAATCAAGTGTAGCTTGCAATGAGTAGAATATATATTCACGCGGTTGAATGAAAAGGGGAAAGAAATAAGGATGGATCACTAGAGATGGGAAGTCAATTGCACACATAGGAAAATATATTTTCGGCCATGTGAGTAGTATAGGAAGGGATATATTGATATTTTAAAAGAGAAAAGAGATATTGATTCCTTCCTTGAAGAGGTCCCATGGCTTTGCTATAAAAGGAGATACACGTTCAGAGAAAAGGGGCACACAACATTTTTCAGAGCACGATTTTTGAGAGACACACGTGAGTAAGAGTAAGAGAGAGAGAGAGAGAGAGAGAAAGAGTCGGTCGCGCTCACTTCATAGTTGCGTCGCCTAGCAATCGTACCGCGTGGACCGTTGTTACTGTTGTTCCGCGACGTCGCCCCTGCCTACGCCGTGCTTGCTGCCGCCGCCGCTCGACGTCCACCACCACGCCGATCTAGTGACATCCGTGAGTCGCCGCTGCTGCATCTAGGCCTCTCTATACAGCCGTGTCTCCTAGCCATCAGCGTACTTGGCTGCCCCACAGATTCTTTGTCAATCCAAGTCAGCCTAGTTTTGGTTCTTGACGACATCAACGAGTCTGTACGTGAAGAACCTTAAAGGAATACACAGCACAAATCTAAAAGGAGTCAAAAGTCAAAGAAGTGGTCTTGCAAAAGGTCTGCGTCATCAAGTCCAGTGAGCTTGGCAACATGCAATTCAGCCACTTGCCTTAGTTCTTGGGGCGAAATCAGAATTTCCAACATCAGACCAGAAAACAACAAAGCAATCGTCAACGCACTTCAATCAATTTAGACGACTCCGGAGACCCTCCATCGAACCTGGTTCATTTTGCAGCAACTAGCACCACGAGTACAATCCAGACAAACTCTAGTCCGTGATCCATCCAATGACGAGGAAAGATAAATCAAGCCGTGACTCGTTCTCCTTTGGATTGTGATCTATACTCAACAATCAGTACCAGTTGTGAGTCCGTCGAGTCGCTGCCCACCGCTACCGCCACCGGTCCGCCGTCGGTCATCCCGTGATCCGCAAGCTCGATACGGCACCGAGTTTGAATTTGGAAATTATTTGCAAATTAGGTAATGATCTCATCCGCTATAGTTTCTTTTAATATTTCATTACTTGATTTGGTGATATTGTTATCTATTAGTGATTTTTTGTTAATATTTGGTTGAGTGTGCGTTATACCCGCAAATATTTGAAACACTCAAAATTAGGAATTTTACCTAATTTAGCAACGTATCTGGACGACTATCCGACCTTATCCCTAAGGTACGATACGCGGCGATACGGAAAATCGTTATCTTGTCCATAATCACTTGGACACGATAATAGATTTTATTTGCTTTCCAAATTTAAACAATTAACTTTCTGTCGATATCTATAACCCTATAGATATGACCGTTAGTTTGAGTTCTTTGCCTTATCTGAATTTAAAAAAAATCTTGCGGATTGCATGGATTATTTGAATGTGATTGCTATCTTCGCTTGATTGTTTTCCTTTTAAATAAAGAAAATCCAAAAATTTGTTATTTAGAAATTTTGCATGTTTAGGGAATCTTAAATATATCCAAAGGAATAAGATAATTATTTGATTTAAATTGGGATTTAGGGTTGCATATTTCCTAGTTTAAATTAAAGATTATTTTAATCTTAGTGGATTATTTAGGACATTTAATAATTTCGAATTTTAATAAAAATCCCAAAAAGAATCACTTTAGGATAGATCAAATCATTTTTTTTAGAATAGATTGCATGTTATTTTAGGCATTTTTATTCCGAATTTTATTTAAAAAAATACCAAAAATAAATCATTTATCCGTCATTAGAATTAGGTCACATCGTCGCATGACATATAGTTTGCATGTTAGGTTGCATTAATCGCGTGATAATTTTTGCATGTCATTACAGGTTAGTTTTCATTTAAATAATTGAAAATCCAAAAAATATTGAGTGAGTTGCTTGTTAATTAGAAATCATATTAGGATTGTTGATGTGATTTTCTAGCTAATCATGCAGATGCTTACATTGCTTCGAGGTAAGTAATTCTCCCATTCTTGCAATTTATTTAATGTTTTGATTATTGGGTGTTACTTTGGTGGTTTGCGCACCCGCATGATCACCTCACATGCTAGTGACTAAGTTAAAATTAATCCAAACCGTCTGCTAAAACATTTTTTTGAAAAGAAAAGGTACCGAAAGGGCGTTAGGCCAGATCTAGCGTAACCAAGTCCCCGAGCTTAGAATCTCTGGTTCGTAGGAATAAAACATATCTCCCTATGTTTTATTTAGGTTTCTAATCGACCTACCATAAATAGATTAGTGGCGACTCCAAGCATGAAAACTTTTGCATGTTAAAAACTTAAACCCTAAGTTGCGAATTGGTAGGGCTTGGGAGGGCCCGAGTTAAGCTTAGTCTTAATAATCCATTAGCCTGAGAGAAAATTTTAGGTCGCGACAGCTTGGCGACTCACTGGGACTTGAGTTAAAACTCTTAGTGGACTTAGGCCAATTTTTCTTTTCAAAAATATTTTTGTTTGGCAAATGAGGATCCTGTGTACGTCTCTAACGTTAAGGTGTTAAATGTTTTTGCAGAACGGGAGTTATAAGGGGTGGAGTGTTTGTTAACCATTTTCTTGCGAGGAGGTGTTGAGGTCGGATGTTTTAATTTTGATATTGAAGCGCTGTTTGCATATGACCTGTTGTGCATGCTCACTACCCGCCCAGGACCTAGGCGGCACAGCTTAGGATGGTATCGAGACAATGACACCCCAACCACACCAGCGTGGTATGGGTCGCCTTTTTGGTCCCGAAAGTTTTTTCACGGTGTCATTGAGTTCCCACCACGGTTGCACCCTTTGCAACCCGGGTCGGCTCCTTGACTAAGCCGGAGTCAGGGGAACCCCGGCCTAACCACAACCATGACTGGTTTAGCCCGGTAATCCTCGCGTCTCCACTTTGCAAGCCGAGTCTAGATAGAAGTCGAACCTCACATTTTCATGTGCATGTCTATGTGATTGCCATGGTCCTATCGGGTAAAGTAAGTCTTCTGAACTCTCCTTTTTGCAATTTATTTAGTTATTGCATTTTTCCGAGTCGGTCCATGATAGGTCTAGGTGGGTTTTAAATTTGAAAGTAATAATCATTGAGTCCTTTTTTTAACAAAAAAAAAAGAAAGAAAGCTCTTTTGGAGAATTATTTTCAATCTATGTCT